>OY720391.1:10085000-11285000 GCA_963082905.1 Oligia fasciuncula
GCCTTGCGAGCTACATCGTTTTGTTTCGTTTCGGTTTGCATTGTCGAATATTTGCTGGGCATGTATTGGCCAACATGTATGTTTGGGCATGTATTGGCCAAACATTTGTAGCGGTGGTTTAAATGGTAATTTTATTCTAAATTTGATATTATTTACTAGTTTAAAGCTTATAATATAACTTATTTTACATGTACTTACCGAAAGTAAGACGCTCCGGCCGATATGGCTTTTTCGGGCATTATTTTTGCAACTTTTGAATACACATTGCGGCATTGTGAAACGTGTTTACATTGGCTGTTTCAAGCGAACTAAACAAAATAAGAGCTCACTTCTCAAGTGCGCTGTTATTTACCGAGACGTAACTTTTACGCCGACCCGATATCTAGTTGGTATTGTTGATCAAAGATCAGGAATCAGTAGACAAGTAGAGATAAACCATTCTAAAACTGCATGCCCCTCCAGGCCTCCACTAAAATTTCTATACAAACTGACAAACATTTGAAATGTGTATATATGCACCATGCAGTGGAGGGACATTTATTTTAAAATGGTTTATCTCTACATTAGTAGTAGTAGGACATTTGCCTACACATCATTGATTCCAGCAGATTTTCTAAATAATAATATTACCTACATAAGTATGTGGCTTTCATAATTTTACAGTAGGTTAATTAAATATATTACCTGCAGCTCGAGCTACCATTTCTTCACCCCATTGGTGTTGACAAACAGCATCCAATAGTACAAAAGCAGCCTGTTTTATATCGGGAAATGGATTTTTGCAGATCTCAAATAAAGTTTCCATAGGGTTAGAATCTAATGTCCTGAACCATTCACGCGTCATTAATGTGACCCTGTGGTCTACAGGTGTTGAAACCATTCGAGTAGACCCTGGGGTTGCACTAACAGCCCGCACTGTTGGATCTTTTTCTATACTCATTAGCCCTGCAAAGCAATGTAAAGCGCGTATCTTGATATCAGCGTCGCTGTTCCTGATGAGCTGACTCACACTATCAACAGCTTGAGTATATTTACTGCCTACAAAAAAATACAGTTTATTATTTTATTTAAATGTTATATGCACACATCAATGAGAATTTACAATCTGCAAGTTTTCGTGCGTTACTGAGGCGTCGATGGCGAGAGTGGCCACAACGCAGAGGTCGGGAGGGGCTGCTCAGGGTCTCAGGATAACTCTTGCGGGTTGTACATCCAGAATTGTAACATGCCTACCTAGTGCAGCTAAGCACAATTTTCCTTCCACAGTTGTGCCAATAAATCCTAAAGTATCCAGAGCAACTGGCAAAATGGTTTTATCACCAGATTGAATTGTTTCAAATAGTGTATCAAAAACTACAGAATGTTTCTCGAAAATTTCTTTAGGGTAGCTGTGGGCAATGCATCCAAAGAACTTCATGTAACCTGAAATTTAAAAAAACTTTAATTTCATAAATTCAGCCAGCTGAGCAGTCCATTGAAGCCATCACTAATTATTTCAGACATCTATTACTTACAGTAATTACACAATATGATTATGGCTATTAAAATAGTACCTGGTATTAACAATCCACGAAGTGGATTAGTTTGTAGCTCTGTAACATAACCCAGAATCCTCTGAAGTTCTCCATTTTTTACCAGATAATTAATGCCATGAGGTTTGATTACCAATCTTGATAACAATTCCAGTATGTTCACTTGGTACAGTACATCGTCTGTATGCAATTCTGATACCATGAAATCAACATATTTCAAGTCAGCACATAGCTTAAAGAGCTCATAAGATTTTGTTGAGATATTGACAACAACCTGAAAAAATAAGCTCTTGTCTATTATACCTAACAATAACAACCAATGATTCAAGACATTCGAGGAAAAGGACTTTATTCATATGATAGGTGTTTTTATTATATTTTGTTGTCAAATTGCCATATAAGTAACTACCTCAAAAACATTACACTTGCTGCTGCTGTTATACTCAAGTGCAATCCGCATTTCATCTAAAACTTTAGGATAAGCCTCAACTGGCAAGTTTGAAGTTATCAAAACAGCTTCATTGGCTACACCCACATCTGTATCATTGACTAGTTGCGCTGTAGCGACAAACACATCAATATACTGTGGTACAGGCAGTAAGTTGGGGTCAGTAGAAACCGCCTTCAGTACCTGGAAATATAATATTATCATCCATCACATGAACTATTATCTGAAATCATTATTAACTTATTTTTTGTTCCCAAGCAGAAATAATAATATGTTACTAACTTGATCGATAGCAAGTCTCCTGACACAACTTTTTTCATGACGAAGCAAGTACATGATATGACTTGTGAAATTTTTCACCACATCTCCAGCTTGAAACTTCTCGAAACATATTCTTAGGACATCGCATGTTAAGTCTACGTGAGATCTGCAAAATGTTAACAACCTATAAGTGATCTGGTTAGTCGAAAAAGCAGGTACTTAAACAAAACAAGGAGAAGATCAGAAAAGAGACATACGTGTTTGGGACGTTGAGACATTGGACGATTTTAGATATTCCAACATCTCTTATTGTAGTGATTGCTTCACCAGCAGGCTTAAAAGCAAGTAAGTTTTTGATATCATTTAGTGCAGTCGGCCTTTGCTCTTCTTTCTGCAATCGACCTATAAACTGCCGAAACTGTTCAGTGTCTTCACTTGCCATTTTAATAAAAAGTTAACTTCTTGAGAATTTACGTTTAATCAATGTCGAAATATAAAGAGAAGTGCGATAATAATTAAAATTTCATGAAGACAACAAACAAAACAAATTCTATTTCGTGCTGTCAAACAAATGTCGAATCATTCATGTCATGACTAATGTCATCCTGATCCGGGCCGGCCCTTTTCTATGTCAATGGGCCATACAGCATACAGCCCCGCAACCCGCAACTGTCAAATCAATACTAGAGCTGAGCCTGAGGCCGCGTTTTTGTACAGAGTCAATGATATTTTATAAGAAAGATCGCGACGTTCGTGTTTTTTTCGGCGTTTTTGCCTTCTCGCACTCGCACTTGGCCAGTTTTTTGAAATAGGACCTGGGGGCTTACTATCACCTTTTATAAAAACGTTCAATTTCCATTCAGTTCAAAAGCAGGCCTACTTCTGCTCTGCTAATAATCGTACTAGGAGAGTATTAAAAGTGAACGACTATTGCACGAATTTCACCGAAGTTGAATGGTAACGCTTGTCTGTGGCCTGCTGTAACGCCATTGTCTTTTTAATAGGCTTCGTTCAAAAACTTAAATCTCCTATTACCGGTTTTTTGAAAATAATAGAAACATGATTTTCTTAGGTATATACATATTCTAACTATGATTATGTATAACAAATTACCTTGATACCATATCTAAAAGCACTATAGAGCTCAATTTCACGTTCAAAACAACTTTGTAACTTTGAAAGATTGAATGTGATTTTGAACGTGTGTGGTTACGTCGTGCAACAATTTAAAAAAAAAATGTATTTTTGCGCGCCAAATAAATAATAATTATTTATTTGTATGTTTGTATTGTCTTCACAATGTCGTAAGTTTGTTTACATGGTGAAAATATCCTAATGGTGTACTTAATTTACGCATTTTTAATTGGATTGGAATGTCGCTCAGATTTTATAACAATTAATGTGGTGAATTTTATTTCTAGTAAAACACGAACAAGTGTTATTATGACCCAACTAGAGAAATAAATGCAGTTAGGTATAACAAATCCTTCCAAGCATGGGAACATAGCAAAATAATGTGGAAAATGGTTGCAGAGAGAAGATAGTATTTTTGGGCCCGCTATAGTGTAACGTCTATTAATTAATACCTAAAAAAAATAACCTAATATCATTTTAAATTGTCGATTTTTGAAATAAAGTTTAACCTGGATCACGAAATCGCAATAAAAAGAAAATGTTTTGATAATGCACTCAATTGATTCAATTCCCGTTATGGTCGTCAGTGTAATAAATACGTGTATTGAAGCGTATATTTTAACTATTTTAAATAAAAATATATTATATTCCTATTATATTTATACAGATCGAGGTGGTAACCAAATCTATTTTTAGAAAAACCATTGCCGCTGCAGCAGGTCCTCCTGTGTTTAATCCCATTTTTTTAAGTTTACACTCTCGAGTTTAGTAAAAACAACGTGAAACGGATTGCAGTTTTTGGTTTCTTGTCAGTTTGACTCTAGTGTTGTACTCAGTTATTAACGGTTGCTACATATTAGTACGGACGCCAGCAGGTCAACCTACCCGAAACTGTCAGATTTTCCCAATCAACCTTGAACCTTATGTTTTAGCAATAAAGTCGAAAATCTATTAAAGAAATCTGACAGATTGTAGTAACTTGATGTGCTGGCGTCTGTACTTAATCTGTGATTAACGGTCAGGCACTCGATTGTCCCGATTATGTAGTTCGAAAACTCAATTCAAGTTGAATCTAAGGTACGTACTAGAGGGAACCTCCCTCCAGTACCTACCTTAAAGCAAGATCTAGAAAAAAAGGTTACATGCTCTGTGATCCAGAATAAAGCAACCGTTCTTTATTGGTACATACATACATTTGATTTAAGTCAGTAACATTCAACTAAGATCGGCTTTGTAAAGAGTGTTTCTCCTACTCACATTCCACTGTCAATCAGAAAATCAATGACGATACGACGACGATTTTAATGACAAATTACACGTTATCAACTTCTCCCCAGCGAAAGCACTAGGAAGTGGTGAAGGGCGGGTGTTTTGGGCGACTTTCTTTTGTAGTTTTGACATTCAAAAAGTGATGATTCTCAGCTTAGTTTGAATACTTTATCTAATCGCGACTACATCAAGTGGCACATCGAGAGAAAATGGACTCGATCCTTTATTTAGAGTAATGAGTTACATATTATAATCAAGCTGCAGCACTATCTATCTGACACTGTCAAAAAGACAAGTGTCAAGAAGTGTCCAAAAACATTTCATTCATATAAACAGCTCATATTGTAGTCTTTGATTTAGTCAGTTTCTTTCGAATTGCATGAAATTGATATTTCTGTTTTCCTGTGTGTAATTGAAGGGTTATCTTCACGACGGTACAGCATTTACTCCAGAAGGATGTTGTGTTAATAATAATTGTTCAGTAAGATTTCAACGCAATGTGCGAAGACATTGTTGGCGTTGGCTGTTGTGCTTGTGCACATGTAGACATGGTATCAAGATGAGAAGTGGAGCGACCTGCATAATTTTAGATGAAATACTATTTACTTCTAAGTCGTCTGACGTTGAAATTGTACATATTAGTAATAAAAATATTTTGTTAATTATGTGATTTTTGATTTCATGAACCGTTTTATACACCTTTAAATTGTTTAATCCTACTATTTATTACTGAAAAGTGCACTATTTTACTAAATTATAAAACCGAGGCCAAACTACTCACTAAACAATAGCTGTTTTAGTGTGCTCTATGTTATGATCGTATTTCTCAGTAGGTATTCCCGTTCGACAAGTTGAACTATTCTTTATTACCACTGTAATGTAGACATCCTAGGGAACAAATAAACCTGCAGCTTGTGACACTGAAGTAAAATTGTGCATTGAGTGGCGTGGGTCATCTTGCAGCTTCGCCCTCGATGCGGCTGGCTATAGTCCTGCGGAGGCGCGATGCCAGTCAGTGAATACAGCATTCGCAACAGGGTCGGTTTTAAGCAACCAGTAATAATCAATAATGTCTCATTTAGAGCTGTATCCACTAACTTAGCGTGGGCTGATCGGCTCCATACTGGACAGGCCTGCGGAAAAACAAAGCGCCATTCCAGTTGTTCGCACGACTTGAGCAGATGCCTCCCATCTGGTGGATGTTAGGCGACAGAGTAAGTGATTTCTGGGATGCACTTTCTGTTTGACATTTTCGCAGTTTCTCCGGGAGGGACCTATCCAAAGTGATGCCAAGATACTTTGGGTGAGTACTGTAGCCAATGTAGGTGATTGGAACCCCTTGCCATAAGATAGGTATTTAATGTTCGTCCCGCTTTTCTGTTACGAACGTGGAATGCGCATGACTGCGTTTTAGAGGGATTTGGTTTCAGGTTTCAGGGCGTTGCTGAGATGGCGGTGGAAAGGTTGTTTTCAATCTCCTCAAAGTGAGTGGCTTGGCAAGAGGTCTGCGTACAGAAAGAGGGTTGTATTTGAGCTCACCGGTTGATCATTAGTGTAATGTTAAACAGCAGAGGGGCCAGTACATTGATTACACTAGGCATTGCTACGTGTGGTCACTATTATTTTATTTTTAGTAGGTACTAGGTCAAATAAGAAAAATATTGATTCATAAATTCCCTTTATTCATTTCAAAAGGGTTATTTATTTTCCTAGTGCGACGCCGCGCCGTCGTCGGTCGGTTTCTTTTTTCTATTCGATATTCACTCTCCAAATATTTCGTGCTCGTCACACATCTACAAAAGAATTAGAGAAATAATAAAAGTAAGTGTTGTATGGGCACTGAATTACAAAACAAAGTTGAAAAAGCTCGTCTAATAGTAACTTATTCAAGATGGGTATAATTTGACGTTACAAACGTTCAGCAGTCGTTTTACTGTTGTCAATTAGCACGCCATAGTATAAAATTCTATACAAAAAACAAGGTGAACAGTTTTTGTAAACGTCAGCGTAGCAGGCCTGTTGCAGGCCTGCTAATAAGACCGCATAGTACAAAAAAGCAATGCAGTTCAACTTCTGCCCTGCTTTAAGAGGTGATAGTAAGCCCCCTGTAACAATTAGGTTTTGATCAAAGGTAGCCAATTATAAAATATATTTATATCTGTAAATTTTATGAAAACATTTTCTCTTTTCTTCTTAGCGACCTGCATTACTGAATTTGCGTTGTTATTACAAAGACTCCAACTGCGATAGATAAATACGGAACGTGTGACACAGAAAGAGATAGCAACAATGAAATTACAACAATTGTCTGAATTTGTCTGCAACAATTTGCGCGCGCTAGTGCCTTATCTATCTCTTTAATATAATATCACTATACAGAGTGGTAAATTAAAAGAGGTGTGTTTTTTGTGAATCGCATTATTTTGGATCACTAACTGTGAAAGTACTGTAGTACCATGCAACCGTCAAATCGTCCGCTACCTCCACCGTAATTATTGTCAATTGATAGCAGCAGTCCCATTCGCCGTCACCACCGCCTCTGTCTGAAGAACATAGCACCCGGCCGTTATGCTAGGTGCACACGCAGTGGTGTCACTGACTCCTCTGGCAGAGCCACCATCAGGGATTTTAATTTTGATAGCACAAAAAATTAGTCGCTAATTAGTCGAAATTTGTCGCCAAATATCAGAATTTGTCGGTTACTGGTTCAAAAGTTATAAGGGTTTATAGGTGGCCGATCTGGAGAGAGTTTCCCCAGCAGGGCCACATTTATATCTCAAAAACTAGGGCACCTAGCGAAGATCTGTTTTTTCCCATATTTAGTCGCCAATTAGTCGGGATCAGTCGCTAAGTCACAGATTTAATCGGGTCTTAGTTTAGGAGATATATAATGAGTTCAATTAGTAAGGTATAGTCCAAGAGCTAGTCGAAGTTTTTTCGTGAACTATTCGATCTAGCTCTTGGACTATACCTACACATATAAACCCTAATATCTTTTGAACCAGTGACCGACAAATTCTGATATTTGGCGACTAACTCTATACAATTTTTCTACGAATAATATCTTGACAATTTGACGTCTCGTCTTGTCCGTGTTGTCTTATAAGGTGGCCCGCGAAATTCAAATTTTCTTACGTTTTTTGCAATTTGCTGGTCAGTATTAAGTTTTACGGTGATTAAAATATGATTCGCGGTCGTAACAAATATGTATTTACAGAATTATAATCATTAAAGTCATCAATACAACTCTCTAAGACCATGAAATCCCCAAATGTCAAGATTTCATGAAATAGTCATTCTTGGGGATTACATGGTCTTAGAGAGTTGTGTTGATGACTTTAATGATTATAATTCTGTAAATACATATTTGTTACGGCCGCGAATCATATTTTAATTATCGTACAACTTAATACTGACCAGCAAATTGCAAAAAACCTAAAAAAAATGGTTGCCTGTAAAGTCGGTTTTACGGGCGAAGATTTTACGTGACAACGTCTTTTTCTCGGTAGAATATTTATTGATATGAATATAATTAAATTGCACAATAGGAACAAGGAATTAAATGAAAATAAGAACGTAACGTTACCGAGCGTTACACTTTTTCATAAGTGACTCCCAGCCGCAACCTAATTTAAAATAAGAACGTAACGTTACCGAGCGTTACACTTTTTCATAAGTGACTCCCAGCCGCAACCTAATTTAAGACGTTGTCACGTCAAAAAATGAATTTCGCGGGCTACCCTGGCGCTTTCACCTTAAATTCTTTGAACAATCTTTAGAAGTATAACCTGTGGTATAACGTCTACTCATGTGGTATATCTAAGTTTGTATGGAACTGTATGATCATTTTAACGCTTACAATATTTTGAAACATTGTCACCAATAAATTAGTGAACTTGACTGCATCACTGTACATACATCCAGGAAAAACGGTTCCCGAGGAAAAGAACAATAACTTTCGACGGTCACAATTGCTTTAGAACGCTAGATCTTTTACACACGCACACACACACAGTTAAAAGTTTATTATAACTTGGATTAAAGGCGCCTACAAACAGGCGCGACACGCGACACAAGGGCACCGCAAGTCGCGCAACGAGCGGTGCCTTTGCGTCGCGTGTCGCGCCTGTTTGTAGGAGCCTTAACACATAGGTAGTTGCTATAGTCTCACCTTTCTAAAGCACAACATTTTGCCAGGGTGCCAGGGTAAGAGGGTAACGCACACCGTTTTATAATCACTTAGTAACGGGATTGAACCCCATTTCAGAGTTATCGTTGACCTCGTTACAGTCTCTGCCTGTAACAGTAATGACCACAGACTGCAATATCCATGCCGTCTGCTAAGGAAATTGTTTTTCCTTTTTAACCGATTTCTAAAAAGGAGGAGGTTCTTATTTTGGATGTTTATATGTTTTTTTTTTTATGTATGTTCGGGCATAACTCCGTCATATAACTAGACGGATTTGCAAAATTCTTTTTTTGTTCAAAAGAGGTTCATTCCGAAATGGTCCCATTGAAATTTCGTAAAAATCTGATGATAAGTTTCGGAGACAGACAACGGAACTCTTCAATAAATGCCAACAAATCATAACCGCGATTGACAACTGCTATCACTTAAATATGCATTGTTTACGCAATCACACAACATAACATCACGCCTGTAGGTACGCAAATGTGTTCAATAGCTTCCTGTCACTGATATTCACATAGCAAGTAGTGTTATATAAATTTTTGTGGGGTAGGTGGATACAACTAAAAAGTTTAAAAAAAAACAACCGACTTCCAAAAAAACACTACAAAGTGAAAAATAACTTAAATTTTGGAAGTCGGTGTCAAAAAACGAAAATGCGGAACCAACGACACCGACTTCCGAGATTTAAGTTATTTTTCACTTTGTAGTGTTGTTTTTTTTTAAGTGTTATACTTGATAATTCGTCAATATATTATAAGAGAGGTACGTCATATTGTGGTACGGACGCCAGCAGGTCAACCTACCCGAAACTGTCAGATTTTCCCAATCAACCTTGAACCTTATGTTTTAGCAATAAAGTCGAAAATCTATTAAAGAAATCTGACAGATTGTAGTAACTTGATGTGCTGGCGTCTGTACATAAATTCAACAGACTCTTCCGAACTTGAATAACTATCAAGCCTAACGATTTGTTTTCTATTGAACAGGTAGTCAGCAATTAATTTCAGATGCAGAATTCAAATGAATAAACCTCATTTGTTTGGAGTTTGGATCGTCACTATTTTCGACGAATGGTACAAATAAAACCTCAACCGTACTTGTGAAATCTTATCTAAATAAATGTACAATAATATGACAGACTGTTCTAAGTATATGACTTTTTCGCTCGCCAGTCTAAGAATTCATCAATATCATCTTCATTATCTGAATCTCCATGATCGTCTTCACTCATTTTTTCCATGTCTTGTTTTGTTTTTTTAGTTTCTTCCTTTTTTAACTCAAGGTCTAAAACTCTGTAAAAATAAATATATGTAAGTCATCAGGATTTCTCTCTACAAAATTATAATGAAAGGGAATGCGCTAGGTAAGGCAGCCCGCTAAATTTGCTATCATAGCACTTTCACCTTAATATAATTATACCCACTTTGACCAAATCCTGATTTGTTCATCGATTTCATCAATTTGTCGATCAGCTGTTGCTTCTTCCTGCTCCCCAGCAATAATTTCTGCTGATGCGGTTGCTTCTTCCTTTATTTCTTTCTGGAACTTATCCCATTCCTCTTCAATTGGGTCTTTATATTCAATATTCCGTACCTGAAAAAGATAATACAAGTTATTTTTTGTTAGTTTTTGCATAGATAAGCGTGCGTGAAGAGTATAATCCAAATAATTATGTTTTTAGGCTACCGGACCGCAAATAGCAAGAACACGTCCCAGTAGTGAACACAAACAGCGAATATTCCCGATCAGTCACATCTTGACGTCTACACTGTTGACGATCGGGAAAAAAGTTCCGTTCGTCAACACTGCTGCACTGGACGAACGGAACTTTTTTTTCCGATCGTACATGAGCAAGAGTTAAGGTTTAGAAAAGTTCAATTAAAGATGACACGGATTTTTTAAATGCTATAATTACTAAGAACTTTTTTTTCAGATTGATTAGATTGGGATAAGGGCAGGAGAATGATGATTGTCAACAGTGTTAACGACAGTGGTGTTACTGATTGGGAATAATCCAAAAGAATTCCCGTTCGTCAACAGCAACACTGTGAACACACGAAACTAGTGTTGCTCAACATCGATTGACTCTCGATAGTATTTCAATACTGGAGAATGATGATTGTCAACAGTGTTAACGACAGTGGTGTTACTGATTGGGAATAATCCAAAAGAATTCCCGTTCGTCAACAGCAACAATGTGAACGCACGAAACTAGTGTTGCTCAACATCGATTGACTCTCGATAGTATTTCAATACTATCATGACCTCGAAAACTAGTAACGATATCGATAGTGCTATCGATAGTATCAATCGACAGACATGAGTAATACTATTGATGAAGAGCAATAGTGAGTTGTGATACTACTGATAATATCGAAACTATCGCTAAAAAGTGGTTTACAACAATTAACAGCGATACTATTGAAAGTATTAGAACTATCGATATTTTTACCCCATCGATATTCTATTCTAGGTAATGATGACTTAAGTATTAGAACTATCGATATTTTTACCCCATCGATATTATATTCTAGGTAATGATGACTTATATCCGGATGCAGTACTATTAAATTGTCTTTAAATATCGATAGTTCTAATACTATCGATAGTATCGCTGTTGTTGTAAAACATACTTTTATAGCTATAGTATAAATAGTATCAATAATATCACAACTCAATACTAGCGATACTATTGCTCTTCATCAATAGTATTACTCATGTCTGTCGATTGATACTATCGATAGTATTGTAAAATTGCAATACTATCGATAGCCCTATCGATATTGTTACTAGTTTTCAAGGTCAACTATCAATAGATCAACTATCGATAGTTAGGCAACACTAAATGAAACTTTTTTTTCGTAACTACTAATGCTGCTGATGATGCTGGCAACAAAAATGTAATGTGCGCTACTTTGGTTTACCATGAATACTGAATAGTAGAGGATAACATGTTGCCAGCAACACTGCAATATACCATGTTGATGTTGTTAGCAACATGTTTAACAACACAAAAACATTCTATACTGAAGCAATGTTATGCAACTTTGCCTCACACTGAATAGGCGCCAAACGACTTTACTTTTGCAAAAATTCACATTCGTTTCGTTCAATGCTCGGCGGATTCTGACAAGTGTTTATACGGCTTTATGATAAAAATGTTACAAATGTTGCATACGGAAAACCGTGGAACCTGGAACGCAATAAAAGTGACTTTTTTTTATTTTGACATTTTGAGTTCAGAAATAAAGTATATTTATTAATTTAATTTTTGATCCGAAGAGCGAAGACCTAGATTTCAAGTAAACAGTGTACTTGTGTATTTACTAACCACTCCGATGTTAATGTCACAAGGGTGGCCGACAAAAATATTAAAGTACTTTTCTCTAAATAATTTGAGATCCATGAGTAGTGCACCTAATAAAATGGAAGATTCATGCATGTTGAAAAACATTAAAGCGTGCATTCCACCTTTGGACCTCAGCAGTCATAAAGGTCAAGCTGGAAGAATAGGAGTTATTGGAGGATCATTAGAATATACAGGTGCACCATACTTTGCTGGGATAAGTGCACTAAGAGTTAGTGTTCCTAATTTGTATGTATTAGAATAGAATCTTAATATAGTTGCTAAGGATATTATTTATCTTTGCAGGTTGGGGCAGACTTGAGTCATGTATTCTGTACTAAAGATTCAGCCACTGTTATAAAGTCATACAGTCCCGAGCTAATAGTTCACCCTCTATTAGACTTTCCAAATGCTGTGACAGAGATATCACAGTGGCTTGAGAGGCTCCATGCAGTAGTCATAGGACCAGGACTAGGAAGACAGAAAGAAACATTCAATGTAGTTACAGAACTAATAGAGGTCATAAGAGAAAAGAGGATGCCACTGCTTATTGATGCTGATGGATTGTTTTTGATTACTGAAAAGATACATCTATTAAAAGAATTCATGTCCCCAGTAATATTAACTCCAAATAAAATAGAGTTTGATAGGCTTTGTGCCAAAACAAATGGGCCTTCTGGGTTGAGCCAGTTGGGAAAATATGTGACCGTATTTAAAAAAGGACCAATAGATGAAGTGTTCAGTGTAGATCCTGGGGTACAATGGAAATCAAATATTGGTGGTTCTGGAAGAAGGTGTGGCGGACAAGGGGACTTGCTCTCAGGAGCTATTGCTATTATGATGAACTGGACTTTAGCCAACCAAGATAAAATTGAGATAGAGACAAATGGAGATAAAGTTTTACTAGCTTCATCTCTGTCATGCTATGCTGCAAGCCGTTTGATAAGAATGTGTAATGAGAAAGCTTTTGCAGTTAAAGGACGAAGTATGGTAGCTTCTGATATGATTGAGTACATCCATGAATCCTTTGAACAATTATTTGGGCAATAACTTTGGGTATATATTTTCAATTTTTGTACTGTATTTGGTTTACTGAATAAGATTTATGTAAATGTTTAATTCATGTGATTCATGCATCTATTAAGCATAAAAGGTTACAATAGTTTAAGTATATGTGTTACTGTATTGTAAGTATATGAAACAAATTTTAATAAAAATTACAAAAGTATAGGTATTTTTATGAAATAAATGCTTACCTTAGCATCTAGAATAGGATCATCAAAGAAACCTTCTGGAATAGGCTGTTCTGGTCCTTGTGCACCTTCTACTTCTGATGTACTGGTTGCTGGAACATCTGAAAGTTTGGTTTGTTGTAATTTTGTAAAACTCATATTTCATGATCAGTATATTGTCATTGCAAAGGCTTGTTCCCTTATCTTCTTGATTTGCTCAATATTATTGCTGTCAGAATGCAGTTAGATCAGACCATGTTCAAGTGTGTTTAGGGGCCACACGATAACAATGAGAAAAATATAATATGGTAGAGATCTGCCCAACTTGGGCAGAGCACCGCCGTGTCCTCACGGCGGCGATCGGCGGCGGCGATCTCTCGCGTCTGGCCCTAGTCCGGCCATGGTACGGAGTGAGAGTGCATGGGAGGCTATCGCCTCCTTCTGCGAAGCAGTGATGCTCGCGAATGAGGAGGCGGAGCGCGTGAGGGAGAGGCAATCCTTGCGCCCTCACGCTCCCAGCCGCCGCAGGAGACGCCCCAGGCGTCGGGAGTCGATAGCCGATTCCCGGCCACCGTAGGCGTGGGCTTGCGGGCGGCACACCGTCCGGTAAGGACCAGGCCCGGGTCGACGACGCGTTGTGTTCCACGCGCGCCTCAAGAAGATGTCAGCACCACCTGACGGGGTCCGGTAGGGCCGATGCCCGCCAGGGTCGCGGGTTGTTCGAAAGAGATACCGTGGCCCCTGGCACAGGCAACTGAAGGAACACGGGTGACTTTTAGTCAGTAAGAGTCTGACACTCCCTTCCGCTCAGCCCAGAGCGGGAGGGGTCATTTGATGATTTCCCACCCAAAAAAAAAAAGGTCTGCTGTCACAAAGTGTTCCATCAAAGTTTATGTAATGTCCCAGACATCTAGAGAACTACTTAATATAATTTTTGTCCTCGTTTATCTTGCAGTTGGTTGTAAACCTTTAGCAGATATAACTAATATCATGGAATAGTTTCTGTATCTTACACAAGCTCTTCTGTTAGTTGCTTCTTTTGTAACTGTAGAACAGTTAAAACACTCAAGCTCCAAACAGGAATAGCCTACACAGTTTTAAAATAATTTTGACTACATTATGTTACAAACCTTCATTACTAAGAGCTGGCGTAGAAAGGTTCAAAGGTGTCCTTTTGATTTCTTCATCATGGAATGAAATTACTTGAGGTGCAATATTTTTAGGAATCAGAGGCATTTGTGTCTCAGCATTCTTCAGAATTCCTTTCAACCTCTTTTCAGGTGGTGCGTCACTGAGGGGACTCCCACTTTTATGTTTTATCTTCCCAACAGTGAAATTATTTGTCAATTCCTTTAACTGTTTGGCCTTTTCAACATTCTCTCTGTGTTGTTTACTATTCATGTGTACTTGCCACACATGGTCCGACCGCACTACTGAGTTACAAAGTATACACATTAGCTGTCCAGTGTTGTTATATTTTGCAAGAGGGTTATCTATTTTCGTGGGTTTAATATGCTTCTTTTTCCGTTCAGCCATTAAGCGACGCATCTCTTCCTGCTTTTTTTGCTTCTCTATTTGCAAACGAAGCGCCATCCTAGTTACTTTTGTAAATAATAGACGAGCAAGAAAAAATTAAGGTTTGGTGTTCAAATTAACGACTGGCGATGTGGGTTTAACAAATTATATTTTACCACTTGAAACGCAATTCCATGACAGTGTCCTATAATCTTGGAACAAAAATGTTACAAAAATCATTCATAAAATATGTATCAGAACCAAGAATAAAACAATCAACAAAATTTCCTTGAAATTGCGAGTCACAAATTGACGGCATTGACATTGACAATTACATGACTGACTTGGCACTGACAGTGACACAAAAAGTAGAGTATTGATATTCTAGACATAACGATTGAAAATAGAAAACCATTCCTGCCGTTGTTTACGTATCAAATGTAAATACAAGGAACGGTAAGCAACTTGTGTGATTTATACACTAAAACACTTGTCTACATGTTTCAAGCCAAGCTATGTTAAAGATTGCACGGATGCATTTTTTGGTGCTATTAGTATTCTTCTATTCAGCCAGGACAATTGCTGCTTAAACAAGGCTTCACCTTACGAAACGAGGTAATTTTAATTAAGTCTTCGATCATGGCGGCCCATTTTTACTCAAAAGTGCTCAAGAAATTTGGATGCACAAGTGTAGTTACACTGTGGCATTAAGTGTTATGCTAGACGTAGCGACTTTAGTCGCAGGCGACTCCCTGGCGATTTCAAAATCTGTATGTTGACGTAACATTTTGAAAACCCGAGTCGCAGGAGCACTCCCTCTTCCCTCCTTATGCAGTCTCATTGTCCAATGTATTTTATATTTATTTATTATAAAAGACCATGTAGATGGCACGCGTATAACATACTAATTCCATGATGGCACGGCAATCCGCGGCAAAGAGCAGTGGTGGCCTAGTGGTCACGGACACGACTTACGAGTTGTAAGTCGTAGGTTCGAACCCAGACAGGCGCTTTACTTTGTGTAAATTATTTCATCACCACTGCTCTCAAAACGGTGAAGGAAAACATCGTGAGGAAACCGGCATGTCCTAGAACCAAAAAATCGAAGACATGTGACATCCACCAACCCGCACTGGGCCCGCGTGGTGGATTACGGCCCACTCCCTCTCAGGAGGCTTGTGTCCCAACAGTGGGAACATTATAGGCTGATTATGGATATGGATGGACGGCAATCCAACTCGACCGGGAGAGCTGGAAATAGCGGACAGCAACATTTTAGTATCTAATGATGCTTGCCAATTTATTAACACTGACCTGTATGATAGAGGTCAGTGAATAATAAGCATGCAAATTTTTCAGTAGATAGTTAACATTTTATGTCAATACTATAATATTTTTCCCTAGTTGTCTCAAAAGACAGTTGTAATCCCTATCTATAAATCTGGAACTCTGGAAGTAAAGACGTAGTTAATAATATTATAGGCCAATATTGCCCTCAAGACAAAATATATTCACTTCTCCATGCGCAAGTCTCAACAACAGTAACATTATTAGCCCTTATCTATTTATCTAGTTTACGTTTTTTTTTTTGAAGTGAAAACTTCTATAACGGCGTTGTACACTTTTTTTGTAATGGGTAAAAAATGTTAAACTCGCGTCAGGACACGTGACCTGATCGAAAATTCGTAAGATGGATGGCATAGACTACTATTACAATACTAGAGAATGGATGGAGAGTAGACAGCTGGCGTGGCGTAGGAGAGGGAGTATCCCCCTCTCTTTCTACGGCGCGGCGAAAATGTATGCCTGCGCCGGCTGTTTCGTTTAGGCGGCGCAGAGCGCTTGCGCGAATGTTCGTGTGTGTTTATGTTACAGCGTGCAATCTATACTAATATTATAAAGCTGCAGAGTTTGTTTGTTTGTTTGTTTGTTTGAACGCGCTAATCTCTGGAACTACCGGTCAGATTTGAATGATTATTTTAGTGTTGGGTAGTCCATTTATCGAGGAAGGCTATAGGCTATATTTTTTTTCTTCAAAATTAGGGATCCGTAATAAAATTGCTATTTTGTAACACAAGGTGTAAAATCGAAAACCTATTTTTGCGTGCGCTGCAAAAACTATTGACAATAGAACAAAATAATGTACTACGGGTTTGTAGAGCCCATTAAGACCTACAAAAAAGTCCGCGAGAACATATATCTAGCTATCATGGTTTAATCACAATAACCGATTTTGTGTTCAAAATTATTAAATCGTCTGAAGAAAAAAAACTACGTTAAATATGTATCGTAATATTAATCTTTATCGAAATTAAGCATTATGTTATCAAGAGTATTTATGAAGAAGTAAAATACTTTTTGTTTCATCTCAATCGGATATTTCGTTTAAAAGTTATCACGTGTGTAAGATGTTAAGAGTTGGTACCTAGGAGTTATGGGCCATAGAGTTTTTTATCTATACTAATAATAAAGCTGAAGAGTTTGTTTGTTTGAACGCGATAATCTCTTTAACTACCGGTCAGATTTGAATTCTTTTTGCATTTGATAGCCCAATTCTTGAGGAAGGCTATAGGCTATTTAACATCACGCTATGACCCATATGAGCCGAGCAAAAAGAAAAAAACTCAGAGTGAACGGTAAGCGAATACGAAGTGTTGCGACGCGACGGGGTGGGGGTACAAGAAATTTCACGCGGACGAAGTCGCGGGCAGAAGCTAGTGTAATATAAATTGTCATGTTTGTGTACGTACGATAGCGCAATAAATAAATATTGTATTCTACCACATAAAAGATAGTACTTTTATTCTGATAATTAAAGCAATTCGTGCAAAATTATTCCATAACCATTCCAAAATATCCAAAACGCACAACGTTAATACTTAAGTTTTCACTTCTGCCGGCACTCCTGGAGTGCAACCCGTCGTTTTTTTAAATTTCGGACATTAGCAGATTCAAAAAGTTGGTTTGGCCATAAATGTCAATCTATAATTCAATACCTACTGTATCACTTCTTAGGGTGGCGCACCAAAAACTAATTTGTTTCCTTTTGAAAGAGCTCAGAGAGCAAAATTGTAAAGGTAGAAAACTCCCACCCCTTCTTTTTCCCACAGATCTGCTATATTTATCCTGTAATATAAGCGTTCGCCAGCTCTTCATTAGGCACTTCACCAGCAACAGCAAATCACGCTTGCCTACAACAATAATTGGCTACAATGCCGACAACACTAACAAGAATTAATCTAATTTTGTTGCTTTGAGCCCTTTGAGCTGTGGCTTGGGGGGGTACCTACCATAAAAGTTTGGTTTTCACACAAAAAATTAACGAAAAAAAAATGGTTGCCTGTAAAGTCGGTTTTACGGGCGAAGATTTTACGTGACAACGACCGATCATCCGATCATAGTTGAGTGGGAGAGAGACGCAAGGCATTCGGCGGGCCTCTCTCTCGTTCGGTGACTCATCGTAACGTTACCGAGCGTTACACTTTTTCATAAGTGACTCCCAGTCGCAACCTAATTTAAGACGTTGTCACGTCAAAAATAATAATAAGTAGAAAAAAAATGGTTGCCTGTAAAGTCGGTTTTACGGGCGAAGATTTTACGTGACAACGACCGATCATCCGATCATAGTTGAGTGGGAGAGAGACGCAAGGCATTCGGCGGGCCTCTCTCTCGTTCGGTGACTCATCGTAACGTTACCGAGCGTTACACTTTTTCATAAGTGACTCCCAGTCGCAACCTAATTTAAGACGTTGTCACGTCAAAAAAAAAATGGTTGCCTGTAAAGTCGGTTTTACGGGCGAAGATTTTACGTGACAACGTCTTTTTCTCGGTAGAATATTTATTGATATGAATATAATTAAATTGCACAATAGGAACAAGGAATTAAATGAAAATAAGAACGTAACGTTACCGAGCGTTACACTTTTTCATAAGTGACTCCCAGCCGCAACCTAATTTAAAATAAGAACGTAACGTTACCGAGCGTTACACTTTTGACGTGACAACGTCTTAAATTAGGTTGCGACTGGGAGTCACTTATGAAAAAGTGTAACGCTCGGTAACGTTACGATGAGTCACCGAACGAGAGAGAGGCCCGCCGAATGCCTTGCGTCTCTCTCCCACTCAACTATGATCGGATGATCGGTCGTTGTCACGTAAAATCTTCGCCCGTAAAACCGACTTTACAGGCAACCATTTTTTCATAAGTGACTCCCAGCCGCAACCTAATTTAAGACGTTGTCACGTCAAAACAATGTTTAGAACTTCTAATTTTATCTATCACCACTCGTGACTATGGAAGACACGGACAGAGAAGAAGGCCTAAGTGGTTTGTCTAAACCATGTCTAAACTGTTTGCTCGCTGACCCCTTTGCTGTTCTAAGCAAGTACGCTACGTACGCTCTGTACTATAACGGACTTATTTTGTGAAAATTCAAATCCTGTCATAGACGCTAAAATTCTATAGAGTGATGTCAATTTCGGGTTAGTTTTTGGTGCTTCAGTTGGTAGTCGCCAATTTTTTTCGGATTTTCAAAGCTAAAAACTTTAAATAATTTACAATTGCTTGTAGTTTAATGTTTAATCTATTTATAAAATAAGTTTACTTCTATCATCTTCGCTGTACAATAATTAAAACTATAAAACCGGGCTCGAAACCCAATTTTCCAAGATAGCTTATTTGTGGTTCAGTGTGCTGTGTTTATCCCTCATGCTGTGATATTTCAGCGCTATTTTAGTTCTACAATGGACATCGACGTTAGTAAAGAAAATATTCAACCACTGAGAGGTGGTAGAAACCTTGTGCAGTTGGGTACAGCGTTGCAAGCTCAGTCGGATGTTGAGGCCCAGAGACAGCTGCAATTGCAAAAAGAGTAAAGTTTTTCTTAACTTATTTTTAAACATATACGTCTAGCTATAATTCTAGGTACTCACAAATTTAAAGGCATCTTTTTTATCCCTAGTATCTTCTTCTGCAAAAAAATAATATTTACTTGCTTCTTACATATTTTGTGGTGATATTACGTATGCATGCTAGCACTATGACTTGATTTGGATGATTTTCATCATAAATAACCAATTATTTCTTTCATTGCGCCGCCAGGGAACATGAAGCCGCTATCAGACTATATCAGGGCACTGATCCTTTGGATCCCTGGTTCAACTACATCCAGTGGGTTGAGCAGTGTTTTCCCAAACATGGACATGAAGGGCATATTGATAAGTTAATAAAAGACTGTCTACAGTTATTTGAAAATGAAAAAAAATATTATCAAGATAGGAGATTTGTTAAGTTATGGATAAAATATGTAAGTGCCAATTTTTACCCTCTGTTCAGTATTGTAGCTCCAGACTCATGTCAAATTCAAGCACAGTATCATTAACATAATTACATTAGTCTATTACCTTCTACTACTTTGATCTTCTTCTTAGACTTTGATGAACCTCCTTATCAATAGACAAAATAGATTTTGATATGAAGCACAATGTTAAAATGACTTATTCCTTGAACCAGTCTCTCCAGGGTAAACTGATTAATTATTCAGTATTGATTTTATTTGGTAAACATACTAATAATCCCTTGCAAAACTTAATTAAATTTAGTAAAATATAAGTATGTTCTATCAACTCTTCATGGTTCAGAGTTGTTGTATTATGTTTGCTATAGTGTGATGTTTAATTTGTAGGGTGACTGTCTCTCCAACCCCTTGGAGATATATCAAAGGCTTTATAATACTGGTATTGGCGTTGAATGCTCAGAATTCTACCGTGCTTGGGCATGCTACTGCGAGGAGTCTGAAGACTATAAGAAAGCCAATCAGGTGTACATGCTAGGTCTTCAGGCTAATGCCCAACCTTTGGATGAACTGGAGCAGGCACATATGTGAGTGTTATCTGTAAAAATTATGTAACAGTATGGGGTGCCATTTTAAACACATCTCTGTCTTATGTTATCTCTTGTCTATAATGAAATGAGGTTTAATACCATGAGATTTTAAACAGGAAGGGCTGAAGTAGTCAAAAGTATGAGTTTTTGTTTATTTAAAAACATGCAATTTTCAGCATACCTTTGAATTGTTCCCCAGTGATACGCATTATTAGACTCAATGCAGAGTGTTACATAAGTTTTGCACATAGTCCCCTTTTTTATAAACATTGCAACTTAAGAGATTTTAATCATGAATTAGCTTTAAGCAATTTTTATAAATAAACCCATGATATGATTGTTAAATCAATCAAAACAAGCAAACTGATGGATAAACATATAACTACATACATTTTCATTAAATTTGTGTTGTGAGGTTAACCCACTAACCACTGACTTATTGTGACCTCTTATGACCTTAAGTCTAGTGTTAATATACCAGACTGAAACCATAGGAAAGATCTCATTTAGTTCAGTTTTTCACGAGGCTGTAGTAATTTGATGTAATTCAGAATATTGGCAACAAGCCAAGGATATCTGATGTATTCAGTGTTCTTTTACAATTTCAGCTGTGTTGTAAAGCTAAAACTGGTAACCAATCCTTAATATTCAATTCAACAATAATGTATTATTATATTAGAAGCTCTTCAATTTCTATCAGTCACTTATATCACATGGTTTTCAGGAACTTTCAACTCTTCTTTGCACAAAGAATGTTACATGATGACTCCCCTACGAAAAGGAAGGCAGCATCAGCTCTGGCTGAGACAAGATTGGCTCTAACATCATTGAAGTCATTCAAGCGGCGTAATATCGCCAATGTGCCTATACAGAGGATTGGGGACAGTGTTAGGAGTTCTGTTCCTGGGGTTGTAAGACAGCAAGCAGGCAACTATGACAATAGGCTACCCAACTCAAATGTGATGGTCAACATTTATGAGGTATGAACTTTACTAGTCTTGAATTTTACCTAAATTAGTTGTTGGATAAGATTGCTATCAACCCAAATAACAGTATGTTACTTATGGCGACTACATGACCCAAAGCGTAGTAAAATACTTGCGTTTTTGCGTTTAGGTCATGTAAGCCCCTTAAAACAATTTTGGGGGCCTGTGGCTAAATAATAAGAGCCGCACGGGTAGTCCTGTCAGGTTAAGCTACGCTTACAGCAGTCGGTCCGTGGATGGGTGACCATCTTTACACACCGACGCCCCTCTGTGCTTCGGAAAGCGCTTTGATCTGTTGGTCCAATCTGTGATTCGTGGATCTTTGACAGTCATTAAGGGTCGTCAGAATCCCGAAAGTCTGATAACCAGTTTTACCAAGGGGCATTGTATTGCCCAGTAACTGGGTTGTGGAGGTCAGATAGGCAGTCTCTTCATGTGAAATACTGGTATTCGGCTGCATCCGGTTAGACCGGAAGCCAGCCCCAACAAAAAAAGGCTAGGCAAATTGATTGAGTTGGATACATAGATATCCGAGAGATGAGCCTTCACTGCATGCTGCAAGTGTCGCCACATTTTCCCCGCCTCGGAAACTCCCACAAAAGAAATAGATACGGCACACATTATCAAAAGGGGCGGCTTTTTTGGCACGCACACAAGAAAACAACCGTAACACTTTTGTGATATCTTATTGCACACATGCTGAAAAGGGGTGGGCACTACAAAGTATAGATACAGTCACTACACAATTCTAGGGAAGACGGGTTAATATAAATATTTGATTGCTAAAAATATCAATAGAAATCAACCACAAAAAAGAGAAGTGTTTTTTGGGTTTTGGTTGGACCACTGGACTCGACACACTACCTTGTGGCACGCTAGCTTCTCTTCTTCTTCTATAATATAAAATGGTAAACTGACTGATTGACTGGGTGATACTTATATCAACGCACAGCCGAATGCCGAACACTAGGAATGTGAAATTATGCACACGGCTTCCTTTTATAATGTACGGGAGCAGTAAGAAGGGGTTTTTGGAAATTCAACCTTTAAGGGGGTGAAAAGGGGTGATTTTGTTTGTATGAAAAATCTTATTCCTTGAGTTAATAAACTTGAAACTTGGCACGAATACTTATCTAGGTAAATTATGAAGTTTGGCATTTTTGTTTTTCTAAACTGCCTAAAGGAGGAATGCGGGGTGTCAAAATTTGTATGGAAGAATTTTAACGCGCGGTCCGATTAATTCAAAACTCAGTATTTATATTTAAGACCAAAAATAAAGTATAACGTGTATCAGGGTTTTTCGAAAATTAGCCATAACTGCGTGAAAAGGGGTAGTTAATTTTACAGGGCAGGATTTTACTGTGTGGCTTGATTAACTCGAAAATTGGTATAAATAATCTTTGAGTCAAGTAATGAACACATCCCAAACGATTTTTCAAATTTTTCCCTGTGGGGGTGAAAAGCGGGGATACAGTTTATTTAAAAAATCTGATCCATTTCATCTATAAACTTAAAAATTGTCCCGAATACTTATATGATAAAGCTCATAAACATACATTTTCAAAATTTTTAGAGGAAAGTACGAAATACACGCGGACGAAGTCGCGGGCAAAGTGCTAGTAGTATATAAAATTCGAAGTCCTGAGCCTGAGTGACTGATATATCAACGCACAGCCTAAACCGCTGGTCCTAGAGACATGAAATTTGGAGGGTTTGTTCTTTGTGAAGAGTAGGTATCCACTAAGAAAGGGTTTTTCGAAATTCCACCTCTAAGAGGGTGAAATTTCACGCGGACGAAGTCGCGGGCAGAAGCTAGTTCTATCTGTAATGTATGTTTGCAGGATATCAGCAAAATCATTGGGCAGCAGCTTAGCTTGTATATCAAACCCTTATGGCAAACTATCAAAAGCTTGTGCCACATCTAGAAATACGGTGGGGCAGACTTTTTATCTTTTCACATTGAACATATGAATAAATTATTGATAATAATACCTAATTAATATTTTTTTTCTTAAACTTTAAAGGGATTTGAAGATCCCTGGCATACCTATCTTGTCCGCCATTGTGATTTTTTTCAGAACGGCGGCCACGCATGAAACCTATAAGTATATAGGTATATATTATATAGGATACATTATTATAATTATCGATTTATATAGATAGGTCTCCTAAGACGATATACAGATAGGCTTCATATGAAAATCTTCAATCCCCTTTAAAAAGATAAAAAAGTACGAAAATACGTGTTCTACCATAAAAAAAACTAGAAATTCCTATCTCTTGTTTTTATCATCAAGTAAACATGCATAATATTTTTGCACGTCGCTGTACTAATAATAAGTAATTAAAAGTGTAAAGAACAAATTACACTGGTTTGAGGCAAACCAATTATTTTCCCTGTTCAGTTGCATCTATCCATTTATTTTTCATTTCTGGATCTTTCGGGAAACTTAATATAATTTCGTATTTAGAAAAACTAAAAATTATCGATATCCATATATCTGAGCGCAACGCATCACTAATGCATTTTTTGGGTCCATTGCTAGGCAATTTTCTCATATAACAACGGTCCTTACCGCCGCCGCGCCGTCGTGCGTACCAACTTATGGTCAGGTTACTATTAACGAGGCGACACGCGCCACGTCTCCATGCCATATCCCTCGATATCCGTGGTTGGATAAGATTGCCATCAACCCAAATAGCAGTATAGTATTCTATTCTACCAAAAACAACTGAACAGTAGATTCAACAGTATGGCCTATTTTTAATAAATACATATCTGTTGGCTGCAATTTGTGTGTAAACATGTTCCCGAGTGTCCTTTACAGATGGAGACAGATAGTTTACTACCCTGAATCAATCACTGATTTGTGTCCCTATTTGATCACATTTTTAATAAACATTTTTCCCAACAGGATGCTCCATCAACCTCACAAGCACCTATCCCTATTACTGAAGATCCAGGTCCAGCGTCCTTGGTTCAGGCTTGTAGTAATGTTGAAAATCAGAAAGAAGTTGGGATATGGACAAACCCCAAAACCAAAATGGTACACACTAATGTTGTGCCTCATCAACCTTTACCATTTACACGTAAGTAATTGTCATATAAGATTTATGTAGTCTTACATTTTTCAGCTAGACTATTGTGTAATATGGAACTTTGAATATTTTTTTCAGCATATGAAGATGAAGATGACGTTCTAAGGCTTCCAGCCAATCACACGCCTTATTGCATGGATGACTTATCATTTACTGTGCCTCTATGTGTACCTGATCCCCCAGATTCAACGAAAATTCCTTGTTATAATAAGTCACAGGTTAGCATTCTCGTACATTTATTGATTTTTAAATAATTAATTGTGAACAATATGACTACTTAACAATATAATGTTTCATAGGTGTATGTTAATGACCAAGAATACAGTTTAGAAGAAATAAGATCTAGAAAATATAATTTAGAGAAAAAAGTGAAGACTGAAAGAACTGAAGTTGAAGCTCCACAAAATTATGAAAATATTAATGAGACGCTGGCCCAGTGCAGTGCTTTAGAAACGTTAGCTAATTGTGCTTTGGACTCGGAGCAGGATCATTTAGGGCAACTGATGCCTTTAACCATGCCTACATTACAAAACATCACAAAAGTAACTAATATGCATTCACCTGGTGAACCAAAAGTGTTAGTCAACTTAGATTCTCAAGAATTTAGTGAGCTGACTGCTAAGAAAGTTGATGACAATTATAAACCAGGGTCAAGTATGTCTGATAAAGAAAATGAAATGCTCACTTCAAGTAATAATTATGGCAATGAAAATGCTGTGCCAAATTATGGCAAAAACAATCTGATGGAAGAATTCAATAGGAGTTTGATGGGTAATCTCCTTGGCGATTCTGTAACAGTAAACACCAAAGAAGCCAGATGGGAACTTAGAAATCTTTTCAATGACAATGGTAAATCATCTTTTACAATTTTAAATATTTTGTTACAAGTATATTGGACACAAATTAATAATATTAATTTTCAATGTGTTACAGAACCATCAATGGTACAGCCTGTAGTGCAGCAATTTGAAGTTCCCAATTTCGACATTCATGAAGATAGATCTATTACAATGGCTGTCAATACTAAGAAGAGGCAAGAGCTTACTGAAATGAAAACTGTGCCTCATGACAAAGAGAATGCTTCTAAATTTCAAGCGCCTATAACTGCTGGACAGCAAAATGTATGTTAATACAATGCCTGTAAGTTATTTACTTGTGATTGCTTTAAAAAAATAACACAATCTTAATCATTTGTTGTCAGGTTAACAAAACTGCTTACTATGAGGAGCCTTCCTGTACACAAGTTTTTAATTTCAATATAAAGGATGCTAGTACGCCGAACATGTCTCAGTTCAAGAAACCATCTTCCTGCATTGATCAGTCAAGTAAATTTCCATCTGTGCCAAAATTTAGTATGGATGAGAGTATCATAGAACATCATGACCCTGGACTTACAAAGAGGGAGGAAAGTTCTAGACAACATGCAACTGATCAGCATGCCACTGTAGACATCCAAGGAGCAGGACTCTCTGTAATCATGGAAGCTACAAGAGAATATAACAGGTATGAAAGATTCTTCAACCTCAAAATGTTTATAAGAAAAAAAAAAACAAATTTGAATTACTGCTTTCAATTATTTCAGTAAATCGGGATCCAGTTCTTCAGGACAGTCAACAAGAACCAATTTCACTGCCTACACAACAAACTACGACTCTATGTACAATAATAACGACCCATCACAGCAACCCACTACTTCAAAAAGGAGTTCAATAACCTCTCAACCTAGACTGCTGAATGGACAGTTTGCCAGAATCCACCCGCAAAAGCGAGAGATGTCGGAAAACAAAGCCGCTGCGTCTACTTCAGCACCATACCCTTCGCACGACCATCAGTACCAAAAGCCTATGCCACCTAATTACAATGGCTACTCTCCACAGCAACGGTCAATGCATGCAGCACATTACCAGCAAAATTATAGTTATCAACAGAACTATTCCAATAACCAGATGATGGCTCAGCAGCCACAACAGGGCTATGTCAGCCCTAATTCTAATGCTTACCATAGTCCACAACACACTGGCATGCAAAGTCCTCATGCCATTCCGCCCGGTTTTCAGAGTCCAACTTACTCCAATCAAGTTGGCTATCATAGTCCAGGACATGCAATGATGAGTCCTCAACAGAATTATGCTGGCCGTCAGGATTATCATAGTCAAACTGATAGACAGCATATTTATGTAAATCAGCAACATCAACAACAACAGCAACACCAACAGCACCAACACCAACAGCAGCAGCAGCAACAACACCAACAACAGCAGCAACAACAACACCAACAGCAGCAACAACAACAACACCAACAGCAGCAACAACAACACCAACAACAACACCAACAGCAGCAACCAGCAGTTTTTCAAAGTCCTCCACATCAGGCACAATATCAAAATGCACAGTACTATCAGAGACCCAGCCCAGTAGCTGCACCTCCTACTCAAGGCTACAACCAACAGGGCTATGTGCATAATCAATACAACAACTCAAACATGTATCCCAACCATTCAGGAAACCAAAGCTTTAATGCAATGCAAAATCCATACAGACAGCATCCTAAGCAAATGGTTGAGAATTCTCCAGCTGGGTATGGGTCTCAAAACAATCAGTCGTTCCAGATATATCAGAGTCCTCAAGCTCCTCAAAGCAATTACCGCAGTCCTGCGGCGCTTGGTGCAAATGTCCCACCAGAGGCTTCTGAGATGCACTTGAGACAAGAAAATGCTGCAGCAGCAGATTTAAATGTATCAAGTAAAAACAATAGCGTGCCTAAAAATGCGCCAACACACAAGAGTCCTACATCTGCACTGAGGAATGTGAGGCATGACCAACCTAATCCAGTGAAGATTGGACAGAATTCACCAGATATTGGTTTTTCAAACCAGTATCTAAACTTCATTTCAAACAGAAATGAACCCAAAGATAATGCCAATACTCCAAAATTCACGAATAGTCCGAGTATTTCTCAAAAGATGCACAAGAATTTGTATGTATCCAGTCCTGAGCAGGCTCAGATACCACCCTCGTCTGGTATGTCTGATTCTGATAGTAAAGATGGTATGACGACTGCACAAACAGGAACACCTATTCAATCTGCTAAGGTATCCCATGCTGTTGACAAACAAAAAGATATTTCTAAAAGGCAGTTGGACTTTGAGCACAGAGTTGAATTTCAGTCTGAGGACAGCAGAGACTCTGTCAGCAAAGAGAGTAGGATCTCAGCAGTTTATTCAAGACATTCAGACTTGCAGTCTGATGGATATGGAATGGATGTGGATAGTGAAAATTCCATGGAGTGTGCTGCATTTAAATCTACTCATTCTATATCCTTAGTAGAAACCAGTGACATACCTAGGCCAGCTGACATTGAATTCCCAGCGTTAATTGATCCATTCAGTAAAAAACTTCTGAATTCTCTGCTAGAATATGTTAAATTCCCGAATAAAACTCATGCAGATGGGTATGTTGAAGTGAGATCTGTTCCTAAGGTACAATTGGCAACTGTTGTAAGTGTTGGGCACAGTAAATTATCTATTGAAAAGCAGCTAGGCAAAGGAAATTACGGTGCAGTTTTTCTTTGTCTTGATTTACACAGTAATAAATCTGTAGCTGCGAAATATCAAAAGCCGAGTCGACCTTGGGAATTCTACATTTGTCAGGAAATAAAATCAAGAATAAAAGACCCATTCATGGTAATATTTTTTGTCATTAGTATTATAATGTTTTGATATTGTTTTTTTTTTTCTAATATTGTTGCGTACAGCTTCCAGGGTACATGGATATTACGACGGCCTTTTTAGGAGATAACGCCAGTTTGTTCGTGTCGGAATATTCCAAATATGGATCTCTGTTAGACGTCGCTAATAAAATCAGGGCTGCTACCTCCAAATGTATTAATGAATTTATCGTCATACTGCTGACATCAGAGATGTTGTCGATCATTCATTATCTACATAAAGCTCAGATCATTCATGCTGACATCAAGCCAGACAACTTTTTGTTGATGAAAATGTAAGTATAGCAATCTATTTAATTATGATTTTATTTTTTTCGCGGCGCGCGGCGTTACTAAACGGCCACTTATTTTTAAAGCATTATGATTTTATGAATTTATTTTCCTTTTTTTTTTGCAGACCTACCCAGGAATGGAGAACTCCATCTTTACAACTAATCGATCTTGGTTGCGCTATAGACATGTCCTTGTTTCCTGAAGGAACTACCTTTAGAGAGGTAAGTATTCAATGCAGAAGAACTAAAATAAAGTATCCTAAAAGATGGCCCTTATAGGATGAATGTCATTCTAAAAAGGCTCTTGAATTTTAATGATAAATAACTATGTCTGAAACAAAATATTTGTTCTAGCTGATCTCAACAGAAGGTTTCACTTGTACTGAGATGAGGGAAGGCAAGCCTTGGACTTATCAAACCGATCTGTACTGTTTAGCTGGTACAATACATGTGATCTTAATGGGCAGTTATATGAAAGTAGCTAATCGCTTAGGACAATGGACTATAGATAAAAAACTTCCAAGGTGAGTTTGTTCTGAGTTTTAACTATAAACCATCCCTACTTGCATTATAGATGTGACAGAAATTAGTTATTTAACTCGATATTTGTTGTCGTTTTTTTTTTCATGAGAAAACATCAAAGCAGCTTGCAACTAATCAATACTAATAATATAAGTTCGAAAGTAACTCGTCTGTATGTTGCCTTTTCACGTCTAAACCACTGATTTCGATAAAATTTGGCAAGGGTGGATGGCATCCTGGGGAAGGGCATAGGCTACTTTTTTGTCTCGGTAGCACTTTTTCGTGAGATAATTTCCGACATTCACGCGGGCGAGGCTTATATTTTTACCCGACTGCGGCGAAGCCCAAAAGGAGGGTTATGTGTTTGACCTGTATGTATGTATGTCCGTTTCTTTGTTCCCTCGTAACTTCTAAACGAATGAACGGATTTTGATAAATTATACGTCTTTAGATTTGGCTTGGTAGCGCGAGTGTCACTGGCTACATTAAAATAAAAAACAAAGTAAAATGGCGGATTTAGGGTGCCATATTGTGGAGTTCGAATTTTTTTTTTCTTCTAATACCATCAAATGAAATATCAAAATTAAGGGTTTTAAACGGTGATTACAAAAATATATACAACTTATATGGTTAAAAGTAATTCGAAGTGACAAATCGTAAAAAACACGTTAAATAAAATAATTATTTCTTGTTCCCTGTTGAGTGACTTTACGGGCCAGCTAATGATTAATACATAAGTAAATCGTCTGCGAACGTTTTTTTTTTTTTTTTTTTTTCCAGCTTTTTAGTTTGCCATATAAATTATTTCTAGCTGCCCGGCGCTACTTCGTTCGCGTGATGTCCTACCTCTTACCCTACCCTACTCCTACACTACTCCTACCCTACTCCTAACCTACTCCTACTCTATTCCTAAAGTAAATAAAAGTATTAAAAAAAAGTATCCTATGTCTGTCTCCTGGTTCTAAGCTACCTCCGATCAAACGTTACGTATACTTCCGTTATATTTTCTTTTTTTATTATTTAAGATACTAATTAATGTAATGGTATTTTCAGGTACATGAAGGTTGGTTTATGGGACAAGATATTTACAACACTACTTAATGTACCGGATTGTAACAATTTACCTGATTTAATGGAACTGAAAAATGAAGTTGACAGTGTACTGAACGAAATCGACAATCTTAGCTCTCAACTCCGCAACTTTGCTAATGTGCTTAAATCTAGGTAAATTACGTAAACGATCCAGATTGTATGTATTTATTGCATTTAGATATAATGGCGATTGTAAAAACTAGATACCTAAATATGTATTATTATAGTGATACAAATATATCAAAGTTCGATGAACTTCTTGAATCTTTTGCCAGGTTGAACTTTGCTCTTCTCAAAAAGCAAGAAGTATTAAAAATACCAGATTCTTATAACTTAGTTATAACATGCCTTGTTGTGTTTAGTTAAAATGTGATATTGTGATTTTTAGGTTTTTGTGTTTTGTAATGAAATTGGATTAGATTAACTTGTTAGCTTAACTAATGTTGAAATATACTTAGGTTTCATTTATTTTTATAAAACCTCATAAGACTTGCACATTTCACATTTCTTGTTTGAATTGTAACAAAGATAATAAATAATTACCTGGTTGACTTGGTGTTTTATTTGTGATACATAGCTGTGAAACACACAATTAATAAACACATACCACCAAACAGGGTGAATAGGGATGCAGGGGTGAATTGGGATAAAACTTTAAAATGGATTTTAGCGTTGAAATAAGTAACACAGTTTGTTGCCGAAAATTATAATACAATAAACACATTAGACTCCTTTTTGGCAACAAACTATATTATTTCAATGTAAAAATCGCTTTTAAAGTTTCGTCGCGATTCACCCCTGTATCCCTATTCACCCCTGTATCCCTATTCACCCCGTTTGACGGTACAGCCCGATTCAAACTTTATGGTGGCTAGGCAACAAGTAGGGTTGGACACACCCAAAGGACAATGGTGGGCCCACCTCTCAATACATAACACATAATCAGCCTATAATGTTCCCATTGCTGGGATACGGGCCTCCTCTCTGTGAGAGGGAGTGGGCCGTAATCCACCACGCGGACCCAGTGCGGGTTGGTAGATGTCACGTCTTGAATTTTTGTTCTAAGACATGCCGGTTTCCTTTCGATGTTTTCCTTCACCGTTTTGAGAGCAGTGGTGAGGAAATAATTTACACAAAGTAAAGCACCTGTCTGGGTACGAACCTACGACCTACAACTCGTAAGTCGCGGCCGTTACCACATTAACTGCTGCTCTCAAATAGGAATAAGATACTCATGAATGAATAGGTATTTTTATTAGTGTCACTGACTCTGGCAGAGCCACCATCAGGGATTTTAATTTATATAGCACAAAAAATTAGTCGCTAATTAGTCGAAATTTGTCGTCAAATATCAGAATTTGTCGGTCACTGGTTCAAAAGTTATCCAAGGGTTTATAGGTGGCCGATCTGGAGAGAGTTTCACCAGCAGGGCCACATTTAATCTCAAAAACTAGGGCACCTAGCGAAGATCTGTTTTCTCCCATATTTCGTCGCCATAATTAGTCGGAATCAGTCGCCAAATATCAGAATTTGTCGGTCACTGGTTCAAAAGATATTAGGGTTTATATGTGTAGGTATAGTCCAAGAGCTAGGCGACTGATCCCGACTAATTGGCGACTATTATAAATTTCATTATAAGATAAACATTACCCAGACTCGGACGGACGGCATGGTTGGCGCATGCTGCGCTGCGTGTCGCAGGTTCGTTTCCCGCACGGAACAAATATTTGTTTTTTTTTTATTTGCAGTTGTTCCAGGTCTGGCTGTTTGTGTATGCGAGTTTAAATGTTTGTAAACGCACCCACAATACAGAAGAAATTCCTAGTGTGGGGCAAAGTTTTTGGTGGTCACTAGGAAAAACCTAATTTCCCATACAAAAATTCTAACGCGCTCGCAATCGAACGTGACTCGAAAAAACTCACACTAAGGCCGCGACTTCGTTCGCGTGAATATTCTTGTTCCCCCGACGCAACGCATCGCCTTCCCGCGCGCGGTACCTACTACGTTTTTGCTTAGCGTTTTTTCTTACTTTTTGTCTCTGCTCGGCTCCAAAAAGTCGTAGCGTGATGTTAATTTATCCTTCCTCAAGAATTCGGCTATCAAATGCAAAATTATTTTTTCAAATCCGACTGGTAGTTTAATATAATAAAGGTGAAGAGTTTGATTTGGTGTTATGACATAATAAGTGATGTGAAGCAGTGAAGGTATTAATCTTCACATCACACATAACACGACGAAAATGTTTCATCGCCGATCTGTGGAAAAGAAGAACTGACTGCCTGATAGTTGGTCTAGTGGTAATAAACATGGCTGCTGAGCAAGAGATTCTGTGTTTAGTTCCCAGGTCAAGCAGTTTTTTCCCCAGGGAATGGTCAGTGGCAGCCCAGTTTACTGGCAATAGGCTCTCCTATGCCTCTTTTACAATATGACGCATGTGACTTAATACATAACTGCCATCTGCCGAAATATTTGTACAGACGCCAGCACATCAATAAGCTACCCGAAACTCAAATTTTCCCAATCAACTTTGAACCATATGCTTTAGCGATAACGTTGAAAATCTATTAAATAAATTTGACAGATTGTAGTAGCTTGATGTGCTGGCGTCTGTACCTATACTATACATATATACCTCTGCCTGACCCTTTGGAGATAAAGGCGTGATGTTAATTAATATTGTTATATCTACATCACGGAATAGCTATTCCATGATTATTATAGGTAGGTACCTACAAGAAGACTGGTTTGGGTTGACACGTTCAGAGAGAGGTCTAGGAGGTTTACCTGGAGGGCTCTCTCTAGTCGCATTTGGGATGCCGGGAGCCCTCGTGGAGGACTCATTTTAAATGAAGGTTTTTCTTAGCAAATGCAGCGTTATAAAATGTGAAAATAAAAATCATTATGAGTATATTTTAACAAGATTTAGTAGTAGGATACTAGTTGGTTTTGAAGTAAAAGTATAAAAGTCACTTGTACACTTTGATACCTACTGTATTTCAGGGGTGGAAAATCATTTAAGTAGGTAGGTACACTGTTACAAATATATTATTCTATTCGATAAAAATATTCATAGAAATAAGCATGAATCCTTCTCAAACAAACGTAGATAACGCCGCCATCATTTAATATAAAATTTAGGAAAATTCTAAAATATTTTCCAAGGTAAGGAACTCTGGGTGCGCAAGTCCGACTCGCACTTTGCCGTTATTTTAAAATCACGAGCAACGATCAAGTAAATAATAAGACTGTTACAAAAACAATACGTTAACAAATAAAACACAAATTACATTGCGTGAAAATTTCATAAAATGTTGAATTGAACACTCCTCTCTCTGTTCAGAGCAAGCAAACTTTTTCTTAATTTTTATATTTTCTCCCCCCCCCCCGCACTTAGTACGTGGAACGTCACAGCAACAAGACCTCTGAAAACACTATACCAAGAACCCTTCATAAGGGTACACTTTAGCCCTAACATAACAAAGACACCACTAGAAATATATTTGGCATGGCATAATCTATACATATAATAAAACAGTTAATAATATGAGCTCTATGAAGTCTCGAATATGTTTTGCATTGGGGAGGAGAAAAATGAATTTGTGAGAGGTCATTGCATGGTCATTGTCTCTTAATTAAGTAGGGTTACAGTTCGCGTCAAATAACTGCCACTCTGAAGTAGGCAACAAGTCACTGCGCAGTAGTTAACTACTGCGCAGTGACTTATCACAGAGAGTGACAGAGCGGCAGTTATTTGTATTCATAGGATTAATCCTATGAATACAACAGCAGCGCGCATGACGCGGATTGGCGGGGCTAGGAAAGAGCCTAGCTTGTAAAGAACTGTACCTAATATTCATGTCATCATCTTCCTGCCCTTATCCCATGTTTACTTGGGGTCGGCGCAACACGTTTTCTTCTTCCATTCGCCCCTGTCAACCGTCACGCTATCATTCACTCCCTTCTCTTTCATATCATTCCTCACACAATCCATCCATCTTTTCTTCGGCCTTCCTCTCCCTCTCCATCCATCAACATGTATATCCATCACTCTTTTAGTCACATGCGTTTCGTCCCTTCTCATCACATGCCCATACCAAGACAAACGATTTCCTTTCAACTTTTCTGTCACTGGCGCCACTTTCAGACTTCCTCTTATATACTCATTTCTTACTTTATCCATTCTCGTCACTCCACACATCCATCTCAACATTCTCATTTCCGCTGCATGCAATCTTTTTTCATCCGTCTTCTTCACGGCCCAGCATTCAGACCCATACAGTACGACAGGCCTTATCACGGACTTATAAATTTTCCCCTTTAACTTGAGGGGCATCCGTGGGTCGCAAGTTGTTCCTGTGACCTGTCGCCATTTCATCCATCCTGAGTTGATCCGGTGCGTTACGTCTCGGTCTACTTCGCCATCTCCTTGGACAAGCGACCCGAGGTACCGAAAGTCGGAGCAGATCGGTAAGGGCGTTCCGGCGAGAGATATGGGCACAGAACTGGAGAGACCACCAAAGTCGCAAAACAGGTACTCGGTTTTGGTCCGACTTACTCTCAGGCCAACGGTCTCGAGTCTTTCCCACCACACCTCCAATCTGCTCTGGACCTCTAGGCCGTTCTCGGCAACCAGCACAATGTCATCGGCGAACAGCATACACCAGGGAGCCTCTTCTTGGATATCCGATGTAAGAGAATCCATTATCAGCACGAAGAGGTACGGGCTGAGTGCTGAACCCTGGTGCAAGCCGACAGCCACATCGAAGCTGCCAGTAGTGCCCACTGTAGACCGGACTTGGGTACTGCATCGACTGTACATCGCTCTAATCAACTGCACATACTTCTCTGGCACACCTTTCTCCTTCAGCGCCCACCACAAAACTTCACGAGGCACTCTGTCGTATGCCTTTTCGAGGTCAACAAATACCATGTGCAAGTTTTTATGCGCACTTCTGTATTTCTCGCACAGCTGGCGGATGGCAAAGATGGCATCTGTTGTTCCTCGACCAGGCATAAAACCGAATTGGGTTTGCGAAATTTCAGTCTCTTCTCGCAGTCGCCTTTCAATAACTTTCTCCCAAGCCTTCATACTATGTGACATTAGCTTTATTCCTCTATAGTTGTTGCACTCCAGCACATCACCTTTGTTTTTAAAGATGGGCACCAGCGAACTGTTACACCATTCGTCAGGTATGGCTTCTTCCAACAACAACTTATTGAAGAATAAAGCTAACCACGTCCATCCATCTACCCGTAATAACTTCCATACTTCAACTGGTATTCCATCCGGACCTATTGCTTTACCATTCTTCATCCCATTTACTGCTATTCTCACTTCATCCATACTAATCATTCTCACTAACCCCTCATTTACTGGTTTATTCTCAAGCACACCACTCCAGTCATTCTCCTCATTCATCAGTCTCTCGAAATAGCTCTTCCACCTATCCTTAATTTTCTCAGCATCCGAAAGAACTATTCCAGTTTCATCCTTTATACACTTTATCTGACAAATATCCCTCGTCTTTCTCTCTCTAGCTCTAGCAAGCCGGTAGAGATGTTTTTGACCTGCTGGATTATCCAGTGTGTCATAAAGCTTGTCCTGGGCTTTTGCTCTTGCTATGGCCACAGCTTTCTTGGCTTTTTTCTTTAGAGCATCATACTCACTCTTTTTTTCTGCTTTCAAACTAAAATTCTCATCTTCAACACTCTGCCATTCTTTGAACTTTCTCTTTTTATCCTGCAACACGTTCTGTATTTCTGTCGACCACCACCATGTATCCTTATCTATCGTACCCTTTCCTTTCGTCTCTCCCAAAATATCTTTCGCTGCACTCCTATAAGATGTACACTTACACTCATGTAAGATGCTAAATAATAAAAGTCAGTTCAAATTCCGAGGGATTAAACAATTTAATTAAATAACAATGTTTTTATTTTGAAGTTTTCTCGATCCTTTGTTTCTTTCTTTCTTGATATTCTTGAACATTATCAAACTTCCTTTTGTATAATACTTTGATGGACTCTAACTGACTTTCTTCTGTTTCTGTGTCAATGTTTTTGTTTTCAAACATTTTTATGCTGTTACTTTCTTCAACAGTAATTGATCCATTATTTTCTTCTATCTTGTATACAATAATGGTACAGTCTATGTCATCAAACACAAAAAGTGTGTTTTTGTGAAGTTTTATTGCACTTGGGAATCGTTTCAATTTTAGTTTTTCTTCCATCTTGTGGCTATATTGGTTATCTATATTATTTACAGTGTAAATGAGGACTGCATTATACATATGCACCGTTGCAGCCAATAAACTCAAATTATCATTTATTTTAGATGCTGTATAATGAACAATTGGTAAGGTAGTAACTTCAATGCCACCCTCATCCATAATGTTTATAAAATTCTGCCTCAATTGATCATCGTTCACATCACTAGAGGTGTCTATTGTATGAATCAGTCTACCTTCAGTGTAGTCCCAGATTTTGATAGTACCATCCCCAGAGGAACTTGTCAAGAGCTTATCATTGTGAGGCAGAAATTCTAAATGGTTCACAAATTCTTTATGACCCAAGCAATAAGTTTGGATGTTGTAGGTGTTGGGAAAGCAAGAAACTCTTATTTTTTCGTCTCTGTCACAGGAGATAACGCACTGTGTATCGTTTGACTGTAAAACATCCAACAGTAAACTCAAGTGGCCCAGAAGTTTAGTGCCAGAATTCCCATTTTTTACGTCATAAATAAGGACATCGCCACTTTTATCAGCCACTAAAATCTGTGAATTATCAACTGTGAATCTTATTCTACTGGCACTTCTTGGTATATTAAAAGTTTGTTTGTGTTCCAGTTGAACTACATCATAAACTAGCAGTTGTTTTGATGTCGCTGTTACAACAGCTAAATGATTGAAATCATTGGAAATTGCAATATCAGATATATAATCTTTTTCAGGTTGCTTGGGAGTTAGCGGGACATCAATAATTTTATGGTTTGAATAGTCATAGAAATCCACATGAAGTTCTTTTGCTACTACAATATATTTGTCGGTTGCCACTAAAAGAGACATTATCCTTTGTGTTAAAACTTTTTATCTTATTGCACTTTTAGTTCGATTTGATTTTTTTTATCAAATTCAGGGCACAAACAAACAAAGATTTAATTTATTTAAAAAACTTACAGTTTTGTAGGTTATTTTTTTAGAGTCAAGTCCATAGAGTAAAGTAATATATGGTCAAGTCAAAGCTGAGTGACTACCACAGAACACTATTACTCCTAGCGGAGGTGACCACAGAGTACATTACTTACTAAATAGTCTGCTTTTGGTCTGCTGTTTCTATGTCAATGGCTGCCTGTGATTATCTATGTATATTATCTCCTTTATTCAATTACATTCTTATAAATTATATTTTTAAATATTAGTATAAAGAAATATAAAAACATTTAAAATTATATATATTATATTATTATTATTACTAATAATAAAGCTGAAGAGTTTGTTTGTTTGAACGCGATAATCTCTGGAACTACCGGTCAGATACGCTAAGCGACTACGAAGTGTTGCGACGGGGTAGGGGGTACAAGAACTTTCACACGGACGAAGTCGCGGGCAGAAGCTAGTAATAGAATATTACGCTATGATATTACGTCCATGCGCAGCAGCAGCCCCGAAGATTCGTTGAAATTGACGTATTGTTGCCATAAAAAAATTGAGACTGGATTTACCGAAAATTTAAAATCCCCGCATAATCCCTGCAAGGTCCTTTCCTCACAAAATACCCAATGGTGTTGAGATTCCTCACTGTTTGGGGAAATCCCCACATATTGGCAACGCTGCTTGTGAGTGAGACCCAGTCTTGAGTGTTCTGTGGACCCAAAGATTTTAGTCATTTTTAGGAAGAAGCGAGCAGTGTTTTTTTTGGCCTCTGTGTTTTCAATTTGATATTCCTGCTAAATAAATGGAATAATTAATAGATTTTGGTCACAAAACCTTTGTGTATTATATTTTTGGGATCGCAACGCAATTTCTAAACGGAGCTCCGATAAATCTAACGTGGAACGTGAATGTAATGTCACTGTCATTCAAATGCCATTCCATTCGTATTTATTTGTAATTCTGATTCTGATAGAAATAGTCCTATTTGGTTGAAATTAAAGGAAACGGTGTTAACAGTTAAGAAAATTTAACTAAATCGTGAACGGCTTTTTAAGGAGTAGATCATGGCTGCTATGATAAGTTCTTGGAATCCAGAAAAGAAACACAGCGACGTGGAAAGGTAAGTAACCCTAAGATAACATGGATATATCCAACAAACTAACCGTTTTTATTTACAACTCGTTGTGCTGGACGATAAGAAAGTGTGACTTGTTTAGTGCCAGCTGAAATACTAATAAGCAACATTTAATTTCACAGATGGATATGTATTTATCCTGCATACTTGAATAGTAAGAAGACATTGGCCCAGGGCCGTAAACTGTCGAAGTCTCACTGTGTGGAGAACCCAACTCACCAGGAGATCAGAGATGTCCTGGTAGCTGCTGGTCTCAGGGTGGGAGTAGAGAACAAGCTGTATCCTAGGGAACCCAGCAAGGTAATATTTTGTTCACTACCTGTTTTGGTAATAAGTCCGTTGAAGTCTGTAAATCTCTGTGTGTAGTCTGATTTGGTATTTTTTCATTTTCTTAAATATTAATTTACATACACAAATATGCAGTAGCTACACACTATTAATCATTGTTTTTCTGAAGACAATGACTGCATAATACTGTATATTTACTGCTGCAATAATTGTATGCAAATCTTGTTATGGTATTTCCTAGTACTTTTTTGTGTCCACTCATTATCCTTCTTTCACAAATACCATAATGAGGTCTACTATACAAAAGGGAGGCCTACAACCTGATTCCTCAAAGTTTTGTTTGTCTGTTTGTGTTCATTACTTAAACACTGGAACTGCTAAGAATGTGACTTATTACATGTAATGTTATAATACAGTATGTTTTGTCAGATCTCTTAATATTAAGAGATGACCTGTCTCAACCGACGGTGCCTGTACACGAACATGATGCATAGATCACAGGCCTCCTCCCTTTTGTATAGTGGACCTCATATTTGCTCCACGACTTGGCAACAATTGCCACTAAGTTGCAAACTATCTGTCATACAGACAAATAGAACTTGTTATTTTATTATGTGCAAGTCACATTCAACCTTAGGGTGGTAAAGAGCTATGAAGTTGATTGTACAGATGCCAGCACATCAAGCTACTACAATCTGTCAAATTTCTTTAATAGATTTTCAACTTTATCGCTGAAGCATAAGGTTCAAAGTTGATGAGGACAATTTGACAGTTTCGGGTAGGTTGATGTGCTGGCGTCTGTACTAGTGTATATAACACCTACTTTTTAATTACAGGAAATATTGTTCAGAGGGAGAATCAGAGTGCAGTTAAAGAATGATGACGGCTCTCCAGTCAAAGCAGACCTCCCTACTCGTGAGGCTGTAATGAAGCATATTGGTGAATCAATACCCAAACTGAAGACAAGACAAAACAGGTGATTATTTTAATGGCACAATGTTATAACCAAGAGCAGTGGTGGCCCAGTGGTAACAACGGCAAGTTACAAAAATTAGATTGTGGGTTCGAACCCAGACATGCGCTTTACTTTGTGTAAATTATTTCAACACCACTGCTCTCAAAACGGTGAAGGAAAACATTGTGAGGAAACGGGCATGTCCTAGAACCAAAAATTTGAAGACATGTGACATCCACCAACATGTGCTAGGCTCGTGTGGTAGAGTATGGCCCACTCCCTCTCACTGAGAGGAGGCCTGTCTCGTAGCAGTGGGAATGTTATAGACTGATTAAGTGTTTTAAATAATTGCAGTTAGGAAACTTATACAGATGAAGGCTTGTTTCTCACTTAAATAGTATTGTTTTGCTGAACTTTTCATAGAGGAAACTACATAATATATCTATTACAGATGTTGCACTTCATGATCATGTTTCAATGAAGTATCCCAATTTATACCTTATTACTATGATTTAAGAGTGAATATGACACATGCTTGTGAATTGCATTATCTAATTCTAAACTATAGGTATTTATATCTGTACAAAGTCTTTATAGTCAGGGTCTATTTTTTTTTTCTTTTTTTCCGGGTCGTCAGAAGGCCGAAAGTCTGACAACCAGTCTTACCAAGGGGTATCGTATTACCCAGCAACACCCCAACATACTTTGGAAAAGGCTAGGCAGATGATGACAAAGTCTTTACCAAGGTTTTTACATTGAGAAGTAGTGGTCATAGCATAAAAAAATATGTTTAGGCTTAAAAGGTATTAGCTGCACCTGTGTTGCCTGATGGATTAATTATGAAGAGTTACTCAGAAGTGTACCTATAGTACACTCATATATCGCCTGTTATGTTTAAGTACCATGTAATAGGGGGCCAGCCTATTGTTATTATTATATTTTTTTCTTTTTCAGACCAGTGGATCAACAGCCACAGGCAGCGCAAGCAAGTCACAAGGGCAAGGGGAAAAAAGGACGCCGATAATTTTATTAATTTATTACAAAATTAACTATTTGTACAAAATACTTATCTACTTCTAATATAAAGTTTCAAAAAATAATGTCTTTGAAAATCACTAACACTAACGAACTACGAATGTATGCGAATAGATTTTTCCGCGAATTTGTTCTGACCATTTTTGTGTTTTACTACACTGTACCCATCTAATATCATCATAACTGGTGATTTTTTCTTTGGAGTGTTTGATTGACTTGTTGTGAAGTTCAGGCCATTTATTGTCGTCATTGTTTCATTTCCTGTATGAACTTTTTGAATTTCTTTGGCAATTGGGCCACCTCCGTCAGTGAATTGTTGATAACCGGCGTTATCGTGTGTGACGTCGACGACGCTTTCTTCACGAACTTCTTTGGGCTGTATAGACTCTGTGTTTTTGGTGTTTTTGTTGACATCTTTGGATAATATGTATCCTCGTAATCTTCGAATAGGTTCTTGTAGAATTCTTCCGCTTTTTGTTTCGTTTCTTCCAGTTTTGAATTGATTTTCTCGATTGTGGTCATCGGTGGTTTCAGTTTGCGGGTTGGTTTCATTGCTGTTTCTTCTTGGTAATAATCCGGTATCATTTCGATTTCCGGTTGGTCTTCGTAATCGAAAGCCTCTTGCACCGTTTCGTGTAACACCGTGGGTATTCTGTTGATCATCTTCCGCACAGGAGTCATTCGCTCCGCATCCGGCATCATGTTCATGATCTCCATGATGCCTGGTGATATTTCCTTCAATGTTTCCGTGAAGTGCGGCGCCGCTTCTCTTACTGTCTCCATTATCGTCTCCCCGACCGCTAGAGGTATTTCTTGGAAGTAATACGGGTATGTTCTTATTCTGTCTGAAAGCGCTGAAGTCACGAGTGGTAATAATATTGGCTGTCGTGGAGGTAGCCTCGGTAGTGGTGGGAGTCTCGGTAATAATCGAGACCGCAGTGGTGAGAGTCGAGGAAAAAGTAACTGTCTCTTCTTGCGACTCCGATTCTGTGATTCCAGAATCGGATCGATCTGTGTTGCGAGGGACTTCGAAAGTCTCTTCGGAGTAGAATCGATTTCGCTTATATTTTTTTGTTTTGACTTCGTAAGACTCGCTCGAGTCTGAATCGAGAAGATTATCAAACAACATACTAAGACTTTTAAGAAGCGGGATATACTTTTGTTTGAGCACCACATTTCCATTAATTTCACGTTTCGCTGACTTATTCCTACGTTTGTATCTTGATTTTTGTATAAGTTTTAGCCTTCTTGGTTTCAGTGGGCTTTTGATCACATATGTCTTTTTATATTTAAGTGGCGATAGTATATTTTCTCCAAGGGGGGTATGATCTGAAAAAAAAAGAGCAAAATATACATATACCTACAATTACGATTAGACGTTACATAATATAGCTATGAAGTTTTCTCAAATATCTACCTCGAAAGAAACCTGACTCTAGGAACTTTATTATCCTCAAAGGCGACTTCAGGCGTTTGATAAGTGAGTAACGTTTGCTCGTACCTGTTGAAAATGAAAAAATAAGAAAAGATGTAAAGCCACGTGCAAATTTTTACTAAGCACAACTAAGATTCGAACCACAACGGTCTATAAGTTAGAAACCAAATAGGTACTCAGTAACTGCGCCCTAAGTGCCCAAGCGTCGTCGTGCCGTCGTCGTCGTCATGTTATCGAACAATCAATCAATCAGTCAATTAATTAACTAAACATCCCTAGGGATTTTACTTGATGAATGAGCATTAAAAAAGAAAGATTGAATATGTGTGTATAAAACAACTATTTTGAAGGCGAGAGGGATTCAAAGTACCTACGTCACTCGAGCTTAAAATAGTGTTGCTCCCGAGGTGGACACTACTTTTTAGGGTTCCGTACCCAAAGGGTAAAAATGGGACCCTATTACTAAGACTGTCCGTCTGTCTGTCACCAGGCTGTATCTCATGAACCATGATAGCTAATACAATACACAGTTGAAATTTTTACAGATGATTTATTTCTTACTGTTGCCGCTATAACAACAAATACTAAAAACAGAATAAAATAAATATTTAAGGGGGGCTCCCATACAACAAATGTGTTTTTTCGGCGTTTTTGCCTTGTGGTACGGAAGCCTTCGCGTGCGATTCCGACTCGCACTTGGCCAGTTTTTTATCACCTCTATGAAAAAATAAGTAAGTGCAACTTATGAATAAGATTACTAGGTACGTTTATTTTCATTATCACTACTTGAGGAAGTCATACTCATTTTTTTTATAAGACTGAGTAAAATCCTAATTTGAATAAACAATTACGAACGAAGGCAGAATGCATTTCGCGCGTTTTTTTTATTTTTTCACAAACTTTTTTTTATTTGGCTCGCGCTCCTTTTACTTTATCATACAGCCTGTTACTTGTTCATTCATTCAATGTTCGTGATTGATCTCTTTGGTGATCGGAACTTTTAGGTACTAACAATATCCACATTACAAATTCAAATCGCTTTTAGTCCCTAGGGATTATAGAGCTATTTTAGTTCCTGTTTACGAAGAATACACTAGCTCTTTTTGAATAGATGTGATAAAAACATAAATATAACATATCATCACGCCTGTACGCCCGAAGAGTTAAGCAGAGGTGTAAGGTGTAAGTGCCTATAGTTCCTATACCCACATATCACCAGTTATGTTTAAGTCCCTTGGAATCGTTTAGGTAACTACGTTAAAAAAAAACCAATACATAACATTGCCCGACTTGGGATTCGAACGCAGGACCTAATGCTTAGCAGTAGCGATTGCGACCACTAAAGATCAACGTGCAACGATAGATTTTATTATAGGTGTCTATTCCGAGCCATTGAGGCTATCGAAAGTTAGCAAGACGAATCAACTGCACAGTTTAAATTCTTATGTAAGGTGACACACAAAAAATACACTACAATAGTAGGTATCTATTCTTGAGCCCCACCCCAAAAAACCTAAATGTGCTTTTTGCTATTCGAACTCCAGACCTCTCGCCTGCTAACCAGCGCCTGAACCTTTGAACTATGACCTCATATAGAAAAAAAAAACTATTTTACTAGAGAAGTAGGTAATTTATAGAACACAGTCCGTGTTTGAGAGGAGCATGTGTGTTACTTGGCGTAATAACAGCCGCACAGGTCGATCGATCAGGCTAACCTACAGTGACAGCCGTTACGGGTCGTCAGAAGCCCGAAAGTCTGACAACCAGTCTTACCAAGGGGTATCGTATTACCCAGTAACTGGGCTGTGGAAGTTATATAGGCATTCATGTGAAATTCTGGTATTCAGCAGATTCAGCTTCATCCGCGTAGATTGTAAGCTGGCACTCATCATCTGCCTAGCACTACGAATAATAAAAAGTCCTAGCATTGTGTTTGAGAAGAGATGTTACATGTGAGTTGAGAAGAATGTTACCTACATGCTCTGTAAGTAACACATTCTTGACCTGTAGTGCAGGACTACCCGCAGTGCATCAATTTTTAACCGACTTCCAAAAAGAAGGAGGTTATATTGGATAATGTTCGACTTTGTGTATGTTTTTTTTTATGTATGTTCATTGTTTGCGGTGTCCGCCACTCTAGGTCTATTTGCACACTATTTACGTATAGGTAGGTACCAACCTGCAGGTTTTTGCGGAAGTATGGTCCCGAAGGTTTCCTTCTGCAGCGACTCGGCGGCAATCACGTCGTTCAATGAAAACGTTTTTGCTTCCAAATCTGAAGACATTAATTTTCAGTAAAATTATTTTTCAAGATAAATAGGTAGGCACCTATAGGCACAGTTAATCACTAATTAAACACTTACATTTAATAATAACACAGTTAAAAAGAACGTAATAGTGCCACCTCCGGATTTCCATTTTCTGTCATTTTCGCGATAACTCGAACCACTTCGTTCATGTCGTTACGTGCAGTTATTACGATGCACTCATATTTATAAAGTTCTTCAATAAATGCTGAAGCAGCAACGTGTTTTATATTAATTGCACGTTTCCATTATCTGCCAATACCTACTTTGCCGTCAGCTAAGATTACGTATTCTATGTTACGTGATTTTGTTTGTATATACTTACTGCTAGTTTTTGTTAGTACCTTATACCGTATACGTGAATATGATTGTAAAGTTTTGACTTCGAGGGTTCTTCGATAAAATCCGATACCTAAATGTTATATATATTTTGCATATTGTTATGTAAAGACAACGTAGGCCCTATCTATAGGAACCAAATTCAGTTCCAAGCAACAAAAGGAACGGTCAGCAATAAAAGTTAACTCTGTTACTTTTACATGCCATTCCATATCTAAATGGATCCAAAATTATTCGATAATGGATCTGCTTTTCAGTATTTCATTGTTTCTTATTTTAATTTTACATCGTGTTGTGTTTGTTGCTGCGTGTGTTTAATGATGGGGCGGTTTGCGAAACGAGGGTTTCAAAATAGACTTTCGTTACCGACTGTAGGTACCTCCGTATTTTGCGACTTGTCTGTAGGAACAGCAAAGTAAGCAAAAAGAAAAATACAACGCAACAAATTCCGATATTGTCGGAGTATAAAGGGAATAGTGAATACCCTGAGTCATTATGAATATACTAAGACGTGTCTTCCGCTTTCATACGCAATTTCACTCACGGATCACGTACATAATATTGTATGTTTATAACTAACATAAACTGGTAGGTATCTAAATGACAATATTATTCTTGTATTGGTATTTATGTTATTGTACTTAGTATTTATTCGTTGAATTAATATTATTGGGATATACGAAAGAAGGCGGTTAAGCGGTAGGTTTAGGCCTATATATCTAGTGATATCCATATTTCCATTCGAAACTAACTCTGTCTAATGTATATACTGGATAAGTTTCTAACCAGTGCGCATAATATAACAACGAATTCAGTAGGTACATGATTTTAAACCCCCAGCGCTAAAATATTACGTAGGTTATTAAAAAAAGTAATTTAAAAAAATTAAACCGACTTCAAAAAGAAATTAACTCAAAATTATGAAATAACTTTAATTTCGGAAGTCGGTGTCTTGGGATCTGTATTTTAGTTTTATGCCACCGACTTCCGAAATTAAAGTTATTTCATAATTTTGAGTTAATTTCTTTTTGAAGTCGGTTTAATTTTTTTAAATTACTTTTTATTTCGTAATTTTTAGTTTTTGCACTAGTATTTGACCAAGGTTTTGAGATGTTTTCCCTTTGACACTACACCCGTAGCTCTTATCAATAAGCCAGGCCGTCACACTTACACGTATTAGTCCATATCTTGAAAATTACTGAATCGATCTTGATGAAACTTGCACTGTTCCCTAAGTTGAAGAAAATGTAAGCCAATAAAAAAAAAATGGTCACGATCCGATTAATAGTTCCGGAGATATGCGTGGACAAACATACATACATACATACATACATACATACATACATACATACATACATACATACATACGTCTATGAAATTTTGTATATTTGTTTGGAAGCCCTAATAGATCATCATATGTGAATATAATGCAATTCCAATAATATTACATACATACGTATCGAATTGATAACCTCCTTTTTTTTGAAGTCGGTAAAAAAAATAGCTCTGCTATACATCCACCGCGCAGGTATTGCACTTCTCTATGAAACGGCTTTTTTTTTTGATAACCGACGAAATATTTCCTCGCTAGAGCTAGGGTCTAGAATCATGTGCTGAATTCATGGTTACAGTTTGCGTACTGGTTACAATTTTTTCCCGTATTGTTTTCTTTACACGCCTAAACCACTGAACGGATTTGGCAAGGAGATAGACAGAATCGCACTGCAGGATGCCCTGCAGTGCGATTCTGTAACCATCTCACCGTGAAAACTTAGGTGAAGTGAGCGTGAAGTGAGCTGTCAATAGTGTCAATTTCTAGCAAAAACAAACTCACTTCACCTCAGTTTTCACGGTGAGATGGTTACAGAATCGACCGGCTGCACGCGTAGCATGAGCGTCGACCAAACGTCGTCATGCTACGCGTGATGGGGCAGAATAGGTATAGGCATACTTTTTGTCCCGGTAACACTATCCCGAGGGATAATTTCCGACGGGCACGCGTAGTTATAGTATGATATAAGGTATCTACGTGCCTACCTAATGAAATTAAAATGTCTAGCAATGCAGGATGGTACATTATAATACCTATTATGGTTCCACTGCACAGTGGCGGATTTACCAACAAACTGAGTAGGCTGAAGCCTAAGGCGGCAGATTTTTTGGGGCGGCAAAGAATGTATGTATCTACATTATTGTGTAAGTAGTATTAACCGGTTGAATGTCGTAATTACAGAAACAATTAAAAAGCCATTGTGTCTCGCGTGGATCTACGTTCCGACATACTACGGGTTAAGGCATAGGTACCTTACTCCGTCTTATTAGTAGTACATAATTCGAGCTCAGAAATATAGATATGTACCCAAAAACGATTTCTTGTGCAATCTTTAGGTACATCGCGCGTTGGGTTATTAATATTACCTAGAAGCTGACACACTATTGTAGAGGTCTTTTCACATAGTACAGAGAAGACACGAGCATTGATCACCACCGCACCACGCTTGCTCAAGGCGGGTTGGTGATTTACTTAGACTTCATAATAACTATAAGACCAGGTTTCCTCACGAATTTTTCCTTCACCGATGTCAGTAATGACCAAGATAAATTTTAAAATTACATAGGTATGAATTGAAAAAAGTCACCATTTTACTTTCGCGGATTTGAACTCACAACCTCGTGCATGAGAGGCGATGACTTAAACTCTTAACAACTGGGCCATTACGACATTGGATGTTACATAGGTAGGTAGTCACCCATAAAAGTTATAGCCCACAATGCATGGTACCTATCAGTTAAATAATGTTCCCACTGCTGGGACACAGGCCCTCTCTGTGAAAGGGAGTGGGCCGTAATCCACCACGAGGGCCCTTCGAATTTTGAGTTCTAGGACATACCGGTTTTCTCACGATGTTTTCCTTCATCGTTTTGAGAGCAGTCGTGATCTAATATCAGTAAAGTGCCTGTCAGGGTTCTAACCCAATTATTATGATTAAATGTTAAAAAAAGAATCTATGTGTGATGTAGGTCTATGTTTGTGAGCCTGTAAGCGGTGCATTAAAAATCTGCGAGCGTTAATACTAACTCCAAATTATTATACTCACCTCTTTAGGTATACCTGGATGTACCTGCTATATTTTTTTATTAACTTGGAAAACTTAAGAATACTAGGAAGTTTAAAAGTAGAGTTTTTTATACCAGAGATGAAGAAATAATAAAATCCACTTCATTCCAAACAATGAGGATGTTTGATCTTTTTAAAAAGCGCTTCTACAACAACTGTTATTTGCAGTTTGGGTGATAAATTATCACATAAAATTGTAGATAATGGCTCTTTTATATCAAATGTTTCGATAAATAATAAAATAAGGGCAGTAAAACAAAGGAGTTGCTGCAGGGTTGGGCCATCGTTAAAATATTACGATCGTCCAATATCGGGGGATGAAATCTTTAATCGTATAGATCCGAGTTTTACGTGGAAGTAAAGTGGGCTCTGGCGGCCGGAACAAAATACCTAGTTAGATAAGTCCAACAACATAAAGGCGAATAAAACTAATCGAGCTTATAATATTTGAACGACCCTATAATACGGCACTTCACATCTTATTTATGACTTTTTTTTTTGCACAACTATGATTTTTCAATCATCTGATAACTTTATTCGAGGAATAATTTTGACAGTTATTTCATACAAAAACTGTCAACCGTCAATTTTATTCCTCGAATGAAAGTTATCTGGCGATGGAAAAATCAGCCGAGTACAATAAATCGGTGTATTCATTTTAGGTCGGTACCTACTGTGCAGCGGGGTCATTGCGTAACACACTAATAGTGGCAATGGCTTTCATTATAATAACCCCGCTGCACAGTAGGTGTGCAGCGGGGTTATTGCGTAACACACTAACAGTGGCAATGGCTTTCATTATAATAACCCCGCTGCACAGTAGGTGTGCAGCGGGGTTATTGCGTAACACACTAACAGTGGCAATGGCTTTCATTATAATAACCCCGCTGCACAGTAGGTGTGCAGCGGGGTTATTGCGTAACACACTAACAGTGGCAATGGCTTTCATTATAATAACCCCGCTGCACAGTAGGTGTGCAGCGGGGTTATTGCGTAACACACTAACAGTGGCAATGGCTTTCATTATAATAACCCCGCTGCACAGTAGGTGTGCAGCGGGGTTATTGCGTAACACACTAACAGTGGCAATGGCTTTCATTATAATAACCCCGCTGCACAGTAGGTGTGCAGCGGGGTTATTGCGTAACACACTAACAGTGGCAATGGCTTTCATTATAATAACCCCGCTGCACAGTAGGTGTGCAGCGGGGTTATTGCGTAACACACTAACAGTGGCAATGGCTTTCATTATAATAACCCCGCTGCACAGTAGGTGTGCAGCGGGGTTATTGCGTAACACACTAACAGTGGCAATGGCTTTCATTATAATAACCCCGCTGCACAGTAGGTGTGCAGCGGGGTTATTGCGTAACACACTAACAGTGGCAATGGCTTTCATTATAATAACCCCGCTGCACAGTAGGTGTGCAGCGGGGTTATTGCGTAACACACTAACAGTGGCAATGGCTTTCATTATAATAACCCCGCTGCACAGTAGGTGTGCAGCGGGGTTATTGCGTAACACACTAACAGTGGCAATGGCTTTCATTATAATAACCCCGCTGCACAGTAGGTGTGCAGCGGGGTTATTGCGTAACACACTAACAGTGGCAATGGCTTTCATTTTGACATTTCAACAGCATTAATTGCGTTTATTACGTTTTTCAGCATACAAACATTATGAAGCAATGGATTAGTAATATCCTTCAAAATCATTCTTATTGTGATTAAAAATGTGTTATGCAATGTGCAGGGTGCAGGTTTTGGCCGGTTGGCTTCGACAACCGACCTCCTCGAATCTACATAGATGTCAGCATCGAGGAAGAGGCCGACCCCCTGCCGGGTCAGCGGGATTGTCCGAAAGGGTTAAAATATTAATTATAAACTAAAGTAGCTTTCCGTGTCTGTCTGTGACCGCATTGTTCTTCTAAATTATGCAACGGATTTTGATGCAGTTTTCACCTTCATTAGCAGAATTTATTCCGGAAGATTTACCTATGTATTTTTATACAATGTATACGATAGTATTAAACCTATACGTTTAATAAAGAAATCTCAATGTTCATTTCAAGTCGTAAAAAACATACGAAGTAGAGGCGGGTTGCTAGTATTTTATAAGCTGATGGCGTGTATGATGAGATAAATACTATGTATTTTATACTACCTGCACCCAGCGGTTTCACCCGCATAAGTGTCGATCCCCTGGGAATATCGGGATAAAAACTATCCTATGTCCTTTCCCGGGACTCGAACGATCTCTATACCAAATTTCATCTAAATCGGTTCAGCGGTTTAAGCGTGAAGAGGTAACAGACAGACAGACACACTTTTGCATTTAGGTATAGTATTAGTAGAGACCGGATTATATGCAACATAAAAAGCTTGTTATACTTATGCATGCAAATATGCATGAAAAATTCTTGAAATATGCACGAAAATTGGCAGAATATGCGAAACTAAATGATAAATTTTAGGAATTCCCAAAAAAAAAAGAGAGAAGTATGTATTAATTTTTTTTTATATCAAAATCAGCATACAATTAGAATAGTACATTATGATACATGTGTGCTATGTTGATCATTATGCACGAGGCGATATTATCGCGCGAGCCGCAGGCGAGAGCGATAAGAAAGCCGAGTGTATATTGATTAATGCACACGCGTTTCATACGACGTTTTTCAACACACTTGCGAGGAAAAAAAACAGACTTGTATTGTTAAATATTAACTTGTATGGAAAATGGCGCGCTGGTTTTGTTTTCCCGCGCGCCGTGCTAGCCAGCACTAGCTATGCGCGCGCAACATTGACTCATTTTAAATTCGGTTTTGTCTGTGCCATAGATTAATATTATTAATCTATGGCACAGACAAAACCGATACAGCCTATAGAAAAAATATAATAAACACAAACCTGAAAATTGCAAAAAACCTAAGAATTTCGCGGTCTACCACTGCGCATTCACCTTAAATTGTCTGTGGTCCCCTGCGAGTTCATTTTGCGACCAAGGACAATACAGACTATTTAAAAAAAATTGAAATATAGCCCGCGGATTTTTTCTTTCGGCATGAAGTCTCTTTGGGCGCTTTCCGAATTAGCTATAATCGCTCACATCACAGCGCTCACATCATCTCCATGGACGTAATATTACGTCCATGCATCATCTCACATGCGTTCCGATTTAGATATTACTATTATGACTGCTGAGAGCTGGCAACAATTCGGAACACTCGTGAACGCGCTCACATGACAGTGCTTACACAATGTAAAAAAGATATTATTACAGTATTTCTTTGTATAAATACCACATTTCTTCTTCAGTTCTTCTTCTTTGGTTAGGTGGCGACTGTCAGCCAGAAGCACAATTTCAAAAATGCCACGTTAGTTTAATTTAAAGATGATGCAACTCAAAACAAAACACACACTGACACAACCTCATACACACACTGTAATTTTTGACAGCGCTCACGGTGATATTATTCTAGGGCATGGTCGGCATTATCGCAAGATGGCGAATGTCATGACGTCATCTATGACGATTCACGGGACATCGTTATCGTTATCGCGCTCACGCTAATTCGGTTATTTCCCAATTCGGAACACATCGATTATTTCCCAATTCGGAACGCAGGGTTTGATGAGATTAAAAAAGCGCGCGTCTCCGACTAGTAAATAGTTATCTGTGGTATTACAGAACATGTGGATTAAAGTAAAGAAAAAGCACGCGTTCGTAATACACTCCATTATGGATCTAAAAGCGGTTCAATAAGAGCCACTTTACGAGCAAGTGTGTTGAAAAATTATTTTTTGATAGGCGATAATAGGTACGGTAACATTATATGACATTAAAATTATTGTAAACGTAAGCAATCAAATACTTTTCTAAATTTTCAGTGGTAATATTGTGTCTACGATCATTTAGAATATTTTTGTAAGTGAAAAAGGTTCGCTCTACATCCACTGAGGTAACTGGGCAGAATTTGAACTTGGGTGCTATGTTAGCACTTATAGTTTCTGGCAAAAGTTCTGCCGTCCCATTAATGAAACTATCAATTTGATAAAAAAATATTGTAAATGTACCGATAATATGCATCATTTAACTAGATCTTAGGTGAAATATGCTATTACCGCTGATAATGGCTAAAATATGCAAATACATATGCGAATATGCAAATGCATATAATCCGGTCTCTAAATATTAGTATGGATTTTGAAGGATAGAAGAGAATCACCTTGGAGAGCTGACAGGGCGACATGATCGACTATAGGTAAGTAGATACGTAGCATCGTTTATAGAAATCTTCTTTCTCCGGAATATTACCCAAGTTTATTTGGGGTCAGCTCTCCTAGTAGGTACTTCTGCGCCACACCGTACGGTTGTGGTTGCTCTTTTATTATGTTTCTCGCTATCAAGTCATTTAAAAAAATATATAGGTACCTACTACTTACTTACCTATTTAAATAATTAGGATACGAAATTAATACTAATACGCCTACGCCTTTCATTGATAATACTTACCAACTGTAGGTAAGTGCGCGTGGCGCTTACTAAATATTCATTGTAATTTTAGTCTAACATGCAGTTTTTATTTGTAACTACCTACTCATCAAGATTTGTATGAAGATTTGCCCAAGTAGGGGGGGGGGGGGGGATCCACTCACTAGGAAGAGCGTTCTATCACAAATTTCTTTATTTGAGTTTGTGAAGCGAGGAACGTACGGCTCCCTTCATCCCAATTTATAATATAAATGGGGTTTATGATATGAATTTATATAATAAATGGGGTTGAAGAGCATGTATTTTTTCAAGGTGAGCGATGCAAATTGTTCTAAAGTGATTTGGAACTTGTGATCTATATTATAATAATAATATAATAATTTTATTTAATAAAAACGTTTACAAAAGGTGTACATTATTCCAAGAGTAGAAAATTTTCCATACAATTATAGTGCCTAAAAATAAACTAAAACTAAAATATATTTTTTTAAACAGGTGCAAGTAGTGATGGTACGGAATTAGAGTGTTAGGTAGCGACCCGCCCGAACTAGGTTTATTCAAACCTGTGTTTCAGGTCATCACTTTACATTTCAAATAAATTGGAGCGTTAATTTTTAAATAAAACTGATATAAAAAATAATTAGTTAACAATTCTGAGAAAAAGCACATTGGTACATTATTACCTAATACTAAGTCTATGTAAACATACAAAAGTAAATACTTACAAGGGAATCAAATTATGATCATGACAAAATTTCTAGAAGTTTTTCTGTGTCTGTGTAATTGAGCAACGCTAAGTGTTCTGATAACACGATTAGCAAACGCATGTCTGGTTTGGGGCTTTATGCAAACCAAGTCTTTCCTTCTCTTGTCGGAAGGTACTGGGTCAAAAGGAAGTGCAGAGTGCTGGTGTTGTACTATGCTTAGAATAAATAATTGCCTTACTGTTAGTACATTACATGCTATGTAGAGTTGGTGGGTAGGAAATCTAAAAGGGCGAAAGGTAGCAACTTTTAGAATTGCTCTTTGGGCGCGCTCTAGAGGGAGTAAAATTGTTTTTGCAGCACCCCCCCAGGAAGTTATGCAATAGGTAAGTATGGATTGACACAGAGCTAAATAAACCTGTTTAATTAATTTATAGTCGGCTATGTTCCGTAGGTTCTTAAAAACATATATTAATTTGCGCACTCTGGTACAAAGTAAATCGATATGTTTACGGATTATGTTACGGACTATGATTTGGGCTTATTAGCCGATTCGCACGAATTTACTCGCCTGGAACGGGCGAATCGTCACTTTTAATTAAATAATAAGTTAATTTATTTGTGGGACAGTCGATAACTCCAGAAATACATAATATCATGTCATTTTGAATTTTATGCAATAAAGTATAGAAAAAACCTACGCACTGAAGTGATAAGAGTTAAATATTGTTAAAACAGCAGAACGCCTAACAGGCAGGTACAATCGTATCATTGAAGTTCATTGTCCAAATAAGTTAAGAGGGTCTTTCTAAAACAATGAATTATATGGCCACAGAAATATTTACTGGCGTTGCCGTTTCAGATGGCTTTTCCTCCTGAAACACCAACGTTAACTGAATCATTATGGACTATTTATTGATAAACTTTTTAACTATCAAAAGGTGACATGCCTCATAGGAAATTTACTTTTATATGGAAATGTAAGTTTCTTGCTTATGGCATACCTACCTAGGTACAATTAAATTGAAGCAACAAAATTATATTACTTGCATCGTCTGAACACTGTTTACGGTGATGAACTTATGGTATGCTACAGGCAATTGAATCGCTCCGTGTAAATCAGGCTTAAATCTACATTTAGAATAGGGCACCCTACCTAAGCCTTAATTTTCGTGAACTACCAACCCGAACTGGGCACGCGTGATAGATTATAGCCCACTCCCTCTCAAAGAGAGGAGGCCGTTGTCTCAGCTTTGGGAACAGTATAGACTGATTATACATGGATAATTAGCACCCAAATAATTTAAAACTTATCATCTCTGTTCTACAAGTATTTATTTCACTAGTCGGCTATTTTACTCTGCGGTTGATAAAAGGTTCGTTGTATTTGTACCCAAATCCGAAGGCCCGGCCGCAGCTCGAACGCTAGTGGTCGGTTACTTCCTCAATTTACGAGCGCACATAGCCCGGAGTTAGTATCGTTGTCGTCACGCTTCGTATATTGTGCATTTATATTTCAACCAATACCTATACATTACTTACTATTTGTTAGGAATAGGTACTAGCCGATATTGTACTTTTTGTTCGTCTTTGCAGCGGGATCATTAGTTTTTTTTTTATTAGGGTTTTAGGTCTTGCGCCCTCGCAAGACCTAAAACCCTGTTGGAAAATTACTGATGATATTTGCTGGTACCTAAATATGGCGAGAAAGTAGAAAGATTTGAAAATTTAGGTCTAAACGCGATTCAGTGTCACCGACCGAATGGAGCCGAGTACCTATACTACCTATACCCGACAGCGTCACCGACCCGAGCGTGACGTCTCAGTTTCATTCGCTGTTCAGAAAGAGCGCAAAGTGCGCTTAAAGAAGTTTTCACTTCAAAAAGTTCTTAATATAAGGAAGGGACGGAACCACTAACGCTAAATAAAATATCTAAGCGCTCAAAATTCTTTACTTGTTGAAGTATATCGAGTGCACTGTATCTAAACAGGCTGAACCTCCCAGAGAGTCTTACCACTGTAGCGATAAACGGATTTGGGAGGGTTGGCATTATTCGGCCGTAATAGAGTGATACTTCTTTAGGACCATTCAGGAAACTGATGACACTATTTGGTTTTGCCATAAAAAGTTATGATATCTTATTTGCGGTATCAAAATATTACGAACAAATAATGCTTTCGCTTGTAGCCTCTCGCCTTTGATAATAATTTCTTATTTTTTATAGTTCCTACGAAATAAATACTTACAGCTGACGCATTTATAACATTAGTTAGTATAGTTTTATTCGTACGCTTCTTGCTTTTGTAAATATAAACAATAGCGGCACAAAATTATTCAATGTGTGTTGTTTACTCAGGTTTCACTACGTCAGCAAAACGCTTTCACGAATGCGTGACCGAAAATTGATGCTGTTGATAAACAAAAGATGAACGTTGATTTTCCATTGGAATGTGTTTCATCGAATTTTTTTTTAAGTCCGCCGGGGCATGTTCATACCTTCATACCTAGGTGTAGGTACCTATCGTCCTCCTAGTCAGTTTCAAACAAAGCAATGGAACTGGCAATAGGGAGCTGGCATATTGCCTCAGTTTCAAGTTTTACTGCCGCTATCTCAGGGTTTATGCCTTATAAAATCTGCTGCCGCGACCACGGCGAATCGCCGCGAGCTAAAAGTATGACTGGCGAATAGATATTATCGCAATTGGTAGGTAGTATTGTTCAATGGCGAACAGCTTGTTCAGTACTTTATTTTCTTCGCCTTCCTTCAAGCTATTGAAGAGTTTACGACTCGGTTTGTTTGACATTTGACGTTTTGAATTTCAGCACTAACTTTTGTCCAATCAGTTGGTGCTTTTTTAGGGTTCCGTAGTACCTACAAGGAACCCTTATAGTTTCGTCATGTCCGTCCGTCTGTATGTCTGTCTGTCGGAGGTTTTGCTAAGAGACCGTTAGTACTAGAAAGCTGTAATTTTTCAGGAGTGTGTATATTAAATACGCTGACAAAGTGGTAAAATAAAATTTTGGAAAATATTTTTTTTAGGGTATCGCTCCCCTACATGTGAAGAGGGGATGAATATTTTTTTCGTCGTCTACCCCATCGCGTGGGGTATCGTTGAATAGGTCTTCATTTTAGAAGACTTGGGGGTTGCTAAAATTATTTTTCGATTTAATGCTCCATTTACGCAATATTAAACTTTAAAGTGCAAATTTTTGTTCCAGTAGGGCGTCCCCCCCTCTCTAAAACCTAAATTGCTGGCTTGAAAAATCTGGAAAAATTCACGATGACAGTGCATTTCATGAAATTTAAAGGAAAATTATAGCGGTTAAGATAACTTTATTAGTTTAGCAGTAATAGTCGTTGAACTTGGGTGTTGGATAATTTGGTACCAAATACAAAATCCTTAGCATTAATCCTGTAAAGTGACTAAGTTGAAGTAGTTGGTTGTTTATAACGGGTAAAGACTTGCATTGAAAAACAAAATATGAACATTTTTTTTTTATTTCAGAAGGACAACAGAATCGTACTACATTGTAGGTAATGTAGGCATACAATAAGGTTATAAGGGCAACATTTTTTGTACACAAAACTATTTACAAAAATCCTGGTCCTAACGGCATATAAGGTTGTTTATACGTCCACGTCCCTACTTGCAAACATCCGCAGGAGATGACTTGGGCGAGTCCACATTTTATATCCCACCCCGCTTTACGTCCGTCTCTCGGGTAGTCCCAGCCCGGTTCGATACCGATGTGGCTGGCAATTTTATTTGCACGCAAATTCGAAGGCTCGTAACATGGCCGGAACTGATGGGTCCCGGTAACGAACTCCACACTCGTATGGTCCAACTTATGACTTTCATTTCCTTCTACTTTGTTGTAAACGTTACAAGATCCTCAGGACGATGTACCTACTTAATATATTTGTTTATCTTCTTAGTTTTTCTTAGATTTATTTGAAAGATGATTAACGTGGTAATGCAAATATGATACACGTACCTATGGTTAAACAAAACATTCTGTAAACTAAAACACAAATTTCACCAGTTTCAACTTTAATTGAAAATCAAGAAAGTGCGTTCAGGAATAGGTAGGGCCTACTTTTCTCATTCCAAAAGCAAATTTCAGTCCCTTGAATATGTTCCTGAAATCGTAAAAACACTGTCATCGTAAGGGTACAGGCATATTTTGTATTGAGTACCATCCCCGGCCATTGAATCCGCAGAATGTACGCCCAAATGTAATAGGGAGAAGCGATAGGATTCATAGATAGGTGAACAAAGACGTGAGACCACAATAGGAGTTGCTCTCTCCGCATTGTCTATATTTTTGGTTTAAAGCATACAAGCTTTGTGTGCCTGATATACAATTTCTGTTTAGGAAATTATGTGCTTGGTTACCTAATTTCGTTTTAGTGTTTCATGTAAAGCAGTATTGTTCAGCGGGACGTAGTTGGGAGTTTTAAATGTTCAACATTCGTTTTAGTTGTTTTGCTAATTTTGTTTAGGTTTTAGAGCTGCAAACAGGTTTATTTACTTATTTTATTTCTAAAACACTTAACATAATTCACATTTAGTTTTCGCCACACAACGAAAACCTCTTCGGGTTTATCAGCATGTTGGCGAACCGTTCGTATCAATTTTATAAACAGTGTTAATATTTATAGGTACATTAATTTTTAAACGCTTTGATTTGTACTTACCTATCATTTTTCGAACTCGTTTTGTATAACGTTTATTAAGACAAACAGGTACTCAGCAACCCTCATGACCACATCCCGTACTGTGTATTTATTTTGAAGTGGTATCGTTCTCAGAAAGTCAGGTCCTGTTTTTTCAGTTAGCAATTACTCAGGTCTATTGACTTCCGCTAGAGTACAAAATTCAACTTCACTGCACTGTTTTTGAATTTATTGTTTAAATGTTTTGGCTTAAAAACTTCACGTACCTACAGTTAATCTTCCATTTGTTTTTTCGTATAATCAATACCAAAATAGTCAGCCAAATGTATTAAAAATATTTAAGCATTTCTGCAAGTTGCGGTCGCCCCTGACTTAAAGAAATGGTGGATTTTCCTTTGCCGAGAACCACATGATCTCATAGGTATCGAAGTCTACAATCTAGGTAATATGAATTATTCTATAATAATTTCATATTATTTTCTTTGCCTACGTATGGGTACGGAGTACCTACCTATTTACTATAAGGCAAAAACTTTGCCCTTTGAAGGCGTCAAATTCGTTTGTTATAAGCATAAAATATTAATGTTGAAAATTACAATTTCCGTCTTACATATGGAAAATTTTGAAGAAAAAAAACTTTCATCTTCCTCCTACATTTACCGTTACTGTTATGCTCCATGTTTACGAATATGTTTTGATTTTCTAAAACATTATGTCTGTCTGTATACTGTATATGAAGGAAACCCATAAATGCGGAGAAGGTTAAAGAATTCGGGCGAAGGGAACTTTTATGTGCAATATCACGTAATAACGGTCAGTACAATACCAGGCTCTGTATTACAACGTATAAAATCACATGAAAATTGATTTTCACGCATTAATGTGTCAGTTAGAGTATAGGTACCGAGCAGCATCCGCGTCGAGGGCCTTATCTCTCAGTTTATGGGCGCTAGCATCCGTTCGCGAGGCAGGAATCGACCGTTACAACCTAGTTAGAGCAAATATTCAGCTCGTATTTAAATATTCTCCAGTACAATCTCGGCTTTATCTTCTGCGAGGGACGTACTAGTACGTACAGCAGAAGGTATGTACCTGTGTTTTATCTTTAGTACCTCTGCTACTGTTATTGTTAGCTGCTTCATAATAATTGACGATTAGGTTTAATAGAACTATAAAATTCCAGAATTCCTCTTCATCAAGTAAATTGTTTTCCAGCTACTTACGTTCTAATGCTGTGCAAAACTGGAGAAGTACTTACCGACTATTTTTGTATAGATTTACCTTACCTGATCCAATAACATCTATGGAAATACAAAGGTGTCGCTACATGTCAATAAAATATTCAAAGAAATAAGTGGTTTCAGTAACGTGTTGTACAAGGACAAACATCATTCAGCACATATTTATATAAGTGTGTGAGATGTGTGTTAGTACCTACGTACTACGTAGGCTTTCGATATCGGTACATAGGTGCTTAATATTTCATGTGCGAGTCGGGCCGGAATGCGAACGGAACAATTTGCCAATAATCCTATCCCGGGGCAATAACTGAGGTGGCGCCCAGCAGAAATGGGTGTTATTGCCCATGAATGATTTCTGCGCAACTCATAAGGCCGACTTGAATTCTTTCTGTATTGAAATTGCGTATTCCTCTCTTGTTTTATTAACTTATTCGGTCTCGTTTTCGTTATTCTATTTATACCTGGCTTTCATCTTGTGGCAGGTTTTCACGAAGGTTTGTCAGCTTTCTAGACTTCATTGGTTATCTAGGTCTTGTGTTTATGGGAGTGTTTTTTATCAATTCTCCTTGCATCGTTTGAGAATAAATGGTTTGCACATATTTTAGATCTCAACAGAAATCAATCTAGTACCTAGGTACATAAAACCGAATCACATAAATACTCAGTGTTTTAAGTAGGTCCCATACAATCCATAATTCAGCTTAAAATAATGAGAACCCCATTTAAAGCCGTGCAGTTCATAATTTAAATACAAACGGGTTTATTACCTCGTTATTGCTAAACGAATAGATTTTTCGTCTGCAATTTCGGTCCAGGTTAATAAATCAATTTGTCGAGCACAAATGTTCTCTGCGAGCAAAGTCCTGCGGAGGACAGTATGCTCGCTCCATTGTGGCTGCAAATTCAATTTATATTCAGATCTGTACAGAAATAGAATTGAAACTTAGATTGCGGCTAGATACTGGCAGGTTTATAATAGCGAGCCGCCGTTGCTGCTGGCTACTACTAACTAAATATCCTGGGCGGAACTTATAACTTTAGGGCCCCATACTAACCTCTCAAAAACTTTAAGTATCCTCTAATTTAAGTATTTGTACGTTAATCGGATGAATGTTTGATTAAATTCACACTTTATCTGATTTAGATTGTAAATGCTTTACAAAGCGCGATTATCTGAGCTCGTCGAATACCTCAGCCAGCTCTATGCATATACGCTTTCATTTCAATTTATTAATAAAAGCAACCTCTTCCCTATCCGTATTATAAATAACCCCACTGACACACTAAATATGCTCGGTCAATCCATAAGGAATATTATCGAATGTGGGGAGATAGACAATTTTATCTTATTCCTGGGAATAGGGTCCTTCATATTTATTTGCTTAAATAACGACGTATCTACGTCGAATTTTGGGCGTACGTTCCCTATTAGATAGCTATAAATTATGAGATAAATGATAACGCTTATCATTAATACAAAGATTTATTCGAGATAACTTCACGTAAGGGACATGGAGGACGATCGTAATGTACGTTTTATGTACACACAGCTCCTTTAACTAGTTACCCCACCAAAAGACATGTGCGTTCAAATCCGTGATAGGCCCAAGTTGGTTTTTGTATTTTGCAAAAACATTTTATTTTAAATAATGTATTGTTTTAGTGAATAAATAAGTTTAAGTAAGTATTTTTTTTTTATTCTGTTTTTATTATTGTTTTTTTCAATAAAACAATACTTTTGCGACGACAAGCAACAATAATAGGGTTAACATTTACGACAACTTATTCATCGTCTAAATAGACTGGAGGTTTCAAGACCGCTTACCGTGCATAAGATTGGTAGTTCAAATCCTATATAGGCACGAAATGTGCTTTTTGTTCATTATATTATTTTGATATATTTTTCTATTTTGTTTTAAGTAAGTAGTAATTATTTATAAAATAAAGAATTAAAAAATCAAGAAAAATAAAATACTTTATTAATCATTTAATAATATTTATTATTGCTATTATTTAACAAAACTATGATCTTATTTTACAACAAACAGAACAACTATTTTAGTTCTCATAATATCAGAAATCATTTTAAAAAATAATTGATAAATAGTAGTCGTTTACTCTTCGCCATTTTAAGTGAACGTATACAAAGTTCTAACTTGAAGGTATGGATTAATTTTATAAAGACAACGTAAGTAAGTAAAATTAATGGATACCCTCAAATTATAACATCTTTCGATTAGACAGGGACCTAAAGATATAATGACTCAGCCGATAGTAGATAACAATTTCATCGCAATTCATATGGGCTCGCTGGCTAGTTCGTCAAACTGCCGGTATGAGTATGACGACGTTCGGTGATGCGATGGTTCGAATCCGAGTCAACACAATGGACTCTTTTTGAAGTATTCTTTAGATTATTCGTAAGGAATTCAATGTTGTAGCAGTGTAACATTTTAAAACTTGAGGGGTTAGGACATAGTGACGCTTTCTGTACATTTATGTATATTAGAGATGAATTATGTTGCTAGGCCGTGAGATATGCTCGCAGACATCCAATTACAAATATGTCGTGGAGTGGAAGAATTGACGAGACAGCTTGAGATAAAAATCGGAATTGCTTGAACACATGTATTTCTATTAATTATAATAATGCTACCTGGAAAATAAATTCTGTAGCAATTCAACTTATTTCAAATGTTTCCTAGAGAGATTTCGGTGGTAACGTTACAAAACCTCAATAGATGAAGCAGAAGTCGTATTAAACATTAATTTCTTCGGAAAGCCTGGCAGTGTTATGTGAGGGGGACGGGGGCACATTAGATAAATTAAAAGTGGACAGTGGCGTTAGGAGGAAGTCACAACGCCAAACGTCCATACTCGTAAGTGGCCACTAAACTTTATTGTAGTGTTTACGACCAACGAAAATACTTTTATAGACATTTTTCGACAAAGATAGGAGATGTGCGGTTTCCTTACCGCTGTAAATAAATACTTACGTATTTTAGACAGCGGTAAAGGAGGTTTGTTTCTGCTGCAGAGTAAAATAGGAATAGTTGTGAGGGCCCAGGTGTGGTTGCATAAGCCCAGCCAACCGTAAGCATAGATAAACTTTACTTTAAATATATGCTGAAATCTGGAACTGTACAGTGTACAGTCCTCACTAAGTTTTAAAGGTACATCTTGGAAGACATAATTATTTAGACTCAACCACAGCAAAACGAGAACCAACTCGTATGTTTAAAGTAGGTACCGTATCTTGAAAATTAGGGTACCTAAGATTAGTTTTTTCAACGGAGGTAGGTAAGCCTTTTTTGTAATAGTAATTAGTAGAGCTCTTTGTTAAGAGTTTCGTCTACGGAACCACAGCGGTGAATAAACGGTAAAATAAGCTTTTTACCAGTACACTGCTTTGCAACAGGCTGAGGTTGTGCCTTACCTACAGACAAGTCACCTGCCCGTTCAGGTTGTGCCTTACCTACAGACAAGTTACCTGCCGGTTCAGTCAATAATGCCCAGTTTTTGAGGAGGTTCTTATAAGGTGGTCAATTCTGACTCAACGAGTTGTATTGCGGAATGTAATGATTATAATTCTATAAATAAATATTTGTTTCGGCCGCGAATCATATTTAGAAGAACATGTTAACATACTGACCTGCCAATTGCAAAAAACTTAAGAAATTTTAAATTTCGGGGGCTGCCCTGCATGACGCCCATCTATATTAAAATTCATTAATAAAAAATAAAAAAAAGAAGGAAAAATTATAAAAGAAGAAAAAAGAAAGACAAAAAATAGAAAGTTACATTAATTTAAATAAAAATAGAATATAGTCTTACCTCTGCTTTAGAAGCATTATGTTTGGATAAATTCGGGCCCTAAAAACATTTCATAGTTACGACTGTGGTTACAAAAGTGGTGGCAGAAACATACCTATATACTCAAGAGTTCCAGTTACAACGTCTTTGAAGTGGAACTTATCTCTATTTCGCATACAAAGGCCGGAGATGGCACATTTTCAATATCCAGAGCCGTATCCATTCGTAAAGTCTTTGAGACGTTTAAAAATAGCGCTCAATGGACTTAAAATGTATTGGTAAGGGGCCTACGAGAGCCAAAATAAAAGTTTTAAACAAGCAAAATAAGCTAGAATCAGTTAGAAGCCCATTTTAACTGCAAGGTACAGTCAGCAAAAGAGATAAACAGGATCGTCGGATATAATTGAAGTTTAGTAAGAAACCGATGTTTGTTGTCGACTGAAATTTAATTTGATAAATGAGCTGTTTGTTTTTTATTAATAAAAAAACAGCGAATCTAATCGAATCTATTAATAAAATTTTATTCGAGAACTTCCATCGATATCTAACTAAATTTCAACTATATCCGACGATCCTGCATACTTATCTCTTTTGTTGACTGTACCTCCCTATGCAGTTAAAATGGACTTCTAACAGATTCACAGACAAAGAAGTTTCTATAACCGTACCTACGGTTATAGAAACTTCTGCGGCTATTACTCGTCTTTTTAGTACGTACTTGCGTCTTTGCTTTCAACTCCTCTACTCTTCGCTTTATTAGCTCCGCGGTAACTCAAATAATACAAAAGTAATAAGGCTGAGGTACGTTCTGCAAGAAGGTTCATTTTAACAACGTTTTTTATTTTTAAATTATCTTCATTAAAATGAAAAAAGTAATTTTGTTTCTCGATTTTCTCCGAATTCATAATAAAACATAGCTTCATTTGGAAATTACAAACTTCGAAACAGTGCCTTTGTAAGGCGATTAAAAGCTTAAGTTACAGAATTACCTTTCACAAAATTTTCTCCAAAATTGGCAAGCACTGGTTATATTTTTGACTTTCGAGTAAGTACCTTTCTATAGATTCCCTATATTAAGAGAAACTTAATCTATTCTTTCCTTTTTACTATAGATTCAAATAAAATCATTGTTTTCAGTTAAGTACTTCTTGAGCGATACTTTTGGAAAAAGTTTTAGCATTTTTTCTACAAAAACGGCTTTAGAAAGTCTCTATCAAATTTCTGCTTCAACAAGCTTTATACTTCTTTTCAAATTTTCTGAAATGTATTTTCCATTTTCCACTAAAACGGTGTCTACTAATGTTTTTGGGCTACCTACCTACAGTAGCACAATCTCTGTGGTAATGTCAAATTGTTACAACCCGTTAGCAATATAGCCTGTGACAGACAGACAGAAAGTTCTCAGTTTAACAAAATGCAGCAGGAGCACAAAAAAAACAAAAGCTAAAGAAGCTTTATTTAAAGTACAGCACATCAAGCTACTACAATCTGTCAAATTTCTTTAATAGATTTTCAACTTTATCGCTAGAGCATAAGGTTCAAGGTTATTTTTATTTTATTTTTATTTTATTTATTCGGAAGAACCAACAATTACACATTATATATTACAAGTATATAGAACATAAGGAGTTATACAAATGTGCAACCAACAACGTTCTCCACAGATACACAAAAAGACAAAGACAATGTTGATAAAGTTAAAGTCGGACAGAATAGATAAGTACACAAAATAAGATACAAATAAATTACAGCTACCAAGGAATACTAAAGATTCAATATTATTCACATAAATTTTTGATTGTGTCAAGCAATAAGTTTCTAAATTTTCCAACAGATAAAGCAAATAGATCCAAGTTACAGAAAAACTTATTGAAATTGCCTGTAAGGCGACGTAGAGGTGCCCGCAAGCCCGCATTCGTACGACTAGGAGTGACGGCAAAAACAGGTCGTGCGCGCACCTCACGTCCCTGAACAGTTCTTGGGACAACATAGCATAACTTGTTAGAAATATCCACACAATCATACGCGTTGTTACATAGATCATATAGAAACATAGTTTCTAGGAAGGTTCGTCTAGACTTCAAAGAGAGTAAGTTGTATTTTTTCAGTAAGTCGCTATAGGGGATGTAAATACGACTTCTAGAACAGCGGTAATGCATCGTTTTCAGGAACTTACATTGTAAACGCTCGATACAGTCAGTATATTTATTATAATAGGGACTCCACACAGGCACTGCATATTCTAGTTGAGACCGGATTAATGATCGATACAAATGTAAATATGTGCTTGGGTGGATAAATTCCGTGGCCGATCTCATCACAAAACCATACATACGATAAGCCTGACTCATGATTTTATCAACATGTGCGTCCAGGTGCAGTTTGTCATCGAGCAGTATTCCTAGATCACGAATTGAGTTAACTCTGGCCAAGATTTTACTCTGTAATGCATAGGGATGTTTAAATGGGGTTTTATTTTTAGTAAAGCTGATACAGCAACATTTGGGAATACTAAGTAGGAGTTTGTTTTTAATGCAATACTCAACTAAGCGATTAAGATCTTGTTGAAGTAAGTGACAGTCTGTTATTGATCTAATGGGTCTAAAAATTTTTAGATCGTCCGCGTAAAGTAGAAACTTAGAGTTAAGAAAACACACATCGATATCGTTGATAAAAATTACAAACAACAGAGGTCCGAGAATTGAGCCCTGCGGCACCCCTGACGTTGCGGTTATGGTGGTGGAATTGAAACCATTAATAGTTACTTTTTGTGATCTATTTGACACATACGATATGAACCAACGCAGCAAATCCCCGCGGATACCGTTATAGGCCAGCTTCTTTAAAAGCAATTCATGATCGACCTTGTCAAAGGCTTTTCGAAAATCAGTGTATACAGAGTCCACCTGCACACGAGAGTCCATACTATTAAACAAATAGTCAGTGAAAGATATCATATTAGTTGTTGTAGACCTTCTTTTTACGAACCCGTGCTGCTGTTGTAATATTTTATCATGGACAATCGGATACAACTGATTGTGAACGAGTCTCTCGAAAAGCTTTGACAAGGCCGACAATATAGAAATGGGCCTATAATTTTCAACGTCCTGTTTTGGACCGCTTTTATGAACGGGGGTAATATTAGCCCGCTTCAAGACCTCTGGAAATGTTCCCTGACATAGACATTTATTATAAATAATACACAATGGTGCACATAACGCATTAGCCGTCTTATTAAGGAAAATGGGTGGAATACCGTCTGGTCCTGGTCCTTTAGTACAATCTAAAGATTTGAGGGCACCGAGTACTTGGTCAGTACTAACCACAAGGCTACTAATAAGAGAACAATTCTCAGCATATTCACTGTCGTGGGTTTGAATATTTGCGAGAGTGGAGGGTTCGTACACCGAATGGAAGAAGTTTGCAAAGAGATTACAAATCTCCTCAGGATCGGTTGACGATTGATTTTTATAATGCATGGTTGAAGGAATTGGAGCTTTAGATTGTCGATTAGAGACATAAGTCCAGAAATATTTGGTGTTAATTTTAATACTATCTTCTACTGAGTTTAGGTATAGACGGTAACAATTCTTGGAATCAGTTTGGAACCTCGATCTATATAGTGAAAACTGTTCATAGTCAGATATGTTTTGATAGGTCTTCCATTTATTCCATGCCTTTAATTTATTTTTAAATATGTGTATTAAAGAGGGTGAAAACCACAATGGAAATTTGGTAGACCTAATTGTCTTTAGAGGAACATGAGCTTTAATTATTTGGTAAACAATATCATAAAACGTATCCAACGCGTCTTCTGCGGACTGCCCGCGAAGTTCATCATCCCAGTTAACTTTGAGTAGATCGCGATTAATGTGTTCATAATTCGCCTTAAAATAATTATGCTTTTGAACCGCCTTGCGCATCATTGCACTGCTGTGCAACTTACAAGAGACTAGAATATACAACGGTGGGTGATAGAGATCTGGCTTTAACAATACGTCCGTAGGTGTCAGAACAGAACAGTCATTATTACTTATCACTAAATCCAGAATCTTCCCGTTAGAGTTCTTAATATTATTGTACTGGTAGGCATTGAACACCGACATGAATATACTCAAATGCCTGCAAATAGGGGAATTACCACCACACATTTGCTGCGTAGTAGCCATGTTATTACCACAAGCGAACCATCCAATATCAGGAAGATTATAATCTCCAAGCAAGTAAAAGTTTTGAACGGTGCCGTCCTCCATTAAGGTTTGCAGGGACTCTAAGTATGCAACATAAATACATTCGGGTGTTTTGGGCGGGATATATGCTGAACATATTACATCATATTTTCCTCTTGTTGCGCTAGGCAGGCGTAAGGTAATATGCTCAATGTTTTTATAAAAGGGGATAGTGGGTTCAACTATACTGGATCTCAGTCCCTTCAAAACTGCAACAAGGGTCCCACCGCCATCTTTCTTTTTAGTAGCCTCGCGATTCCTGTCGCATCTGTATACTGTGTAACGGTTATCAATGAACTCCGAGTCTAATATTTCGGAGGTGAGCCAAGTCTCGGTGAGTATAATAATGTCATAACAATTAGATAAAATATTCATATATAGAACGTGCAGTTTAGTGCGGAGTCCCCTACAATTTTGATAATATATAGTTAATTTGTCATCAGCCATTTTCATAGGGAGTGAAACCAATTAGTATTACAGTAATCTGGCCGATTAGAATAGCAATATGGACATTATCATAGAACAAAAACAAAAAAAGGGTAAAAATATTCTCTCTGAAATCAAACGAATCCAATAAAGTTAAAAATACAAGTATTGTTATGATATTAAAACTATTACAGCACAGCATCAACAGGTGCAACAAAAACAAACGTGATACACATTTAAGAAAGTACATACAACTTCCAGAAAACATACATTTAAAATAGCAAATACAATCTCCGGACAACACGAATACATGCGTACTCCGATCGCACCGTCCAACCAGTGCCCCCGTGATGAAATTTATCAACGCAACAAAAACACCAGCTAAAAAAAACGACCAGAGCACATCCGCTAGACACAAAGAAAAACCAATGAGCAGAAACAAACACATAAAATTATACACAATACCAATAAGTCCGCTAATTATCCTTCGCGGCAGCAGCACCAGGTTTGATTTTTCCAATGTCCTGGTGTGAACGAATAGCAAACGATTTGCATTGTTCTTTTTCTCGAACGAGAATAGTGCCATGTTTAACCCATACGAATTTATAATTATGCTTTTGAGCCGCTTCCTTGCAGTCACGAAACAAATGTTTTCTCTTTAACGTGAGATGTTCATGCATGTAAATACGTGAGGGTGTGCCAGAAATGCTCAGTTGTTCGGAGGTCAGCCCTTTGGCTAGTCGAAAGGCGCTGAGTATATTGTCGCGAAGTATACGTGAGGCTAATTTTACGACAATGTTTTTTGGTTTGTCGTTCTGTTGATGTGCATGAGGAACACGGTGTATTGCGACAATATCCTTAGTACTTATTGTGTAATTAATTTTCAAACCTATGTTTTCCATGATTGTTAACAGGTTTTCATTACGCCTTTCAGGTACGTTACACAGCTCTAGGTTGCATTGTCTGGCATTTTGGTCTAGATAATCAATTTTCGACATGATATCATTAATTGAGTTCTTCGTATCCTCCTCCTGCATTTTAGATCGTTTATTCAGATCAATCTGTTCAGCTGACAGGTGTTCAACCGAATTTTGCACAGCAATTAGATCATTTGCTAAGTCGGACAGGCGCGTAGTTATTTGAGACTGCTCAGAGCGAATAGCGGCAATATCATTTTTAATTTCGGTTGTCACCTGGGTAAAGGCAGCAATTTCGCCTCTGATATTTAAAACATTATCAGAAATAGAAGTCATACGGGTATCAAGTTCCTTACGCCACTCGTTTAGAGTATTTTTAAATTCTAACGATAAACTATTAAGCGCCTGCGTGAATTCGCATTCTGGTTGTTTGCGTTTACGCACATCACCTCTAGACTCAGGCACCTTACTTATGTTACTGTCGGACTGAGACAAGTGAGACATTTTTTGTAAGTTTAATACGATGTCCAAACGTTTTACGTTTATAACTTACTCAACGTTATAAAAATCGAACTTAAACAATTACTAAAAGTTGATTTTGTATTATGTGAGGTTTGAACCTGCGACAAGTAGTGTCGGTCGCAGTGTAAAAAGCTGTACAAGCCGAGCCAAACTTCACGTTGAACACAGTTGCGAAATTGGTTATCGCTAGGTGCGTTAGATCCCTGCGCAGGCGATTGTGCGGACAGAAGCGGTATGCGCGGGGGTTATCGAGCGCGCCGCGGGTTGTGGTAGGTTAGGGACAGAGTTCATTCGAGAAATTTTAACACAGTTTTATCGACTTATCTCAAGTTCACTTAAACGTAGCACAGTCAAACTTTCACTAGTAGACGAGTCACTTCACTGGCTTTGAATTAATTATAATTTGATGTGAAAATATTCACTTTTTCCGACTTTGATAATTAAAAAACAGTGGAGAAAAATATCAACGTACTGTCTTGATTTCGGACACGGAGGTTGATTGGGAAAATTTGACAGTTTCGGGTAGCTTGATGTGCTGGCGTCTGTACCTACTAAAACTGCCTTTTAATTTATGCAGATACCCTACAGTTACGTGAATACTCTTTGAAAATGAAAAAAATTTAGGTACCTATGAGTTCATGGATTGCTTAATTATTAATTTAAATCGCTGCACCATTCATTATGTGAATAGTGACTTATTGGAAAAATGGCTCCAATTATATTTTAAAATTTGCTGACTACGAATGGAAGCGGAATTTACAGTTATTTTAACAGGCATCTTTTTGTACATCATCATCTGCCTAGCCTTTTCCCAATTATGTTAGGGTTGGCTTCCAGTCTAACCGGATGCAGCGGAATATTACAGTATTTTTTTTACATGGAGCGATTGTCTGTCTGACCTTCACAACCCAGTTACTGGGTAATACGATTTCCCTTGGTAAGACTGGTTGTCAGACTTTCGGGCTTCTGACTACCCGTAACGATCCAGAAATGACAGCCGGGACCAACGGCTTAACGTGCTTTCCGAGGCACGGAGGGGTCTCGGTATGTAAGGATGGTCACCCATCCACAGACCAACCTCGGCAAGCATAGCTTAACCTGATCGATCGACCTGTGCGGCTGTTATTATTTAGCCACGGGCCCCTCCCTCCTTGTACCTACAATGTTAGCAAAAATATATACTTATCTCGAATACCTGAAAAAAAAACATCTTATACGCAGATAGATAGCAAGAAAGAAAAATATTTTATGTCCCAACACACACAGGAAATACAAATAGTAAAAACTGGCCAAGTGCGAGTCGGACTCGGGTTCCGTACCACAAGCCAAAACCGCCGTAAAAAACACGTTTGTTGTATGGGAGCCCCCTTAAATATTAATTTTATTCTGTTTTTTGTATGTGTAGCGGTAAAAGAAATACATCATCTGTGAAAATTTCTAGCTATCACGGTTCATGAGTTCCAGCCTGGTGACAGACGAACAGACGGACAATGGAGTCTTAGTAATAGGGTCCCGTTTTTACCCTTTGGGTACGGAACCCTAAAAAAGGAGCATTTAAAACTAACAATAAAACCAACTAAAAAAATAAATAAACCAAAACTGCGAGAACAAAAAGGCTACTATCTGAGCATAATGCTGCGATATTTAAAACATAAACACCGCAGCGCATTAAATCCTTATAGTTTCATTATATTGTAAAAGTACTAGGTATGTATGTATTGGTCGTGGAAAAGAATCAGCTTGCTGTTTGATAAAGAAAGCCGGTTAAAGTATTAGAGATAAAGATAGGGCCTAGATTTTCCGCTGACGCAGTGTCGGGAGGCCGGGACGTCCCGCGAAGCCACCGTTTTGTATATTATCTCGTGCTACAAATCACACCGGATGTCCCGCCGAGGGGAAATGAAAATTGAGATACCGGAGAGGCATTGTTCCGTGAAAATATATCTTCTTGATATTCTCAGGGCGCGGGACAGCGCCGACGCACGGATATTGCGATAATGTTACGTCATCTCGCGAGATAAAAGCGCTTTTGATATCCCTCCGGATAAATTTTCATTTTCACACAACAACGTCTCCACTGCTCCCCGAGATTTGCTACTACAGATTTTCCGCTCATAAAATTGTTCATCCTGTCAAACAACTAATTCGGATGTTTATTTGTTTAGATCCTGGCCGCGGTTTTCTTGTGGTTTTCGACTAAGACGTCTAAGGAATTAAGTTGAAAATGGGGAGTTATGGATGAGCAGTATTATCTTTCAGTAGCTTTAGGTTTCGACTGTCCACATACAAAATAGACTGACGAGTTGATATGTCAGTTCGAGGTGGAATCTTATGCTAAGTAGTGTGGTACAGTCAACAGCAAAAGTAGATGATCAAAGTCAGAAATTCAATACTAATGAACGGAGTTCGCGTCAGAACTGTGTGGCGTCGAAGTGATTCAAAAGTATTCTACGTAGTAAGTATTCTAAGTAGTAGTACTTCGACGCCACACAGTTCTGACGCGAACTCCGTTCATTAGTATTGAATTTCTGATTTTGATCATCTACTTTTGCTGTTGACTGTACGTCCCATGTCAAACGAGTCGATTTTATCAGTTCTTGGACATGTCTCGGGAGAGTTCCTCATACATCTCTTTGGCGAAAACTTTAGCGATGTAAACCTCAGTCAGGTAACCTACTTTATCGAAATTAATAACTACAGTAAGTATATTGCTTCTCTACAAATTGTGGCACTTCATTTATTAGACACTTCTGTTCTAGATGAGCCTATAAGGCGCACATCAATTTGTGATAGATTGACTGACCTAGTTGGCGCGAGCTAATTGATGAAACTTCCAAACTCCGCTAGATTGGCGCGGTTAGGTTATAATATTTTATGACTAGCATTAGACATATTTTACATTGCCCAAATTGAGTTGGGAGTTCGTGTTGCTTTAATAAGTCAACGTTTAATTTGGCTGAAGTTGGTGTTGCTAAGGGTTTCCGTGAGGAATAGGGTAATGTGTTATCGGAGTTAAAAGGTGAGTAAGGGATGCTGTAGCATGTTTGTGGTAATAAACAACGAATCTACGTTTTTGCAGTCTATAAGTATGAGGATTTAGTCTTACCAAGGGATTTAGTATTACCCTAGTTACTGGGTTGTGGAGGTCAGATAGGCAGTCGCTTCATCTAAAATATAGATGAGATGATGAAGTATGAGTGTTTAAAAAGACTATGTTCGCTGTTCGCAGATGATCATCTTTTGCCTTTTGTAATGAAAACCTGTAAGAACCAAATCCAAACGTTTTTTAGTACCTACCTAGTAACTTTCACGAGCTCTGGCTAAACTCGGTTTAATAACGTCGAGCTATTCAGGAAGAAACCCGCTGTAATTTTTGCATCCAATCTGTTACGTTGCCTGTGGATCCAATCGCAGAATGCAGGTAGGTACCTGCAGTGTATTGTATGTGGCTTACCCAGCTCTCGTAATAGGATATCGGGTTAGTACGTATTAAACCAACCGATACTTAGGTGAGCCGGATAAATATGTACCTACGTAGATCCAACTCCAATCGAAATCTAATCTCAGAATTTTACAAAATTAACAGTTTTAAAGAACGGAAGGTATAATAGCAAAGTTGCGGTAACAATTTATCATTGCGCACAAAGCGTGATGATAAGAGGGCTTGTTCTCACTAAGCGTAGGACAAAGGAATACCGCGGGTCGCGCCGACGGCGACGCGCCGCCCACCGCCGCACCAACGACGAGCAAAAACCCCACGGATTACAAGGTTTTGCTAAATATTTACCTAACACTTGGTGCCCAGAACGTTGTACAAAGATAAGAGACAGCTTTAAAGCCTCCAAAAGAAATACTTTAAGAGCTTAAACTAAGTATGTACCTAGGTACCTACCTGCGCATTAAATTCCAGAGGATTAAAATAAAACTAATGAAGTAAGTATCTTTGTAACTTCTGAGATGGAAGTAATGTGAATGCTTATAAGATTAACGCGAGTTCTCAGTTTTATTTTACGTTTCATAAACTTTGCTGTTACCAAAGTATGTTCAGCAGCTGTACGTGATTCCAATAGTAACGAACGTTCAGAAAACAAAGTATCTTTAATTCAAAACCAATGAAGCGATACTTATACGAGTATAGAATTTACCTCCGTAATAGCCTTATCTCGCGTCCACAGGGAACTACAAAGAGCGACTTCGTTTGAATTTAGAACAAATTTTAAACTAAGTTGGTTCGGAAATCGCGCGGTGGCATTCGTATGGCCGCGTTCACATTCTGGTGAATGCAAAGAGTGAGTTGCGCTCCTAATTCCGCATTTTTTCTACGACAAAGTTAATTGGAACACGGGCGTATTTAGCGCGCACTCTGTGATTCTGTTTGTATGCAGCGACCGGCACTCGCGCGGAAAATGATCCGCGTTTGACTCGCATTGGCGTTAATGATATTTCTGCATGAATAAATCCTCGGTTTTTATTTTCCAGTGGATCAGAGCTGAAAAACTTTCCTAGCCTTTGATTTGCTTTCGACTTCCTTCAATGACCGTTTGACGTTCGATTTATTTTATAACCAAAGGAATTTTAGCAGCTTTATGCATAGCTTCAATCTCAAGGCTGATCAAAACTCCACTTTTAATGGGCGCCATACACTAACAAATTTTCTTAATAATTTGATTTCGTAAGTTTAGGAATGAAGATTAGCATTTAATTTTACAATTTGCCAGGAAACATTTTAATATGCGGCAAGTATAAATTAGCATAACGGTGTAGCGGTATCTACAACGCCACATGAGAACAACGCGTCATACTGACGTCACCCAAAATCCTGCATCTCGCAAGAGAGTTTACCGCGCAACTAGCATAGATACAACGGCCCGATATGAATCATCTGGCAGTTGCCCGCCAGACACAACACCCGTCTGGCTGGAGGATCCTCCCTTTTCATAAAGTATGAGTGAACTTTACACTCTGTTCTCGTACCTTTATAACGGTTTTCAAAGTCGGCTTTTTTAATTCATTTATGTAAGTAGGTAAGTACCTACTTTCTGATTTTATCTTGGACATTACTGACATCGATAAAAGAAAACGTCTTGAAGAAACCTGTGGGCCTGTGAGCAATGGCTTTCGTTTTGACAGTTCAACAATATTCATTGCATTATTTACATCGTTGAGCGGCCAATTTTTTTGAATATATGAGCAATGGAATGATAAAAAAAATTGTGATTGAAAGTGAGTGAGTTTAAGTAAGTGATTGGGGGTGAGTTATATTGGGCTTATAGTATAAGGCGCTACCTCGAAAATAAATCGTAGCGACTGATCTACTAAGCGAGCGAAAGTGATGCAATTACTTTTGAAACGCAAAAGAAGAAAAATAAAACGACGTATGTGCCAAAACGAATTTACTCCTTTTTTAACTTAAATAAATGAATTAAATTTAAAACTACTTTAAGTAAACTTTGATATGATAATTCTCTATGTTTTAAAGTAAATTCCATTGAATAACTCTTAAGCGTTACGCCGTGATGTCAAAAAAAGTAAAAAATAGATATAACTTTGCATTTTTTTTGTATCGAGAAAAATTAATTGAATCGTGTATTCCTTTTACATGATACTAGACCAAAGAGTCGAAAAACAATATACCAAAATGTTAAATCCCTATATAGAAAATCCACATCTTTTTCAATATATCACGTTAAGTCTAAAATGGCCAACCCGTCTTGAGCAAGCGTTGTGGTCTATGCTCGTCCCCCGTCAATATGAGTAGAGGCTTTTGCCCTGACATGGAACAATTCAAGCTTCAGTCAAGCTGACACGTTCGAAACAATATTTAAGTATTCGCTACGCAGACGAAAATGATTTTACTATGATCTCTCCAGTACCATGAGAGGAACAGAGAAATACGACTAGGCGTATCTAACAGTAGACTCGAAAGCGGCTAATTTGCACAGAGTCGTGTGAAATGGACCGAGTCATTCGCGCACAAAGCGCTACTAATGCGCGCCCGTCCGTTGCATCGGGCCGCAATTATATTTGCATACGACCACCTCTTGCTTGCACAATGACACCGACAACCGGACAAAAGGTAAAGTCAACGGAGTAACTTTAAAGTTCTAAATCGAATGACCGAATGAATGAGCTAGACAATCAGAGCTACGCTGGACAATCACTTGTATATGTTTACGTTCGCTGCTTCGCTTGATTTGTTTCCACTGCTGATTGGATTTCATTTTCATCGGCATCTCTCCTGTTACTACATAACACACATAATCAGCCTATAATGTTCATACTGCTGGGACACAGGCGTCCTCTCTGTGAGAGGGAGTGGGTCTTCGATTTTTTGCTTCTAGGACATGTTGCGATGTTCTCCTGTTATTAATAACAGATCTGCCTCGTTGGTCTAGTGGTCGCAAGCACAATTGCTGAGCTCAGGTCCTGGGTTCGTATCCCAGGTCGGGAAAAGTGATATTTAGTTTTTCCATCTGGAATTTGTCAGTAGCAGCCCGAAGTCTGGATTTGTGCCCGGTTGATAACAGGCTCGCCCCCTGTTACCTACATGGGAGTCATGGGACTTAAACATAACTGGCGAAATCTGGGTGTACTATAGGTACATCTGTGCTTAACACTTTGGGGAATGCAGGCGTGATGTTATGTTATGTGTAGAAATAGATTATTCAATTAGTGGTTTTCCAATTTTCATAGCTACAGCGCAAACCTCGTTCCTATCACTACGATTTATCTCGATTTTCCGCAAACTCCTTTAAAAGCTTTATGCAAAATGTAGATTATTGTAGACTAGCAGCGCCCCGAGGTTTCGTCCGCAAGTGTCGATCCCGTGGGAATATCGGGATAAAAACTATCCTATGTTCTTTCCCGGGACTCAAACTATCTCTATACTAAATTTTATCTAAATCGGTTCAGCGGTTTAAGCGTGAAGAGGTAACAAACAGACAGACACACTTTCGCATTTATAATATTAGTATGGATATATATATAAATAATAATAGTATGGTTAGTAGTGAATATTAATGCATTGCTTGTTTGCTTCTATTCATTAGCAGCGCTACTTAGGAATATAATTACCTATTACCAATTTCAGAAATTGTTAATCCCACCAAAAACATTTTCATGTAAAATGTTGCCAAGACGAGACCACATATGGCTCGCACTGCCAAAAAGTTATCAGATCTCATGTAGAGCCAAGCTTCTAACTCTACACGCCCTAACTTCACAAACTCTACACCTTAGTCAAAATATGAGGCTTGGCCGTTTCGTTACTACAAAAACTATTGTATAACAGAAAAGTAATAAACAGTGAATACATTTTTCACCTTACGCCCATGTGATGGTGTGATGCGGTGGTGTGATGGTATCTATCTAAGTATAAGGGGTCCCATTGAAACGATCAATTACAATCAATTGTTATTGTTGCAATATTGTCAATCACTTGAATTGCATTTCTTAAACAATTAATTTTCGAATCAAGTCACGTCAAAATTTACAATTGCGATCGATCGTTTCGGGGACCCTTTATATGCCCCTTTATACCTACGCGTATGTTGCAGTGTGGACGAAAACCTTCGTCTGAAAGCTCTTGTTTCTCATAAGTATGCGTAAATTAACATCCTTGAATGTTTAATTTTATATTCTTCACAATTCCAAGTAGAATTTTCAAAGGGTTTTCTAAACTGGTGCGTAAGGAAAGTGGGCGGTCTTGAAGTAGGTAAAGAGAGGATAAGTGCCCATCCGTTGCACCGGTTCATGATATTTGCATAATAACTTCAATACATATGCATAGAAGACTATACATATAGTCACGGGTTATGCATATCTATACATATAATAAAACAGTAACGAAAGAAAAACTGTACATTGAGAATTTTCGAGAAAAAATAAGTGGCTTTTGTTAGAAAAACGTAACTGATGGCAAAAAGTGACTTTTTAGAATTTTTGTCTGTTTGTCTGTTTGTCTGTGTGTATGGTACGGCTTCACGCCAAAACTACTGGATAGATTGAATTGAAATTCAGCAAAAATGTTCTTTGTAAACCAAGGAAGGCTTTAGGCTACATATTATCACGCCGTATGTTATGGGAGGTAAGCAATATTGATTTGAAAAGGTTTTGGTTCGTAATTGAATGCACAAAATAATTGAATGCCCAAAATGACATGTTATTTATTTAGTTAATAAAAATTTAACCCTGGAAACATAACAATCACGCTATTTTTATAAAGGAGCGGGGCAGTAATATTATAAATTGCAAGGGAACAGCTATTTCAACCATATGTCAACAGGGAATTTAGCGGTATGGTCATTCGATCGTTTACCGCACTAAATGGTGCGAGTTCAAATCCCGTATTATAATTTTTTTTAAATCGTAATATTCTTTTTTTTTTTAGTTTTTGCATTTTTTATGTGCATTAGGAACGATACTGATAAGAAATCTGAGAACTATACATGTCCTATCTAATTGTATGGCGAGTTTCACACCAATGTTACTAAACAGATTGATTGGTGGTAAGTACAACAAGCTAAACTATCATAAAGTCAAATCAAACTTTTGGTTCTAAGTTATATCTTACCAAGCACATTTGTTGTTTGTGGAGTTGACACTCCAAACGCAACAGCAACAGCGACAAAGGGCGCGTGCTTAAAGATTGCTCTTTAATCGTGTGGGATGAATGCACTATGGCGAACAGAAAAGCAGTAGAGGCGGTAAACAAGACTTTGCAGGACATCCGCAGGAAGCAGCAAATGATGGGTGGCGTTACAGTTCTGTTAAGCGGCGATTTCTGACAAACGCTGCCTGTGGTGACGCGAGGAACTAGGGCTGATGAGGTGAATGCTTTGTTGAAATGCTCTTTCTTATGGCCACATATTCATAGGTTGCGCTTAACGATGAATATGAGAGCACAGCTTGGCGGGAATGTACACGCCCAAGAATTTTCTGATGTTCTCTTAAAATTGGGTGAGGGAACGCTACCAGTAGACGGTGGCCAGGTGGTTCTACCTGAGATACTTGGGAGAGTGGTATCCACCTTAGAAGATTTGATACGCCTGGTGTACGGGGACATCAATAGGATACCGCACCAAGATAATTCTTGGGTGTGTGAACGAGCCATTTTAACACCCAGAAACGACCAACCTTCAGCGATCAATGAATGCATTCTCGCGGAAATTGAGGGAAATGAAGTGATCTACACTTCAATAAACACTGTTGTCGACCAAGATGACGCTACACATTACCCCGTAGAATTTCTCAATTTCCTCAGTGCAAGTGAACTACCAGCGCACACCATTAAGTTAAATGTCGGTGTCCCAATTATGCTTCTTCGGAATCTCACTCCGCCGAAACTGTGCAATGGGACCCGGCTCAAAGTCGTCTCGCCGCAGAGAAATATCATTGAGGCGGAAATTCTAACGGGTTGTGGTGTCGGCGAGACAGTGTTTATACCACGTATACCACCGATTCCCCACAATTACCCCTTTCTTTTTTCGGTTGGAAAGTCATCAAATGACCCCTCCCGCTCTGGGTGGAGCGGAAGGGAGTGTCAGACTCTTACTGACTAAAACCCACCCGTGTTCCTTCCTTAGCCCTTTATGTTCCGGGCCAGCGGTAACCCTTTCGGACAATCCCGCTGACCCGGCAGGCTTCGGCCCTATGGGGCCCCTCCTCGATGCTGACATCTCTTTGAGGCGCGCGTGGAACACGTACGCGCCGTCCGGCACGGGCCTGGTCCTGATCGGACGGTGAGCTACCCATTGCTCTCCGCCCGCAGGCCCGCGCCTACGGTGGCCGGGAGTCGTCCCGTGGCTCCCGACGCCCGGAGCGTCTCCCGCGGCGGCTGGGACGGGAGGCTCTCTCCCTGAGCCGTCCCGCCACCTCCTTCGCTAGCATGACTGCTTCGCAGAAGGAGGTGACTGCCTCCCACTCCCTCTCGCCCCGGACCATGGCTTGCACCAGGGCCGGACGCGAGAGGTCGCCGCCGCTGCCGATCGCCTCTACGAGGACACGGCGGTGCTCAGCCCAAGCGTGGCAGACCTCCACCGTGTGCTCCATCGTGTCTTCTGGGCGATCCTGGCAATGGTGACACCCGGCCACAATTACCCCTTTCAATTCAAGCGCGTGCTGTTTCCTGTGAGCGTGTGCTTCGCAATGACAATAAATAAGTCACAGGGGTAAACACTGAAGGCTACGGGTGTCGACCTCAGGATGAGCTGCATCTCACACGGACAACTGTACGTCGCTTGCTCCCGCGTCACCAGTCCTGACTCGCTGTATTTACATATTGAATGAGACCGAGGGAAAAACAACAAAAGTTGTTTACACAGAAGTGTTACAGTAAATTATAACACTTCTGTTATTCGACGTCTCCTAAATTTCCTTTAACCTGACGTCTCTTACCAGTAAATTTACTACATAACTTTCAAATTTTGATTTTACTAAGCCAAATAGTTTTTGAGGGATCTAAGCTAAAGTACAGTATGAGACGCATCTTTTGAGTGTTTCTGTAAATCAACAAACTATCACTAATTTATTTTGGAAAATGGAACACCTGATGCAGAACCGCAACAGATCAGCTAAAGTATAAGAGATATAAAAATGGTGCCATAGCAAAAAATATTCCACGTGAAGAGCATTTTCTGCTGTGAGAATAAATTTGAAGATCTGGAACACCTGTTGTGGAACATCAAAGCCCAGCGACACTATAACATATAGGAATGACGTCTTAGCAAAAGTTGTTTAGTCTGATGGGCATTTCCTGTTGACTTACAAAAATGAAAGATCTGAAACGTCTCTAATCGTCTCGTGCATCACGCTGTTTTCCCGTCCCCAGGCTCTTAGAATTCGACATCAGACGTTTCAGATCTTCGATTTTGACGACCCCGTTGTCGCTGGCATAAGCAACAGGATCCGCGTACGAAGTCGCGGGCAGAAGCTAGTTACAGGATAACGCATGAACAAATGTGTTCATTAAAAACAAAAGAATACTCATTTTGTACAGTTTTGAATGAACGCCATGCATCATAATAAATGCTGGTATGCAAAGTTTAGTGACCGCCCCATCGGGGATGACGGACCACCACGGGAATTAAATCAGCTTGTTTGCACAACTAAATAAATGACTCGGTAATTATTGGACTGTGGTTAGTTAAACACTCGGAAAATTACAGGCGCTATTAACACTTTAAATCAAGCCTTTTTTGTGTAAATACTGCGTGGACGCTGTGATTGTGTATAGAATGCAGCTATTCGTTAGTCGTTATTATTATAATTTTATTTTTAGTATTCGTCATAGTGTCACTTTTATTTCGATGTGTTTTTCATTTTCACCAGAAGTAAAATCATTTAATACATTTAATAAAAAAAAAGACAACTTTTTGGTCCAAAGAAGGTGATAGTAGCACTTAATATTATGATAGTCCTTAAGTCCTTATCACACTAATAATTATAAAGACGAAAGTTTGATATGTGCGAGTGTTTATATGTTTATTACTTTTTCACGCTCTAACGGCTGGACCAATTTTGATAAAATTTTGTTATGGAGGTAGCTGGCACCCTGGATTAACATATAGGCTACTTTTATCCCGATATTCCCACGGGATCGACATCTACGCGGGTGAAACCGCGGGAAGCAGCTAGTAGTACATACGTACACACAGCTGCATTAAGTAGTTACCCCACCAAAAGACATGTGCGTTCAAATCCGTGATAGGCCCAAGTTGGTTTTTGTATTTTGCAAAAACATTTTATTTTAAATAATGTATTGTTTTAGTGAATAAATAAGTTTAAGTAAGTATTTTTTTTTAAATTCTGTTTTTATTATTGTTTTTTTCAATAAAACAATACTTTTGCGACGATAAGCAACAATAATAGGGTTAACATTTACGACAACTTATTCATCGTCTAAATAGACTGGAGGTTTCAAGACCGCTTACCGTGCATAAGATTGGAAGTTCAAATCCTATATAGGCACGAAATGTGCTTTTTGTTCATTATATTATTTTGATATATTTTTCTATTTTGTTTTAAGTAGTAATTATTTATAAAGAATTAAAAAATCAAGAAAAATAAAATACTTTATTAATCATTTATTAATATTTATTATTGCTATTATTTAACAAAACTATGATCTTATTTTACAACAAACAGAACAACTATTTTAGTTCGCATAAAACCAGAAATCATTTAAAAAAATAATTGATAAATAGTAGTCGTTTACTCTTCGCCGTTTTAAGTGAACGTATACAAAGTTCTAACTTGAAGGTATGGATTAATTTTATAAAGACAACGTAAGTAAGTAAAATTAATGGATACCCTCAAATTATAACATCTTTCGATTAGACAGGGACCTAAAGATATAATGACTCAGCCGATAGTAGATAACAATTTCATCGCAATTCGTATGGGCTCGCTGGCTAGTTCGTCAAACTGCCGGTATGAGTATGACGACGTTCGGTGATGCGATGGTTCGAATCCGAGTCAACACAATGGACTCTTTTTGAAGTATTCTTTAGATTATTCGTAAGAAATTCAATGTTGTAGCAGTGTAACATTTTAAAACTTGAGGGGTTAGGACATAGTGACGCTTTCTGTACCTATGCTTTGTAAACTTCACTGGTACGTTAAATTTTCAGTAGAATATCATTATCAGTATTATCTTGTTTGTATTTGTAGCTGCGCGGATATAGAATCCGCGCCCCGGGGTTTCCCCGTAAAAGTCTCGATCTAGGATCCTTTGTCCTTTATCCAGGTTATGTGTCAAATTCCATCCAAATCCGATCAGCCGTTTTAGTGTGAAAGCGTAATAAACAAACATACAAAAAATTAATCTTTTCTCTTTATAATATTAGTTTAGATTTACGTACAAACTTGATACGCACGGCTACACATCAAGCTATACATAACCAGGATAAGCTGACTTCTGATTGTACGTAAAACCTATACAATCCGAGGTCAGCTAAAACTGGGAATCTATAGCTTGTTTTATAGCCGTGTGTACAAACCTGCTGGTTTGACAAACATTGCTAACACAAATCTTACACTGACTTACTATTACAGTAGGTACAGCTACCGGTGATGACGTGGCATACATAGTGACGCACCATATTGTCACCTAGTGTCTCAACAATACGTCTAGAGTTACTGGGCAAGTCGAGATTTGTTGTTAGTAAGATGACGCTAATAGATACATCTGCTAGTGGAGCAGTACGTGCCGTGACTCCGGAGCGCCCCGACCAGACTGCTCCGTCACTATATAAGTATGGCTCTAATAAAGCCGGAACAACGTCACTGGTTCCACTATTAGTAGATGCAAATTATTTTGTAATACCTCGCTTATATTTCATAACAGAAAACTACCATGTCTCGTATAATAAATACAATGTTTATTTTACCCACGTAAAACAGGCTTACACGGCGCTAAAACGCTATACTTAATTATGTTTATACACCATTTATCATCTCGCTTTGGAAGTAAGTAATTAAATTCTAAGCATTTTCTAGGTATTTGCTGAGTTTGCTCTCATTTCCATATAACGGGCCGATTCCAGGCGGTTTTAATATCGGCCATAAGTCAATATAAATTTTATTGTAATTCCGCGTAAGTCATTATTGATAACAGATCCGTAGCGTGGCGCGGACGCGGCTCGGATGATACTAATAAATATGCTAATGTTGGCGTCCCTGAAGGATTTTCTCGGATTTTCATCTCCCCTATACCGATGACGCATGCGAAAATAAAACTGGTGGGTACGAGTATCTTGAAATATGGCTCTACCTGTGAAGATTTCGTACATGGGTAAGGCTACCTGTGCAACAACTAAAGTTTCAATCACCCGGGGCATTATCTTGAACACTTCTAAACATTGCGGCCGCACCCTCTGAAAGTTATTGCCGTACCCTGAAAAATTATACCGACGTTTTACCTCGATCGGCTGTCCCGGCTTTTAACAATAAACACCTGTTTTAAAATTAAAATCAGTTTAGAAAGTTCTTAACATTATACAAAATAATTGAACGGTAACTAATCTAAATAAAAAATCAAAGTGAAAAGCTATGATAACATTCCTTTTTCTGAAAATAGCTTACAGGATAATGTTTGGATCTTGTCTTCCGAACCAGCGACCTCAACATTGTTGAATGTTATGTTATGTGAACGCTCTATTGGTGATTAGCAACAGGGGTCGTTCCCTCCTAGGAAAGGTTACCCAAGCTTTACAATACCTTCCGTTATGCCTAGAAACAAACTGGTACAGACTTTAACGACAAGGGCGGGACGATAAAAACAATTTGTATCTACCCTCGCCGTTGTACCCTTTTCACCAGATCGGCAAGTCAACTAAGTGGGTTCGTTAAATTATTCCCATAACTACGTCTTCAGTACTGCAAACGTGGAGATAATATTTCTCATACAAAACCAATTTGTCGTGAAGGCGGCAATAACAATAAAAGTGCAGCATCATAAAATTGTTACAGTTTAAGGATTTTTGATTTGACGTGAGAGGAGGTTCACTTAAAATATTCAATGTCGAAATTTCCGTTTACGATGTACGAAAAAAGGGATTTGGAGCCCTCGTGCCTGAGAAGTGCCTATTAGGTTATACAGTCTACATATGCTAGACGAGACGAGTGTTACTGTAATCGGAATTTAATGAGATTTTTAGGGCGTAGTACAAAAGTAATGTATTCGTCGTTACGAAGATTCACACGTGTGTTATCGCGCTGTTACACAGTAATCCGCATATTAAAATATGTGTAGAACAGAAGAATATCAGTGTGGAGCATGGTTTTAAAATAAGCCAGCACTTTTTGGCCATGACTTATCGGGATTGCTAAAAGCATTTCGTTCTGTACTTTGTGTTTTCTGGAGGATCGTATAAAACAAGTTACAGATTAAGATAATAAAAGAGCGCTCAAGAGTGTTTTGGTTATTGCAAGCATAAGCATATGAATAATCAGCCTATAATGTTCCCACTGCTGGGACACGGACCTCATCTCTGTGAGAGGGAGATTGCAAGCACTGAGATCTAGTGCAAGTCTTACATACTTACACCTATTTTCTTATCCTAGATTTTCTGACAGACAACTTTTAGTAATCTTCGCCCCCCCATCACTTGGGGTATAATAACATCATCAGCGAACTCTTAATGTACCGAAGTACACATCTGCTTAATCTTTCCGCGTTACGGTAACGGTTATTAATAATTTAAACAATCACTTCCAACATAACGTTTTTATGAAGATTGGACCGTTCTGCTTTCCCTGAATTTTCATACACGAGGGGTTTGCAACTGTCGTTTAAACGTATGTTCTGTACTCTGAAAATTAATATTTTTCTCGTCGAGAACACTTCAAACATGAGAATGGCATATTTAACGTTTAGCGGAATTTAATATGTCATAAAACGTTATTTATATGCCGTTTACGCGCCGGCGGCGGCGGTGGAGATTTCATGGGCTTCGGGTTCTACTTCAGTACCTCAGCACTAACGGGTTAATCTCATTTATATTATATTTACGGATAAAGAAGTAAGAAGCTTTCTTATGTAGCACTTGGGAGAAAGTGGAATATCGGCTGCTGGATAAGTAGGTAGTTAAAATATCTAGACATAAATCTTAGGTACTTGTTTGCGCAGTTAACTATACTTAAGTACCTATGCGTTGTTTTTTAGTGTAAGGATAGAATTAAGTGATAATTATCATTGCGTTCTGCATACTTTTCTCTGATTTTATGAATAGAAGTTTATTGTAACATTAAACACGAGCAAAGTCTGTAGCACCCCTTTCGTTCAATAAAAAATTTATGTGTACCTGTACACATTTCGATGCACAAGATTTAGGCTACAATGTGTTTAAGGGGGCTACATAAAGCGCGGTCAAAGAAAGAAAAGCGCGATGACACAACGCTGGTAATTTATTGCAAAATATGAAGCAATTATCTATTTACAAAAAATCTATTGTTTGGACTAAAAAATTAAAACATAGTGCTTTAGTATGTTGCTTGTAGAATAATCTGACAAAAAATCAGGATGATTGTATGTATATTAATATGGTTTTTATTGTAAAATAAAGTTTTTAGAGGTATCTTCATGATTTTATTCTATCGTATCAAATTTATTGTAGTATATTTTCAACACACTATCTAACTAGCATATATCCTGAAGATTATCATATATTTTTCTGATTTTGTTTAATGTAGTCGATCATATACTTTTAGGCATTATAAAACTGGTGTTTTTTGCGTTTAAGTCCTGTAGTCCCTTAAATGTTAAGTACAGTCAGCATCAAAAGTCGATTAACACTTCAGTTTTTTAATCTCAGTTATTAAGCAAAATATTAACACTTTAGTTTTTTTTTAATCTCAGATAATGAGCAAAATATCTGTTCAAAATTGCACTGTACTTCTGCTGCAATTTTGAACAAATATTTTGCTCAATAACTGAGATTAAAAAAACTGAAATGTTAATCGACTTTTGATGCTGACCGTACGTAGGTACTCACCTCTGCAAACAAATTGCAGCTACAGCAGAAATGTAAAAAAAAGTATCTACTTACTGAAAGTAAACACAAATAGCAATTTACTTTTAATGTAATCTCTTGGAGAGCTTAATAGTTAGAGAATTTATAGAAAGAGAAAAATCGAAGCTCTTACAAAAACGTTTCGTTATACTTAACATAAATATTTATTTTAAAGGGGTTTGTCGGTGGCTTTTATAGGCTATTTCAGTGGATTGCGTTCGGTAATAAGCCCGATCGTCCAGGGGTGCCGACACCGTGGGTGCTAGGGGGCCGCAGCACCCATGAGCGTAGACAACAAAACTGATAAATCAATCGGCTATACGATATGTCTTTAACATCACACGCCGTGCGGTAAGACGTCTAACTACTTACGTTAACCTTTTAAAACATTGAAACGAAATTTCAAGCTCGGTTTCGTTCGCTCCAGCTCTAAAGCTTTTCTGCATAAGTCATCAAAGTAACTCCTATTTCTGTATGGTAAAACAAAAACTTAACTTATCCAAGGTGCTAAAATTTTCGAGCTCGCTTCGCTCGCAGATTTAGCTTGATAGGTACGTGTAGAACTAATATTCATAAAATGCAACATTTTCTTTACTCTACGGCCTATCTGTTCGCTTTACATGAACTGGACGGATTTAGATGAGATTTTCAGGATTAAAAAGAAAGTAAGCCAAGGAAGTAGTCTATCAAAATTTCCCTTTCTTATGGGCATAAGTATGAGCTTCTAAAGTTAACACACACACACACACCCCCACACCCCCACACACACACACACACTGTGAGCGGGAGTGGGCCGTAATCCGCCACGAGGGTCCAGTGCGGGTTGGTAGATGTCACATGTTTTCGAACTTTCGGTTCTAGGACATGCCTGTTACCTCATGATGTTTTCTTCCACCGTGAATGAAGAACAGCCGCGACGTGTTCGAAACGTTAGCTAAAACCTTCGTAACTATGCTCAAAAAGTGGCCTTTTTAGGCCCCCTCTCGAAACGGCGAAGGAAAACATTATATTAAAGTTTTGTATATTTTATACGTTCAGACATCAGGGGGCCTAAAAGGCCACTTTGGCCAATCATAAAAGGATAACATTATGAATCGTAATATGGCGAAGACAGTCCGTGTTTTTCTTTTTTTCGCTGCACTACGTAGGTATAATCAAAGAGATTGGGATTGGATTTGGATTGGATTGATTGGTATTTTAGCACAGACAAAAAAAAATAACTGAAAAATGCTTCTTCAATGGGATTTGATAAGATTAACTTAACAGTTAACTGTCCATTATGTTATCCTTATAAGATTCTGCCAAAGTGGCCTTTTTAGACCCCCAGTTTAGGAAGAATCTAACTTGCAGAAGTGGGTCACGCATGGATAAAAGCACTAGCTCAAGGGGTGGTCATATGACTCCTACCGCCACGCAAAGAAAGTAACTGCTGCTTCAACTACCACCCTCTTCTCTCTCTTTTGTTTCCGTAATTACCTCGCGTATTTAATAAAATGTTTGTTGCAGAGACCATTAAATTTGCATGTATTTTCAGTAAATTGGACTATATTAAATGCAAACGCATAATTATAACTGACGATGTTGACATTATCTTTACCATCACTTATATTTACACGATTGGACATCATGCAGATATTTGCACATTCCAAATTTGTCATTACTTGTCAGTTCTGTGCATCTCGTCACCTCGTGAGTGTCGCAGTCAGCCCTGAAGATGAAGACCAGCATCATTAATAACATTCCTTCAACCTGTAACCACGGATCCGTTTCGCATCCGCAAAAGATGATTTCGCTGTAATTGATTCGTAAGTAGGACCGTCTTCATCAGTGGATTACGAACTGTTAAATAGTTTCCTATTGCTATTGCCTGATAACAAGTGAAAGCCGATGCAAGGTAAATTGTCTTCAGGCTTAGAATAGCAACACCTAGTATTGCCTCTAATTGAAAGTGGCCGTACATTGTAGAGCCCATTCAAAGTCCTATGATCGGAATTGGACGTTTACGGGCTAACACGACGCTTCGGAAGTGCGATACCGATCCGATACGAAATCTAATCTATAGTAGCCGCGTTAGAAAATTCATTCCTGCAACCATTTACTGTATTTCCACATTAATTAGATCAACGTCACTGTGTTTGAATATAAATGGTAGCGATATTATAAAATAGAATGTATTTGGCTAATGCACCTAATTAAATTGATCGTGGCAAAAGATTTATTCCATGAAATCATTAACAGATAGTAATTATACTTTAACACAACAGTCATTTGAGTACATGTCCATATTAGTTAACTGATTAGTGCGATGATTCATATTTGTCACCAACCTATTTACAAAATTTCACGGTCACTTGTTTACGCGTAGGTATTCAAAACACTGAAGCCACTTTTATTTTAAAATTGTCAAAGCAGCATCATGTTTATGAAGGCGGACGTGCTAGTCCGGCGAGCAGAGTCAACAATAAATCACGATCGACCGAGCGAACACAAAATTTTGTAAACTTAATCCAAAGTAAGACGAAGTGATGTCGATGAATTGTGTAGAACTCCCCAAGTTCTCGACAACTTCGCGAAGAATGCCCGCGCGCCGCATCCACTGCGAAAGAGAGCAGTCGACTGTAAAATAACTTAACATAACAGTTTTTTTCTTCATTGAATGCATCGGAGACGTTGCGACAGCTTTTTCTTATTCAGTCGACATGAACTGTTGTTAACTTTGCTTAACTAGCTCTTCGACGCGAATAGCTCAGTAAACTATACTTCCAGTGTGAACTTCCAAGAAATGCACTTTTTAGGCGACGTTCTGTTATTGTAAACTACGGTACACACAGTGCTACAGGGGGGCTTGTGGCTAAGTAATAACAGCCGCTCCGGATGATCAATCTTAAGCTACGCTTTTTTTTTTTCGGATGGGAAGTCATCAAATGACCCCTCCCGCTCTGAATGGTGGAGGACTGGGCTCTGGAAACAGGTCTGGTCGTCCTAAATCGGGGTTCTGTTCCTATGTGTGTGCGGATGCGGGGTGAGTCCGTGGTGGACATCTCGTTCGCCAGCCTCGCTCTGTCACAACGTATCATTGACTGGCGCGTCATGGAGGAGGTTAAGCTACGCTTACGTTACGGTTGGTCCTTATATGGGAGACCATCTTTACATACCAAGCTGTGCCTCGTTAAGCTGTTGGTCCCGGCTGTCATTCGTGTATCTTTGACAGTCGTTACGGGTAACATTACCCAGTAACTGGGTTGTGGAGGTCAGATAGGCAGTCGCTCCATGTAAAATACTGGTATTCAGCTGCATCCGGTTAGACGAAAGTCGAACCGAACATAGTCGGGAAAAGGCTTGGCAGATGATGATGCTCACACATTGCAGTGGACCAAACTTGAAATTCTGCCGATAGAATCCCTGATAGGTACATTAAACAACAAGCTTGCAGGTTCCTCTACGACATTTCTCAGTATTCAACGTGCCTGTTCTGAGATTGATTTGCAGTTTATTGTGGTACCGCCTCTGATTGAACTGTCATGCCCATGAAATGATTTCTCAAATGTGTCTCTGACGAACTATGGGATTAATATCTTCCACGTTACTACGTGACCAGTCACTGCAGTTTCGAATGTTTCAATGTACCTATATTGACACTATATGAATGGAAATTCTAGGATTGGTAAAATATGGGGTGAATAAATTTATCCATCGACTTAAGAGGATAATATTGAGTCACGTCCCTGAATGGCTGCATTTCACTGAGAAGAAATTCGTTGCTCATAGTTTTCATATTGCGAATCTGATCACGTTACTGCCATTGAGGTTCATTCGATTCCCATTTATTACGTTATAAAGGTTTGTTGTTTTTATCGAAACATCACCAATATTTTTATTTTTACCAAATTTTTAGAGAATCACGTTCCGTTTGAAATCATTTCGAGAAACTTATAATTGAATAGCTAATAATTTAATCTAAAGGTAGTAAAACTTTTCAAAGTTAAAAGAAATCTTGATGGATATCTGAGTTTAAAGGTTTAAAGATTTTGTGTGCACGTCACAATCATTCCCTTCGAGGGGTTAGTGTTCATTGGGTGGAAATAACAAAGACGATAAAATTGTTCGCTTGGAAAAAGGATATTGAATGAGGTCAGACGCAGATATATTCGTATTCAAGGCAAATGTCGAGGCGTGTTGGGGACAGCCGTTTGCGCACTGTTTTTACAGTCGCGACGATATTCCCTGTCGTTACTGAACTGATATTGCTTCGAGATCTCGTTGGTGATTTTCGTATTTTTTCCTTTGTCTGCGGAACGAAGTATTGTATTATATCAAGCGGCTATCTATCTATATAAATAAAAAGAAAAGTCCTGACTGACTGATTGACTGACTCATCAACGCCCAGCCCAAACCCTTGGACCTAGAAAGCTGAAATTTTGCACAGAGGTTCCCTATATAATGTAGACAAGGAATAAGGAAGGATTTTTCGAAATTCAACCACTACGGGGGTAAATGGGGAGAGGGTGAAATTTCACGCGGACGAAGTCGCGGGCAGAAGCTAGTTATTTATAAATGTATAATGTACGACATTGTTAAACGTACTATAATTTACACGTTCCTACAATATTCTTACAGTTATAGATTGAACTTTTAAGGTAATTAAATTACAACGGAAATATTCTTAGTTATGTTATATTTAAAATTTTCGGGAAGTAGCGAAGAGGTACCTAAGTAAAGAAAAGTGAAGAAAGGTAGAACAAAGCCCGCTGTAAAGTTAAAAATTTGCAAGCGAATTTACATTTATATAGGTACGTTGTCAGTGAGAAGGCTAGCCGAGAGCCGACGGCTATGACACTTTCACCTGTACATGGTCTACAAGGTACATTTTTACCTTTTTTTACACTTGGCACATATTTCAGTAGCTTTAACTTTAGCTGTCTTTTGAGGCACTTATGAAAAGAAGTCATTAAAAAGCGGCCTGTAAGCTCAGGAATAATTTATAGAAACGATTATAACGTGGTTAAGGTAACCCTGGTTGGGTAAAGTATTTTTTAGTATATTCCCTATTGTTAAGCCAGTATCTCACGTAGACTCAACTTACTCTTCGGAATCGGTTTGATGGTAGTCTAATGTTAGCCAATAGATATTGGTACCTAATTATTCCCGTTTGAAAATTGAAATCCCTTTCCGTCCGTCTGTGTATCAATTGGTTTACTGTTCTGTTTACTTAGTAGGCAGAATTATGTTAGAGGGACATCTTGTATAGTGTAACTCTATATAGGTACAGTCGAGGAATTGCACTGTTTAACAGATTGACACACAATAAATATCTCATAATGCGTCATTTGTAAAATGTGAGATTTATTATCTTGCCTGCATATTTATTAATGCGTATTTACTTAGCATAATTTAGTTATTTACAGAAGCACATTAATTTTCAAAAAATAATATTGTAATCTATTGTTAGACGAGCACAACTGCCGACAAACTGTTATGCAGTTTGGCAGACTTTATGTAAATTAACGTTAACACAGATTTTGAATAATACACGTCGTAAATTGGTCGTGTTATAGTAATTTCATACGACTGATGAAGAATGAAAGTTGTAATTTGAATTACGAATAATTCACTGTGCCACTGACAGTGACAGTGACAGCCAAGTTCCTAAACAATCCGCATCCAATGACTGTACCTACGCGTTGTATGAAAATTATGTGCAATGATTTCAGAAAATAAGCTCTCAGCTCTTAAGGCAGTACGCGTTGCTTTCTCCGCTTCATTCGTTCACAAAAGGTCTATAAAAGTAGTTCTATCAACGGATATAGAGGTGTGGTTAACACTGGCCATTGTGAGCAGAAACTATTAAATGCAGCTGATGGGCCCGAGTAGGGTTGTCAGATCAAAAATAAGATAGCGCAGTTAATTAAGCTGGACATTTTGCGTTGGGAGCCGGACGTTTGGGGCTTGACAAACATAAATGTGTAGGACAATATGATTTATACGATAATCATAATGTTAAACGAAAAATGCATGGTAAAATTAGATAGGCTACATGATTTTTTTGGATAGGTAGGTACTCAAGACCAAAAAACGTCAGACTAAGGGCTGATTTTACCAAAGTCAGATATTATCGATTATCCGTCGATTAAAATTGAAGTCTCACAGTTCTAATAAGGAAAACTGACAAAAAAATTCAACATTTATGCTCAGGATAAGACTTAGTCTAGATATTAAAAGGTTGGTGGAATTCGACCCAAGGCGAAAAGTCAAGTTTCGTTCAAAATAAATTTGGTAAAATTCCACGAAACCAATACTTTCCTTAAACCTGAAAGCTATTCAAGTGTTATAGATTATTCTTATTCATATCTTCGACAAAGCCAGGATGAACGCTATACATAGGTACAAGAAGCTCCCGCCTCGATTGAAAAGACCGTCTATGTTATCTAAGTGCCGCCTTCAGGGTTATCGTCCACCTACTGACTGGCAGCGAGGCGATGAAATTATGTAAAACTAGCTGTGCCGCGACTTCATTCGCATGGATGTCGGAAAACAAATTAGATTTCACGGGTAAAATAAAAGTAGTAAAGTATTGAAAGTCCTGTCAAAATCGGTCCAGTCGTTTCGGAGATTAGCCGGAACAAACAGACAGACAGACTGGTAGTCAAAAATATTAAAATTGTTTTTTTGTTATAAGTAGGTACCGTATATAATTTCATATGCATTTAGTAAAAAACTGTTATTTTGACTTTACAAACACACTTAAATTTTATTTATTTGTATAGATGGCGCACAAATGTCAGCTTTTTTAACCTTTGATATCAAAATTGTATATCAAGAAGTAGCGCCCTCGTTTGATTTGACGAAACATCATAAAAAGTACAAAGTTTTTAAACTACTTAGTGGTTTTAGACGACTATCAGGATACATTTTTTTTAATCAATATTTAAAGAGCTCATTTCGAAGCGGGTTGGTTTTCAGCTTTAAATAGCTCTGCGGTCACATATCTGCGCTTCATTGGTGGTGAAGGCTAACCGTTACATACGATTCTTTGTGTCCTTTCTATTTAAAATGATAACCAGAAAGACTCTATAGAGAACAGCTACTTTCAATTAGGACTGAAAAGCTACTGAAAAGGTAAGGTAACCTGTTAGGAACTCGCATAGCGCAGCCAACACGGGTTATTAAATACCGTCGTATTCGACGAAAATAAATTATTCACTCAGTCTCCTTTCGAAAATACGACGAATAACGCGGATAGGTCCTGTGTAAGTTAACTATTTCGCTTGGAATATTTCAACTGAGAAATATTCCGTTATTTCCTGCCTTATTATACATATTTGTAGCGCTTCTTTTTGTGTTTCGTGAAACAACATAATAACTTCGTTTCTATTATCTGGGAGTGGGCTACTTATTATTGTTCTGATGTTTCTTGGAAAATAAAGTTAGTTACTAATTTGCAAGAATTAGCATTCATGCTGACGTTACAATGTAATTCAAACTAATTAAACTTTAACTAATTACCTGCTATTATACTTCATCGATAACGTCGCTCATTTAGGCACTTACCTACTGATAATGAGGGTGCCTTAATTAGGTACACCCCCTCTCACCGATATTATGTCTTTGACAAGTATAAAATTAAAGAGTTTTAAGTTGTTTAATCATTTAGACTACAGTGTTGTTAGTGCTAACATCGTTTGGGCAAGTCTTGTTTTTAGTATCACGCTCATTACTTTGTCCAGCAGGTACATCCTGGTTTAGGATATTAAACTTCCGCCATAAACTTGAAGTTCAGAATGAGAACTTCCAAATGTTCCCTTGTAAAATCTACGTTCACGTGCGGCCGGTGCTCCATGAAGTACTTTGACTACAAACATTTGTTGGAACATTTATATTGGCGCCATGGAACAGAGAGTTTTTGGTGTAAACAGTGCGAGGTGAAGCGGTGGCAATACGCCGTTCACGTGTGCCATGTTCTGCCGATAAATTACGAGATCTTGGGAGACAGCGGTCTGAATTCGGAAGACTCTCCGTGTTGTTCGGAGCGGGAGACCGACTTCTGTTCTTGCGGGAAGTACATCGCTGATTCGCCGATGATAGGGTGCGACGGGCCCAACTGTCCTCTGCAGTGGTATCACTTCTCCTGCGTAGGAATCACGTCGCCGCCCGACGGGGACTGGCTATGTCCAACGTGCGATAAATTGCAAAAGATAAATCAGGTGATGATCGCTTCCAAGATTAGATTCTTCTGCTCATACAATGATTGAAACCTTTTTAAAATCCATTGAAGATAAAACGTTTTTCATTTAATAATCTTTAAAGGTATGAATCTGAATTGACAGATCGAGGAGTTTTTCATAGTAGTAATTGGAATAACCAGAGCCGAAGTGGCATTTGATAAAAAGAAATGATCGGAGCGATTTCTCGTTGCTCTAAATAGGAATCCTCGAATGCCTAATGCTTTTGAATAATTTGATAAGGTCTTGAGTGTATTTGATGAAATATGGATATTTTTGCGATTTGCAGACTAATCTAGTCAAGACGGGAGCTGAAACTTGAGTGGTACAAATATACAGATATGGATCCCACACGCCGCCGGATTTTATAAAATCTCAGGTACATAATACAATGAACCTATACAAATAGACAGACGGCATGTCCTAGAACCAAAAATTCGAAGACATGTGACATCTACCAACCCGCACTGGGCCCGCGTGGTGGATTACGGCCACTCCCTCTCAAAGAGAGGAGGCCTGTGTTCGAGCAGTGGGAACCTTATAGGCTGACTATGCTATATAAATAGGAACTCCTCACTTAATATCAGGTTCCTTATACATTTTTTTTTTATCAGGATCGTGAATGCAGCAGTCTGTCACAGATCACACAATCATTCATCGCAGCGGGTTTTTTTATACCGAGGATTTAGAAAATAAACGTTTATTTTAAGGATTTTGCTTATAAAATAAATGTATATAATAAATATTTTCGTAACATTACTATACTCTGTCTTATTTGTTTTTATTAACCTGTAATCCATTTCAAATACCTCTATTTCGTTGCAATATAACTTGAGTTCAAAAATCAGTTTTACGACTCCCTAAAAATAAATGAAAGAGGTAACGTAAATAATTTGACTGCTCCCAGCAGATTAAAACCACATACCATTACGCCTTCTCGTACTCTCTGAAGGGTTAGGAAGAAGTGTAGGGTAAGTGTAGGTCTAGGTGAACACCCACATTTTAGAGCGGCTCCTTCGTCCACGTGGACAAAGGAGAAAAAAAAAACATATTATGGGAAAACATCATCATCATCTGCCTAGCCTTTTTCCAAGTATGTTTGGGTCGGCTTCCAGTTTAACCGGATGCAGCTTGGGAAAACATATTACACACCTAACACACATTATATTTTTTAATAATATTTTGAGAATAGCATTTATGGATAATGCTATTCTAAAAATATGTTTTCCCAAAATATGATATTTTGTACCAGTACCTACCTCACTGCATTCAGAAACTATAAGGAAAAATACTGAAAAATTATATCCTTATCATACCCGGTAACGCAAAAACAAAATGAATCTAATTACTCCCACAGGAATAAACTCATATCATAACATGTGAAAGACACAAATTAAATTAGCGATAGCCATAAATAAAATAATCTGAGAAGGAAAACATACATTTTAATTACTCTGATGGAATTAAAAGCATTTCACTGTAAATTACGCCCATGAATGCGTTCAGAATTAGCCAAAGGGAATTTATAAAAGGGTGTATCGGAATACTGGTAGAGATGAATAAAAGTGAGCAGTTTTAGACAACGGTGGGGTAGTGAAAGCCAGCATACAAAGATCGGTAGCTTTCATCGTAATGAGGGCTGTGTTTCATGGCTTAATGCGATGTTAACGAGCAGGCATTAAGGCCCAATACGGCGGACAAAGCCCCCACGCGTGGAACTACGCGCTATTTTGATGCCTTATTAAACAAATTAGGGATGTGCGCGACATCCACAGTGGTGTACTGTACGGAATAATTTGGCTGCCCCCCAGAGGATTAAAACCACATAACATCACGCCCGCACTCTCCGAAGGGTTAGGACGAGGCGTAGGTATACCTACTCTAACAAGAGAGAGCAACATCCACATTTTAGCGGATCCTTCGTGCCCATATAATTATGATATTTTAAAATAATTACGATATTTTGTACTTGTATACTCAGCATTAGAATCTATACATATAATAAAACAGTAACGAAAGAAAAACTGTACATTGAGAATTTTCGAGAAAAAATAAGTGGCTTTTGTTAGAAAAACGTAACTGATGGCAAAAAGTGACTTTTTAGAATTTTTGTCTGTTTGTCTGTTTGTCTGTGTGTATGGTACGGCTTCACGCCAAAACTACTGGATAGATTGAATTGAAATTCAGCAAAAATGTTCTTTGTAAACCAAGGAAGGCTTTAGGCTACATATTATCACGCCGTATGTTATGGGAGGTAAGCAATATTGATTTGAAAAGGTTTTGGTTCGTAATTGAATGCACAAAATAATTGAATGCCCAAAATGACATGTTATTTATTTAGTTAATAAAAATTTAACCCTGGAAACATAACAATCACGCTATTTTTATAAAGGGGCGGGGCAGTAATATTATAAATTGCAAGGGAACAGCTATTTCAACCATATGTCAACAGGGAATTTAGCGGTATGGTCATTCGATCGTTTACCGCACTAAATGGTGCGAGTTCAAATCCCGTATTATAATTTTTTTTAAATCGTAATATTCTTTTTTTTTTTAGTTTTTGCATTTTTTATGTGCATTAGGAACGATACTGATAAGAAATCTGAGAACTATACATGTCCTATCTAATTGTATGGCGAGTTTCACACCAATGTTACTAAACAGATTGATTGGTGGTACAACAAGCTACACTATCATAAAGTGAAATCAAACTTTTGGTTCTAAGTTATATCTTACCAAGCACATTTGTTGTTTGTGGAGTTGACACTCCAAACGCAACAGCAACAGCGACAAAGGGCGCGTGCTTAAAGATTGCTCTTTAATCGTGTGGGATGAATGCACTATGGCGAACAGAAAAGCAGTAGAGGCGGTAAACAAGACTTTGCAGGACATCCGCAGGAAGCAGCAAATGATGGGTGGCGTTACAGTTCTGTTAAGCGGCGATTTCTGACAAACGCTGCCTGTGGTGACGCGAGGAACTAGGGCTGATGAGGTGAATGCTTTGTTGAAATGCTCTTTCTTATGGCCACATATTCATAGGTTGCGCTTAACGATGAATATGAGAGCACAGCTTGGCGGGAATGTACACGCCCAAGAATTTTCTGATGTTCTCTTAAAATTGGGTGAGGGAACGCTACCAGTAGACGGTGGCCAGGTGGTTCTACCTGAGATACTTGGGAGAGTGGTATCCACCTTAGAAGATTTGATACGCCTGGTGTACGGGGACATCAATAGGATACCGCACCAAGATAATTCTTGGGTGTGTGAACGAGCCATTTTAACACCCAGAAACGACCAACCTTCAGCGATCAATGAATGCATTCTCGCGGAAATTGAGGGAAATGAAGTGATCTACACTTCAATAAACACTGTTGTCGACCAAGATGACGCTACACATTACCCCGTAGAATTTCTCAATTTCCTCAGTGCAAGTGAACTACCAGCGCACACCATTAAGCTAAATGTCGGTGTCCCAATTATGCTTCTTCGGAATCTCACTCCGCCGAAACTGTGCAATGGGACCCGGCTCAAAGTCGTCTCGCCGCAGAGAAATATCATTGAGGCGGAAATTCTAACGGGTTGTGGTGTCGGCGAGACAGTGTTTATACCACGTATACCACCGATTCCCCACAATTACCCCTTTCTTTTTTCGGTTGGAAAGTCATCAAATGACCCCTCCCGCTCTGGGTGGAGCGGAAGGGAGTGTCAGACTCTTACTGACTAAAACCCACCCGTGTTCCTTCCTTAGCCCTTTATGTTCCGGGCCAGCGGTAACCCTTTCGGACAATCCCGCTGACCCGGCAGGCTTCGGCCCTATGGGGCCCCTCCTCGATGCTGACATCTCTTTGAGGCGCGCGTGGAACACGTACGCGCCGTCCGGCACGGGCCTGGTCCTGATCGGACGGTGAGCTACCCATTGCTCTCCGCCCGCAGGCCCGCGCCTACGGTGGCCGGGAGTCGTCCCGTGGCTCCCGACGCCCGGAGCGTCTCCCGCGGCGGCTGGGACGGGAGGCTCTCTCCCTGAGCCGTCCCGCCACCTCCTTCGCTAGCATGACTGCTTCGCAGAAGGAGGTGACTGCCTCCCACTCCCTCTCGCCCCGGACCATGGCTTGCACCAGGGCCGGACGCGAGAGGTCGCCGCCGCTGCCGATCGCCTCTACGAGGACACGGCGGTGCTCAGCCCAAGCGTGGCAGACCTCCACCGTGTGCTCCATCGTGTCTTCTGGGCGATCCTGGCAATGGTGACACCCGGCCACAATTACCCCTTTCAATTCAAGCGCGTGCTGTTTCCTGTGAGCGTGTGCTTCGCAATGACAATAAATAAGTCACAGGGGTAAACACTGAAGGCTACGGGTGTCGACCTCAGGATGAGCTGCATCTCACACGGACAACTGTACGTCGCTTGCTCCCGCGTCACCAGTCCTGACTCGCTGTATTTACATATTGAATGAGACCGAGGGAAAAACAACAAAAGTTGTTTACATAGAAGTGTTACAGTAAATTATAACACTTCTGTTATTCGACGTCTCCTAAATTTCCTTTAACCGTCAGGTTAAAGGAAATTTCTCTTACCAGTAAATTTACTACATAACTTTCAAATTTTGATTTTACTAAGCCAAATAGTTTTTGAGGGATCTAAGCTAAAGTACAGTATGAGACGCATCTTTTGAGTGTTTCTGTAAATCAACAAACTATCACTAATTTATTTTGGAAAATGGAACACCTGATGCAGAACCGCAACAGATCAGCTAAATTATAAGAGATATAAAAATGGTGCCATAGCAAAAAATATTCCACGTGAAGAGCATTTTCTGCTGTGAAAATAATTTTGAAGATCTGGAACACCTGTTGTGGAACATCAAAGCCCAGCGACACTATAACATATAGGAATGACGTCTTAGCAAAAGTTGTTTAGTCTGATGGGCATTTCCTGTTGACTTACAAAAATGAAAGATCTGAAACGTCTCTAATCGTCTCGTGCATCACGCTGTTTTCCCGTCCCCAGGCTCTTAGAATTCGACATCAGACGTTTCAGATCTTCGATTTTGACGACCCCGTTGTCGCTGGCATAAGCAACAGGATCCGCGTACGAAGTCGCGGGCAGAAGCTAGTATAGAATAGAATAGAATTTTACTTTATTAAAGTAACCAAGACTCAAAATCAAACAAGATTGTTAGTAAAACTTACGACTATGTTAATAAGCACAGACACTAAACAAAAACATAAGAAATAACGGTTGGTCGCCGTTGTGACATCCCATGAGAGACGGCACAACAGTGACCCACGTAAACACAGTCAAGGCGACTCGCAACCATGTGTTGGAGCCGCCCCACACCCTGCGCACCAGGGAAGCGCACCTTTTACGCATTGTTGCGTAAAAGCAATCTACATGCGCATCTGCGAACATCCCTGACGCACTACAGAAACGGGGCAGCCCCACCAGTAAACGCGCGTATACAGGGTTATTGGTAAAACACCAGCAACCTCTTAAGAGGTCATTGTACTCATCATTATGAACAACTTTTACTATGGGACCAAACCTGAAATCGCGAAAAAAAAATCAGCTGTTCCCCACATTTTGACGAGTTATACGAACATAAATGTAGGGAACAGCTGTTTTTTTTTCGCGATTTCAGGTTTGGTCCCGTAGTAAAAGTTGTTCATAATGATGAGTACAATGACCTCTTAAGAGGTTGCTGGTGTTTTACCAATAACCCTGTATAATGTATGGTTGCTTAGTGTTTTTTAAATCATTTAGCGAAATTTCACAGACATGGATGGTCGGTTTAGTTTATGTTTTAAGTTCCACATAACTTATAATTTTGCCATTAAATGGGCACAGATCAAGATTCAGGGCCGCTACCCAATAACTCTACTCCACCAAGGAATCGAACCCAGGACTATGCTCGGCAGTTACGCTTAAGTGTGTAAAACCTTTGACATCTTCTATATAAAAAAAATATTTTTGCATTCGTGAAAACTGAAGTATTATACGCTAGTATTAAACATGCATCGGCTTCACTGTTAAATTATAATTCTCTATTCAGAAAAAAGGTAGTCAGGAAGGTACTCCAAACTACTTTAGTATTAATGTATCGCTTTTATTCTTTATTAAGTAAGCGAAGCGCATTTTTTGTTATCCCTAGGACCATCATAAAATAAACTCCGCGTGCTGGATATTGCTTATCCATCATTTATAAGCGCCATAGTACTTAATTTATTCAATTTCTTTTAAACATGAGCCATATTAACCTCGTAGAGACTTTCACAAAAAATCTGAGTACTGTTGATCGTACTATAAAACAGACTTAAATATAATGTTTTTCGAAACCGCTTTGGCCTCAGGAATCTGTTATAGACATTTCTTTATTGGTATGTTTGATCGCGGCATAGGTAGCGCGACTAACCCTGTATGGGTTGCAGGAACATTGACCCTAGAAATTGTTCGTCGGTTTAAAAAAAAACTGCTGTTCCATAGAAAAGTGTACATACAGTCAACAGCAAAAGTAGATGGTCAAAATCAGAAATTCAATACTAATGAACGGAGTTCGCGTCAGAACTGTGTGGCATCGAAGTACTACTACTTAAAATACTTACTACGTAGAATACTTTTGAATCACTTCGACGCCACACCAGTTCTGACGCGAACTCCGTTCATTAGTATTGAATTTCTGACTTTGATCATCTACATTGCTGTTGACTGTACCTACGCGGTTAAATGTATGGAACATTTATATTTTTTTAATAATCTACAAAAAAAAAAAATCACCCCTTCATTAAAGTTTTACTATAATGTTGTATCTACATCATTAATCGATTAATCTACATTATTAATCTACGAAAGAAAATTTTAGAAATGTAAGTAACCTGCCTTACCTACTTGCGTATTACTGGAGTGTATTTTATATAATTACATCAAATAAAAAGAAAATGGAACTCCAAAATTGATGGGTTTACGAGCCTTGAAAGAGCAAAGAGGCTTCCACTTTAGAGTCCCAAAATGTATGATTTGTTTCCACCATCTCACCTTCGCTTTAAACTTACGGCTAATGTCACACAGGAACTCGACTTTTCGGGCCCTCAGGGGCTTCGTACCTAAGGTGCTTTTAGACTTTTAAGTTAACTTTAAGTAGGTCCAAGTTTCATAACCAATGAGAATACTTAAGATTAAGTTCGCTATCTGAACTTGTTTAATAACTTCCTTTGAAAAATGAGAAAGAACTATTTAACGGCATACGCTGAAGTTATAACAACTACGACAGTTCGAAAGTTTCTTATTAAAATTCAGAAGCGACGGGCTTTTAACTAATTATACATAATGATGTCTTTGAACAGGGAAAAGTTTTAGCTATCGCCATGTAAGTAAATGTTTAGCACTTATTTCTTCGTTAATTAAATTAACTTTTGGAACTCTCTAATTGTATAAATCAGACGAATGTTAATTTGTTTGAAAGGAAGAACGCTTTTCAAATGTTTTGTGAAAAGTTGATTGCTTTATTGTAAGTATTTACTTAATTAGTGTAGACAATACAACTTTGAGAGTATTAGTAAGATGTATAATTTCGCTTCGGTTAAAGTAATTTCAGCCTTGTGTGCACATCATACTGCATGCACAGTAAGTTGTAATTGCTTTCGATAGTTGTAAGCGGTATTCAGGTTCCGTGGCAGTTGTGTAGATTGGTTCTGTTGGAGTCTGGTGACCTACAACTAAGGCGCTTTTGATCGATACAGCTTAGCTAGGATCTTGATGGCTGGATAGTTAACAAGCTAAATGCCAGCTGCTGGAGCTTTGTGTACTATGTGTAGATGGATCAGTCCAATCGGTTTAACTCAAGCTCTTACAGAAAATGGTTTTAATGCTACTTTTTCATTTTCTTACATGAAAATTTGAAAGAACTTAACTCTGTTTTTACGTATTGGTAAAAAGGCTTTCGAGTCTATTTTCCAATTAACAACTTTGTTCGGAATAGGAGCTCTTGAAAATTTAACAAGAATATTACCTAAATAGTCGGTAAATTCGTGTAAAATATCTTGGATAAAGTACAATCGATTCCCTAATTTGATCTTTGTTCTTAAAATCTCTTACTTTTGTTAAACAATATCAATAATGAATATTTAGTCATGTCTGAGATGAGTACCGTCTAAAGATTTTAACTCCGTCATTATAATGCAATATTTATGACCACAAACAGGAAATTTATTCCGTAAAAGGTAAATTGTATAACAGGACCAAATAATTGGAGCACGCCTGCTACCCGAAGGTATTCAATTCATTTCCGGGATCAACGAAAAGTTACCTTACATAATTTAAAGAATGCATCTTGGTGTTCAATGAATTTCTCAGAGTATGTAATATAATCTCTATTAGTATGGACTTGGAAAATACAGGATCTAAACGCAAATAACGCAAGTTTTAGAAGCAATAAAAGTAAATGATCGACTACAGTAAACAAAACCAGAAAAATATATGATATTCTTCAGGATATATGCTACTAAGATAGTGTGTTGAAAACATAATACAACCAATTTTATACGTTAGAAAAAAGTCATAAAAAACTAATATACATACCATTCTGATTTTTGTCAGATTATTCTACAAGCAACATACTAAAGCACTAGTGTTTTAATTTTTTAGTCCAAACAATAGATTTTTTGTAAATACAAAATTACTTCATATTTTGCAATAAGTTACCAGAGTTGTGTCATGGCGCTTCTCTCCCTTTTTTTTATGCAGTCCGACAGTGACCGCGCTTTAGGTCATGTTAGTCCCCCCATGAAAATATGAATTTTATTTGTCTGTTTTTTCTGTACAGGTAAATAGAATAGAATAATAAGTATTTATTTGCATAGAATGTACCTACGTGTACACAGGTGAGTTGTTATGAAATAATGTTTCGTTTCAGGTACATTCTACCATTTGTTATGCAGGTACTTATAATTAGTACAATATTATCTATTTTTAAAGGTTTATGTATACAATCAAAATTCTACACTCTAATAAATGTAAGGGAGAAGAAATAAAATAATCCTACTATTATAGTAGGATTATTTTATTATATTACAAATGTGTTTGTATGTTTGTTACTCAGTCACGCAAAAACCACTTTACGAAGTTAGATGAAATTTGGCACACAGATAGTTTGTAAATTGGATTAACATAGGTATAGGATACGTTTTACTACGGTTGAACGTTCCCGTGGGATAATTTCCAACCTCTACACAGACGAAGCCATGGGTAAAAGCTAGTTATCACACTAATATTAAAAAGGCGAAAGTTTTTGAGGGTGTGTGTGTGTGTGTGTTTATATGTTTGTTACTTCTTCACGCTCAAACGGCTGGACCAATTGTGATTTTGATATGGAGGTATCTGACACCCTGGATTACTAAATAAAGGCTAGGATCGAAACTTATGCGGGTAAAACCGCGGGGCGCAGCTAATAAATTATAAACCTGTATTAGTTAGCGTGATGAATTAGTCATAGGTTTAACCATAACCATAATCAGCCTATAATGTTCCCACTGCTGGGACACAGGCCTCCTCTCGGTGAGAGGGAGTGGGCCGTAATCCACCACGCGGGCCCAGTGCGGATTGGCAGATGTCACATGTCTTCGAATTTTTGGTTCTAGGACATGCCGGTTTCCTCACGATGTTTTCCTTCACCGTTTTTGAGAGCGGTGGTGATGAAATAATTTACACAAAGTAAAGCGCCTGTCTGGGTTCGAACCTACGACCTACAACTCGTAAGTCGCTGCCGTCATAGGTTTACTTACCTATAATACATATTACTGCATATTAGCGCAACAAACAAGATACTTACTTTACATTTTAAAGTCACTCAGGTATTTTCACAAGCGTTTCCTCATGCATATATTTATAGAAAATCTTCCTCTTGCTTCAGTTTTCCCCAGTGACGTCGACATTGATACAAATGCAATGATACTTGCGACACTGATACGAATTCAATGATACCTCATTTATCAAAATCGGTTCAGATGTTCGCACTGTACAAGAAAATAAAAGACAGTGCAAACGTTGAAGCGAAGATGCTAGAAATATTAGGCTAAAATCTGAATCATTCTAAACAAATACCTATTTATAAATCATAATAACAGCAGACACTATTCAAATCAAATTAAACGTTTATTTGCTAGAAATACATGGTTCTAGTAAAGGTGTCTTATAACCGAAGTGTCACGAAAGTTGAGCGGATAGGAATGCACCTAAATCTTGCAAAAATACCTCTTACGATTTTCACGCCTAGTCTATAAAACGTAGAATTTCCATGCACGTGTTAATAAGTAAATATGGGTTAAATCCCAAGATTAAAGTTGAACATTCAACCACGTTACTAAGTTGAACTTTCATCCACATTTCTTGCAACACTTATGTTTAAACAAAAGTTGCTATTGCATGTTTGTCCTCAAATAAGAACATGAAATTACAAACATACTATAAACAACTAGCTGCGCCCCGCGGTTTCACCCGCGTAAATATCGATCCCGTGAGAATATCGGGATAAAAAGTAGCCTCTATATGTTAATCCAGGGTGTCAGCTACCTCCATACAAAATTTTATCACAATTGGTCTAGCTGTTTGAGCGTGAAGAAGTAACAAACATATAAACACACATACACACACCCCCACACTCACACACTCACAAACTTTCGCCTTTATCATATTAGTGTGAAAAACAAAACATGAGAAACAAAAGTGGCGAAGTTTCACAATTAATATTCCCCTTATAATTTAGTCGTCAAGTCTATTAAATTTGCGCTATTAGACGATCACGTACATAGGACAGCGTTTATAAAATGAGGTTAGAGGGATTACCTCCTGAATACTTAACAAGTATTCGCTATATCTGAAGTATGGCGGATCATACAGCGAAGTTGGTCGTCCCCGAGACCCGTCGAGTTCGGAGCCTACGGGGATCTGAGATTCCGATAACTTATACCAATCATGATATCAAGGCACCGTTTAGGAAGTTGTGCCCGGGTTATGTAAGTACCCAAGTACTAGGACAAAACTGACCTTGGGAATACATATTTGAATGGTTCGGTTTTCAAACTTTGTTCGGTCGTAATCTTATGAACAGTTTTGTTTAGCCTTAAAGATATAAATAGGATTTGTGAGTAAAATGCGTGTCATGCCATTAATATCGAATTCAGGCTTAGCACAGACCTAATAAGGTAGCCAATAGGACTTAGACCGGTTATAATAGTCCTTCTCTAGGGATCTAGCTTTTTGTTAGGCAAAAAAAGGCAAAAGTTTGTGAGTGTGTATGTGCGTATGTATGTGTGTCACTTCTTCACGTTCAAAGGGCTGGACCAAATTTGATAAAATTTTGTATGGAAGATAGCTGACACCCTGGATTAACATATACTTTTTATCCCGATATTCCCACGGGATCAACACTTATGCGGGTGAAACCGCGGAGCGCAGCTAGTAAATTATAATTAGAAGACGGAATAAAAATAAATAGTTTCACACAGATACAGTAATAGTGTAGTAGCCTGTACTAATCCAGCATTCACGGTTGTCAAACAAATAGAAACGTTACGGTTGTGGCATCCCGCAACTTTGTGGTATCTAGTTAGGTTCAGGAGTTGAGGTATGAGTAGAGTTGCGAAAAACTTGCGAATTTTAGAGCTGATGCAGCAGTAGAATTAAAAATTCATATGTAAAGTACGGATATTTAGTCATATAGGTAGAGAGAGTATTAGACAGTTTAAGCCGGTGAATTAAACCGCTGAAATATGGCTGGAACGATGACTCAAGTCGGTACCTACAGCAAATTAGTCGAAGTGTACTCGTAGTGCGTCAACTGCACTTAATATTACAATGACTTAGGTATGTAGGTACACATGGAATATTTAATGTGTACCTGCATGGACGACCGACCTCTTTGATCCCAGGTAACGAAGCAAGTCAAATTATGTTGCTGAGGTCTCTAATCGTACTCATACGAGATGATGAAGATGATGAGATGTTAACATGTTGTGTATAAAAAAAAAAGTGATGATAAGAATATGATTCAGAAATAGAGTTTCAGTAACTCATCTGCCTAGCCTTTTCCCAACTATGTTGGGGTCAGCTTCCAGTCTAACCGGATGCAGCTGAATACCAGTATTTTACATGGAGCGACTGCCTATCTGACCTCCACAACCCAGTTACTGGGTAATACGATACCCCTTGGTAAGGCTGGTTGTCAGACTTTCTTGCTTCTGACTACCCGTAACGACTGCCAAAGATCCACGAATAACAGCTGGGACCAACGGCTTAACGTGCTTTCCGAAGCACGGAGGGGTCACGGTATGTAAAGATGGTCCCACCCCATCCACAGACCAACCGCGGCAAGCGTAGTAAACTTAACCTGATCGATCGACCTGTGCGGCTGTTATTATTTAGCCATGGGAGAGTTTCAGTAAGTACGAGTATAAATTGTTCTTTACATAAAGGAATGTGCTTCAATCACAACATAAATTACCTATTCATATACCTACATACATCGTGTAACGTGCATTATACTCTCAACTTTATTACCAAAATTTCATGTTAAAGCAATAGGCTTTTTCGTATAATTTCAGTATGCTAATCTCGTCAGGTGGAACCCCCAGCAACTAATCAACCCCTAGGGAGGCTGACAGCGTCGCGTTGCCGACGCCCTTGTCATACGGTATAAACATCTGATGGTTTTAAGTATAATATTTTCAGCTCAAAAAGACTTCGTTATTAAGAACGTTTTTTTGCCAGTTTAAACGCATTATGTACCGCAGTTATTAACTGAGTTTATTTGCTTAGCTATATAGTTTCTTGATATAATTTAATCATCTTTTACTATTCAAAGGACTATTACGGCGAACTATTTTACAAATGCTGGTATTAGAGCCCAAAGTGATAGGAGCACGCTAGTCGCTATTCTTCGGGAACGGCACAAATCCCTGGATGTAAGAAGACAGTACTTTGAGAAGTGCTTGCAGTCCAAAGTCATTCTGTTCCTAAGCCAATAAAGTGAAGAATACTTTCAAGCCGGAAAATAGTAGATTGTTTGCCAAGGGAGCAAACAACTATTTTGAAGGCGAGAGGGATTCAAAGTACGTCACTCAAGCTTAAAATAGTACTTTATCACCCTCTATGAAAAAATAACTAAGTGCAACTTAAGAATAGTACGTCTATTTATTTGCATACAATTACTACAGGAAGACATACAATTTTTTTATATATAGAACTAAGTAAAATCCTAATTTGAGTAAACAACTACGAACGAAGGCAGAATGCTTTTCGCGCGTTTTAAAATTTTTCACAAACTTTTTTTTATTTGGCTCGTGCGCTATTTTCTTTATCATACAGCCTGTTACTTGTTCATATAATGTTCGTAATTGATCTCTTTGGTGATTGAAACTTTTACTAACAATATCCACATTCCAAATTCAAATCACTTTTAGTCCCTAGGGATTAAAGAGCTATTTTAGTCCCTGTTTACGTAGAATACACTCGCTCTTTTAGAATAGATGTGATAAAACATATTTTTTGCTAGTTTAAAGATTTCCTTTTAAAACGCAGCGTTAACCAGACCAGTGGGTTCACAGTAATCTACGGACGGACATAAATATCTATGTTTTCACGTCATTTGCTTTTGGGTCTAAAGTGGTATTTCTGTCGCGTTGTGCTAAATGGCTTGGATATCCTCCAAATATGCCATCTAGATAAGCTACGAGACCTTTTACTGTTATTATTGGGACTCCCTATTAGCAAAAGTTTTGTATATTGTTTAAGTTGAACTTACATTATGGGTCTGTTATATCGTGGGAGGCACGACTGAACAAATATTGGTCGTATTCAGCTGAATTAAGTGAGATTGTAGTTTCATAATTTATGTAAGCCTATGTTTATTAAATGAAACAAAAGTTGGTATGGGAAAGTATTTAAGTTTTATATTACTTTTTAAATAATAAGAATATAAGGCGATTTTATGTGTGATTGATGATGTTTTATGATTGATTGACGTATTCCATACGGATCTTTGGATATGTTCGGGTCGCTTTTTATAAGACCTTTTGCGAAAACGTCGTCAGAATTGAGGAATACAACTAGTAGAACTGAAGCACAAAGACTTTAAGCATCATGATCCACCACCAGGCACCAAACACACGCCTATTTGAAAAATATAGGCAAAAAAAGAATTTCGCATTCGATTCGTTATGCACGGACACACGCGACGCAATGTGGGCGCGGTATGTTTGAGTAGGTACTTCGCATTTCGTACCTAAGCTGCGTACCACTATAACCACTATAAGTCTTCACTAGTGAATTTTTCATTAAAGTGATTCGTAATGGATTTTATCTTCTAACTATCCTAACTAATATTATAAATGCGAAAGTAAGTTTGTCTGTTGTTACGCTTTCACGCTAAAACGGCTGAACGGATTTGGATGAAATTTAGCACATGGGTAGACCATGACCTGGCGTAGAACATCGGCTACTTTTCATCCTGAATCGCAGACGAAGTCGCGGGCAACAGCTAGTATATACTAGCGGCCCCAACAGACGTTATCCTGCCCGAACGTTTCCTAGAATTCGATTGCAGCGCTACCTATCGGGTTCAATTATGAATGTTAACCATCCAGAGACCCAATCAAATTAAACATAAAGCTATCATTTGTTCAGCCCAAACCGATTAGCATGGAAATTAAAAATAATAAGTAATTGAATTTCTTTCACGCGGACGAAGTCGCGGGCAAAGAGCTAGTTTACTATATAAACTACGCCAAGCATGTTATTACACACAGGGTACATTCTTATGAACCGCCACGTCTGTCAGCGCGATAATGTCATATCTATAGGAGAAAACTGCCGTCAACCGAACAATACCAAGAGGAAAAAAAGACGTACCTACCTATCTCTTGTTGGGAAACACGGACACAATATATCAAAAGAGAGGGAAAATACTTGGCCATTTAATTAACTAACTTTAATGGACAAAGGGACTCCATGGAAGCTCCATTTCTTTAACCAAAATCTTTAAGTTACGTATAAAGGCAGAGCTTCAGAGAAAAATAACAAAAGGTTGTTAACAGGAGAGTAAGTAAACAAAGAAAGAAATTTTCCTTCCCTATTAGATTTACTTCCATAAAAGACGTATAACTTTTTGGCTCGCGATAATACCTGCAGACCTCTTACATCAAGTGTTTAGTTTAATTAAAACTTGAGTAGCGACCTACTAAACGTAGTGCGGGTACATCCCGTAGGTACTCACATAGTTATCTCGCTTGTCGCTTCACACACTTCCAAAATAGTTGATAACTATGCGATAGCTTCACAGTCAGCAGCTTCAAAATGGCGCAATTATTAAATTGCAACAACAGCTTTCATAATGACAGCGAACTGCATGTCGCGGTATGAGATATCTCGAATAGGGGGAATTTGTGGTTAAGTATATGCTACATAGCGTTATGTTCAAATTAATTTAGAACATAGAAACGTAAGTATCTATTTTCGGGCATGGGTATAACTAAAAAGAAAAAACAATCGCCTAAAAACCCATCGCTTTTAATAAACACATACACTTTGTCCTCAAAATATTGGATGTACCAATCAGGCGAAATTCACGGTTGTCGCACAGACGACTCAGCCGTACACAGTGTTTGTGGCTATTCACTTTTATTCGAGTAATATGAGTAGAGACGCGGCAATCGATGCGTGTCACGCCACTCACTTCGCATCGAGGCGGATGGCGAGTCGGTGAGTCGGTGAAGTATCGCTACTAAGAAAACTCCCATCTAATTTAGAAGTCGAATCCGATGACTATCCCGCGGGACACGCAGCTTTATTCATGAAACGAATTTTAACGGGAGAAGGGAAAATTCGATTCTATCGCAAATATATTAACATTACAATATACAGGGTGATTGGAAGATGGGTGCAAAGCTTGAAGGCGAAGATAGTACAGGCAATTCAGAACCATTTAAGCCATGGTTGTCTTAGACGAAGTCTTACCACTTTTTTTTACCAATTTTTTAATTTTTTTTTCGAAAATTCCCAAAGTTTTAACTAAACTACTTATTTATGGCCAAATTGAATGATAAACGAATTCATTTTTATTGTATTTAATTAAAGTAATGTGTAAGCAATCTAGCGAAACATGTTTTAGGCCTCTGTGTCGTTAGACATTTTTTTTACAGACATTTAAAGTTCATAAAACATTTTAAAATTCATAAATATTTTTTATAAACCTTATTTTAAAAAAAAACGGAGCGTGCTTTTTTTGTTCAAACCTTTTTGAAAACATGCTTGATAATCGCTTTTTCTATTGAGGTAACATTTACGCGGATATCTTACAAATTATTGAAATTAGGACCTAAAAACCAATTTGAGGGAGAAATTTTAAATTTTTGGCAGACTAAATAAACAACATTTGAATTTAATTTATTTATGTTTCATGTTCAAAATGTTGTCCGTGATTTCTAATACAAGCACGGCTCCGTCTTCTCACTTCTGTTGTTATTATTTTCAACATCATCTTCAGCTTCATTGTTTCAAACTCTGAATTCATTCTCTCTATCAGTTCTTCTCTCGTGTTTATTTCCACATTCGTATACACTAGCTCCTTGGCCCGGCCCCATACGAAAAAGTCCAGCAGGGTCAGATCTGGTGAGCGAGCGGGCCAAGGGATGAGTCCATCTCTGCCAATCCAGCTGTCAGGAAAACAATTATTTAAGTGTTCCCTTACATTTAACATCCAATGCGTTGGACAGCCGTCTTGCTGAAAGATGACTGTACTGTCTCTTGCGAATATCGGGACACCGGTTTCCTCTATCAGCTCTGGTAAATCCACTTGTAGAAAGTGCAAATCATTTTCACCATTGAAAGTCTCCGATAAGAAGTGGGGCCCAATCAACGTCCTGCAAATTACTCCAGCCCAAACATTGACAGAGAATTTCCTCTGAAACGACACCTGCTTCTTAAAATGTGGATTGTTGTCTTTGGCGGCCCATTCATGAAGGTTATGAAAGTTTGTAATGCCCTCCCTAGAAAATTTGAATTTGAAATCAATCTTGTGGACGGATGAAAGCAAATTTTCTAGGGAGGGCATTACAAACTTTCATAACCCACACAACACATGGGGAACACTTAAATAATTGCTTTCCTGACAGCTGGATTGGCAGAGATGGACCCATCCCTTGGCCCGCTCGCTCACCAGATCTGACCCTGCTGGACTTTTTCGTGTGGGGCCGGGCCAAGGAGCTGGTGTATACGAATGTTGAAATAAACACGAGAGAAGAACTGACAGAGAGAATGAATTCAGAGTTTGAAACAATGAAGCTGGAGATATGATGTTGAAAATAACAACAACAGAAGTGAGAAGACGGAGCCGTGCTTGTATTAGGAATCACGGACAACATTTTGACCATGAAACTTAAATAAATTTAATTCAAATGTTGTTTTATTTAGACTGCCTAAAATTTAAAATTTCTCCCTTAAATTGGTTTTTAGGTTCTAATTTCAATAATTTGTAAGATATCTGCGTAAATGTTACCTCAAAAGAAAGAGCGATTATCAAGCATGTTTTCAAAAAGGTTTGAACAAAAAAAGCACGCTCCGTTATTTTTAAAATAAGGTTTACAAAAAGTATTTATGAATTTTAAAATTTGTTATGAACTTTAAATATCTGTAAAAAAAATGTCTAACGACACAGAGGCCTAAAACATGTTTTGCTAGATTGCTTACACGTTACTTTAATTAAATACAATAAAAATGAATTCGTTTATCATTCAATTTGGCCATAAATAAATAGTTTAGTTAAAACTTTAGGAATTTTTGAAAAAAATCTTAATAAATTGGTAAAAAAAAAGTAGTAAGACTTCGTCTAAGACAACCATGGCTTAAATGGCTCTAAATTGTCTGTACTATCTTCGCCTTAAAGCTTTGCACCCATCTTCCAATCACCCTGTATAATGTGTACATTATAGAGATTTACATAAAATGTTCGTTTTGTGTATTGCCTTTCCGACACAGATCAAACCTTGGTTAGGTACTAGTTGAAACGAAAAAATGGTGTCGTTTTGTATGTAGGTTGGTTGCTAAAAGCACATTATTGAGTAGGTATTCTACATCTGCATGTTACGGGTAGATACCTAAACTAAGAATAATGTTAAATGTCGCACTATCGTAAAGGTTTACATTTTTTCAACTAAATGTATACCAGAATTATAATAAAAGGTATTATTTTGTTATCGAATTTTGTTAGCATTTCGCTATCGTTTCCAAAATCAATATGGCCGGGGAAATATTATGACATTTAACTTTTTTCAGTTTCCGCTCTACCCGGGTGGAAAATCAATTGCAAAGCTATGGCTATTCGGTGCAATGATGTGAAAGTGACAGATAAGTCGTGAATTTTTCCAAAGGAATTTGTCTTCCCAGCTTTTACATTCTTTACAGATTTTCAACCGGCTAGCGAGCTAGCGACTGCGGTGCGGAAGAATGGAAACTTATTGTTTTGGCGTGACTTATTTTTTGGTTGTCTTCACTCTACATTATCTACAGGTAGACTAGTGACGCGCCCCTGCTTTGCACCGTTTTTCAACTTGACAAAACTTTCGTTTTTTTTTAATAAGTACTAAAGACAAAAGATTTGATTTTTTGTATGTTTGTTTCGCTTTCACGCTAAAACGGCTGAATAGAATTGGATGAAAGGAGACGTTCAATAAATGTATAACTTGGTACTAAAATAATTGAAAATTTAGACAGCCTTTTGAGCTAGGTATATGGGCTGAAAGAGGATAATTTTTTTATGTTTTGGGGCATTTAATTTTTTTTTACAGCCGCCCGTTTTTTTAAAAGAAGTGTTGAAAAATAAAATGCTTGCATCACTAACTACAAACACTATTTATATTTTAGGGTTGGCAGCCCTGTGGCAAATGACGTGACAATGATAATGATAATTGACTCCGCCTCGCGGAGTGGACGGTGTTTTTTTTTTATTTCAACGTCATTCTGACACTAACCTTTTTTCGACACGTTTTGATATTGCATTGTCATGATAATCAATATTTTTTGTTTCAATTTCATGGAGCTATAGCTAAAATTATAACAAAATCTCAAAGTATTTAATAGAAACGGAAACTATTGCCACATTTAAAATAATTATATTGCATAGAAATGAATAAATAAAGGCTATGTGCGTTTTGTTTGTACTGAAACATTTTCACTTTTTTACAAAAACAGGCGCCTAAAAAAACATATTTAACTATACTCGAGTAGATAATAAGGTACATAGATAGATAGATAGATAAAAAGTTTATTCAGTGCAACAAAGGACACAATACAGGTATTAAAAACATCAAAAAAGGTGAAAAAAAAACAAAACAAAGATTAAAAAGATAAATTTACCCATAGACACATCATCGCATTAGCGTTTAAAAATCTTCGGAATATTATACCACTTTGACCTCTCCCTTGACACATGGGTAGAACATGATCTGGACTATGACTTATGATATTTTTTTTTCCTTCCTTTCCTTTTTTATTTTTTTTTCCTTCCTATTTTGACGTGACAACGTCTTAAATTAGGTTGCGGCTGGGAGTCACTTATGAAAAAGTGTAACGCTCGGTAACGTTACGTTCTTATTTTAAATTAGGTTGCGGCTGGGAGTCACTTATGAAAAAGTGTAACGCTCGGTAACGTTACGTTCTTATTTTCATTTAATTCCTTGTTCCTATTGTGCAATTTAATTATATTCATATCAATAAATATTCTACCGAGAAAAAGACGTTGTCACGTAAAATCTTCGCCCGTAAAACCGACTTTACAGGCAACCATTTTTTTTTTTAATTATATTTTTATTTCTACGGAATCAAGACTTATGCGGGTGAAACAGTTAGTTACGTATAATTATGTAAGTTTAAACAGGCACGAAAAGTGACTATAATTTATTATATGTTTGGATATAGTTAGATTTTGGTTTCATAACTACAATATTTTTTTATAATAGATACGAAACCAAAATCCATAGTCGATTTTTTTTTCCAAATATCACAACTAAACGTCGTTTATTTAAACAAAAATCTAAACGTGTTGCAGCAATATAAACGTTGAGTAAAAAGTAGAAAATTAAAGGGTTCAACAAGAAACTTTACATAAAAATTCTAAAGGAAAAGTCGAGGGCGTCCTAGTAATATTATAAACAGCTTTGAAAGTGGTCCCGACTGCATTTTCTTTTAATTTATAACGTGAATTTTCTTATTGTCCTCGTTCATTTTCCGTCTTTTAGCCAATGTTTATGTTCTTAACCTAGATCAAAGTAAATTGTTTGCTTATGTGGTAAACCGTATTATTACATAGGCATCTGGTGTCTATGAAATAATTTTGGCTTTTTAGATTGAAAACCTAATTTTACGTTTTATATTTTATTGCATCATCACTCTCTAAGTCCGTTATCGAAAATACGGGTCCGTCCAAAAGTAGTTGATCAGTCAAAACAAATGCTAATTTATCAGACAGGCAAACACACATCGGGCGTAGGGACAGCTGTCAAATCGTGTTATCATTATTTCTTAGTTCGAAACCAAAATGATCGTATGTCCGTAAGTGATGTAGAGTACGAATCTCCCGTAACTCGGCCGAAACTATGGACTTCTTGCTTAGTTAATTGAACCCCCTAAACTGGTCCAGTCTTTATATAGTTATTGAGTTACAAAAATACGCCAAGACTTTCGCAACTAAAATATCAGTAACTTTTCTTTTCCTAACTTTGCGTCTTATTCTGCTGTAAATTACATTTTTATAGTTACAGTAATGTGTACGTAATTTGGCTAAAGCCCGGAACTTGTCAAATATTCCGTGTATTGACACGATCCCGTATTGGCATGTATATGTACGTGAAGTAACCCGGTCAAAGTTCAGCGAGCTCATCGCTCCACACTTTGTAAGTTCGTCTAAATGTTGTGTAAGTTTAATTAGAATTCCTACATGGCAGAGCGGCTGCATCGCCCTAGCTGACAAATGAGTCTATCTAACATCTTCCCGAACTAACATCCTCTTGTTTAATGGGTAAATAATATTTGCCTTAATAACAAAAACAAAAAAAGAGTGCCTTGTTGGTCTAGTTACTGCCTCGTTGGTCTAGTGACTGCCTCGTAGGTCTAGTGGTCGCCAGCACAGTTATGCTCAGCAGCAGCTGAGGTCCTGGGTTCGATTCCCAGGTCGGGCAAAGTGTTATTGAGTTTTTCTATCAGGAATTGAGAAATTTGAATTTGTTGAGTGAGTAATTTTGGCTCGCCCCCTATTACATGGGACTTAAACATAACTTTCAAAACGTGGATGTACTATAGGTACTCCTCTGCTTAACTTCCCTGGGAATACAAGCGTGACGTTATGTTATGTTAACAAAAAAATTACGACATGATTAAAATGCGGTTTTGTGTTGTAATTTTGATCATCATTTCGTTATGCAAAGCTTTTACTATACCTACGAACGTAATTATAAATTATTTCCGACATAACTTAGCTTTTTAATTACAAATTAAACGGTAAAGGAAATTTCGCACTACAAAAATGAGAATATGCTCGTAAAGCCTTTACAAACAGTGCTAATTCACCAAATAATTTAATTTATTATCCTGAAGTAAAGCTTTGGCTTTATGCCAACATTTAAGTTTCGAGAAAATGAAGGTTGAAACTGTATAATGTAAGAATATTGTACAGTCTTTAAATAATGTCAACAAAATTAAATTCCGTTTAATTTTGTTGACATTATTTAAAGAATGTTGATACAACAAAAGTGCTGTATACAATTTTACGAAAATTAACATATAAAAATAAATATAGTTGTGAAGTGTTTCTTCAAACCGAAAAATCATTAAGCGTTTATCTGAAATACGGTCTTTTTCGGTGTTGTTCTTGTGAGGATATCAATCTTCGTTCAGGGTTAAGGAGCCCCATTGCCAATTCAATGATTAATTATGAAGGGTTAACCCTAAAATCCCGTTGAGTCGACTATATCGTCCAAGTCGCAGGATGCACCTGGATGAGGAATGCATGGAACCGCGAAGTATGGCAGAATAAATAAGGGGAGGGGCCATACCTAGGAGTGGGTAATTCTGGGCTGAAATAATGATGATGATGAACCCCAAAATCTTCGTCTGACGTACAAAACAAAGAAGTCGTAAACAAGAGACACGATTTAAGAGGTAATGCGGTCGGAGAGATTTTTGAAAAAGCCTAAGTAAAAATTCATAATTCGAGCTTTGGCTCTCGCCTATATCCTTCTCCAATATTGAACTAATTTGAAAGATGTTTCATAAACTGAATAAGAAGGATATATACTGTGTCCCTATGTTTTTATTTTTTCATTATTAGTTGTCAAATTTGTACAGTAGGCCTCTGTTGACAGTGGTTTAAATCGGCATTTTTTGAGGGTTCTAGTGCTTATAAAAATAATGTATCATCAAAAATGAAAACATAGGGACATACAAGTAGTTAATAAATATTATTCTGTAAAAAATCATTGTTTTATGGTCATTAAATAGAAAGAAAACAGGCGAGAGCGTTTCTATGGAGAAAAGACCACCCGCATTTCCTCTTAACTTGTTTGCTTGTTCAAAATTCGTCTCACATTCACCTCAGTCTAACTGTGGTTCAAATTCACGTCTTGTATAAAAGTGAATGCATAAAGCGAATGTAACAACAAGCCTTAACATTCTAGGCAGAGTGGGGCCATGTCCCGGGCACGCCGCCCCACTGAAAATATAAAAGCAGCCTTTCTTATGCAATGCTCCGCAGCTCACAAGACGAATACACATTTTTACTGCAGTTGCAATTTTAACGTCACACGCAGACGTACCATTTTTTTATATCCTTATTCAGCATATCATAAACAGACAACTTTCTGTGACGAGAACACCGGGACTTGGGTGCCAGCAAAGGAAATTATACTTTTCTTGTTATTTTTTTACAGTTCGCTTCAAAGTCAAATCATTTATTTCAAATAAATACATAAAAGGCACTTTTGAAGGATAAAATTGACAATTTTTTTTATTGATTCCACTTGTCCATACCAAAAGGGTAGTTTCGTAGGGAGAAGAATGGGCAAGAAATTCCACCGTTACTCTTTTAAAATATTTTATGAGGATCTTTTCATTCGAGGAACTCCCGTTAGATTGATCAATGCTACTATCAAAATGGTAGGGAAAGAAGTAAACTCAAGAAAGAGGATTAATAAACTAGGTTACGATCAATAAGGTATTGTAAAAAAAAAAAATGTAATACCGATCAAAAAAATATTTACAATAGATAGAATAGACATGTTCTCGATATTTTCTTAATTACATAAAGCGAAGAGCTTTATGTAATTAAGAAAATATTTATTACATAAAGATCTTCCTAAGTTTGGTTTTAAGCCTTATTCTAAGGAGGCTAAATCTTACTATCATCAGCATATCTCCAACGTTGGAGATCTGTAGATCTGTAGATCTGTAGTATTACGAAAGAACTGTTGTTATATATATTTTTTCATACAATATCATTACCACAATGGCATTCTAACGTGTCCGCACTGTGCACGTACATTTACAGTGAAGATAGGTTACGTTAACCACATCAGAACACACGCCCGTAACCTATTAGCCGTCTTTTTCAACCAGATCTTTTAATTACCTGTTGACAATTTTGAAACTGGACCTAGGGTGTACATGTTACTCGTTAGGTAGGTACCTATTAATAAATTCCGGTAGTTATTAACAAATATCAGTCATTTGGATTATTAATAGGATCAACCAGTCTGAATTTATTGTTCATCGCTAATTGAAACAAAATCTATTTGGATTTGGTTATTGTTACATTAAATCTACTGTGCTCTTAATGAGTGTAAATTAAATGTAGGTACTTATTAACAAATATCAATTTTTAATTGTTAATTTAGTTTTGATAAGACGAGCAGGAAGTATCAATTTAGAAGATTGTTATTCAGGGGGTTCCACGGGCAAAAATATTTGCTCGTGGTACCTACCCCAAGGGGGACTAGACTGGGGGACCACGGGCAAGTACCGATCCTAATCCCAGTGAATTTTTTCCATAGCTTGTTCCGAAAGCGAACCAAAGCTGGGATTAATCACGTCAGTCAGAAGATGAAAGTAGATTCTCTTAAACTGAAAACTAGTAGTATTTATTCAGGATAATTTCCCTCCAACTCTCCGGACTATGTATTTAAATTAAGATTAAGTGTTTACAGTACATAGTTTTTAAGTCGTTACGATGCTATCTCACGCCAAGATATCTTTATTGCTTTGAAGATTTGGTTCCGTCCCGTCCGTGGCCCTGAAGAAGTGTAGTTTCAACTTAATGATTATGTTTCTGGTCGGCCTGTAACTTTAAACAACTACACTCGGACACTGCGGTCACATATTTATGAGTCTACGTGTTTTTACTTCCATTTTTGCCTTAAAGGGTTTTGGGACTTTATGGTACAAAAAGGGAATTTTTATTAGGGGACACAACATTCTTTGCAAAATATGGTTGTTGTTATCCTTTCGTAATGTATACAGATAAAAGATGAGAAAAGTTGCGTCGAGGTTCGACGTTCGGCTAATTCTGTGTTTTGTTTCATTTGTAATCGATATGTAGTAGCGTGCGGTTTCCCGGAAAAAGGGAAAATGCCGACACAAGTTGCAGAAACGGGGATTATCCCCGATATTGCAGCGAATCCGGGAAATAAAACGTTCGAGAGAAATGTTCTTGCACCGCGAAGGTGGATAACGTGCCTTACGGAGTGTTGCCGAGCAGCCGAGCAGCCGCGCAGCTGCCGCCCGCACCGATAGATTGCAATAAAACAAGCGCAGCATCTGAAACAGAGACTTATGTCATGATCAATGTAACATATCCTTCATACGGATAATAGTTTTGAAGGCAATGCTCTTGTAATAAATACCTTTCATCCTATTTCATAATTTTTTTATAAATAGAAAACGTTAATAAAAAGTAATTTAAAAAAATTAAACCGACTTCAAAAAGAAATTAACTCAAAATTATGAAATAACTTTAATTTCGGAAGTCGGTGTCTTGAGATCTGTATTTTAGTTTTTTGCCACCGACTTCCGAAATTAAAGTTATTTCATAATTTTGAGTTAATTTCTTTTTGAAGTCGGTTTAATTTTTTTAAATTACTTTTTATTTCGTAGTTTTTAGTTGTTGCACTAGAATTTGACCAAGGTTTTGAGATGTTTTCCCTTTGACACTACACCCGTAGCTCGTATCAATAAGCCAGGCCGTCACACTTACACGTATTAGTCCATATCTTGAAAATTACTAAATCGATTTTGACGAAACTTGCACTGTTCCCTAAGTTGAAGTAAACGTAAGCCAATACAAAAAAATGGTCACGATCCGATCAATAGTTGCGGAGAAATGCGTGGATAAACATACATACATACATACGTCTATAAAAATTTGTATATTTGTTTGGAAGCCCTAATAGATTGTCATATGTGAATATAATGCAATTCCAATAATATTACATACATACGTATCGAATTGATAACCTCCTTTTTTTTGAAGTCGGTAAAAATAAAGTAATAAAACGAATAAGAGAGAATTCCACCAAATTTTTAATTTGCGAATACATTTTGAATTTTTGTCAGTTTTTCCATACTTAAGTTAGTTTTTTAATCCCAGAGACTAATCTGACATTTAAGTCTTTTGTGTAAAGAAGTTTGCACTTTTTTGTTTGTTTGTTTTTTGTTGTAATTTGAAGTTTTTACACCTGTCAGATTAGTATCTGGGATTAAAAAACTGGCTAAGTGCGAGTTGGACTCGCACACGAACACCACAAGGCAAAAACGCCGAAAAAAACACGTTTGTTGTATGGGAGCCCCCCTTAAATATTTATTTTATTTTGTTTTTAGTATTTGTTGTTATAGCGGCAACAGAAATACATAATTTGTGAAAATTTCAACTGTCTAGCTACCATGGTTCTTGAGATACAGCCTGGTGACAGACAGACGGATGGACGGACGGACGGACGGACACACAGCGAAGTCTAAGGGTCAGTTCACACCGAGACGCTACGCGACGCGCAGTTTTCAAGATAGAAATACAATTACAGACCTTATCTACTACACAAAAAGGTACACGATTCAGTGAGCTACGCCGCGCGGCGGCGGCGCCGCGCTGCGTAGCTCGACGTAGCTAGTAGACACTGAATTGTGTACCTTTTAGTGTAGTAGATAAGGTCTGTAATTGTATTTCTATCTTGAAAACTACGCGTCGCGTCGCGTCTCGGTGTGAACTGACCCTTAGTAATAGGGTTCCGTTTTTACCCTTGGGTACGGAACGGAACCCTAAAAACGAACTTTTGAACTGTCAGACATCAATTTTAATCCACGGATAAAAGGCATCTCTTTGGTAAAATCAGCCCTAAGTAATAATATTTACACTTTGTAAAGTGTTTGCGAAATACACAAACAATTGAATGAGATGCAAACCAAATCTGTGTTCGATTTGTCTTCAAATTGTTTCCGTCTTTCGAACAGGAAATCCTTAATTGAGAACTGCGGATTAAAACTTGAAACAATTTCTAGCAAAATAATACCGTCAAGTTCACTTCCACAAAACGATGGTCGAGTTTAAAGGAGAATTGTTTATACAAAGCTGCAAAAACGGATATCTAGAATTAGTTCTGTCTAGCGACCGAGAGCGGGACACGTACAACACATAATTTCGCTTAACCGCATTCGTCGGCGGAAAGCACAACTCACTTCCTACAGACGTTACTTTGCAACTGTAATTACAGATACACATATTGCTTCCCCGCTGATCTGCGAGCGAAAGAAAACATAGAATATGTTAGCTTTCCCTGTTCGTGTGTACGACTAAGCTTCACGTAGACTATAGCGTAGTGTCGAACGTACAACGTTGCTAACAAACCAGTTGTGTCCGTTTGCAATATTTAATTAAAGTGAACACTTGCAAGCCGCTAGAGAATAACCGTCTCCACCATCGGCATCATCTCTTGCGAGTTCTGATATCCTGGTAACAAGATATGCGAGCAATGTGGAATCGATATAAAAGCAAAAGGAATGAATATCTATGTATTCTTCGGCAAATTCTAGTGCAGTTTTCGTTCTCACGCAACTTTGAGAGCGAAATTGAACTTACTAAGAGATTTACTATTGGTAAAATTCTCTTTTTCTGTCTGGTGGACGTCTGGAATGCTTTTCGTTTTCCGCTATTGCAGTGGACGAGGAAACGTGAACACGAACGCGTTATTTCCCTACTATCTTAGGAATACAAGTTTTGGGTTGCTTCAGAAATATGCTTTTGTAGGAACTGTTTATTTATTTATTTATTTGGGACAAACAAACAGTAACACATTATATCTGCGCAAATAATATAAACAAAGTTTATAGGCCATTTCTAACTCTGTTGTATTATATTGGTTCAATCTAGGTATATTTATTAATAATATTTGTTGAATAAATCATTAATTTTAATAACAATGTCAAAGTCACTTTAAATAATAACCCTAAGTTCTCCAGACCGAATTTCGGCCATGGCAGACTATCTCAAAGGAAACTAGCCATCGACGCGAAAGGTATCATAGTGCACATGTCATGTAAGTCGCAATCAGCCTATAATGTTCCCACTGCTGGGACACAGGCCTCCTCTCTTTGAGAGAGAGTGGGCCATAAACCACCACGCGGACCAAGTGCGGGTTGGTGGCACAAGTAATAAGAAGTAATAATACCTAGGTAGACACTTATACCTATGCCTTTTCAATTATGCTAAATGCTAGCCTGTAGCTAACCAAATCATCAAATGCACAGTGTAAACGCATTGTTATCGACTACTATCACCTTGAATGGTGACAGATATGTTATTATTGAATCACTTGTTGCTTGATATTAATACCTATCCAATTACCCACTAATTCTAATTTATTGATTGCACTATGTGATTGCCCTATTCGGATTACTCGTCGGAAAACTCGTCAGTGTAGGTAATATAATAAGTTAATTAATTGTCTTATTAAATATTCATGGTCCTCCGACCCACCCCGTCGCATCGCATCACCTGCGCGCGCTATGACTTCGTTTTCGCTAAGCATTCTTCCTGACTTTTTTCCTTTTTGCTCGGCTCCTAAAGGCCATAGCGTGATGTTAAATAATATAGAATTGGGCTATCAAATGCAAAAATATTTTTTCAAATCCGACTGGTAGTTCCAGAGATTAGCGCGTTCAAACAAACAAATAAACAAACTCTTCAGCTTTATTCTTAACTAGCTGCACCCCGCGTAAATGTCGATCCCGTGGGAATATCGGGATAAAAAGTAGGTTAGAAGGTTAGTTTTACACACATCTCCCGCTTCACATCCTCGCTCATCTCTGGTGGAAAGGCAGCCTAAGTTCAGGTTTCCTCACGATGTTTTTCCTTCAACGATGTTAGTAATGTCCAAGCTAAACTTAGAAAGTATGAAATCTGACTTGGCCAAATCGATATTTGAACCCGCAACCTCGTGCATGAGGGGCCTTACCCAGCCATCACGAAATTTCACCTACCAAAAAAAAATTGTTAACGACCTGCCAACATTCATTATTGCAAACATGAATCACTGTTGAATGGGCCTGTAAAAAATTACATTAGGGTGCTTGCACACTGCGCTCGGCATCATGTTAACAACTTTGCATTTCCCGTAAGAGCTTCTAGAGAGCAATCAGGCTGTAATACTAAAATCTAACAACATTTATGAGAGAAAAATAAATACTTTATACCTGTACCTACGCGTACGCCAGTACCGTGCGTGTAGTGAGCCACTTGAAATTTTGATGTTACAGTTTTTAAACATTTCTGCCTTTCATCGGTATTTTATATTTTTTTTGTAAAGTATTTACATTAACACTTGCCCATAAACCTATTATACAGGGGAAAATTAAATTAGTTAGTGAAACTCCGCAGTATCATTGGTGGGTTACTTTATTGCGTTAACATGAAATAAAAATGATCTGATCCTTTTTAGGGTCATCAACCGCAGGTGGTTGGCGTAGTTACCTTAAAATCAGTTATTTTGTGTAAACTTCCCAGACAGGAGGGTATTGATTTTAATCACGATAATACAATATTTCTCAACTCTTCAAGTAACAGTCTAGTTATTTGAAGTATGAGTTGAGTCCAGCGGTCGTCGACCCAAAAAAAAATGTAGCAAATCTTTTATATTTAATTTGACCTTGTTGTTGTTAGATTATTATATGATATTGTTAGCGCTGTAGAAGTTAACAGTTATTAGAAAATCCTGCAGCTCAGTGTTAAGTGCTAAATGGAACACTCGACACACTCTCGGACTGGAAGCCGACCCAACCAAATTGGGAAAACAAGTACGTTCTTAGAACACTCGGTCAATGGGTCGTCTTACACTCAATCAGATAAATAATAGCAGGAGTCAGGGCTTTTAAAGTCGTGTGTGTCACGAGCAGAACTTTATGTTTATTTGATTTCAATAAATTTTGAGAAACATCGGCCGTAGAAAGCATTTTCTTCATCATCACTGAAATGAAATCAAATTTTACATCAAAACATATTTCTCTAAAACACGATAAACATACTTAAAAAGAATATTTAAGACGGGAGACATTTGAAATGCAAACATTTTACGTTGTCTTTGTGAATAGGTAAGTACAATATTTGCTAGTGTGCGCCCTTTAGCGTGCATTTTATGTCAGACTCAGGCTCTGCTTGGCCGTCACTTTGCATATGAGCGGCGAATACGGGATAAAACCGGGATGAAACTCGGGATAAATTTATCTCACAATCTCTTCTTGCGTCGCTGATTTTTAAATTCAAGTACACGCTACGTGTATTATGTAAATTGATGCGAGAATGTTCATTGTATTTTGATTTAACACCCTAAGGATTTTGGCGTGGGTAATATTAATATTAAACGTAATTTATTCAATATGTATATCTCTGAAAGTATTCGTGCATTTTATTTTTGGGTAAACGAAAATAGAAATTGAATAGGTTGCGGTGAAAAATTGATTTATTACTCTGAAATGGCACCAGACTGTCAATTGTTTCAACATAATTCTCTACCAACTATGTTAACTGTACTGAAAATGGTATCACACCAAAAATATTTTCATGTAAAAGGTTGCCAAAACGAGACCACATATGGCTCGCACTGTCAAAAAGTTATCAGATCTCATGTAGAGCCAAGCTTCTAACTCTACACGCCCTAACTCTACAAGCCCTAACTCTACAAGCCCTAACTTCACAAACCTTACACCTTAGTCAAAATATGAGGCTTGGCCGTTTCGTTACGACAAGAACTAAGTAATGAACAGTGAATACATTTTTCATCTTACGCCCATGTGATGGTAGCGAAAAGCCACATATTTTGAATAAAGTGTAGAGTTTGTGAAGTTAGGGCTTGTAGAGTTGGGGCGTGTAGAGTTAGAAGCTTGGCTCTACATGAGATCTGATAACTTTTTGACAGTGCGAGCTATATGTGGTCTCGTCTTGGCAACATTTTACATGAAAATGTTTTTGGTGGGATTTCAGATCTTTTTGTAAGTTGCTTATGAATTTTTTTTTCTATTGCGGGTGATTTACTGAAAATCCTGAAATATGTATTTTATTATTTATAACAAGGAGACCCTATATCAATTTTCAGACCCCTAGCATCAACATTTGCGGAAGTCTCATACAAACTTCCATCCCCTAGTTTATGGGGTTGGGGGGTAGAAGTTCGAAGTTTAAGATTTTTTTTGTTGTTTGTGTTGTGTACTAACACTAGCTTACATACCAAATTTCAGCTTTCTAGGACTTCAGGAAGTACCATAAGAGTTTTGATGATCATCAGGCAGTGACGAAATCATGTTTTTTTAGATATAAATAAAATCTAAAGTATAAGAGCTATGCAATTGAAACTTTATATGTTTAATAAATTCACTATCGGGATCATATTTCAAGAATTTTTTTTATCTAGTATAATCCAAACCCAAGTTACGAGGGTTCAAAATAACGACGGAGCGCTTTGAGAAAAGGTGGGTAGTGCGCTTGCGCTTCGCTTGGCTCGTCTTGGCGGGGACACTCCCGTGTCCCCAGATACCTATGTTGGTAGGCTTTTAAAATGATATTCGTATTACTGCGTATCAGTTATCATAAACCAGTATTGTTGCATTGATATTCGTAGGTATGTGACACACCTAGAAAATACTGAACCAAATTTTATTGCGCTTAACCATTTAGCTCGGCGTGGACATAAAGAAGAAATATTTTAAGTGTTGGTTCAAGCAAGAGGGCACTTTACTATCTGACTTAACGCGTGTTCTCGGGGTTGCTAAGTGCTCGCAATAAATTGCTCGGTGTGAGCACTACTTCAGGTGCTTTTTCATTAGTCAAGTTTCCCTGACAGTTAAATGCTGCAAATAGTTACCTTTGCTATCTAAACAATTGCCCCTCTCATTGTACTAATCCCGGATATTTTAACATGTAATAAATCTGTATTAAGTAGGTATTATGTTTTGTGAAAATGTTTATTGTTCAGTGCGGGATGCGATGTTAAGCCATAACAATAACTATATGAGTGCAATTTCAAATTAAACAATAATTATAATAATTTTTGGTTCGTTGTAATTTTTTTATGTGACTCAAATTGACACACACTATTACCTGGCGATTTATTAATACCGTCAATCAATTAATGCAATAGTTTCAGATTAATAAAGCGCATATTTATAAAATATCCAGTCAAAAATATCCGTGTTAACTAAAATATAAACGACTGTTACCTACTTGATTAAAACTTGAATGAAACTTGAATTTAAACTTGAATAAATAAAATACATTTCAACCAATCTTTGACAATAAATAACAGACAATGTCATTCAATGTTACAACGTTAATGTACAAACAATGGCTTTAATTTATATTATTGTGTTTTCTACAAGGACATCCCACCCCGATCCTTAATGCCAGTGGTTAACTTGAAAGTTAGTTATTTGTGAAAATCATAAGATGATGGGGATGTGACTAATAATAAATAGGTACATGGTGACCATCTTTACATAACGTAACCCCTCCGTGCCTCGGAAAGCACGTTAAGCCGTTGGACCCGGCTGTCATTCGTGGATCTTTGACAGTCGTTACGGGTAGTCAGAAGCCCGAAAGTCTGACAACCAGTCTTATCAAGGGGTGTCGTATTACCCAGTAATTGGGTTGTGGAGGACAGATAGGCAGTCGCTCCATGTAAAACACTGGTATTCAGCTGCATCCTGTTAGACTGGAAGCCGACCTTTTCCCAACGTAGTTGGGAAAAGGCTGGGCAGATGATAGGTTCATTAATTCGTTTCTTGTTACGTTAGTTGACGCCTTATTAGGAAATGCAGCATAATGATGAATGGTACTTGGTTTCAAACCTAAAACAAAATTGCGTTCCTAAATCTATTATTTCCTATTCTGTAACATCCCAGTGCTAGGAAAAAGCCTCACTCTATAATTAGTATATTAATACCAACCTTTTATTGTAGCTCTGCAGGGCAGATGCCTCTTCTTATACAGAAAAGGCACGAAGCATTGATCACCACACTCGCTCAACACGGGTTTCAGACTTCAGATTTTTATATATTACCTACTAGCAGCGCCCCGCGGTTTCACCTGCATGAGTGTCGATCCCGTTCGAAAGACACGTGGCGCCATCTATTATTATAATAACGTTATCGTTGTTTTCCTCGGGAACAGCAGTTTTTTCGGGATGAAAGGTACCCTATGTCCGTTTCTGTACACCTGACAACGTATGCAAAATTTCAGGATGATCGGTTCAGTGGTTTAGGCATGAAAAGGTAAGAAACAAACTTACTTTCAGATTTATAATATTAGTTATATTAGTTAGGATAAGTCCTGGTTTCCTCATCATGTTTCCTTAAACAATGTCAGTAATACTTACTAAAATTATACCTTATATTTTGACGATTACGCTAGGAAACTAGCGTAATCAAAATAGAACAGGAAGAGCAAAGAAGCTTGGAGGGAACATTATCTAGACACAGTATATATATACTTAGCGCTTTGTAATCGGAGGATTAAGGCCGACTGCAGGATACTTATATATATTTTAATCCTTTCTACTTGAATTAGAATGCATTGCAGGCTTTGCAGACTGACTTGCAAGCAATTTAATTAGTTTTCAATAAATCTCATGGCTAAGTGACGGAGTGACAAAATGACAAACAAATTACTGATAATGTGACAAATTGTACTATGCATGGTAATCATTAATTCATTGATTACCGTTACTCTTAAAGAATAGAAAAGAAGAAGATACTTACTCTCTATTATGTACACTATATAAATTACAGATATAAATGTAGAAATTTTACAAAGGGCGAGACAATGGACGGTCTTACTGCTAAGAGCGATCTTTTATAGACTTTGGATGGATTAAAAAGGGGAAAGGAGAGACAATACTGTAGGTAAACTGTGGTGTACCATTTAAATAATACGAGTACAATAAATACATACATAAAGAATATATGTACTAATCAACGTAAATATATACCATAAGTTAAAGAAGGCAAACCTCTCACTGGCCACTTTGGAACTCCAAGGGTAATTACGTTACTTACATAACAATGCCTTTCATTTTGTCAGTTCAACAACATTCATTGCGTTAGTCACGTTGGTGAACAGACAATTTTTTCAAACATATGAAGCAATGAATTTGCTATTTCCTATAAATCCTTCGCATTGTGATTGAAAATGTGTTACGAATTCAGCGTGCAGGACTTAAGAATTAGGATGGATTAAATAGCAGACTCAAATGGGGATACTTCAATCTACCTTCGTACGACGCAATCTGAGCAGACAGCCGTGGTATCAACCTTGCTGACTAGCTAATATACTTACCACGGCAAGTATAGCTAAGAATTTCCTGTTTCCATGACACTTTTATCACATAATTATTCTAGTATTCAAAATGATGAGTTAGTAAAGGTCGCTGCGTTCGCTGAAGCCTATTATAATGAGAGATGGTAATTGGTCATCGATTAAATAGAAGTTAGAGAGCAGTGGTGGCCAAATGTTAACGGCCGCGACTTACGAGTTGTAGGTCGTAGGTTCGAACCCAGACAGGCGCTTTACTTTGTGTAAATTACTTCATCACCACTGCTCTCAAAACGGTGAAGGAAAACATCGTGAGGAAACCGGCATGTCCTAGGATCAAAAATTCGAAGACATGTGACATCTGCCAATCCGAACTGGGCCCCACTCCCTCTCATCGAGAGGAGGCCTGTGTCCCAGCAGTGGGAACATTATAGGCTGATTACGTAAGTATTAGGTGGTGCCTGGGGGATGATGATGAAGACTGATGACTGAAAAGTTATCATTCCATAGTAACGAAACTTCTAGGTAACATTAGTAATTGATTAGCAAATGTTACTATGTTAGTATACAGCGCTACAAAATTATTTGATCATTTAATTTCCACCAACATGATTTGTATTCCGCAAATACAAACAAAGGCATTCAAGTTGTACAGTATTTGACTCTGTTGATGTTTTAAAAGCCTTTCGCTTTCTAGCTTGCCTTAATTTCTCAATCAAATTCAATTCATGAAAGTAACTTAAAACTTCTATTACGGAAAATAAATCATTTGAGTTCGAACCTAATATTTATTGGAATCGCGGTTCAACTCTCAGTTACAGTTTCTGTCTCGAGCAAACCTGTATTGTTGGTCGTATATTTTTGTCGTTTGACAGATGCACAATATTTGTCAACGTTTGCGAACGGTTGCTGAAAGCAAACTTCAATGGCTTCGCAACGCGAAATGAATCTTGATTCGTTGGAACCGTCTCTTGGGGCCTGTAGCGAATTCTATATCCTGTAGCTTGTGACTTGCAGTTAATAGGTATTATTGTTATATAATATAAGTACCTACTGTAGATATTATAATCTACTTGGTGTTCCTATGCAACCTCTGCCAGTTTGTTATAAGATAATGTCATAAAGTTATGAGACAAACACTATAGATCGTATTTAGAATATTAGAAAATAATTTGGAGTCAGTTTGGTGAGCTGACAGTGTATGTTATCATGTATAAAAATGGTAAAATCCAGTCCGCCAGTTGCTCAACTGACCCGAGCGCTCGGCGCATCCTGGACAGTCACACCCAATCACCCAACACCTTATTTGACTGCCATGGCCAGGTCTTCCCTTGCGGTGGTAAGGCTAACGCCTTGTTTTTGTACCCTCCCACCGGAGTCCGGCCGGCATCAAGCAGCCTGTTGTGTTTCGTCGATGCGTGGGAGTTCCAGTGTCTTAGGCATCTTCTGGGCACGCTCGTTCCATCATAAACCTCATCCAACGCCTCAACCATCAGGCGTGATCGAGGTCAAGAGCGGGCCCATTCAGCAATAAAAAAAAGCATGTAATTACTATTCCTTCATTATTTTTGCTTCCCGTTGCACTAGTTTTCTTTTAGTTGAATTCGTAGATTCACAATCAATTACTCATGTATCTATGTTAATACATATTATATAAAATGAAGTCGTTTTTCGTGTCTATCTGTATGACCGCTTAGTTCTTCTAAACTAAATAATGGATTTAGATGCTGTATTCACCATCATTTAAATAATTTATTCCGGCAGGTTTATGTGGATAATAAATAATATTTAACTTAGTAATCTCGATGTTAGACATGTCGCATATCAGTACATTTGCACTCGTGCGAAGAAGTGGCGGGAGGGTTGCAAATTAACCTGTTAAGCAATTCGAAGAATGGTGCCATGCTCGAATAACGCTTAAGCTTAGAATGACATCAACAGGTTTGATCAAAGACACACGAATACAGTGGTTTTGACAGCTCGTAATAGTTTCGGGTCGAGAGCAATACATAAACACATACTTACATAGATATACAGGGTGTGGCGTCCACCGTTAAGGACCAGACGACCAGATAATTACGTTACCAGACGTGGACGTTACCAGATAATTTACTATAAACTATTACAGTTTTAACAATTTTAATAGTACATTTTTTTAGAAAAATCGCTCTTGACTTTGCATGATATGATAAAAATTTGTTAAAATAAGGAATCAAAAGCTCTAAATTCACATAAAATACCATAATTTTACACGATAGCTCTAGTGTCCAGCAGTAATTAACAGAAATCAAAATGAAAAAAAAAGGTTTTTGTTGAAACTAGAACCAAATTTGCAGAAAAAAAAAATTCGGAAGCCTTGGGTAAAAATGGTTAAAATTGTAATATGTTATAGTAAATTATCTTGTGTATCGAACACTTAACGGTGGATCACTATTTACGTCACACCCTGTATACAACATGGATTTGTTATAATATCTGTATTTATAAGTATAGTATATATTATTTATGAAATTATTTGTAAGGGTTGATGTGTTTGGGTAGTTACAGTTAAAATCTCTTAGTGCGGAAATTTAATCAGTAAGTTTGTCGAGGCATTATCGTGGGCTATCGAGCTGTGGTCACTGGGACGTAAGACTGCCTATACACTGTGCTAGCAGATTTTGCTATAAAGCTGCATTATTATGTAGGTATTTTATTAAGTGGGCTGCAATCGCACATTGAGCATTCATAAGAAACTGTTACCCTGCAGACCTGCTGCAGGGTAATTGCGTAATACATTATCAGTAGCAATGGCTTTCATTATGACAGTTCAACAACATTCATTGCGTTATTTACGTTGTTGAGCAGACAAATTTTTCGAACATACGAATAAATGGATTAGCAGTATCCTTCAAAATGATTCAGATTATGATTGATGTTACGACAACGAAGGATACAACGCTCTACAAAATCAAATGTTTAACCCTGTATATTTTTGTTCATCGGAAAACTTGGTGAAAGGCCATAAGACTCTTCCCAAATCTGGTGACTTCAAACCAGTCAAAAAAAATTAATTCAATCCTGTCGATCACGCAGTAATCCACTGTCTTCCAACAGATTGAATTTCACTCAAATATAACGACTGTATCACAAATGATTCATTCGCTAAGCTCCAGTTTATAGAACGTTGGATCTCCGTTGGAAACCAGGCAAAATCAGAGTTATCCGAGATGCGAGTTGGTACAGGTATTGTTATTGTAGCCGAGGTAAACTGCAATGCAAAAATCCATAGTCCAAGAAAGGCATAGTCACTCAGAAATGCAATAAAATAACCAGAAACATAGCCAATGATATATTTTTGAACAAATCACAAGAAATCACAACAAAACATTCAAGATGCTATCACACGCGGTACCACAGAGTTATAAATAAAATAGAAAGCATCAAACCCGGCTGACAAGAAGGGTTATGTTTTTAGCGCATGTCTTTGCATGGTATATAGTTATGCTCTATGTAACTACACACACACACACACACCCACCCCCCCACACACACACACCCCCACACACACACACACTGTATTCTTTATTCTTTCATAGCATCCAGATGTCTGTCTGGATGCATTCTAATGATTTACATGTCGTTAGGATTGTGGTGACCGCCCAGCATAACCCACGTCACTTTGAAACAACAAAATGAAATTGATACATTAATCAATTGTTTATTAAATATCATGTTCATAACAGTGTAGTCAAAATTCAATACGCTTTTGATATTCTATACTCTTAGAATACTCGTGAAATCATATAAATTCTTACAATAAGCATGTCCTAATTACCATCTTATTTCCAACACTGGCAACATAAAGACCACCCCGAATACTTGAATCAAAATAATAATCTTTTAAATTAAAATATTTTCTGCAAAGATTTGCCAAGTAACGAAAGCTATGGTGGGATTTCAAATATTATCAGTTATTTTTTAAATACTTATTATTAACTTTTTGTCCGTACTAGGCTACAAAAAATCCATGTTCTTTACTAACACATTTTTGGCTAAACACAGAGTTCACGAACTCTCGTAAATTCGATAAAAAATTAATCCCTGTACAGTCATTTTGTTTATATACCTACGGACTTCATGTTCGCCTAAAATATATACTAACTTGACAGCTCTGATAAATTACTAATGTTTAGTAAATTGAGCTTAAGTAATGTGCGTTTCTGTGTCAAAAGGAATAGGTATAGGCTTGTTCAGACTAGTTTAGTTTTCGTGTTTAGTTGCTGGGTAGGTGTGTTCGACCCCTTAGCAGTCGTCCCAGTAATTAATTACTGTACAGTTTCCGCCGAATCACGTGCAATAGGCTGACTGTCCGAACCTTTAGCTAGCCCCCATTATTGACTATTTGTTCCAATCCTATTAGGATTTAATTTAGTGTAATGCATTGTGAAAGCGCATAACTATAACAATAGCAATTAGGTCAACGAATATTTTAATTCGAAAATATGTGTAATATATTCCTACTATACCAACAAATTGAATTAACGATTTTATTTGTGTATTTAAAACACAAAAAAATTGTTTGAGTGTACTTATTACAGCGGACTAAGTGAAACATGTCGGGAAATAATAACGGATTAGTTTAATCTGGTGAGCCGCACGGAACGTGTAGCGGCGCGGCTGCGGGGCGGTTGCGGGGCGACTGCGGGGCGGTTGCGGGGCGGTGGCGGCGCGGGCGGGGTGCGTGTCGGGTCCTCCTCACCGTCTGCCATTAAGACGTGATCAATTATCCACGTGCGTTCTTTTCTCCCTATCCTTATACATTCAGCTAGTATGATTACTTACTACGGAATTTTAATAAAATTTGCTTACAAGCTCGAAACCATTTCGTCATCGTCAGCCGTTGCCTATGAGTTATGACTTCATCAAATTTCTTTATGGTTAATGAGAATTTTAAAGCCCTCATAAAAGAATGATTCGGTGGTAGTTCATTATAGGATAATGTCACATAAATATAAAGATACATTAAATAAGATATAAGCAATTTCAATATGAATCTACTAGCGACCCGTCCTTGCTTCGGACAGTTTTTTCGACTTGACAAAATTCCGTTTTTTTTTTTAAATATTTGTAACCTTAAGGGGCTTACATGACCTAAAGTGCGGTCACTATCGGACTGCATAGAAAAGAAAAAGAAGCGCGTTGACACAATGCTGGTAATTTATTGCAAAATATGAATCAATTATCTATTTACAAAAAATCTATTGTTTGAACTAAAAAATTAAAACACTAGTGCTTTAGTATGTTGCTTGTAGAATAATTTGACAAAATAACAGAATGATTGTATACAGAATATTATAAGTTATTATGGTTTTTATTGTAAAAAGAAAGTTTTTAAAGGTATCTTCATGATTTTTTCTATCGTATCAAATTATTTGTATTATATTTTCTACCTAGCAATTATATCCTGAAGAATATCATATATTTTTCTGATTATGTTTACTGTAGTCGATCATATACTTTTATTGTCATAAACTTGTATTATAAAACTTGCGTTTTTTGTGTTTAGGTCCTGTAAGCCCCTTTAACCCTGTAGATAGAAATTGAATTGGGGGCCCGCGAAGCGGGGCTCCGTCGACTACGTCTTATTATTAAAGACAAATAGTTAACTTTATATACAACCTTATTGTATAATTTAAGAATGCCTTGCATAATATGAAGTCACTATTAATGAGAATAACAAAATTGTTTTCTTCCTTGACTAGAATTTACCCACATTGTTTTTGTGAACGCGGTATTGTAATTTTATAGGAGGGTATCCATTTATATTGTCAAAGGTATGAATTGAAACGTTTAGAAACTGTCACTCGATAAAACGATTTTCTTGGTAATATGTTTTATATTAACTAAACAATAAGAGAATAACGTATATTTGATTTGTTATTCTATGATATGAATATCGAAACATACAATTTTATTTGTAACTAAACTCTATGATTTCATTTTTTTCAAAGTATTGTGCGTAATTGATTATATAGAATAATCAATTACGCACAATACTTACTTTGATGATACTTACAAAATGATAATATGAGAAAAAAAATAATTATGTGAAACTAAATTCTATAAAACTATTGTCTATAAAACAATGTACGACCCTATTATACACATAAACCTTCCGGAATTAATTATCTAAATGATGGTGAAATCCAAGTCAAAATACGCTGCGAAGACTAGAAGAACGACGCGGTCTTATCATAGAAACAATCTGTTTTGGAAGTTATCTTTAATACAATGTAATAAATTAAGAAAACAACTTCATCAACTCCATAACAGTATCAAAATCGTGTGAAAAAAGGGAGTTCAACACAAAACGTGATATTAATGATTCAAATTTAGATACAATAAACATAATGTCCGGTCGCGGCAAGCTTCATGTTTTCATTGTTGTGAAAGACTATTAAGGATAAAAGAAAGTAGTCGAACTTTACTGTTATTTTATAGCACATTGACAGTAGAAGTTTTTATGACAGTTTTTAGTAGGACGCCGTAAAATCTTATGTAAGTCTAATATACGCTAACAGAAAATTTAACCAAGATATTAAGCTATTAAATTACCAGCGCTTTGGAGATCGTCCCATATTGTTTGGGGTTTTATTTCTGGGTAATAATTGAAATCATTAAGTTTTGGTATTTTTTTACTAAGTAAGGTCGCTCACAATGGGCCTTATAAGAAGGCTAAAAGTCACCCAAAGGGCAATGGAGAGGGCTATGCTTGGAGTTTCCCTGCGTGATCGAATCAGGAATGAGGAGATCCGTAGGAGAACCAAGGTAGCCGACATAGCCCGAAGAATTGCCAAACTTAAGTGGCAGTGGGCGGGGCACATTGCTCGCAGAACAGACCTTGTGAAGGCCGCAGGAACCCGTTGAATGCGAGAAGCAAAGAACCGGTCGAAGTGGAAGTGCTTGGGGGAGGCCTATGTCCAGCAGTGGACGTCTTTTGGCTGAAATGATGATGATTCTTTTACTTAATGAAAAAAGAAAAAATGCGTAGGTTTTGGCATTTGGTATTTTAAAGGGTACCACAGATGTTTTTATCAGGTTTAAATTGGAAAATAAATAAATAAATGACCGCAGTACTTACTGAAACTAACCACTATGGTTGCAATAGTTAAATACTACGCCGTAGCCTCTACGCGATTCTTGCGTAGCTACGGACGGCGTAGCCAAGTTGCTACGTAATGCCTACGCCGCGTAGCTCCCCATAGTAAATGAATATCCTCTCACTTTCTATTTTTATTATAAATTACTTTGAACATTTCTATAAATATCGCCAAATGGACAATTTAGGAGCGATAACCAATTTTAATAACAGTGATTATTAACAAGAGTCAATGTTTACTCCAAGAATTGGGCACCTAAACAACAAGCCGAGAGATTCCTGAATGCCCAACTACCCACTTACTTAATTAAAAATAACTATATTAAGTAAGTGAGAACTTACCGTCAAAGTTTGCGCGAATCAATTTGATAAGTGATTTGGTAGGCTGCTAGGCGTAACGTGTTTTGTTACGCCCTTGAGCAGTTTCCGAACATGTTTTCTTTTCACTTGTTTCACGCTGTTATTTCATAAAAATATATTTTTAGTATTGCATGAACTGCGTTTCCAAAAATCGAGAGGTATCTCTTCCCTGGAATAAAAAAATATACAATGTTGTGGAATTCTTTGTGCTGCCAGCAGATATTTTCTGTTTTATTTTTAGTATTAGTTTATAGAGAATGATAAATTTTAGTGGATTCTGTTAGTGTTATGCTATTTAAAATGTAAATATTGTTAGGTACGTGTAAGCCTATGTTTAAATAAAGTACCTAACTAAATAAAACTAAAAGTGTGTCCATTAAATACCAATTACAAAAATAATCGAGTGGTTATAGGTAGGAACATTCTTCAACTGCCCCAATTTGCCCACTCTGACCTCGCTATATTGATATTCCGTGTGCAGAAATGTTTTTCTGCAATGATTTGACACATTCAGAGGCAACACATTATAGGAAATCTTTTCCTTATTATTACGGAAGAAAGTGTTTCACATTATAATCTCACTATACTGTGCATTTCAACCAGACTATATATTTATTATCCGTATTCATATTTCATTATTACACAAAATTTTATTCAAATATAAAAAGGTAAGGTAACATTTTTTTATTTAATTTCCTTCTTGTGATTAAATAGCTTGTCTTACAACGACCACTAGACCGGAATTGTCAAATTAAATTTATTCACGGACAGTAGGTCGTCTGGTTAGTTCAAATTCTGCTGTAGAAACTTTATTAGTTACTGGGTTCACAACCTTTTGCTATGAAACATTCTGCTCTCAAATATTTTAACAGTTGAAATAACTTTGTTGCTCTTAAGTCCCCTATTATGTTTGAAGAACTTTGTCTGCTCCTCATTCCAGATTTAGTACAGCCGGTAGGCCAATTGAAATTCTGTCTACGTCTTTGCAATCATTTGGCTAAACAGACGTGAAAACTAGATGTTATGTGATTTCATGTTAAGACATTGGGAAAGTCCGAGCATCATCAGACTACAATGTTCCCTCTGCTGGGACACAGGCCTTCTCTCTGCGAAAAGGAGTGGGCCGTAATACACTACGCAGGCCCAGTGCGGATTTGTGGATGTCACATGACTTCGAAATTTTAGGTTGTAGGATATACCGGTTGCCTCACGCTGTTCTCCTTCACCGTTTATAATGTAATATCCGTATGTAATATTTATCTACCGTTTCGTTTGTATACCTATTGAATAAGGGGAGTAGTAAGAGATGTGGCAACCTCAAAATAGATTTACCTACCGAGTGGTCCATGGAAACAATGTTATGTTGCCGAGTTACAGAATCATTGCTAAACCAACGGTGGGCAGGCTGACCGCTCCAATGCTCACCGCAGATATAGGTCCATGTTAATTTACCCATGTATTGTCACTTCAGTGCCTTAGACGGATTACGGTTTATTCATAATTATTCGGCTTTTAGACAATAATTACTATTTTACTTCAGTTTGGTCGAGTGGTACCTAGTCGTCCCGGCTGTTAAAAAAAATATTGTTCCCTCCTATTAGTTTTAATTGTTATTGGTAGTCGTGTGTAGGTGGGTGTAGACCAAACGAACATAGAACCAGAACAAGAGCAAGAGCATTATTTTGTTAATATTCTTAACATTTTAGATAAGAGAGACCAACGAGGAGAGGAATGGTCTATCCCTGTTTACACAATTTTTTTTACGTTTTATGGTGTTAAGATTATTCTCTCTTATAGTAATCTTGGTAGGGATTTTGCTATAATCAATACGTTTTCCAGACGGATTGATGATCGCAGTCGCCCCTTTAGAAATAAGTTATCTCTTGGTAGCCGACAGGTATAGAAGCCTGCTCCTGCAGGTACTTGAGTTTTGTTTTCTTGAAAGCATTTGTGTGCCAATTATTGCATGTTTTGTAAGTACCTAATACAACATATCAAACCTCCAATAATTCTAAAATAAGCTTTCACCAAAAATAATTTAATAAATTTAGCGTTGATTCCATCTTTGTTACCATTCAATAAAAATATGTATGTGATTCCAAAACGTATCATTATTGACGGAAACGTGGAAGAGAAATCGTAAAAGAGACAGTCAAACTGAGAATAAAACGGTTGAATGATTGCCCTCTTACAAAATATCACTTTTGTTCGAGGGCGCGTCGCGGGACGTTGGGTACAGCAGAGATTCACTTGTTTGGAGTTCAATCGACGGTGAGTTACGTCACGTTGTGGCCAATGATATCCTGCCTGAGGTTATCAGCACTGCGATTTATCGACCATTCGCATTGCTGTTTACTTGTTATCGATATAACTAAGGCTGTTTATGCGAAGGTTGGATCTAAATTAAGAAAGTTATATTTATACTTTAAGATAAATTGTTAACTTTATTTAGCTTAACGTATTATGTTTGGGGTAAATAATGCCTTACAATCCTGAAATAATATTCTTTTCACGTTCTTGACTCCCTTATTTCAAAATTTACGTGCCCCTCACAGACGGCGTTTAAAAAATGAAGCCATTTTTGTAAACAGTAACTCGCTTGAGTAGTTGACGAGCTCGGTGTTTACTCAAGTACCTAAGTCAATTAATACACGGACAAATTTTATTTAGCGAAAACTCAATTTCATGTGTAAACAAAACGGCGGCCACTTCCATCCGATCGAGTCCGAATTATTTTTGGCTGATGATTTATTGGTTCAAACAGACGTTAAGTGGCAAAGGATTATATAAAGTGTATTTTGACATCTTCCCGCTCTTTATTGTACGGTATTATTAGAAAACATTAAGATTTGTGAGAATGAGAGATTTATAAAACATCAGAGATCTTAAAAGGTTTTCCCGGGAAAGTCAACATTGAAGATTTGTTATGACTTGTCTTTTACTACTAGGTTGATTTTGTGTTCACATATCAATATTTTTATATGTTCACATAAGTGAACATTTGCTATAAAAGCTCAGTTAACACTGAGCTTTTGTGGTAACCCACAAATGTGAAAGCACATATTATTGTAATGTAGATTACTGCCGAGTCGAGTTCGTTCGTATGTGTACAGTTTTACAGCTGTTTATACAACATCTTTACGCTTCCCTACGAATACGTTCTCACCGATTGAACATAAAAACGTCTCTGTGCCAAAAAGATTCGAGTCGGTAAAGGAATTCTCACGTCGACGGAATGTGGCAAGATTTGTACAAGTGGGGGTCCTTTGGGAGATGTGTGTAACGAATTCTGGGGAGGCGAGGCAATAACGCAATGCACTACGTACCTACATGGGGTGTGAAAAACTGGAGAACTAATGTGTGGGGCGGTCGGTATACAATCCGAGAGTGACCGCGACATTTTTATGTTTTCAACTTTGCCTCGATTGATGTTTTTTTTTTCACTTTTGTTGACCGCAAAATCCGTTATATATAAAATCTAAACCATGCTATCGAGGTTCTTACTTTATTACGTCGTAGTGCATCACAGATATTCCGTGATGATTATGTCGCGATCATGCCCAAGAAAGTGGCGTCAATAATACGCAGAGAGAGAGGAAGCAACAATAGCATTCTGAAGATATTTTCTGAAAGGTTAGAAGGACCTACAATGGATATTATTATGTTTATCAAGCTACTTGTACATGTTCGACATGGGGCTTGATAAACCTTTCTGTAATGCTTTGTTTTTTGGTTTTATGTTTTAGGTATTATAGGTAATTTGTATGCCTAATTTGTTACTACTAACATATTTTTAAGTTACTTGTAATACTAAGACGCTAAGAGCCTACGATGCCATAACATATTTTTTTATTACTTTTATTGGGCACTCTCATTGTGATATTTGAGACAACATTCGTATTAGCTTTCCATTTCTATTACCTTATGACTACGCACTCGGCATTAAAACCCGTTGATGTCGGTGCACTTATCTGATATTGTATTCTAGTGGCCATTGGCAGCACGGCTACTGGTGTGGCTTACGATCGGAGTGACACTTACTAAGTGTACCTACTGACATCAGTGTTTACGTACACGGCATGGCCACTGGCATGCGATGTTTGTAACAGGATTACGTTTCGTTCGCCTGAGGTTCAGCTGCCTAGACTCCTAATGACGTCATTCTGGATTGGTTATTTAGATTTAGGGTTTTTTGTATAAACGTTTAGACGTTTTTGGTTCCGGTAACACCAAAGATATATGTATCTAAAAGACAAACAAATAAAATTGAAGTGTCTGTTTGTAATGTCAAAATAACAGCTTTTTACTAAATGCGTAATAATATGAAAGTATATACGGTACTTATAACAAAAAAAAAATTTTTTTTTTGTCTCTGTCTGTTCCGGCTAATCTCAGAAACAGCTGGACCGATTTTGATGGGACTTTCACTGGCAGATAGCTGATGTTTTAAGGAATGTAGGCTACTTATTTTAGAAAAATAATTAGTAAAGAGACACGTTATTGTTTTGCGACATCCATGCGAACGAAGTCGCGGACACAGCTAGTAGGTAATATTATGAGTGATGGACTAATGTCAGTTTATTTTGTCTATTACACTTACAATAAAAAAATCAATATTATTCCCCCGATAAAGTTATCTAGCGATGGAAAAATCAGCCCTTACTTGATTCTTTGAGGTTTTTAATCATTTGTTTACTCACTTACTTCATTGTCTCTGCTCGTAATCTTCTAATATAATTCTGCAATTATATAATTTTCAACACACTTGCTCGTAAAGTGGCTCTTATTGAACCGCTTTAAGGTCCATAATGGAGTGTATTACGAACGCGTGCTTTTTCTTTACTTTAATCCACATGTTCTGTAATACCACAGATAACTATTTACTAGTCGGAGACGCGCGCTTTTTTAATCTCATCAAACCCTGCGTTCCAAATTGGGAAATAATCGATGTGTTCCGAATTGGGAAATAACCGAATTAGCGTGAGCGCGATAACGATAACGAATGCCCGAGAATCGTCATAGATGACGTCATGACATTCGCCATCTTGCGATAATGCCGACCATGCCCTAGAATAATATCACCGTGAGCGCTGTCAAAAATTACAGTGTGTGTATGAGGTTGTGTCAGTGTGTGTTTTGTTTTGAGTTGCATCATCTTTAAATTAAACTAACGTGGCATTTTTGAAATTGTGCTTCTGGCTGACAGTCGCCACCTAACCAAAGAAGAAGAACTGAAGAAGAAATGTGGTGTTTATACAAAGAAATACTGTAATAATATCTTTTTTACATTGTGTAAGCACTGTCATGTGAGCGCGTTCACGAGTGTTCCGAATTGTTGCCAGCTCTCAGCAGTCATACTAGTAATATCTAAATCGGAACGCATGTGAGATGATGCATGGACGTAATATTACGTCCATGGAGATGATGTGAGCGCTGTGATGTGAGCGATTATAGCTAATTCGGAAAGCGCCCAAAGAGACTTCATGCCGAAAGAAAAAATCCGCGGGCTATATTTCAATTTTTTTTTAAATAGTCTGTATTGTCCTTGGTCGCAAAATGAACTCGCAGGGGACCACAGACAATTTAAGGTGAATGCGCAGTGGTAGACCGCGAAATTCTTAGGTTTTTTGCAATTTTCAGGTTTGTGTTTATTATATTTTTTCTATAGGCTGTATCGGTTTTGTCTGTGCCATAGATTAATATGTTTAAAATGAGTCAATGTTGCGCGCGCATAGCTAGTGCTGGCTAGCACGGCGCGCGGGAAAACAAAACCAGCGCGCCATTTTCCATACAAGTTAATATTTAACAATACAAGTCTGTTTTTTTTCCTCGCAAGTGTGTTGAAAAACGTCGTATGAAACGCGTGTGCATTAATCAATATACACTCGGCTTTCTTATCGCTCTCGCCTGCGGCTCGCGCGATAATATCGCCTCGTGCATAATGATCAACATAGCACACATGTATCATAATATACTATTATTCAAACATCCATTACAAGTGATTAGGAAAATTCCATTTTATTATTTCTACAAAGAGTGTTACAATAATGGAATGTCTATTTAAATTAATTTGAATAATTACGCGATAATAACATCGATGGCACTTAAACCTTTGTTTGCTGAGACCGCAAACAAAGCCTTTAATTTGTATGAATATAAAACATTCGAAACTTCGAAATAATAGAAAATTCATATTATTTTACATAGCAGAAAATGCGTCTCCCTTCGTTTGCCAGTGTACTTATAATTCGAGAACCACTAATCTGATTTGTGTGATTTTTGTTTCAATTCATCGATTTTTTATATAGACTTTATTTAAATTTTATTTTCATATTTATGTTAGGTACATTATTTATACTTTAATTGATCTCCTCATGACTAACACGGTTTTAAGATAGTGTAATATTAACTGAATGGACATTTAAATAGTCTGAAGTAAACGAATTTAATTGATTTATTTATTTTATAGATAATTTCTGCGCCTAGGTAATAGAGCTATAAATAATATTATTTATACATCTTTTGGCCACTCGTTCTTCGTAATTTCTTTTGCGAGGTTTCATTGTAATTAGGGTAGAAAATTTCATGAGGTAGCCCAAACGTTGCAGGCGTTAATAAATGGAGATTACCTGGTTCTAAAATTAAACATCGTCCTTGCCGAATTGTAGGATTACCTACAATGAAATTTACGATCCCGTATGTATCTACCGAAGTTAATATTTCTTAGACACGATTTATCCTAACTACCCACCCGGAGCCTGATTTGCCTTAAGGCGAAAGCGTCAGGGTAGCCCGCGAAATTCAAATCTTACGTGTTTTGCAATTTGCAAAAAACGTATAACCTGTTGTAGGTATATTGATCTGAATATGATTCGCGGCTGCAACCAATAAATTTATTTATAGAATTATAATCATAAAACTCATCAAAATATATTACCATACTACTTATTACTCATCATATACCCTATTGAATGACTAATTCATAAAATCATGACATTTCAGGCCAATTCTAACCTAAGGAGTTGTATTGCTGATTCTTATGATTATGATTCTGTAAAGTCATATTTGTTACGGTCGCGAATCACATTTTAACCAACATATAACCTGACACTGACCTGCTAATTGCAAAAAACTCAAGAAAATTAGAATTTGCGTCTACCTTAGCGCATGCCCCTTAAGCTAAAATTTTGAAGCAAACAAGCATAAGAATATAACGAGTTTTGTGACAACATTCCAAATATTACTACGCAGAAGCAGTTAAAAGGTTGTTGATACAAGTTCATATCCATCGTTATCAGCTTCTTTGTAAAGATACTTACCTACCTAATAAAAATATGTTTGAGAATCACCTAAATAAGAAAAAGAATTTGGTACGTGTTTTTTATTTACAGGTAATAGGTAAATAAATAAATAAGTATTTTGTTTTAACAAAATATTACCAGCATCAATCATGCTGCCGCTTACAATATTCATGATTATGAACATCATTGTGTCATCAACCACAAAATCATCATCATTCGGTTAAAAAGGTGGAAGTTAATTAGCATAATCAGCCTATAGTGTTCCAACTGCTGAGACACAGGCCTCCTCTCAGCGAGGAGTCAGCCCTAACCCATGCGGGCCCAGTGCGGGTTGGTAGATGTCACATGTGTTCGAAAATTTGGTTCTAGGACATTTCGTTTCCTCACGATGTTTTCCTTCACCGTTTTGAGAGCAGTGTGGTGATGAAATAATTTACGCAAAGTAAAGCGACTGTCGGGGTTTGAACTTACGACCTACAACTCATAAATCAATACTCTCTCTCCGTCTCGTGAGTTAATACTTAAGTACCTTTTTTCTTACGTAATAAAAGCAGTGACGAAGTAAATTAAGTTTGCTGTGGGCACAAGTTGTAACTATTTACATTAATGTTGCCAAGTTATTGGAACTTGAATAACTGGAGCATCAATACTTACCTGGCTGTATTGGGATTTCTTGCATCTGGTGACTGCGAGGTCGGGAGTTTAAACTGAATCGTTGCGCTATTTATTTTATGGTACATTGACGATCAGTGGTGGCCCAGAGGCAACGACCCCAACTCACGAGTTGTAGGTCGTGGGGTCGAACCCAGCCAGGCGCTTTACTTTGTTTAAATAATTTCATCACCACTACTCTCAATATGGTGAAGGAAAACATCGTGAGGAAACCGGCATGTCCTAAAACCAGAAATTCGAAAGGCGTCATCTCCCAACCCGCACTGGGCCTGCGTGGTAGTTTAGGTATAGTCCACTCCCTCTCGAACAGAGGAGGCCGGTGTCCCAGCAGTGTGGGAACATTGTAGGCTTTGACAAGAGTCTGAGTCTGAGTGTGTGGATCTTGGTTTTACGCTACGATCAATAATATTCTATAACATTTAATTTAAAAACAGGGCACTTCAGACGCATGACAGTCATAAGTATTGGGCCACACACAGATACACTTTCCTAAGGCAATAAGCAATCTTGTGACAGAACTGCGGGGTAATTGCGTAGCACGCTAACAGTAGAAATGGCTTTCATTTTGACAGTTTAACAACGTTCATTGCGTTATTTGTGTAGTTGAGCACACAAATTTTTCGAACGAAGCAATGGGTTAGCAATATCCTTTAAAATTATGTGATTGGCAGTGTGTTACTCACTCAATTAGGATTGAGGAGTGTTGGAGATTGAAGTAGCGACTCCAAAATTTGTTTGAAGTAGTAGTGAAGTGCTGAGATCCATCTATTTTTATATTAAAACAAATTTTTCGACGCTTTTTAGTTAGTGAATAGTTTTAGTTAAGTTAGGATTTAATTTTGTTATTTTTTATAGGTTGTTATTTACGTGCATATTATTTAATTCAGTATAAACATTAAAACTAACGCAAATGCCGTTAACATGTATTAAAGGGTCTATAGAGTAGCATATTTTTTATCCTTCATGTTTTACTGTAGCATGTATAAATACTGTAGCAGTTTTGCCGTATTATGTGTGTGATGTTTCTTCTTGTTTTGACCTTTTTTTCGATTTTGTGGTCAGTTTAAGACAATTCAACATTAAACATCGGAGGTATGAACCTCTGATGGAAAAGGTTCAAAGGCGAAGTGTTGCTTAGTCAAGTTATGCTTCTGAAATGCAACGCAGTCGGCGATCGTCGTGCTAAGTATGTTATTCACACCCTAACTTTAACGTCGTCGATAAAATACAGCGAAAAGAGAGCAATGAGCCAAAGCAATTATTTTGGTTTATTTGTGCACCCGTTCTCAAAGACTACCAATATTACACAGGGGTTAATGAGGTTTTCATTATAGATCCTAAAGGATTCTGCTATTAATCGAATGGTTTAACATTATTGGAGTTTTTTCGAAACCACTTTTTTGTTGTTTTTAATGACTCGTCTACCATGACAGTATCAATGGATAAATAGACATTCTTACATCTAACATAAACGCTTTAAGCATTCTTGGTTGTCAGTAGGTGCAGTAACTTATTTAATCAAAGGCGAATTGCCAATTGAATCTGACTTGGTTTCCGTACGTCCTCTTCGGGTAACCTCTGATAATCAGCGCTGTGCTGTGGGTCCCCCATAGCACAGCATCATGCTGAGTGGAAGCCTTTTTGTCACAGTCATTTATTTATTTATTTAATACTTCAAGCACATAAATGTACAGAGGCGGACTTAATGCCATAGGCATTTTGTACCAGTCAACCTTGAGCCATGACGTGGAGCTTTCGACTATTTCTGTTTTGTGCTCGCGATTATAGATCTATCTATTTTGTTTTTATTTTCATCATAATTATTTTCATTATTATTCGTTAATTATGTTTTTGTATGCACGTGTTTCTGTGACACATGAACCTATTTTTCTTTATTTTCCTATTGTGAGAAAAGAACTTATTAAATTTGTTGCGATTCTTTTTCAAATCATACCATACTATGAAAAATTACATTCTTACAAATAAATAAATTAAATTAAATTCTATTCTATTCTATTTTATTCTATTCTATTCTATTCTATTCTATTCTGTTCTATTCTATTCTAATCCCATAAAGTTGTCAGACAAGGAACGGCTTTGGTTGAGGATATGACGATGTCTTCTTGGTCTATACAGCTAGGAAGCAACGCAACGGTGAGAATTTAGGTAAGATCTCGCTTGGTTCGTTTAGTTAACACCTTTGAGCTTTTGCTAGTATACAAAGTAACCGGTGTGAAGTGGACATCGTGACTGCAGGTGCTTGTGTGCAACTCACAAAGCGGCTGGGCACTGTGCCGTCGCGAATGTTAACGGTATTTGGACACGGCACAATACCGCGTAGTAGCAATAAATGTAAGTCTGCTGCATACTTTGTGTCGACGAGGTTGTTTTTAGGGTTCCGTACCCAAAGGGTAAAAACGGGACCCTATTACTAAGACTTCGCTGTCTGTCCGTCCGTCCGTCTGTCTGTCACCAGGCTGTATCTCAAGAACCGCGATAGCTAGACAGTTGGAATTTTCACAAATTATGTATTTCTGTTGCCGCTATAACAAAAAATACTAAAAACAAAATAATATAAATATTTAAGGGGGGCTCCCATACAACAAACGTGTTTTTTTTTTTCGGTGTTTTTGCCTTGTGGTACAGAACCCTTCGTGTGCGAGTCCGACTCGCACTTGGCCAGTTTTTTATAAATATGCAGATAGACTCGGAATACAGAAAAGTAACAGAATCCAGAATATGATTCATCTTACACCACAAATTGCGTCACAGCTTATGTAATAACAAAAATAGCTCGGTTTTAAATGTGGCCTTTTTGTTTTACCTTTATGAATTATTTAATTCAGTGCAATGGAGCTGAAATTTTATAAGAAGAGAATTGTGGCTCACAAATAAATCCGATTGAGTCCCAACAGAGGCTTTAGAGATGAAAGAAATAAGTAGGAGTTGGCAGGTTTTTATATACCTACCTCAAATTGAGTAATTTTACTGTTCTTAGGGAATCCGTCTTTTAGAACGATTCTATTGATCTCGAACGGTAATAACCGCGGAACACACGTGAAGATACCAACCCTATCTACTGAAACTCGTTCACTCACGTTCGTGTGATGTCATATCCGTTTGATATCCGATGACGGTAAGCCACTTATCGGATACAAATGAAATGTTGCATGGAGAATATATTGATAGCGGATTAATACTACCTACTCGAAGGATTAGCGGATCACTCGCCGGCTCTCGTAAATATTTATAAGCTTCAGAACATTTTCAGAGAATAGGATATGAATTTTTTGTAATGCTTAAGCCGTGTACGCACGAGCGAACAGCCGTGACATCAAACACTGTGTTCGTCAAAAATGTTCGTGGCGATCCAATTTGGTTGTTCTGTGCGGACGTTGTTCGGAGGATGCAACTTCACTGTCGACCACTTCCAACGGTGAATCCATAGTTTTACTGAGGGGTTGAGCGCGAACACAAGTAGAAATGTGTTCGCAAGGTGTTCGTGTTCGCTTTGTTAATTTACGTCCACACGTACGAACCAAATGTTCCGTGATCGATGTTCGTGTTCACCATGTTTCGTTAAGCCGTGTACGCACGAAAGAACCATCCACCATAACCACCCACCACCACCACCATCCATCACCATATTCTATCCATTCGCATAACAGCAGGCTGGCGGTACGGAGGGACATCGCTCTGTGTAGCTTAGTGTTTCGGGTGCTGCGCGGCTGGCTTCACCACCCCGAGCTGTTAGCGGGGCTGGGGCTGCGCGCGCCGCCCGGTTGCGGGGGCGCCCGTCGCCCCACGCCGACGCTACTGGAGCCTTCCTCTAGGACTAACCTGAACAAGTTTGCCCCCTTATCACGCGCCATAAGATTGTTGAATATTATTTCCATTGAGGTAGATATATTTCACTGCAGCCTGATGAAGTTCACAGAAGTAGCATCGAAGTGCATTGAAAATGTTGGGATGTGATTTTAATTGTATTTTAATGGTTTTTGTATTTTTAATTATTTTTTAATGGTATTTGTATTTTTAATTGTATTTTAATGGTATTTCGATTAGTATTTTAATTGTATTCTATTTGAATTTTTTATTTATATTTTTTTTTTATTGTATTTTAAATTAGATTTATGTTTGTATTTTTAATTGTATTTTTGGGGTACCTACTACCTACTCAATGTAAGTTAGGTGTATGTGTATCTTTGTGGTAGTAACATTGCTTTGGCGTTTTTAGCTGTTATGATGTTATTAACGAAATTTTGAATAAATAAATAAATAAATAACTTGTACACTATATCGCACTGTTGCTTCGTTTTTGCTTAGTTTTCTTTCTTCCTTTTTTTCTTTTTGCTCATCTCCTGAGGGTCATAGCGTGATGTTTAATCCTATAGCCTTCCTCAAAAATTGGGCTATTTGATAGCCCCATTTTTGAGAGCAAAAATAATTTTTCAAATCCGACTGGTATACGGTGGTAGTTCTAGAGATTAATAATAGCGCGTTCAAATAAACTCTTTACCTTTATTATTAGTAAGATTCAGTACATTCTGCTGGCCAACGAGTTTCACATATACTAGGAAACGTCCATCTCATATAGCCAACAAAGACACTTCACTATATTAAATGAAAAACAGAAAAAAAGATCGTGCCCACATGTAAGCTATAGGTATTTGTTCGAGAGTGTGGATTTCAGAATGGACTATTTACTACATCCCCGGTCGTAGGGACAGTCTCGCTTTGATTAAACCCTTTCGACGCCTCCGTATCACTCCCCCTTTCCACTTTTATCTACTTTACTTTTCCACTCATAAAAGGACCTTACAAAATATTTTCTTGGTTCACAAAACGACTTTAGTTTGTAAGCATGTTTACGGTGATATGCTTTTGAATGTCAAACTTGGTTTGTAAGACTATAAAGGGAATAATTAACTTTGAAATAAGTAGGGTCTCTGCTAGAATAACTTTCATGTTATTTTATCTTATTTCTGCTAAAGTACTTACGTTAGTAGGAATTAATTTCAGTAGAGTAGGTATCTAATTTTAATATCAATAACAGTACCTATTCTAGGATCTTTTGTACCTACCTATTTTTTATCCTTCATATTTTACCGTCGTCGCGTCGCCGTCGTCTACGTACCGTTTATTTTGGATACATAAATTGTTTTTAAACAGTTTTGCAGTATTAGGTATGTGTGACTTCCAATGTCATGTTATGGATGGTATCGCAATCCGCATCTGCTTCGCGAATTTATTTTGAAAACATTCGTTGCGCGACCTTTTATTACGCAACGAACATTCGCTTGCGATACGAATAGTTTGGTGAGTAGGTACGTGAATATGCTGGAGGAGTGCTCAGCTTGGGCCCAACAGCGCTGTGCCCTCGTCACGACACATGGTGCGGGTGATCTCTAACTTCCGGCAGTGGTTCAGTTCATGGTCGGAAGCTTGTGCTTCAGATAGACTCAGAATTCCGTCTACTGTGGCCTCTTTTTGCGAGGAGGTGATGCATGCAAAGGAGGCGGCAGAGAGGAAAAAAGAGAGCATACCACTCATTCCACCCGCACCAGAAGAGCAGCCGGGCGTCGAAGGACGCTTAACGATCTCTGGCCACCATAAGAAAGGGCCTGCGGGTGGCGAAATTGGGGCCGTGTCGTCGCTCGAACAGTCAGGCTTAAAGAGGTGGTACGCAGTATGCGCGCCTTAATGGAAGGACGTGCGGTCGTGGGATCGGCCGCACTTGGTGATGGGGCCCGCTAGGCATGCCACGAATGTTCGTTGCGTAACAAAAGCTCGCGCAACGAATGTTAGCAAAACAAGCGAAGTAAATGTTCGCGGTGAGTACGGTCCTTTGGGCGCATTTTTATTCTCTTGCGTATGAATAGGTTTCTACAGCCTACAACAGTAATGCCTCTAAGCGAGTTAACAGCCCCTGAACCTGCTTGCCTCCGTAACGAGCTAGATTAAAAGATCAATATCGAGCTCAACTAATGACACGAAGCACGACCATAGCCTACGGGCGCCGCGCGCCGTGATCACATGACACCTTTTAACTCCTGGATTAACAAACCTGCTATAAACATTTTTGAAGCAAAGATTATTTATTCAAAGAAAAACTGCGACCAAAGTAAATTTATTGAGGCTCTTTCTTTTTACTTTCATATAATAAAAAAATAAAGCTGTAAACATAAAACACTCACAGATAATATACTTACAAATACAAGTTAACTCAATATTTATTGGATACATCGATAAAATCGCCTTTCCTTTATTTATGACAGTCACCTGATTTCATTCGGTCCTCCAAACACCTCGCGGCCCATTTTCGCGAAGACTTTTTCCCTTTTATTAGATTATAGCTTTCCTTTTTTCCAATCGTTCCAAAATAAATTACTCGCTGTTAAAGTCAAATACTTGTTTTGACACAAAGTGCCGCACGTGTCATTCTTGACGCGACTGTGTTTGTTCAAATTGATGGAGTAAAGAGTGTTATGAAGTAATTTTACATTGTTTCGAGAAATGTAATTTTAGACTTGGTTACGGGATTGTAATTTGCGATTTGGTTAAGTTTTTCTTTTTCTTTGATGAATTGTTTCGTCAATTGAGGGATGTTGAGTTATCAAGTGGTAAAGAGTGGGCATTTCGATTTTAAGGTTTGTCTTTTATATAAAAAAGAAAGACACTGATTTTAGTACTGTATTATAAATGTATATCTGAATAAGTAGAGTTTTCAGTTAGATTTTGATCTTATTATTTATACTTACCCACTACAAAACTGGGAGCTGAAAATGTAGGGCAGAAGCGCGCACGCAATGAAAGCTCTACCGTTTTTGATTTACAGGGTTTATATGGAACGTTAGTCTGGCGGACATAATTTAGTAATTTACGCCAAACACATGTTGGTTATTGCGGTCGATGCAAATGTAGTACTAATGAAGTTACTGCTAGCACGCTGACTCCATTAGGGACTTTTCAAAATGTTCAGTACGGCTACACAAACGTTTATTTCATGGGTTATTGATTCTCTAACGGCTGTATCAAATGAGAATCAGTACTGGTTGAGTGAGCCATTTGTACGAATAATTGAGTGCTCCAAATATAGAATGAACTGTAATGAACACATTATTGAGTCGTTAGACGCTTGACCGTACAAGTGGTCTGTTTGTAAACAGATATGCCTGTAATTCTGTTTTGTTATGACAATTATTGAGAAGTGGATAAAAAATGATGCCCCCAATTTTAAAAGCTGGTAGGGACACAGCCTAAGGAATAAGGAGAATAAAATAGAAGGTCTAATCGCTTAAGGAGCATATTTATTTTTTGATAAACAACTTTAGGTAGTACTTCACTTAAAGTTTTGTGCCAGATTTGGGTAGCAACATTGTCGGACGTTCTAAAAATAATAATCCAAAGAACACTGCTTTTATCTAGCTGCATTTACCTTTCCCAGTTTTCATTCCGGAGATCTTATAGCAGTCCGTGTAGTTTAAGTTTTAGTAATCGTAAGGAAAGCGTATTTTGATCCATTAGTCAAGACAATGGCAAATCTTAATTTTACCTAGTTTCGCTTGACGAAGTTCACATTTCAGAAAATATATTCTAACTACAGAAATTACCACGTTGCATACTATAATACGTTGTCGCTCAATATTATAAGAGGACGCGGTTAAATCTTTAATCTGCACAAAGTTAGCTTGTATGCTAAAGTCAATTTTGGTATTAACCATTATGTTGTCGTTGATAATTAAGTATAATACAAACTAATTTTATGTGACTCTCACCGCCATGCATCATCATCTGCCTAGCCTTTTCCCAACTATGTTGGGGTTGGCTTCCAGTCTAACCGGAGGCAGCTGAATACCAGTATTTTACATGGAGCGACTGCCTATCTGACCATCACAACCCAGTTACTGGGTAATACGATACCCTTTGGTAAGACTGGTTGTCAGACTTTCGGGCTTCTGATTACCCGTAACGACTGTCAAATATCCACGAATGACAGCCGGGACCAACGGCTTAACTTGCTTTCCGAGGCAGGGAGGGGTCACGGTATGTATAGATGGTCACCCATCCACAGACCAACCGCGGCAAGCGTAGCTTAACCTGATCGATCGACCTGTGCGGCTGTTATTATTTATCCACGGGCCCCACCTCTCAGCGCCATGCAAGCTGTCTAAACCCGTGTATATTGATGAATCTTTCATGACAAAAACTCCTCCCGTGCATTGAAATTTAATAAGCCGTTTTCATGAAGATATATAAATCGAATTTAGCTGCTTTTTTCATGACTACTCGAAGATTTTGGGGCGTGGGTAAGTTTTTGACTCCCTAGAGTAAACCAACCGTTCTGAATGGCCGAGAGTTTTTTCGGGATTCCCTTTTCTTGCCACAAAGAAGTCAGATTCATTTAACGAACGGCCTTTTAAGAGAGAAACTTCTTTGAAGCTTATTAAAGAATCGTTTCGGAGGATTAGAACCCTTGAGGCGTACCTAAGGTCGCATAATATATGAATATTTATACTTCCCCGCTTGAAGCTAGAAAAATGTTTTTTAATCACTAAAAAATAATAATATAGGTAGGTATGGCACGATAACCGAGTCCGTTTAGTAGAAACGAACAAACAGAGCGGCATGAGTGTCGTTATTAGGTCAAGTCTAAATTGGTCGGATTTATAGTTTATCTAGCAAGGAAGAATGTAGGCAAAGTGAAAATCCGATTTAACTCGCTTTTACCTGGCCGCAATCGGCGTCTAGATTCGATTCCCCGGCACCCTGAATGGAAATTGGATTTGCAGTTCTGCAGAGCTATGCATTATGTACTCCTGTAGATACTTTTCAAATTATCTGCGCTAACTTTACTATTATGTATTCCGTGCTTGAAAGAGAATTTACAGAAATAGGTACTATATGTCTTTATTTCTGAGATCGTTCGTGATCGCTTATAAAATGTTTTATGGGCTTGTTTGATAAGTGGTTATCAACGTTTATTTCCAATGAGTATTTATTGATATTGTTGAAAGAAAACTTTCCTCAACATCACTTCCTGCCCCTATCCCAAATTACTTGGGGTCGGCGCAACGTATCTTTTTCTTCCATACTTCTATAAGTCGTCACCTCGGCAGTAGTCTCCCTTTCTAGCTATAACATCTTTTACATAGTCCATACATACATCGTTTCTTTGGACTTCTTCTACTCGTATAGCCTACTACCGCCGTCTACTTTTACCCTTCATGAGCAAGCCACTCACCAGATTCGCAACTCACCAGATTTGCAACTGATCAGATAATGTACTAATCAACAACAAGGTATTTATATAACTTTCAAAGAATTTTAATTTTCTCTAAAAGACTAAGTTAAATATTTTTTACTCAAAAATGTTATATGAAAGTGGTATAAAGTGTACATTTGGTGAGTTGCGAATCTGGTGAGTTGCGAATCTGGTTAGTTGAGAATTTGGTGAGTTGAGGATCTGGTGACTTGCTCATGAGGTAAAACCTACCTACAGCTATTTTTTTTAAAGTACCTACTAAGGAAGATCCATTATTGAAAAAGTAATACTTATCAAAAATTACTGATTTTTCTGAAGAGAGATGTGCTGCCGCGCTAATTAGAAACGCAGTAAGGAAGGATTTTTGGAAAATTGAGTTACCTATAGATTCTGAATCCTCGTAATGAGCTCTTTATGGTGATTTGATCCTTATTTTGATAGCTGTTAGGGAAGTGGTATTTTTAATAAGCAAAAACGCAGTATATTTCTTGCTGAGAAGTAAATTACTATGCACAACTGCAGTAAGACACATTACTGCTCTTTGCGTTCCAGTATTTGTTTAAACATAATTTATTTTACTAGCAAGAAACGCAGTAAGGTACACTTGCTGCTGTTATGACTTTTAAATTATGTTTAATGATTAATTTAAGGATACTACTTAAAAATGCAGTAATATTGGATACAATTTTTTTTCTAAGCCTCCATTTCAATTGAAAGAAGAGCACAATAATTAACAGCAATTTGATTTCCGCGCAGACAATAACCCTTACATTTTTCGAACTACATACATTTATGTCCGCTGACAGTTTTCATCACAGAGTCGAACACTCTTTACAAAAAAAGGACAAGTTTACGACTTTCACGATTTTATTGATGCTGTGAAACAAGTCCAAAACCCTGTCGACGTTAAAATCATGGAAGTATCCGATTTTTTTCTCTTATTCAGATCTTTCTTCAATTCACAAAGTACGTAAATTACTCCAAGAATTTACCTAAAAGATATCGTGGTTGTTGTAGCAAAAAGGGGCACATACACTTTAGATTTTAAAACAAGCCACGATGAAAATGAGTACCTACCCAAATCCTAGACTTTCTTCAAATTAAATTTATGAAGAATCAAAGTTTGCCTGAGGTTAGACAAAAACGCGGTCCTAGGGGTATAAAGGCGACAACTAAATCAGCCATAGTTTTTAAATCTAATGCCTCATACAAGGAAGGAATTTTGGCTGAATTTGTCCTTCGATAATAATAATGAAACTGATATCGAAGAAGCTTGATAGTTCTTTATTACTTTTTAAATATTTGAATTATTATGTTCAAGTTTTTTTTTGTAGTATAAGAAGACTGATAGACCTTGCTCAGTTCTCAGACATGCAAATAATTCTAACTCTGACTGATCTGCGTATTTGCCATAGACATATATAATTATTTAGCTGTGATTAAGATAGGTAATTAAAATTTTAATGTTCGAAACAAAGAAGGAAGTTTGGTTGAAGTTGATTAATGTAACTGATCTTAAATAAGTGTGACCTATTTTATATTAATATTCCTAGATTTTGTAAAGACTCTAGAGATTGTTACTAGCTTTTATTATTTCAGTGTAATTGGTGATAATTATAAGTCCTTGTCGACTTATGTAATATTTATCTATGATTTTGATCTCAACATAATGTGCCATAACACCTGACTGTGGTTATAATAATTTTTAGTTTTGAGTATTATTTGTTTCTTTTAGTAAAAATACATTAAAATAGTTGTATTATTTATCTCTCCTTGATATTTAATAGGTACAACCAAGTTATTGTGGTTTTTTACGTGTGTACACTAATTTCAAAGCTACTAGTCGCTCTTTTACTGCGGTTATGGTTTGTAGTCAGGCTAAGCATAACTTTATAAAAATATTGTATTACTAAGAATAAAGGCAGTAATTGTCTGTGATTAAGATAATTTCAATATTATGTTTTATTTGCTATTTAAAATAACGTAATTCATTAAATATACGTTGTTTATTTAATTAAAAAGTGGTTAAGTTGAATATAACCAAGTAATTCACATTTAAATCCTATTTTTAATAGTTTTAAGTCAGTATGGCACTGCGTTTATAGTTTGTAGTCGGAGTGATAATAATAAATGAATAAAATAAAATAAACGCAGTAAACTGCGTTTGCTAGTAGACAGCGCAGTAACTCCAAACTTACTGCTGTTACAGCTTGTAATACTGGAGTTAGTCTTGAAGACCCTGCCAAGCATAAATAGTTTTTTTTGTTTTAAATTAGTTCTATTAAACATATAGAGAATTGGGTTAGTTCATATGAAACAAAGCATATTCAGCTATACATGTAAATCAAAACATATTTACAAAACTTCAAAATTATACCCAAAACATCAAAATTAAATTAAAAAATTTTAGGCGCCATTTACTCGAAACTACGAATAACCTCCTTACTGCACTTCTAATTAGCGCGGCAGTGTGAGTTCCCCGACTTCTTTTATAAACCGGGATTCTTTTTGCCCGTCCGTAAGACAAAAAGATTAAGATAATTTTATTTTGCAATTATGGGTATACTTACCTAAAGGTTAACAAAATCATTACAAGATCGTCGCATTTAGACAAGTTAGTTTATAAAGTCTCTTCACTATCAAATAGTTATATTCTTATTTGATGAGAAACAACAAGCTTATAGAGGTATGAGGAACAGGGTGTAATGTTCACTCACACTCTATGTGTGTCTGGCGGGCAATTGCCCGATGATTCATGTCGGGCCGTTGTATCTATGCTAGTTGCACGGTAAACTCTGCTTGCGAGATGCAGGATTTTGCGTGACGTCAGTATGACGCGTTGTTCTCAAGTGGCGTTGTAGATACCGCTACACGCTTCTAAGGCTCTGTGGGACTATTAAATTCAAGTTCACCAGCGTTTTTTTCTTATTTACGTATGTATTACGTCTTGAGAAAATAGTACACAATACACAAGGGTTCCCCAAATAAACAATGTAAATCACCTAGGGACCTGCGCATGCTTGAGTAAGAGAGTTCATATTCTTAAACTACACAAAAATACCTATCTATCTTGTAGGAATATGAATAGATATTATGTGAACTTGAGACCGAACCTACCTATTTATTTTGCGAATAGTTTTATGTAAACGAGTTGGGGTTGTATTAAGTCTATTCCACACCATACAATTTGATCGAGTTAGTCCAATGACCTTAGACTTTGGAATTATTGTCATCAGATTGCTCTTCACATAAAATCTGTGGCCTGGTGCTAAAAGGGCCAAAGTACGTTTTTGTATGAAACGAGATTGTAATGCTAGTTTATTGTAAAAGTATGATATTTTTTTCCAAAATATTTTTTTTGACGTGACAACGTCTTAAATTAGGTTGCGACTGGGAGTCACTTATGAAAAAGTGTAACGCTCGGTAACGTTACGATGAGTCACCGAACGAGAGAGAGGCCCGCCGAATGCCTTGCGTCTCTCTCCCACTCAACTATGATCGGATGATCGGTCGTTGTCACGTAAAATCTTCGCCCGTAAAACCGACTTTACAGGCAACCATTTTTTTTCTTAAATTAGAATTTAATTCATATACTTAAAAACATAAATAAAATAAAGTAAAATATTTTTGCCATACTACAATTTAACACCTAAAAATAATAACTATGTATGCTGATTCATTGTTATAACGCTCATTACTGAAAATAATGATTATTGATATTGGCCCTATTAGCACAAGGCCACAGAAATAATTTGATTGGTAATTTGAGTAAATTGTCATTCGAATTGTAAGGTGTGGAATAGGCTTTAAATATTTTCTAGTATACGTCATCGGGTAGATACCTACTATAAAATAACTACAGAACAAGACCCACATAACCCCTACGAATTGTAGGTAGGTACTTGAGACTCTCCGAGCTTCACGGTACCAGGAGGAATAAAATCAAACTACGGTTTATCTCGTAGGTATCTTCAATAATTATTTCTATAAAATCTTACGTATTTTACAACTTAATATTTTTGCTTGTCAGCCTAATCTGATGCCTAATCTTTTCTAATAATAAATCTTCCTGCTTGTCTCGTATTTTATGCCAATACCTTTTAACTGACTCACCGAGGTTGCATGTAAGCACCAAATATTCCATAGTATCTACAGTACCAAGGGTTTTGTTCATTCTTCTTCCGGGTTTTGACAAACACGTTACTGTCCATTTTTCTCTGTTTGCGCGACTGGAATTAGCTCCGCCCGTTCGGGTCGTGCGTGACTAATTAAAAAAATTCTGTTTCAAACATTGGGCACTGGCGTGGCGCAAGCGGCTAGAACTAAGCTTCATGTGATACAATTATGAAAGTAGTTTTCATAGAAATTAATTTACTAACATGAAGTTTGATAATAAGAGACTGTTTTGAATAATGTATCCTGAAAAGTATAATGATCTTGGGATGTTACAATTTGCGGGGTAGCGGGTGACCCGCTACCGCTAACCAAATTGTTTATAAAATTACTCTTATTTTTTAATATCTGTTTTTGTTATGAAAAAACTCCCGGGTTTCTGAAATCGTGAAAACATTTATTTTTGTATCGATATTTCCCAATGACACGTCGTTTCCATAGATTTCAATACATTTACGAATTTTGGTACCTACCTATGTAAAAAAAACACGTTAAGCATAGGTACCTAGTGATTCTAGACATACATGAAACCACACACATGAAAAAGTAAATCAGTACGTATCTATTTGCTCTTCGATAACGTAATGATAATAATATGTCGTCTTACAAAATATTTACGACACGTTGCCACCACTGCCCACTGCCACTTAAGTTTGGCAATTCTTCGGGCTTTGTCGGTTACCTTGGTTCTCCTGCGGATCTCCTCATTCCTGATTCGACCACGTAGGGAAACTCCAAGCATAGCCCTCGCCATTGCCCTTTGGGTGACTTTTAGCCTTCGTATAAGGCCCATTGTGAGCGACCACGTTTCAGTGCCATAAGTCATCACGTAGTACATAAACAAAACACATAATAAAGTATTCTGTTTGTGTTTTGTTTATAAGACGATTAAAAAAATACACACGTAATTGTTCAAGTTTTCACTTTTATCGGCACTCCCGGAGTGCCACTGTTTTTTTGTGTAAACTTCACAGTGAATAACGACGAGATTTTGGCTAAGTAATAACAGCCATACGGGTCCATCGATCAGGTTAACTTACGCTTGCCGCGGTTGGTCCGTGGATGGGTCACCATCTTCACATGCCAAGACTCCTCCGTGCCTCGGTTGGTCCCGGCTGTCATTCGTGGATCTTTGACAGTCGTTACGGGTTGTCAGTAGCCCGTAATTCTGACAACCAGTCTTACCAAGGGGTATCGTACTACTTAGTAACTGGGTTGTTAAGGTCAGATAGGCAGTGGCTCCATGTAATATACTGGTATTCAGCTGTATCTGGTTAGACTGGAAACCGACCCCAATATAGTTGGGAAAAGGCTAGGTAGATGATGATCACAGTGACTATTCTTCATTCTCATTTCCGAAAGACTAAGTACTTATACAGGAAAAAATTTTGACGAGTGTGCAAACTGAAACTTTAAACTTTAATAACTGGCGAAAAATTTAAACGCAGGTGGGTATAGAATCATATAGGTAGGTACTGAATTCATGGTTTAAGTTTACGTGCGTAATTTATCCTGTATATTTGTCGAAATGTTTGTGTCCATTCTAACCGGGATTCGAGTAGGTACCTATTTACATAAAAACTTTCTAAGTCGATACAAAACACGATGTCCTATGTAATCAGATATCGCCGAGCATTTATTTAATATTTACTTTGTAAGCGTTATTCCACATTCAATCGTATTGTGTTCAAAAATTATCATCGATATTCGACATTTTTGTTTTCGCAGCGTGGCACGCGTCAATCATGCCACACATGCGGGCGACACACTCAAAATTGTTACTCAGAGATCAGAGAGAAATATTAAATGGCATATTTAATATCTGCCCTGTTTTTTCCTTATTCTGTGCCATCACAAATGTTAATAATGTATGAGCCTTTACGTGGGAAATGGAAATTTTGCGGCGTTCCACTAAATAGGCAATCGGATGTTGTTTATCAAAGAGCCGAAATTACTTCGCCGACTGGCGACGGAAAAGTAAAGTGTAAAAGCTAAAAGGTTCCATTGATTAGTTTTACTCCCGACATCGCAGGGGTAGAAGTAATTTTGAATATGTTTCACGTTGTTTAGATTCCTGAACGATTTGTTCATGGTCTGTTCAATTTGAACAATGAAATTAAACGCAATATAAGTAGAATCTTTTGTTCAAATCTACCTTCAGACCAAAACGCCAAACCGCTTTTAATCTAGCAAGAATATTATTAAACACTAGCTTCTGCCCGCGACTTCGTCCGCGTGAAATTTCTTGTACCCCCACCCCGTCGCGTCGCAACACTTCGTATTCGCTTACCGTTCACTCTGAGTTTTTTTCTTTTTGCTCGGCTCCTAAGGGTCATAGCGTGATGTTAAATAGCCTATAGCCTTCCTCAAGAATTGGGCTATCAAATGCAAAAAGAATTCAAATCTGACCGGTAGTTCCAGAGATTATCGCGTTCAAACAAACAAACTCTTCAGCTTTATTATTAGTATAGATAAAAAACTCTATGGCCCATAACTCCTTAATAGGTGTACCAACTCTTAACATCTTACACACGTGATAACTTTTAAACGAAATATCCGATTGAGATGAAACAAAAAGTATTTTACTTCTTCATAAATACTCTTGATAACCTAATGCTTAATTTCGATAAAGATTAATATTACGATACATATTTAACGTAGTTTTTTTTTCTTCAGACGATTTAATAATTATTTTGAACACAAAATCGGTTATTGTGATTAAACCATGATAGCTAGATATATGTTCTCGCGGACTTTTTTGTAGGTCTTAATGGGCTCTACAAACCCGTAGTACATTATTTTGTTCTATTGTCAATAGTTTTTGCAGCGCACGCAAAAATAGGTTTTCGATTTTACACCTTGTGTTACAAAATAGCAATTTTATTACGGATCCCTAATTTTGAAGAAAAAAAATATAGCCTATAGCCTTCCTCGATAAATGGACTACCCAACACTAAAATAATCATTCAAATCGGACCAGTAGTTCCAGAGATTAGCGCGTTCAAACAAACAAACAAACAAACAAACAAACAAACAAACAAACAAACAAACTCTGCAGCTTTATAATATTAGTATAGATAATGTTCTTGCTTTTCAAAGGCACCTTTAATTTACTTTTTAAGTTTTTATTAAAATTATTAATTAAGCCTTCTCAACATAGTGAACTTTAAGCACCACTGACGTACCTACCTGCGCGAACAACCAATATGTATGTAAAACAAAATAAAGGTTCTTGAATCTTTTAACAAATAGAAGCAAAGCTCACTCTTTAAAGCTAGAAGGGGATAACGTTTATTTTCGCCTTTAAATCCCCTGTGACCAAAAAGTGCATGAATATTGGATGAAGTTCTGGATCACCTATTGAATATTTATAGTAAAATTATTAATGTAGATATACTATGAACGAGAGACCGTATTAGAATAACATAATCATTTTATAAAACAGATAATAAATTGTTATACATTCGATGTATGTTGAAAGAGTTCAAAGATTGAAATACTGCTACAAATCTGACAGATTGAAAGCATCGCTTTGAAACAACTTCCAGTATCTCGACAACTTCATGATTTATATCTTGTGAATTCTTTTCTATACAATTTGATCTATGATGCCATAACATATTGTCAGATATAAAAAGTAGTACACTTATGTCACAATACTTGTAACAAATCTTTAATCAGCGCCCTTTATAATGGTAACGTACTTAATTGTAAATGTAGTTTTGTTCTGTGTTCACGGCGAGCTCAAAACCACTAAGCTTCCATTAAGTCCCCAAATCGTTCGGAGAGGCGTCCACTGTACATTCGTACCACGTACAGTCATAGTTCACCAAAAACGACATTAGGGCTGGGATATGGGGCGAATATTTTGTACAATTGCAAACAGAGAAAATTTCCTTCGTCCTATTTGTTTCCGAACAAAGAGTCAAGTCTATAATGAAATTCCGATAGGAAACTAATCATTTTAGAACAAGTTCATTATGCCAATAAACATTCCTTTAAATTTCAGGACTACTTTCCTCTGCAATTAGTTTTAGCTTCGAATTTTGCGAGGGTGAACAGCTGCCTGTATACCTAGCTAGCTTCAAACCTGACGTGGTTCCATGAATTGTCAAATTAGCCTGACCTAACCAGGCCAATCATTATGAAGCTGACTGTCGATATTAGTTCTTCCGAAAATTACACTTATGCTCACTTCCTATAAACAAAAAAACTAGTCAAGTGCGAGTCGAACTCGCGCACCGAGGGTTCCGTACAAAAAAAATTACGGTTTCCGGATTTTTTCTTTTAGTTGTGCTACATGACATTGCTTCTTACCAAATTTCATTATTCTAGGTCGACGGGAAGTGTTGCGAGTGTCAAAATATGTGGCATAAAAGAAACATAAACGCCCGTATCTTTTGATTGCGTTGACTTACTAGATTGATTTTTCAATGCTTCAAGGGATTGCCGCTTTGTGTATTTGATATTAATTTCAACTTGATAACTCCATCTGTTCCTGAGAAAAAGGGTCTTGGCAGACGGACACACAGACGGACAACGAAGTGATTTTATAAGGGTTCCGTTTTTCCTTTTAAGGTACGGAACCTGCTTACCAATAGTAGCAATTCTTATTGCCAAACTGTTTAGATATCGATACCCATCACGTCTGCAGAGTTTCGCTAGCTAATTTAATTTAACCCTTTAAACAAATAATTAAATATCAACGAAGTATTCAATTGTACTGTACCTACATTGAATATTTTTGAAAAAAAATATTGCTACGGTGGGAATAGTCATCATCATTATCATCATCATTTCAGCCGAAAGACGTCCACTACTGGACATAGGCCTCCCCCAAGCACCTCCACTTCGACCGGTTCTGTGCTTCTCGCATCCAACAGGTTCCTGCGGGAAGGAGTATGATGCCGAAAATTTAGGTTTTAGAACTTTTGTCCGTTTGCCTGTTTGTCTGGATGTATGTTCCACATTAGCACAAGAACGGATGAAATTTGGCACACATATAGTTTATAACCAGGATTAACACATAGGGTACTCTCAATCCCGGAAGTATGTTCCCCTGGGATATTTCCGACATCAACGCGGGCAAAGCCGGGGGTAATACTAGCAGAGCTAGAAATAAGATCCACTCAGAATCTTCAACTCGAACGGCACGTACGTTTTTTTTTTAGGTAAAGAGCAGCGAGATCTTAAATGTATAAAGTTTCAGTAAAAAGTAATATCAATGATGGATCGTTATATTAGGAGATATCAATACCAATCGCCTCGTGCTGCCGACATGAGAGAGACAAATTTAATTTCACTTTAATATTTTAAAAGCATTCGTCGCTTTAATCGCCTTTATTGAAGCTGGATTTTATTGATAATTTTATTGGTCGTGACAGAATAATTTTAATGATGGCACCATCACCGTTGAAAATGCGTTTGGAACGACAAATGTATAAAGCTTTTAACGAAATGAAATCCATATATTACCGAATAACACACTCGTAACTCGGTGATATAAGTCGCTCAGAAAATGGCCTGGCACAATGTAGCCATGATAAGCATCGCACACACTCGTAATTTGTTTGTTTTATGCACGTAAAACTGCATAAAACTTTTGCTAATTCATTTTGCGTAAACGTCGCTGTTTGCACTCAATTACTTTAAAACGCTGCGACAGAAAATGCTGCACGTACGACATAACAAAGGATTTTCTAATGAACTGTTTACAGAAAGAAACCTGTTTAGTGTGTCTCAGCTTTAGTTAGATAGACTGTACAAAAGAATCTAACCACTTCTGAGAGAGACATGTATGCAGTCCGCCATTATGAAAACACTAGCTGCGCCCCGCGGTTTTACCCGCGTAAATGTCGATCCCGTGGGAATATCGAGATAAAAAGTATAGCCTATGTGTTAATCCAGGGTGTCAGCTACCTCCATACCAAATTTTAGCTAAATTGGCCCAGCCGTTTGATCGTGAAGAAGTAACAAACATATAAACACACACACACACTCACAAACTTTCGCCTTTATAATATTAGTGTGATATTATTTGACCTACGAATATTATTTTTTTAAAACCACAAACCATAACCATAACCATAATCAGCCCATAATGTTCCCACTGCTGGGACACAGGCCTCCTCTCAATGAGAGGGAGTGGGCCGTAATCCACCACGCGGGCCCAGTGCGGGTTGGTGGATGTCACATGTCTTCGAATTTTTGGTTCTAGGACATGCCGGTTTCCTCACGATGTTTTCCTTCACCGTTTTGAGAGCAGTGGTGATGAAATAATTTACACAAAGTAAAGCGCCTGTCTGGGTTCGAACCTACGACCTACAACTCGTAAGTCGTGTCCGTGACCACTGGGCCACCACTGCTAAACCACAAAATCATACTAAATTGGCTCGAGCAACTGAAATTGCACAAAAGAATCTAACCATTTCTAAAAGAGACGTGTATGCAGTTCACCATTTTGAAAACATGTTCTTTGACCTACGGATATTATAAAAAAAATGACCACAAAAATGTTCATACTAAATTCGCTCAAGCACCTACCTTCACGAATATGATAATAATATTATCGTCCTGTGATAGTTAGAACCTCATTCTATGAAAGTAATTTGCGTAATCAATTAAAGTAATAATGGTGTCGTGTTCATACTGCATCGTATTAATATGCTAATTTTAGAGAATAATATTGATTTTCAATATGAATTCTAATTCTGAAAGTGGTTTGCTGTGTATTTGCATCAATTAAAAGATCTTTGTTTGAGAACACATCAATCATTTAAGATCAAAATTTCTATATGTCTAGTCCCAAGAGGGTCCTTTGCGAAATTTTTTATTCGTTCAGTATTTTAATAAATAAAATGGCGTCCTTGGTCGTTAAGTTCGGCGAAATTTAACAAAACATCGTGATCACATCCATCAAGCTGTCTTATTGTATAGACGGAGGTCGGTCGATGGTATAAGTAGAGGGTTTTATTATGCGAAATGCCTTTAAACCTCCATGTTCATAATGAATGAACGAACTTTGGGTTTTATACCGACGGTGAAAAAATGTAGAAGAAAACTTTCGGTGATTAAAGCAGAGCTAGATGTAAGAACTATTCAAATATATTTTGTTAATCGCTACGGGTGACATGCCTAAAAAGTAAGTTTTTTTAGACCTGGAGGCGAGGCTTCCACAAAAAAAAATTAAGTACTTACCTAAAAGTCTGTAAAATTTGCTTTAGGTACCTATCTGCTTTTTAATAGAACATTTTTTACATAGCACTAGAATTTAAGTTTAATTATTTGACTATAGTATATTTCATTACAAGTGCGGAAAGGCTGTCATTGCAAAGAGTTCCGACAAATGTCTACCCGAGCCGAGGCGCAGCCGAAGGCGACGGTTGACAGTCGGAACAAGTTGCAATGACGGTTCCGCAGGTGTACTGAACGACTATTTTTAATACAGTTGCGAAAAAATGAAGCAATTTAATAAAATAATAAAAACATAATAAAAACACAAATAACTAATCATTTTTTTTGGAAAATGGCGCCAACCGTAGAATATAAGCAGTTTTTTTTCTTCACCCATTTTGGTAGGCAAAGGGAACTAGCCATACAGCTTAGTCTTCAGTATATTTTTTTTATTGATATGAAATGAAAATGAAATTTAATGAGATGAAATGAAATGAAACCTAACCTAACTCATTCAATTAAATCATTAAATCTGATATTGAAATAAATTAGTAGCTTCTTTTTAGAAATATACGTATTTGTATGAATCACAAAAACTCTTTAGTAAAAACTTCATGGTTGGTTTTTCTTTTTAATAGACATTATTTTGACAGTTGGGAAAGAGAACGCACGAGTTCGGGAGAGGTAAAAAAAAAAGCACTATTATGTAATAGCCCACATCCCGAACGCTATACGTCCCTGCAATACACCACTTTTTGAGCAACTGTATTAAAAAATTCTTTCGCTGCATTTTCTCGTGAACGTCGGCGACGTAACAAAAGGTCATAGATATTTTATAAACTTTGAAACTCGGCAGAGAGTTGTCGGTTTGTTCGATAAGAAAGTTTAGTTCGTTAAGTAGGCACATTAGGGGGAAACAGGAAAACATTAAGGCGTGTCGTCGACAGTGGCTCGACGCCAGACGCTATTAAAATATGCTAACCAATTGGACGCACTGACTTCATTTCGACTTGTCCTCTTTTCTGCCGGCATCCCAAAATTTAATGGTGTAATTTGCACGGTATAATATTGAATCTCGAGTATCTAGGTACTTCATCTAATGTATTTACAACACACTAAAACTTCAGCAATTTGATTTAACGATTTGATGGCATTTGGATTTGTTTATCTGCAGGTATCTACCTAAAATAATTAAAAACGCGTCAATATAAGAAAAACGCATTAAAACAATAGTTCCGTTGTCTTTTTACTGACTGTAGAATGAACCGATAACTTCGGTCCCACAAACTAAAACCAGGAACCATTGTTCGGGACCAAAGCGAGATTGAACCTAACTGAGTAATTATTAGCTGCTGAAGCCGTCGGCATCTCTTCCAAACAAATGATCAGGAAACAACAAAGGAGTTTGAGGAACGGAACCAACCGACGATGATTTAATATTTGTCGTTGTTGCGTGTGTGGAATGTAGGTACCGTCAAACAAAGCTATGAGTGTACAGGCAGTTAACTTGCAATTACTGCTTGTTACAATAGCCACAGAATAGTACTGATGCAGTAACCAACAACTGTACTGAACTGGATACAGCGTCAGTGTCAACGAACGAGTGCTGAGTAGTGAACTCTTTTACATCTTTTAACTATAAGTTATAAAGTACTCGTACGTTACTCTATTCTCTAAGTCTTGTGTATACTAACCAAAAGAACTTAGTCTGAATTTTTTTCTATTGTTTTTGCCACGCACACCATAAAAAGGAAAATTGGCAGTGAGGTGGACAAATGAATATTTATACCTGTACATCTGACTCTTTTGTTAGCTGTACACCTTCAGGCTTGCAACTGAACATATCATGAGCCGATGTTGTATTGACAGTTCAAACATTTCTCAGTTTCATATTTGTATCAGACATGCATCGGCGAACAATTCAGTGGCGGATTGTCGTACGATATGGGAGGTAAATTAGTTAGCATGAATATACCTAGGACCAACGGAATGCCCGTTCATTTTGGACCGTGTTAGGGTCAGTTCACACCGAGACGCGACGCGACGCGCAGTTTTCAAGATAGAAATACAATTACAGACCTTATACACCAGACCTACTACACAAAAAGGTACACAATTGAGTTGTGTACCTTTATGCTCCATTTCAACGTAAATATTTTGGTTTTGAAGCTCTAAAACCGAAATCAAATAAATAATTTTGTTGCAATTTTATTTTAGTTTGTGAAATTGGAAAGCTATGCTTTTTGACTAACCAGATGCAATGAATACATAATCAGCATATAATGTTGCCACTGCTGGAATACAGGCCTCCTCTCTTCGAGAAGGATAGAATGAATGACATTTATAAAACTGAATAATAATTTTAAATAGCTCAGAATTTAAACCACACAAATTAAATTACAAACATTATGGTATGTTGCAGAGAAACTTTGTTAAATTTTGACCAACTTCATTTGTTAGCCACCTACAAAACAATGAATAATATTCTATTCCATTTAACATTGGTATGTTTATCAGTTGTCTAGTACTCATAACACAAGCTCTGCTTAGCTTGAGACTAGACGGCGTTGTGTGATAGTTGTGGAATATTATTATATTATTATTATTATTGGTCAAATGTATTGTAATTTTCTTCAGCAATTTTCGATTTTCATTTCAACAAAGCACGAACAATTAACCATCGCTTGTATTAAATTAACTACGCGCACTGCCTAACTAGTGAATTCGTTACACAAATTGACCGCGACCTGCAACAACATCTGAATAGAAATCACCTATTTACCGATAACCGAATTAGAATGAAGTGATATGAGTTTTTATTGCTAAATTGAGAGCTAGACACTTGTTTATGGCTTTATGAGGAAAACGCCGCGAAATTCACATTTTCATTCGCAAATATCACTTTAATTTTGACAGTGACGCAAAATCAGAGGTAAAATAACTGTGGAGCGACTGTACCTCTTGTTTAGGTACAGACGCCAGCACATCAAGCTACTACAATCTGTCAAATTTCTTTAATAGATTTTCAACTTTATCACTAACACATAAGGTTCAAAGTTGATTGGGAAAATTTGACAGTTTCGGGTAGCTTGATGTGCTGGCGTCTGTACTTACATTTTTGACATTGATTGTCGCTGAGATGAAATTGCGACTAGATTTTGAGCGTTTTTAATTACTTACGGGAATTGGTCTTCTGGGAAGCGCTACTCGCTAGGATAGCTCGCGAAATTCAAATTTTCTTACGTTTTTTTTGCAATTTACATGTCAGTGTCAACTGTCAGGTTGTATGTTGAACAAATTAAGATTTGCGACTAATTTGGAACGGACTGTACTTTTGACAGATTAAAAATCAAAAGTCATTTATTTAAATTAAGCTGAGAATCATTTCGAACGTCAAATCGATTGAGACTGAGATTAGAATGTAAACGTTCTTACGTAAACGTTATTACCTCTTCCCTCGCTTTACATTATACGAAATCTGTAAATATGTGTACAGGGACTGTTCAAAAAAGCGTATGAAGAATCTCTCGACCAACAAGGGTTCCACACAGACTGTATTAAAGGATAATCCTAAGTCAGCCAAGTATGCTAAAAGCTGCCTTGTGATGTGTGTAGGTACGTCTATACAATAAAATACGTAAAGAACTAAAATTATTAAGAGTGTGGAACCTAAGATAGAAACACGCTTGTACGATACGACTACATACAGAAAGCACAGCTAATAGAAATCTCTATTCCTAGACAGCACGTTTCGCCGAAAACTTTGTTGGTAGAAAACATTGTTCGTAGATATCTTGGTTCATAGGAAGCACTGTTGACAGAGATCTCTGTTCATAGATAGCACTTCTTGCCGGAAACTTTGTTCATAGAAACCACTGTTTCACAGAAAGCGCCTGTGGTTCACGGAAACCAATTAGATCATTATTTTTTTAGGTAAGCAGTATTCCCATTCGCTCGCTCTTGCATCCTATGTCGATGGAGCCCCGCTTCGCGGGGCCCCTATTTCTGTGTAAAGGGTTTAAAGTAACCTAACACAACCGAACCTCGGGGTGCCCTTCGCTCGCTCTTGCATCCTACGTTACGCTTTTTTAACCAAGGTATCTGGAAACACTGGTTTCTATGAACAAAGTTTACGGCAAGAAGTGCTATCTATGAACAGATATCTCTGTCAACAGTCCTTCCTATGAACCGAGATATCTACAAACAATGTTGTCTATCAACAAAGTTTTCGGCGAAACGTGCTGTCTAGGAATAGAGATTTCTATTAGCTGTGCTTTCTGTATATAGTCGTATCGTACAAGCGTGTTTCTATCTTAGGTTCCACACTGAATTATTAATAATACTAACTCATTTAAAAACAAATTATACAAATGGCTGAAAGAACATAACTTTTATGACATTAAAGATGTCTTTAACTTGAAAATATATTTGTGTAGGTACAGGTATTAATGAAAGTGTGTGATCTGAATGACTGTTATTGTATTACCAATGAATCTGCGACATTGTATAGTTCACCTTTAACTCGTGTATTAATTATTTTGTATGCAATTGATAAAAAAATTCTGTACCTATAACTAAACATGTGGACATTATATCAAAACCAGACTGTAACTACATTATACCATGTTGGCAAATAAATATTTATGTTATCTTAAAAAAACCGGGAATTACCCCTCAGAGTCAAAATGACGGGGGGCGGAGGTGCTGCATTTCGTGCAGAACCGCCCCCCAATCTTTTTTGAAAAGACTGTTCCTCTTATATTTTATACGTATCTACTATAAAGGCACTTGGTACATACTTAACCTTTGTATTGAAATATGTAAAACTTAATAAGTAAGTACTTAAAGGTAGATACGAAAGTTCTGTCTATTGAAGTGTTTCATTTTCCTCCATGACATTATTAGTTTATCGTGTAAGCGAATGTACAGACCTTCCCGTCCCGAGACTCTTTTTAGAAATATTTTATAAAATACTGGTAAAAATAGATTTTACCAATACAAACCATTTCTGGTTTAATGGTACAAAACAAACATAAACCTGTATTAAGAAGGTACGCATAAATAATAAAAATAAGAAAAAGATAAGATAGGCCAACAAAGATTATATTAGAAGAAGTTTTTCTGGCCGAGGTCACTGACCGCAATTATTTAAGCATTTTTCGAAAATTAAAAATAAAAGTGTCTAGTAAAATTCTATCGCTTTACCTACATATAAAGCTTATAAGTACAGGAATTGAGCTTTACTGGGAATGGATATTTATGTGTAATCGATAGTTAAGTACCGGTGCTTTCATGCTGTGATGTAGTGGACTGTCGAGACTCGAGAGTCGTTTGACGTATCATATTCTGATTGGTAGGCTGTGTTGACTAAATACAATTCCGACCTACCGTATTTCAAAGCCAGTGGTACTCGACGTCGGATTACTGGTTCCACGCATATGAAACCGTGTAGGTGTTTCATCCAGTATTCATTTAAAGCGCAATTCATTAGAAGTATGATGTCACACCTATATTCCCAATTGTTTCCTTGTAGTATTAGTAGGTACAATGAAACTATAAAGCCACGTAATGAAATTGGGCAGTGGGTTCAGTCGACCTATTCAAATTGTGATTAGGACCCGCGGGTCCAGTTCGAGTGGGTCCTGTTGACCAAAGACTCCGTATTCACGGCAAACAAATGTTGCACAATATTGTTTCAGCAACATGTTTGTGTTGCACGAAACATTTCATGATACATTTTGTACGTGAAACTTGTTTCCGGCAGTACCTATAACAATATGTAGTTCAACACAAACGAAAAGCATGTTTTCAATTTGCGTTTCCACCTGAGAATTGAACTTTGAGGCGAAAATTCATTAATTTATCGAAAAAGGGTGGCGGTGACGCTTGCTTGACACTCGAAAGTTAAGCTTCAGTCTTGTTGAAATCCTACTAATATAATAATGAAAGTTTGTATGTTTGGATATTTATTACTCGTCACGCAAATACAATTAAACGGATTTGGATGAAATTTGGCACACAGATAGTTTATGACCTGGACTAATACATAGGATAGTTTTTATGCCGACAGGACGTTCCTGTGGGATGATTTTCGACCTCCATGCGGGCGAAGCCGTAGGCAACGGCTAGTTCTAAATAAGGCAAGGACGAAGGCTTAAAAGCCCAGTCTAGACGAGAATTAGTGCCAAAAATAGCACCTTCTACAGGATTAGTTACCCATTAACGTCTAATTTTCCTTATAAGAACTATTGACACAAGTTCGTGTTTTTTACCGACTTCACAAAAAGGAGGAGGTACTATGTTCGGGTGTTTGTATGTTTTTTTTTTTTTTTTTTTGTATGTTTGTTCATCGAATACTCCGCCAATTGTCGACGGATTTTCAAAATTCTTTTTTTGTTCGAAAGTAGATAGTTCTGAGGTGGTCCCATTGTCACCAAGTTAGGATCTGAGTGAGAGTGGAATACTAGGAGAACTCCGCAACAATTAACGTCCCTGCATCGGGAAAAGCAATATTTTGTAAAAGGTGATCAGCAGTTCTTTCAACTTCTTTACAAAATAAAACAACCGACTTCCAAAATACACTATAAAGTGAAAAATAACTTTAATTTCGGAAGTCGGTGGCAAAAAACAAAAATACAAATCCAAAGACACCGACTTCCGAAATTAAAGTTATTTTTCACTATATAGTGTTTTTTGGAAGTCGGTTGTTTTTTGTTTGTACCTAACAATTATAGTTGTGAATTATTTTCAGACGGTAAACAATAAATAATCGTTTGTTTGAACAACTAACAAACAACTTTCCGCTTCGAATGAATAATGTAGGTACTTAAATCAGAAAGTTTTGTATGTTTAAAGGATTGAGTAAACCTTCGGACACTTGTCGAACACTTTACTTTTGAATTCAGTTTGATAATTAAGGTCACAAAGTAAGTAGTTTAGATACCAAGTTCTGAGTTGAGCTGCACGATTTTTGACAAATGCATGCACTGATTGGACAGGTCCGCTCAATCTGTGTGGTTCTTTCTTCAAAATACCATTTCAGACAGCAATCTACATGGTCTTCACATGATGACGTGATGTGCTGGCGTCTGTGCAGTAGTGCTATTATGCAAAAATCTCACCGTGAAAACTTAAGTGAAGTTAGCTACCAATAGTGTAGCTACCAATAGTAGTCAATCCATAGCATCAGATGCACAGCACACCCAGTCCACCAGACTCACACACACCACACACACAGCAGCTCTCTTCACCAAAGTTTTCACGGTGAGATGTTTACAGAATACACCGGCTTATGCATAACTAAATCGCTTTATGTACCTACCTATATTCCGTAGATTAGTACTGTACACGGCCACATGCATGTTGTAAGAAGGAGTTCCGTGTAAAGCCGATGTTCGGTGTCCGTCTCACTGCTCACCGCCGCCGCCGGCGCGTGGCCCCCGCGGCTTTACCGCGGCAGCGGTCGCTCTTGAAAACTACAAGTAATTAAACTTGATACTCAACTATTATCTGTATACTCCTCCGAGTCAGAAACTTCGTCGTGTTTCGGGATGTGAAACTTTTCCTGCTAAAATTAACCCTTGCTTTAATCCAAAAATCTTTGCGAAATCCTTTCATTTTCGAAAGTTTTCCGCGAAACGCTAGTTTGTAGTTTTAAGCTTCATACCGTTATTAAAATATTGCATTTGAGTTATTTTGTCATGAACGTGAACACACATCACCATCTGCCTAGCCTTTTCCCAACTATGTTGTGGTCGGCCCCAGTTTATCCGGAAGCAGCTGAATGCCAGTATTTTACATGAAGCGACTGCCAGTCTGACCTCTACAACCCAGTTAAGTACTGGGTAATACGATACCCCTTGGTAAGACTGGTTGTCAGACTTTCGGGCTTCAGACAACCCATAACGACTGCCAAAGATCTACAGATGACAGCCGGGACCAACGGCTTAACGTGCTTTCCGAACCTGAACACACATGAGCAATTAATTAAACAATTCTTTGTTACGGTATGATCTAGATATTGACGGAACAATAGACTTGACAAATTGATACGAACGCGTTATGTGATAAATCACATCGTGAAGCAATATCTCAGTAATTATGAAAATATGAGCAAACACTTTTAATTAGAAGATAAATTCCACGAGTACATGTACTCGCATGCGATGCGAGACTCAGTTAACTTGGGCGGTAGGAAATTGAACATAACTCATTTTGAATTATCCGATTTCATAACAAGATGAATACTCAGTTCGAATTAATTTTGAACCAAATAACATGATATATTACGCAAACATTTGCTCAACGATTCACTTCCTTGCAAGTTTCGAGTTCCAAGACGTAAGAATTTGAGATATTTCTTAACTAGATATATTTATGCAAAATTCAATAAATGCTCCAAGGCTTAATACCCTCCGCAAGTAATAGGGGAAAAACGAAAAAGTGATCTCTCAAAAGTAATTGCCATTTTTGGTAATACGGCTTAGCTTTCAGATGTTTTTCCAAGAAAATTGAGTCACTCTAACATAAATTCAATTTCACTTATCCAATCGGCAAAGTCCAGGTTTTTGAGGGGCCCTGGACTCTTCATAATATGATCATAGGCTTACGCTTATAAGTATTCAACATGTAAAGCCACTTCCTACCTCTAAAGTTAATATAGTATATAGTTAGTTAGTTATACAAGGTGTTAATGAATTAACGCAAAACCTCTTAAGAGGTCATTGTACTCATCATTATGAACAACTTTCAGCTACTACTTTCAGCGATTTCAGGTTTGTTCCCCTGAAACCTGTGAACCTGAAATCGCAAAAAAAAAGTCAGCTGTTCCCTACATTTATATTTGCATAACTCGTCAAAATGTAAGGAACTGCTGATTTTTTTTCGCGATTTCAGGTTTGGCCCCATAGTAAAAGTTGTTGATGACCTAAGAGGTTTTGGGTTAATTCATTAACACCCTGTATAGTTAGCATAGTTGTTAATTATACAGCTACAGCTACTGACATTTTATCAATGGACTTTAGTAGAATATTGACTATTCAAGACGCAAATAATGCCGCCAAGTCTTCGGTTTCCATTATTAGCTCTGTCAACGCTAATCACTCCAAATCGGTGTAGGTACATGTCTTCGAAACGCAGAATCCTGAAACCTTGGATTACCAATGGTCTGCTACGTTGTATCCGAAATGGAGATAGCATGGCTCAACATGTTACATTCTCATGGTAACATAAATACGACCGTAATTTTTGTAACAAGCTTCTCAAAAATTTAAAACATGCCTATGAAAGGAAGGAGTTTCAAACGGCGACGAACAACCCTAAAGCAACTTGGAAGAATATACAAAATTTCTAATATTTACAAGATATAACAACTAAATCTATAATTTTATTTGATATAATGATTAGTTAATATAATAAACGATTGATATAATTTTAAAATGACTAATTTCTATAAGCATAACAAACAATGAATATGAAATCGTTTGATATACCTCAAAAGACATAAAACCTATTTAGTCTAATATGCGCAGCAAGCATGCAGCATGCAAACAAGCATGCAACATGCAGCAGGCATGGTTTCTGTCACGGCTCCGGCGGTCCCACGCGAGCTTATCGACGCAGATGGTTTTAACGCCCACCACAGCAGCTTCGGCTAGCCGGCCAAGCCCCAGTCGCGGCGGCGAGGGTGACACCCACCTGCTCCTCAGCTCGCGGGTCACCTCGCCCCTCCGCGCCTACGCGGGCTTAAATTACACTCTAGGACAAGACTACGTGGAGTTGGTTTTGCAGCTATTTGTTTCTGTCACTAACTTTTATCAATATCAAGATGTGCACTTTATTAGTTGTATCAGTACGTAGAATATAGAAAGAAAAAATTGCTGCTGCATCTGCTGACACTGTCTTGCTGCGCTATACAACACCCAGGAGAAGAGAGGATGGAATATTTTTTACAGTGAACGATCGGATCATAATAATATTTTTGTCCACACGTTTTCTAGGAACCTAACTACGTTGGAATAGATATATTGCATTCAATCCCAGCTTTACCAAATGTAGTTGCAACACCAGCTTTCAGTAACATTCACTACCTTAACTTGCAGAGCATTCGATTTAGACGCATCAAACAGCATACTCAACTAAATTATGATATGCGAATGCCCGGTCCCATGGTACGTAACAATCTAATTACACTTAAGCACATACATACATGCCCGCTTTGAGTGGATTTTCCGCTAAATTTCTTCGCAGGCACGTTGTGTTTCGTCCAAGTGCTTGGTGACACATGCTTTAAACGATTAGCGACACGCAACTCCGCAACAGTGTGGAAAGCTGTGGACACACGGACTCTAGTAGGAGATTCTAGGAATCTAGGCTATATGTAGCGTGTGCTCTAGAATACACAGTTACGTGTCTTGAGCTTCCAAGTGTCCGACTTGCTGTCTTAGGTTAACGTTTGGAATAACGTGGGAAGGATGAGGTTTTATTTATGTAACTTTGCTTTTTTCTTTAAGTACGTTATTGTAGGTTTATTCTCGGCTTGTTCATTAGGTTCTGCTTTGATTTATAGATTTAGGTAAAGTCTTAACACATGTTTATGTGCGCAGCAGTAGAGTTAACGAAAGTACGCTTTTATAGTCCATCTTGATGTGGATATAATGCAAACTTGAACATAAGAAGCCTTTGCAGGTGTCAGTTAGCTACACAATTAATTTAATCACTTTTTTTTTACTGTAATTATGAATTGTTCCTTGATATTGATTGTTTGCCAAGGGAGCAATCAACTATTTTGAAGGCGACAGGGATTCAAAGTACTTCACTGGAGCTCAAAATAGTGTTGCTCCCGAAGTGGACATTCTCGTCTCTATGAAAAAATAAGTGAGTCCAACTTATAAACTTATTCATAAAATGCACTTACTTATTTTTAATAAATAAACGTACTATTATTAAATAGTACGTTTATTTATTTACTCAAATCCTAATTTGAGTAAAAAATTACGAACGAAGGCAGAATGCTTTTCAAGCGTTTTTTATTTTTTCACAAACTTTTTTTTAAATTTGGCTCGCGCCTATTTTACTTTATCATACAGCCTGTTACTTGTTCATACAATGTTCGTGATTGATCTCTTTGGTGATTGGAACTTTTACTAACAATATCCACATTCCAAATTCAAACCACTTTTAGTCCCTAGGGATTAAAGAGCTATTTTATTTTAGTCCCTGTTTACGAAGCTCTTTTTGAGTAGATGTGATAAAAAGATATTATTTAAAGTGTTTACATAATTGAAAAAGCTAACAATCTTAAAATAATAATATAAGGATATAAAAAGGAGGGGAAATAATCAAAGGGTATAAAAAAGTTCGTCCGCATCGCTGGCAACAGGAAACGTGCCTCAAAGGCTGGCAGCATTGCCACGTCGTATGGCAATGCTGATTCTTTGGCCAAAAAATTGGCCAACCCCTCTGGTCACGTGAAGAGTCGACCAACCGCTTGGCGATGTCTTTGATCTTTTTAACACTAGATCTGACGTATTTGACAAGTCTAGTTAGTTTAACTGTTGATAGATAGATTACGATGATCTATCAACTCTGCCTATTAAGTTGAAGATTATTGATTTCATTATTGATGTATCTGTTACATTATAGGTACTTCATTAAATTTAATAAAGGGAGAATTTCATTTAATTTCATTTAAAAGAGTCTTAAATATTATTGTGTTAATACGATCGTATTCACACAATAATGTTAAAGACTCTTTTTATTGTGTTCTAACTTACGAAGCTCTTAAACGTAAAGCCAACGTTGACGTGAATCCAAAATCATGCAACAGGGATTTCTATTGCCTATCCTTAAAAACATCTGGTGAATCCAAATCAAGAAATAGAGGAAAAAGCGACCGAACCCACAACATTATGTAGCATTTCCAGTAATAAATCATGTGATGATCCTCATCTTGTCAGTTACAGAAAGTAGTCGTATCATCCCTTCTCATTTAGCGTAATGTGGATAGTACAAAATCCTGTACGTCTTTATTCTTTAGTAGGCGCCCCACGTAGGCCGTTGGATCGTAAAATCCTTTTGCCCCAAAACGGCCTTGAATGGAACACAACTAGATCACAGCTGATAAGGACTTATATCACAATATGCTGTTAGTTTTTCGTACATGGATTACAGACACTTGGGTTAAGTGACGTTTAAACGACAAAAATGTATGGCTAACGTTTATGAATAAAGGGGTTTGTTTACTGAATCAGAATTCGCATCATTCCTCTTTGTAGCTTTTTGTGAATCGTGTTTAAAATCGATTCAATTATTCAACATTGAATTGTTTTGTGCAAAGTGAATCGATTGAAATGTAAACATTTTTAGAGCGCCGCCGCCGTGCTTCAAAAGGAAAAGAAATCGTATAAAGATCACTCACACGTCCGCTGTCAAAAATGTTTGATGTAAATGTCTGCGTAATTTATATTTGAATATGTTTATGTGTTATTCAAGGGCTTTGTGGTAATCATTGAGTTTGAGAAAAACACATTAGGCGGTTTTGGAAAATTGAATGAAAGAAAAAACATCTATCATAAAATTTATAGATTCTAAATAAAATAAAATTTATGTCATTTTACGTGGCAATAAGGTTGTCGATGGCCGTTCCACACCTAGACATAGATACAGATACCGTCAGTAGGTATTATCTTTTACACAAGCCCCGCACACGGATCTCCTTGCAACAAATACATCACGTAGTTCATAGGATGTCATTTTAGTGTCGCATACGTTTTCGATTTCGGGGTGCTTACCGTCGAAGGTGAAATTCATGTGACGGACAGAATAATAAAGATTGGGTAGGGTCTGTTTCCTTCTGGTTGACGTTTGGCACTGTGGTCCGCGGACGAGTTCGAACAATAAAAATATGTTTTTGCATCAAAGTCAATGTAGAGGCAATCCAGCTGCTAGACAACACGGGCATAGTGTGTAGGCCAAAGAGAACTTAACCATTTGAGTTAGTGTAGTATACATTATACTACAGCAGTGTACATGTACAGCACAGCATTGTTACTATTATTTATTCAATATTCTATTATTCATTCGATATTTATACAAATATTGAATGGATAATAGTAACAATGCTGTGCTATACATGTACACATGAACAAAGTGTTTTTATCAATGATCAGACCCTAAGAAAGTGCTACGAAATGGTGTAAAAGTACAAGTTGACATTATTCTTAGCTATAACATAATCTATCTCGTAAAATATTAAGTTAGAGTTAAATTACTTATTCTCTTAGGCTAGATTGTAATCAATTACTAAGAACTTTCTTACAAAACACATACCCAAAAAAACACACATTACAAACAGCAAAAAAAATGCATCAATATTTGATGATTATGAATAATTATTATGAAATACCGGATTGTGTAATATTGTGCTTCGATTTAAGCAGTTCAAGTAGTGGTCAGAGCGGGCAAACCATAATTACCTAGTTTCCGCAAATTAAAATACAAATAATAGATACCGAATACGGACAGATAATGTTATACATTTTAGTACAAAAAATACGTATTAAGGAGAAAATCACGTCCATCCTTACATAAAAAAAATAGAAAACTCTAAGCAGCGAGAAAGGTTACTCTTGTACTCGTACCTTTGAGCAATTCTTCCAAGACGCACATCCAGTCTATTCAATACTTTTAAAGAAATACGTGACTGCATGCGTTTCGATAAAATGCTTTTTAGACGTGTGAAGATTGCCATTACGAGAGAGTACGTATAGTCGTTACAAATAGAACGCGCGTCATGTGACTTTTATGTCATTGACATAAGGTTTAAGTTACAATGATTGACGCAACTATACAGGTATATGAGACGGGGTGTCAGTATTCTAACAACAGATGACTCACTTGAAAACGTCTGAAAGCTTTGAAACTGTGAAATCAATATTCAATTAAAGCTAGTTCTGGTTGTCAATGGCACAAACACGGTTTGTGGACAAATGGACAGTTGAGTCCGTTGACCATGTTGAATTTCGACCAGAACATAAATATTGAACAGTCAACTGACCAGAACAAGACAAAGATGAAATCCGAATGGAAAGTCTTGCAGGGGTACAGATACAGGCTAGTAATTAAATTATTATAATGCAGAGAAACATTCATGGAGTAGAAGATTTCGAAAGAAAAACTAAGACAAACACCTTAATCGTCCTAAATATTTTGCCTAATAACAAGGCACGTTTTTATCAGAGAATTAGGGTCTCTTTTCCACTAAATAGGTTTGCTATTTAGTGGAAAAGAGACCCTAATTCTCACTACTAAATAAATTAACGCATTGAGTTTCAGAGAACGCGCTAAATTTCTGAGAAAATAAAGGCACTGCTTTCTAGGTTTTCCTAAATCTGAGAGTTTTTCAAATAAATTAAATTAGAATTACCTTTCAGGTGTTTTGGCTACAAGGACTGCACGAGGATAAGTACCAGCTTAGCCAGATTTTTGTCGAAAGCGGGACATAATAAAAAACGTAAAAAATCAAAATACATTCCTTCGTTATAATAAGGAACTCATGCAAAACACATGCGTGAATTAATGAAAAAAATTAAAAATCTCTTTTGTTGACTGTACATCATTTTCGTAATTTTTCATACAAGTTTCCAGCACAAAACAGAACGCCCAAATCCAAGCCAAAAAAAATTAACAGTCCAAGAATTGAATGTTTTGATGCCCTTTGATTATTTCCTTTCCTTTTTATATACTTGTACATATTCTTATTATTATTTTAATACTGTACATAATTATATGCTCATTTGAATGTAAATAAATAATACGAGTACAGTCCAAGAAAAACATCACATTTTCGCTCAAACCACAGTCGCTCAAAAGCAAAGAATCAACAGCAAACTTTAAACTAAAGCTCTTTAAAGTAACTATAGTTAAAGGAGTTCTTAATACAGCGCGCAGGAGTGGTCGTTATCAATGCTCACGTCGCGTTCGCAGTTTACGTTGAAGCGCAGCAGTGGCAACATTTCCTGTAGAACCGGCGCCGTATCGCGTCCATTCTACGTCCACTGGTTCCGCATGAACAAAATTCTGCACATAGTTTGTTCCGATACTGTGCAATAACTTTGTGCATGTGCACGCCGCAGGATCACTGAGAACTTTTGTAGGGTCAAGTTTTGAGCTAATTAGCTGTTCGTGGTTTTTTCAATGAATAAACTTTGCTTTAGATGTTGGTAAAGTCGTATTTGAGTTGATCTGAGCCAATATGAGCTTTGCATGGAAATTCATTATTTTGATAGTAGTTTTTCGATCGTTTTTGGCATAGAAATAGGTTGAACCTGCGATAATACAATTTGAACAAAAGCCTGATACAGAGGCAGAGGATCGTGAGGAAACCGGCTTGTCCTAGAACCAAAAATTTGGAGACATGTCACATCTACCAACCCGCAGTGGGCCCACGTGGTAGATTACGGCCCAATCCCTCTCCCAAAGAGGAGGCCTGTGTCCCAGCAGTAGGAACATTATAGGTTGATTATGCTTATGGTGAGATAGAGGTGTCTTCCATAAATTGCATTAAATTTGTAATGGAGTAGATGCACCATCAAACACTACTTATAATAATTTTGGTGACTCTTATGTAAACAAAGTTGTAACATGTTCATTACCTTAAGTACTTGGTTATTAAGACAAATAACACCAACATTTCAATATCAAAAACAATATTTCATAACAAAACACAGGCACGACATTCGCTTCACAGTAATGTACTAATACATTAGGTACTGTATATGAATAAAATGCAAAATTTTGGCAACAATATCCGGCCATAATAAGAGACAAAGCTGAGTGTGCGCGGCGATATTATGCACATTAATAATATCCAGGTTATGCAACCAGCATTATTTTATACCAACTAATGCTCTGCACTTACTTATGATGTGCAAACAGCTTTGAGAGATGGTACAAGTAATATTACACGTACTTGTGTGTGTTACCGATCAAAGTTCAGTGTAGCTGTTGATATAAAAGTGGTGTGTCAGATTTCTGAACGCTTCAGTGTTGATTCATTGGTGTTTCGCTTGTTTACAAGCTCAAGGTATTTTAAACTGATTTTGTTTCTACATCAGATTTAGTATTGATCACGTTATTTCGGTATATCCGTACATATATTATTATAAATAAAGTTACTTTTCGTGTCTGTCTATGTGACCGTGTTGCTCTTCTAAATTACGCAACGGATTTTGGTACGATTTTCACCATCCTTTAGAGGAATTATTAAAAATTAAAATTCATTTATTCATTTTGTGAAGATAAGGTACAAAAATTATAAAGATGATATACAAAAAAGAAGTTGGTCCATGCTATGTCGCTGCTGTGTGTGTGTGTAGGTATGCCTTTTGGCGGGATGCCTTCTGAATGCAGAAGGACTACGGAAGGTTTATGTGTATAATTTTAATTACCTTACATATAATACAGAAATCTCGATGTTTTGTTAAGTAGTACAACTGTATAAACCGTTCGAAGCAGGGGCAGGTCGCTAGTGTTTATAAATCACTAGCGACCTGCCCCTGCTTCGAACGGGGTGTTATAGGATAACCAACAGATGCCATTTCATCAATTTTTAGAATTTTTGTCTGTTTGTCTGTTTGTCGGTTTGTCGGTTTGTCTGTTTGTCTGTTTGGATGTGACAAAATTTGATTTGAACACGTTCAACGTAAAAAGTACCAAACCAATATGGTAAATTTTTATACTCAAATATAGTGTAGAACTCGGAGTAGTAGTTAGTTTTGGTTTCATCGCAATCGCTTCACTGTATCAAAAGATATAATCAATTTAATGTATTCTACAACAACTTTCATTACGTAAGTTGGATACACGTAATGACATCTATTGGCGCTTTATAGTACTAACGAAAACATAATTATTGTGTTTATAACATTATTATGTGAATAATCACGTCATGCAGGCATACCTATAAGATGACTATCACAGTCACTTCTGCCTGTGTTATTTGAAAAAGTAATGATTACATCATATAATGTTAATCGCTTTCGATTGTTGGTTGATTAGTGGCGCTAAAAGAATTTCAAATAAAAAGTAAGGATAATGTAAGATAATATTATGTGATGTGGTGTTCTGAGTGATAAAGATTGCAATGATAAATGAATTTATTTTTGTAAGTAGGTTTGTACAAACACTTTTACACGTCAATCATGTTTTTATTTTTTAAACTAGATGAAGTCGTCGTTTCCTATCTGACTACTCTGAGAAGAAAGGCCGAAAGAAACACACACACGGGCAACTTTATGTAGGAGCTCTTTCGAGGGGCAAGCAACCTTTCTAACATTGTTAACAGAGAAGCATTTTCTTAGTGACATAAGGTTTTAAGATCATAATTATCATACTTTCATAGTTTTTTTGCCTTTTTTCTCGAATTTTTTTAAATTTCTTTACCATGATAACGCTTCAACGCACACCTCAAGACGGGCTGTTGATTTATTGAGTATAGGTTCGGCAGGTGCACACCCTTTTTTTTTGTTTCCGGGGTGGAAAATCTTCATAGATGTCCGCCGCCCTGGAACGGGCGGCGAGGTCTGTCAGGCTCTTACTGACTAAAAATCAACCCAGTGTTCCGTCTCACACCTACGTCGGGGGTTGCGGGACCGTACGATCCTTCCGCAACCCCCGACTGGTGACGTCAAAGAGGGGCGCGCGTGGAACACTACGCGCCGCCAGCTCAAGTCCTGATGTGTTGGCGGTGACAGACGTCCCCGAATTCGTCGCCCCTGGACCCATTTAGGGGGGCTGGAAGAGGGCGTTGTACGCCTCCGCCTCAAATTTGTACACTAGGCCTCTGTTGACAGCGTCTAGTGCTTATAAAAATAATGTATCATCAAAAACGAAAACATAGGGACATAGAAGTAGTTAATACCTATTTATCAATCTGTTATAAATCATTGCTTCACGGTCATTAACCAGAAAGAAAACAGGCGAGAGCGTTTCTATGGAGAATCGACCACCCGCATTTCCTCATAAGAGTAAACCAGAACAAGTTAGTGACTATATAGAAATCTTCTTTAGAGTGTAACAAGGATATTTTTGGCGCCTAAATGTCATTCACAGGGGGGCGTTGTTGGTAAACATTTATGAAAGTGTCACAGAAATATTAACGAATCAAGATGCGAGGCGGCGTTAGTTCCTATTTTGGTCATACGCCAAAAGAACCTTTTAGCGTTGTATTTGTAAAGTAAGGTCACTTCTACATGTTTATGGACGATTTAAATATCTAGCCTGTATTTACCTACTGCAGGAAAAGGCCTCACCCTCATTTCTCTTATCTGAAGTGTTGTCTGATGTCCCGCCATGAACAAGAGCGTCCTAAAACATCAATTAAAGTTACATTAAAAAGGCCCTCGATTGACCCCATTGTGGGTGTCAAAATAAAGTTTGGTTACACGAGTAAAGTCAATCTCATTATGGGAAATGATTATAGGTGTCGTCGACGCTGTCTACGCCGCGACACTTCGTCGGAATACGACTAGAGGAGAACTGTTATTATTATTACTGCCGTAACCCTTTCCTTAAGTCGACTTTTACGGCTTGCTCCGGATGACTAACAGCTTCTGCTATTTGGTACTTGTCTTATATGACTAGATCAGGGTGGATGCAGTCTTATTTGTTTAGTATTGTAAATAATATACCAGCGCGCATATCCCGAAGGATTGTGTGGAGGGTTAACTTGGTAGGTGTTTATGAAGATATTTGGTGAAGTGTGTGTTTGTTCTTTTCATTTACGAGTCCGGACTGCTAATGTTATACCTAACCAAAAAAAGCTTTGTGAGATGTGAAGATCGAACAGAAGACTTTACGATTGACCTTGCTTCTCATTGTTAATAACACCCCTCTGTTTCTGTCGGGGGTTCAAAATGACGAGTCAGTTCCAATATTATACCTGGTACTCACGACTCAGGGAATCTTAGTAAGTACGACGCCCAGTGTGTTATAAGTATATTTTATTTTTTAATTAATCGAAACACGTTTCAGTGCCTGTTTAAATTCAGCAGCAAGAGTGTGCAACGAGGAAGTGGGAAAATGTAGCTAGATGAAACTCATTCAAGAATTGAAACCGGATAAGTGCTAAGTGGAGAGGGGTTCGGGCTGATGTCATTACTTCCTATGTGTTCGTTCGCTCCACACCTAATCTAATCACCTATCTACCTTGAGAGCTTTATCGTTTCATTTCGGATTGAGGAAACTTCAAACTTGTTAAGAGACATTAAGATGTTTTTGGGAGAAATGCATCCTATGTAAAGATGCTTGGAATGCTCTTCTAATGAAGGCGCATGCGTTACGTTCATAAATGTTGGACGTTTTGAGTTAGAATCGGTTTGTATAAATGTGATGTACCCACCTTCTGTTTGTTCCAAAAGTTTCTGATGAAAGTGTAAACAAACCACGGATATCGATAAACCCTGTTCAGGTCAAATTCTTACGCAATCACTCATTAAAGGGAATTGGTAACACATTCATCAGTATTTAGAAGGCTTCAAAGTCAAAGTCAAAGTCAAATCATTTATTTCAAATAGGCACATTAAAGGCACTTTTGAACGTCAAAAAAAAACGAAATAGAAATGATTCTAGTCGCCCATTCGAAAAGGTAGTTTTCGTATGGAGAAGAATGGGCAAGAAACTCCACCGTTACTCTTTTAAAAATGTTTTACAAGGTCTTGTATACATAATAAAAATTATATGTGAACACGATGCACCCATAATAAAATTAGTCTACCACAAAAGGTAAAAATAATTAAAAATTAAGCAATGACAGGTAAATCAAATAAGTGATAGATACATGGTGCTCACATATTTACAAGTTATTTAAAAAAAAAAAAAATGCAAAAGTAGTTGAACTTTAACAAGTGTGTGAGCCACTGTAGTCGCAGATTGTAAAAATGAATTAGAATAAGATGTCATAATCAAAAATATATATATAAATTAAATTAGGAACAAGTTTGATTTTGTCTAGACTTTTAGATTGTCCTATGGAGCAGGACCAGCATGTTTCCAAACATTCTTATCTTGGATATAATCCTCTAATTTGTAATATCCTTGTTTACAAAGTGTACTTTTAATATGATGCTTCAACTTTATACCTTGTCACTTTTTTCAACAATTATTCTTTGAACCACATTATAATCATTGAGTTCTCGCATGCCGTCACCCGTCCCGCACCGCGCTGCTACCTCAGGCAACGTCTCAGTTAAGCGGTGGGCCTTTTTTTTTTCTTCTTTTTATTTGTTTGGGGGTTTTATCTAAACAGATATGTCAACCCCATCGTGCCTTTTACCACTGTCACATTAACACTTATAATTTTATTAACACATAAACTACCTATACTAAACAGTTAAACAATCTATGAAACAAGTTTGATAATAGAAGTCACCGATGAGGGACTGTTACTAAATTACATAACTTTTTGGCACCTTCTGAAGTTGGTTTATCCCAACCAACTTCATTGTTTACTACTTCAAACAACCGTTAGAAAAACGTGTTTTTGTGTATAAAAAGCTCGGTGCCCCGTTAACTGGAAAAGGCACTAAAGAACTTTTTTAAATGTCAGTTAAATATAAATATTGCACTGACATTTAAAAATAAAAGTAGCTCTGAGCTAAATTATAAATTCAATATTAGTTATATATATAATATAATCAGGCAAGTAGTCAATTGCTGTACCCTACAATTAGCAGCAGCTAATTTAGTCAATTGGTCAGCCTCCTCATTACCACGAAGTCCAATGTGAGCTGGAACCCATTGCAACTTGGTGGGCCTACAACATCAATTGTCAATTGATGGAATTTTGGGTTTATGTATTCAAATAATCAAAGCATTCAATTTGTAAGTGGCACTACAAATTGGTGTCCACAGGTAGGTAAGTTATCTGATATATTTGTTTACACATTTGTTTATATACTTTTTGTTATCATAAGTTCTGAACCATAAACATATATTACATATGCATATAAATGCACGAACCACCGACCAATAGTAGTAACTTTTATAAACAACGAAAGTTGGAACAGCTTTCGTAATTGAGATATAAATAATAAACTGTGAAGTTGGTGGATGAAAACATTACATGTGACCTAGAAATAATAGGTACTGAAAGTCAGACGCAAAGCATAATTAATAAAGTAACTGTGAAACAACATCGTACAGCGGCTAACGACCCGTCTAGAAACTCTTCATATATGTTCATAGTACAACATATAGATTTGAGAAGTAAATTACCTAAATAGCATAAATACGAGTACATAATATCGTCGCCGTACAATGAAAACCTACTGAAGAAAAAAATATTATTTCTATTTATTTGTTGTGTAGAACTTATTTGAAACAAACGTGCACACTGTGCACAGCTCTAAGATGCTTCAAATGATTGTAAGTTTTACTATCATTAGAAGCTAGGACAATGTTTTCAGACCGTTTTTATCTTCCATTGTTTATTTGCGTTTATTGTACTGGGACACAGGTTTCCTCCCTTCAAGAGGGAGTGGGCTATTATCTATCACGCGGACCCAGTGCGGGTTGGTAGATGTCTCATGTCTTCGAATTTTTGGTTCTGGGATAAGCCGGTTTCCTCACGATGTTTTGCTTCACCGTTTTAAAAGTAGTAGTGATGACATAATTTACACGAAGTAAAGAGCCTGCCTGGGTTCAACCGACGTACAACTCATAAGTCGGGGCCGTTACCACTGGGTCATCACTGAGCCTTACGTATAATAAAAAAACATAGGTTCATCGACCTTTGCCCACTCAACCTATTTATTTATTTAATAAACATTTTGTAGACTTAACAGGTCAACTCAAGGCGTCTCCAAACAAGTTACATTTAGTAGGTAATATACGCGTAGAGTTATTTGTTGTTAACATAGGTACTATTATTATTAAATAATAATGCTTAACTACTAACTTATAGTGAATACAGCTTAGCCTAGTTACGTAAAGTTCAGTTTATAGATAGCTCCGATAAATAACGATAGCGTCGATAGCAGCCTTTTAAGGATTTTTTTGAGTGTGAGGTGGGTTTTCCGCGGATATAATTTTGTTCAGCTTGTCAGTGAACAGGTCCATATCTTGAGTTAATAAGATCGAGTTGATGAGCGCAAGAGTACCGCGTCGTGTGGTTGCATTTCTTGTAGCACGGGTGCGGAAACCAGCCTCAGACAGCAGGGGCCGCCGCCGGCGTAAACCGGCTCCCCCGCACCCTGTATGGCTCCCATAGGGACATTTAGGCTTACAACTATCAGTGTTGAGGGATTGTCGATTTTGTTGGTGAGTAAATGGTAAAAGTGTATAATTGCCTGCAAGCTTCTTCTCAACTCTAAAGTGTCGAGTTCAAGCATACCCGTTACAAAAAACGAGGGATAAAGAAATCGCCATATCCCAATCAAAACTAAAATATAAGCCGATAACGAAGTCCTTGTGTCATCATCATCTACCTAGCCTTTTCCAACTATGTTGGGGTCGGCTTAGTCTAACTAGATGCAGCTGATTACCAGCATTTTACATGGAGCGACTGGCTATCTAACCTCCATAACCAATAATAATAATAACCCCTTGGTAAGACTGCTTGTCAGACTTTCAGGCTTCTGACTACCTGTAACGACTGTCAAAGATCCACAAATGAAACCCGGGACCTATTGGTCCCGGGTTGGTTGGTCCTGTTGGTTTCGTGTTTAACGTGCTTTTCGAGGCACGGAGGGGTCTCGGTATGTGAAGATGGTTACATAACCACAGACCAACCGCGGCAAGCATAGCTTAACCTCGTCTGTCGACCTGTGCGGCTGTTATTATTTAGCCGCGGGCACTAACATGTCTTTATCTCATGTATCATTACGATTATCATAGAAACTCCTTCGTTCTAAAGTTCATAAAATGCTCGAAGCCACGTTTTATTTTACCATTCCACTTTTAAATGTATTGGAATACTGTTCAATAACATTGTCTTACGCAGTGAACTGTATTAAGAGTGTTCGAAGAAAATGTCTAAAGTGGATTCGCTACAGATATGTTTTTTCTAAATATACCCAGTCAGAGGAGCGCCCAGCTCCATTTAAATTCTTTGCGAGGTTTGCGACTCACATAAGGCGATTGTACGCTGAAAGCTGAAAACAACAGGTTCTAATTAACTTGCATGAGATTCTGCAATTTACGCTGGACTCCTTTATTTTGCTTTCTCTTTTTACATTTTAATATTTAAAGTAACCTGAACTCAGGAACGAAAAGTTTCCACTTTAAATATTTAAATACTGCTCATTACAACCGTATAATGACAGTGTCTCTTTGTGAGTCGACATAACATTGTAAGTGATATTTTCGAGTATTTTACAACACTCGAGAGAAAAGTCATAATATTTACAGACGGCATTTCTCCTAAAGCTCTTTCTCCGTTTGCTTTTAATGGTTTCTTAATACTTTCTCAAGAACGTCTCTATTGATTCCCTACGTAATGTTTATGTACGAGTATGCTTAGCTCCAAGCTGTTATTGTACTGTGGTTGGAAAGGCCAAGATCTGGAAAAATTACCGAAAACTTCATATGTTACGCGCCCACGCAGTGCCAACTCCCTGGGGACGCGATGCCGCGGGCTGGGGCCCACATTGCCCACATCTTGAGGCACACAGTATCTTGTAAATGTATAGGAAGTAGGCTCATGCTTGGCCTTGGCCTTGGAAGCTTTTACCGAAACGACCATGAGTACCAATTAATTCGAGGTAGGTAATCGAGTTTCTAGTGTAATCCTATAACATCAATTGTGTTTAGCCACATCGAAAACGCGACGCCACACATCTCTTGTGCTTTTTGTACAAAAACACACCTTTGCAAAGCCAATGATAACACTTTCGAAGTGGTTGAATTCTGGTCGATGCTTATATTTAAAACAGGTAAATGGAATCATCGACGCGACGAAGAATAAGAATTTTATTTTGCTATGTTTACTTTCAAGTGGATTGAATTTCTAGACCTCACACTAGAGAGAGATCCTGTGTTGTGAGATCCAGGCTCCTTCGTCCCGTAAACAATTTGATATAAAAAGGTACATTGTATAAACTTAAAATAGGTAGGTATATAAAAACCGGTCAAGTGCGAGTCGGACTCGAGGGTCCCGTACTTTGTAGGCATGTAACTACGGTTTTCGTTTTTTTTCCTTTCCACTTGTACTACATGACATTGCTTCTTGCCAAATTTCATGATTGGTCAACGCGAAGTACCCTATAGGTTTTGATTGCCTTGCGAGTGTCAAAATGTGCGAGTGTGCGGCATAAACGGAACATAAACGCCCGTATCTTTTGATTGACTTAGAAGTTTGATTTTTTCACTGCTTCAAGAGATTGCAGCCCTGAGTATTTAATATTAATTTTAATAACTCCACGCATTCCTGAGAAAAAGAGTCTTGACAGACGGACGGGCAACTAAGTGATCTTTTAAGGGTTCCGTTTCTCCTTTTGAGGTACGGAACCCTAAAAAGAGTGTATACAGTGGTGGTGTGATTAGTGTCGGTTGTGTTGGTGTTGTAAGAGAGTGTTTGTATGTTATCCATATGTTAGCGAGTGCACATGTATTTGTGAATTGCCAATGTGTGTACTTAAAGTTTATAATTAAACTAAGAAACTTTCTGTCGTGTCGTAGTCCAGTGTAAGAAGTCAGTTTGTCACCGTCTCTCGGTCGTTTTTTTGTGTTAGTTGTTGTATTTAGACCTCAATGGTGGTTTCGCGTCTATGTGTGGACCCATACAACCGTAAGACGTAACCGTAAGAAGAACATCAACTGTTTGGCTTACTAATATAGAAGTTCCAAGTTCTAGCACAATTAAATATGGAGCAATACTGTAGACCACTACAATACTATATTGTTAGAAAGGTGGTGACTACCGAGATGACGACTAATAGAGGAGTATGGAAGAAAAGGAGAAAGATGGCGATGACCGTAGAAAAATAAAAACATAAAATATTAACGTCTCTGACATTATTTTCATAATGCCAAGTACATAACCCGTAGAATGTAGATGGATCGTTATTTAAATTAAGGGCAGCACATAAATTAAATTACCGAGAAAAGTTTTAAATTGCTCAATTTATTTAAAGTATTACCAGGACATGGCTGGGGTCTTCATCAGAAGCGTTTGAAGAGCTTTATGTCGTGGTTATAAAGTCGTTAAAATTATGCAGGCTCCTTTATTACAACGAGTTACTGGACGGCCTGAAATACATCAACTAACAAAGTATGGATGTCGATAGTGCGAGCTTTACCTTTTGGAATCTTTACCTTTGCCTGGAATCAATATTATTTTCTTGTAAATATTGACGTTCAAAAGTGCCTTTTAATGACCTACTGGAAATAAATGATTTGATTTTGACTTTGAACGCTGTATCAATAGAACACCAGAATGATCTTAAACGGTATTTTGGCTACTTTGTACCAAATACGAATCAATACAAAAGGTCACGGAAAAACTTTTTTGATAAAGAAAGAAGTCCCAGAATTGAAATTTTACAGTTCACAGTGCTTGTGCCAAACATGGCTCCGACCAAAATACACAATTACAAGTATTTCCTAGCGTTATCTCAAATTTAAATCCGTATTATTGCCGAATACTTCGTCTGGTATAAGAAACAGTGTTATAACGGTTGCAAAGGATCTTTCAGCTAGAGTATAAAATGAAATGAATTCAATGTATTTTTTCGTCAGACGAAAATGATGTAGGCAATTTTTTTTTGGAGGTAATAATGCTCGAATTCGAATCCCATTAATTTGCTCTGAAAACAGTCATATGTATGCGCAGCACACCCGTAGCCTCATATCATTCAACGTGTCATGGTTACGTATTCACAAAAGCAAACTCAAAAACCTACTTTTCAAATCAGTTAACTGAAATAACAACACAATTATTATTCTGCAAACGACTCGTAACATTCGAAATTGTTTGTAAATACCTAATCAGCCACGTGTACGTATCATTTCAAAAGTTTCCCCTTTATCGCGATCGGTTTTGCATTATTCCTCCTCCAGCTTATTGTATATTTTAAACAAAGTTCGAGCGGAATATTCTAATTCAAAACTTTCAATGTAAATATGGTGGTTTGGGCTTGTTTTACAAAGACAGTTTCCGGATATTGTTCCCTAACTACTAACCGGGACAGTTTGCGACTCTTTCGAAATTAATTCAACCCAGTGAATTTGTTTATAAAGGCAATCTGGCAGTCGTTTTGTTTGATAGTCGAGCTACGACCGGACTTAAGCAGTGAAATAAATTGTACGAGTAGCGCCGAAGGGCTGCAGTCTAGTTTATTATTCATAAATCTTTACGCTCTGTAGGCGGATAACGGGGGCATTTCAAATAAAATTTCCTCCGATTGCATGAATTCAGGAAACACATTTGTATCTAAAATAAACTTTCAATGTGAAAATTATATTTATATCATGTGGAAATGCCAAAAACTTTGTAAAACACCGAGGCAAACGATTTTTATGGATTCCTGTCAACAATTAGTAGTGTTACTAAAAATAAACCTTAAAGATTTGGTCTGAAAACTTCCGTTGATTTATTGGACGTTGGGTAATTTAATCTCAACAAAAAAGATTGAAAGCGTAGTAGTTAGTGGCTAATTGTTAGCAGTCGGACTCTAGATCTAATTACAGGTCGAGCTAACTTCGCTTGATTTGAAACGTGTGCGAAGGAGGCGGGTAGTTCGCTAGTTGACTAAATAAAATGCCAAGACTTCTTTCAAGGTTGGTAGTAGGCATATTGTTTGTCAGTCTTTCGAATAACAGACCAGCCGGTCGATTCTGTAAAAATCTGTGAAGTTTTCCGGAGAATTAATGCAAGACCAAGTCATATCCACTTAAAACATTCTTATATCAAGAAAAAAGCATATATTCAGCGATATTATAATACCTCATTTTCATTTATTATGGCAGTGGCGGCCATTCATAAATAAAAGGCACCTTACAAATTCATTGAGACAAATACCCAACTACCTACTTTGTACCCTTAGAAAATCCTTTGAAGGACATAAGAAGGCTTTACGTGATTTACGACAATCCAGACGCAACTTATTCATTCATAAATTGCTTATAATTCAAGTGAACACATTTATTGTATAACATTCATAGGTGCTGTTCCAGTCCTTGTTACAGAGACCGTCATAGTAGAGTTTATTAAGGTTGTTAAATTTTGCTACAACAATTGTGCCAGTATTGGCACGTCTTAAGTCTGGATTCCAGGAACGGCATTTATAGCAGTTGTTAAGACGGCAATTACTACGGTATACACAACTAGTAATGGCAGAGACTTTGTTGACGTGAAATATTTGCATAACGGACCACTGAACCAGTGCCTACAACTACGTCATGTACAGAACAATAAATTATATATTGGAGTCCGCGTAGTAAGGATTACATCAAGCGCCCCGGGACTAAATAAAGGCAAAGAACTCCTTTAATTATTTTCATTTAATCAACAAGACAAAGACATACCAATGTTTAGAATGTAATGCGCTCGGCTGCCTCGCCCCAATCAGTGTTGCCGTCTTTGATTCAAGCGGGAAACTTTGTGTGTTACTTTACCATTAAGGGGAACGTGGAAAATTAACAAGGAGCTTTGGCGTCGCAACCTGCATGAGAATGGCGCCTTTACCATCCATTACGGTCCGCTCCTCTCCCAACACTAATTTGTCTTATCCCTTATTGTCACGCATGTCAATGAATGAGGAACGTCACTAGCTTCCCTTTGAGTAAATATCTTCTGTTCATAGTGAACCTTAAGGGATGTTTCTTATTAGGGATATGGGATGTTGTATTCGGGTATGTTTAGTAATAAGCTGAGATCTTTTTGTTTTGTTGTGTTGCCAGGTTCCTTTTATTATTTATTTAATCAGTAAGATTAATCCGATTTGTGTCCACGTGGATTGTTATCAAATGTTATAGTTATCTTGTGAATACTGGCAACCGAACGCCCTTTAATCTATCGCAATATCTCATGTCAAATTATACTATCGGCTGTTGATATTTTGGGAAACTAATTCTACTAGCCGAAATTAGATTTTACAATGGATTTACTGATGAGAAAATTGAACAGGCTCTCAGTAAACGAGAGTGGATGTTGCCTAAAAATAAGTAGATAGGCATGAATTGATAATGATATTCTGAATTGTTTATCAAGCAATTTCGAGGGCACTTTATCTCTTGTAGGAAAATCTGAAAACCCACGATACCTAGTCGAAAATGGGTTCTGAAGAACTTGAACTCATATTTTATAAAATTTCAAGACCCATTGGAGAAATAAAGTTGAAATAAACATAATATATTTCAATGAACATCGACACGAGTATTGACTCGCTCTAAATGAGAGTCGAAACTTTTTTATCGGCAACAAGAGACAGGCGATCTGCGCTGAAGCTATCATGGCAAAAATTAAATTACAGCAGTCGTTAAAAACCGACGAAGGGACCAAGTTACTGGCAGTAAAGCTGATTAGTTAGCTCCGAAACTAAGCGTTAATTTAGATTAGTACGTAACGATGTTGCTTTTGATAAGGACGCGGAAATCATTGTTAGGAGTACCTACTTACGAATCGTAGTCAGGGGTTATTAAGTTACAAGTGCCTGTTAATACATTATTGTGTTGAAGGGAAGCTTTATTTATTAGAATTTTGATCATTTATATTAATCAAGTAGGTATTATCCACTCAACAACATTGAAATTGTTATGAAATAAGCTATCTGATTATATAAGGGTTTAGTACCTACAGTTTTACCGTTTTACTTTGTAATATATTGCTAATTCGAAGTTGAAAGTAGAGTTAGCGACTTTTTCCCAGTTTTTTTGTACAAAAGTCGTCATATTTATAAAATAAAAGCATTAGGTATTTCCAAAAGTTATTATTTTATTTACATATAGATACATTATTTTACAACAACCAGTCTGACAACCAGTCTTACCAAGGGGTATCGTATTACCCAGTACCTGGGTTGTGGAGGTCAGATAGGGCAGTCGCTCCATGTAAAATACTGGTATTCAGCTGCATTCGGTTAGACTGGAAGCCGACCCCAACATAGTTGGGAAAAGGCTAGGTAGATGATGATGACATTATTTTACAACAATCAATTAAAAGAACAGACCTTTCTATACATTTTTTTTCATACCACATGCTTTACAATAATATTATGCCTTCGGTAGGCGACCCGGACGCCGGACGCCATACGAGTAGACTATAAAGAAACAAACATTCCAGCGCGAATTGTTGTTAGATGTTTAACATGTGATGTTATATGCCTTTCCTGTTGTTTTCCCTACACTCTGTGAAAGTTAGAGCAGCAAAGGTATAGTTTAGACAGGCAATCTTTTACATTAAATTCGACCCTAAGCACGTCAGACTGAATCAGCTTTGTAACGAATACGCAGTTTTTGACAGCGAGCTTGGGTAACGGACGAGTGGTCGATCTTTCCTTTGGTGTTCCTCCATTAACCCTAACAGGTTATGGGCCCAGAGCGCTAATCCAGACTGCGAATAAATAATATAAAAAATAATACTTGATCTATGAAAGTGAGCCACTTAAATGATGCTTAATAAGATTTTCTGATAGTTTTGTTCTCTTTGAATAGGTAGTTTTTTTTTTCGTTTAGCTTATACTGTCCAGGCTACTGGGCAAAGGCCTCCCCTAATTCTTTTTTCCCGCGCTCCATCGAACCAGTCCTCGCGGTACACATCGCGCTGGCGTTTATTGTGTTATTAATAATATTAAACACATTACGACAAAAATGTACGTAAGAAAACGAAATTGTCATACTTACTTATCTAATAATTTACCTGAGAAAAGACTTCTACATAAATGCCAATGTGTTACGATAGGTAGGTACGACAAAATAGTTCGATAAGAACATAATAACTTATCCAAGCTCCGTATATATCCTCTATGGGTATAATTGTATAAGGAAAAACAACAGTTTCACCCAAGGCAAGAACTGGATTAAGGCCAAACAGATCACGTCTTGTATTTCCGTAAAAAGGAAACTAACTTCAGAAATGGGAAGACATTTCTTTACGACGCCGCGTTTTCTCTATAGCTACTTACCTGAAGTAAACCGTATGATGGATGTGAGCGAAAAAAAGGTTTACACTTTACATACTTCAGATGCACTTGTTTGAATATTTATTTTATAGATTGGATGAATTAACTGGGTTGGGTTGGATTGGCTGGGTAACTGGGTTGTGAAGGTCAGATAGGCAGTAAAAATGTAAAATACTGGTAGGTATTCAGCTGCATTCGGTTAGACTGGAAGTCGACCCCAACACAGTTGGGAAAAGGCTTGGCGGATGATGATGATGAGATTGGATGAATTTATATTAAGCTATAAACAGATAGCCATTACCAGAAGTGGTCATCGTGGTTCAGCAGCATGAATTTCATTTGGATTGTGCCGGACTATTGCAGTTCGTCGTGGATGTAATACGATAAGTCTATCAAAAAGTACTCTGTGACGATAGCGGCTCCCCTGTCATCCCATCTACTCGTATCATCCACAGATAGTCAGAAGACAGCCGCCACGCAACCTTCGATGCGACGCTCTGCTAGAGTGATTGTCACCAGCCAGTGTCACTCTTATCCGACCTTTTCGGTGATTCCAGTAACTTCGCAACAAAACTGGACGGCGCCACTTGGTGCGCCGTCAAGCTTATTTTATACATGGATGGGTTTGCTTAGTATTACACTTTGAACATAACAATATCAGTCTTTTTCCTTGTCTGTTAGTAAAATAGCCTACCTACCTATTAATGTAAAGGCAGGGGCAGAGTTAGAATCTCTGATCTGGGAAATGAACCGTCTATAAAACTGTGCCAGAATACATCACTTATTGAAAGTTCACGGACCCCAATTTCATTGTTTTATTTATTTTGCCGATTCCAAATTATCGTCCACACTGTCAACAACATAAATATGCATTGTTGCATTGTCAATCAACTGCATTGTTTTATTAATTTATTTTCACTGTTATTTTTTCACATACGCTTTTCGGCAACACGTTGGTATGTATGGTATGTCATTGACATTGGCACTGAATTGCATATCTGTAGATATTGGAGAATTCAGTCATCTAAAGGCCAATTCTCGTACTTAGAAAACGTTGAAATTAAAGTCGCCATCACACCTTAGCGACAATCAATGTCAAAAACTTGTCAAAAATGTAAAGAAATTAGAGGTATTTTTGACAGATTGGGACTGAGATCAACTTTGAACATTCTTGAAATTAAGGAAATTGCCCTTCTGATTAATGCATTTTTAAATTGTAGATTTATGCATTAATCCAATAGTGACAATCGATGGAAGATGACGTGAGTTTTAATTTGGTTAAGATTTAATTTTTTTACACTTGATGACTTAAACTGAAGCGAATTTCTTACCAAAAAATACCATAAAGTAAACGTTCTGTGTAATGTTACTACTATGTAATGTAACTGGGGCCATTTCAGTGTCCAGCTTGGGCCATTGTGTGAATACCATGGAAATGTTTAGCCATATTGGTCTTGAGAAGATAGATATTGTGCCTTTGACGTAGTTCTATGTACCAACGTATATCGTGTTCATATTGGCTGTCGCCTACCTACTGGGGTTATTGGCAGTGCATAAACGAGCTTCAGTCATTATGCGGGACTCTACGTAGCCGTAGGTTGATTGTGTTACCAAGAGTGTGGTTGGCAGCTATAGGCTATCGAATTTCAACGATGAACACCATCATTACTAGTTTTTCGTCGCATATTCTGGACGATACAGTTAACAGGCCACGTGTATTTAAAAAAATATTATGTAAATTTTGACCTTTAAGTATACGTTCTATGAATATTTTGGAGCGTGGCCAAAATCGGAACTAACGCCACTATCGTTCTATCAATACACTTCACAAAACAATTGCACAAATGTTTACGGTCCATTCGCCTCTGATAGCAGCAACCCAACAGGAACCTTATTGCAACAAGGACAAAGATCAATGTAATTTTGACAGGGATGCAAAATCAGACGTAAAACAATCGAATGGGTTGTACAAACAGCGCTGCTCTGTCAACGTCATTCGCGTGATTAGAGATCCTTGTAGCAGTAAAATAAAGGAATAGAAATATTTCGTCTTCTTTGATTATGTTTATTGTACGGACGCCAGCAGGTCAACCTACCCGAAACTGTCAGATTTTCCCAATCAACCTTGAACCTTATGTTTTAGCAATAAAGTCGAAAATCTATTAAAGAAATCTGACAGATTGTAGTAACTTGATGTGCTGGCGTCTGTACACACGACGACACATCAAGCTAAACATTTCCAGTTTTAGCGGCCCTCGCATTGGCATAGGCTTATACAGTGTGAGTCTTGTTATTGTGCACATAACGAAATGAGGGAAACATAGCTTAATTTTATCGACGGAAAAAATATTTGAAAAAATAAAAAAATATTTATAAGGATCTTTACTTACTAAAGTATGGTGATTGCAAGGCCTTTCTTTAACAGTTGATAGAAAATGTTGTGATTGAGTTGTATACATGGTATTTTTACGTTTAGAAATCTGATACGATGGAGAATAATTTAAAGTAATCAAAAAGGGTAGGTAATAGGGGCTTTTATTGAGTAATTTTACAATTATTATAAAAATTCATGAAAAAATATCAGATTTTTGTTAAAAAAAACCATAATTCTCAATTGAGGGGCGATTGTTTACAGGCAGGGGTCACAGCAGCGAAAAAGAATAATTTTTTTTTTTTTTTTTTTTTAGGTTTTTTTAATTTTTTTTTCCTTCGATAAAATTAAGCTTAGTTTCTCTCATTTCGATATGTGCATATTATGAAGACTCACACTGTATATACTTAGCGCAATCCACGAAGATGCGCCCACTATTCTTCCTAATCACTTACAGTACCTACAAGTGTGCAACATTCCGCTAGTGTTTTAGTTTTGTCGATACACAATCTTACTTAAGCGTATAATTACTTTCTTAGTGGGTAATTAGTGGGAATCAAAAAACTAAAGCACTAGCGGAATTAACTAGCGATAACCACTAGCGATTAGTAAGAAGAGTGGGGCGTGTCTTCGTGGATGGCATTATTGGACTGCGACACGTGGACTAAAAAAGCCTCTCATTTCTTACCTAGAAAAGAGTTCCATCTAGTACCTTAGAGTAGATACCTACTCAATCAATGGTTGCTGGAGTGTGGCTACAGTAAACAAACATAGGTACAAGGAAAGGTTAAGAGTAGGGCGACTACTGACGGCAGATATATTTTTATAGTTTTCAATAAAACTGCTGATACGAGTATTTTATCTATGACCTAGAACCTTCTTATGTGAACGTTTTCCTACAATATACTAAATATTAACAAGTTTATTCCGAATTACAATGAAATTTACATGATTACTTAAATAATATCTTATAAACTAATACTAACTAATAATAACGCTAAATAGTTTGTTAGTTTGTTAGAACCCGCTAATCTCTGGAACTCCCAGTTGGATTAAAAAAAAAATCTTTTTGCATTTGATAGCCCAATTATTAAGGGTGGATTTATGCTATGTATTTATCACGCTAGGGTCCTTAGGAGACGAGCAAAAAGAAAAAAAGTCAGAATAACGCTAATTGAAGTATCTAATACCGCGGGCAAGCGATACGATGCGACGGGATGGGTCGGGGAACAACAAATTTCATGCGGACGAAGTCGCGGGTGGAAACTTATATTATAAAACTAAATTAATGTGTACCTACTGAATTAGTTTGTCAACCTGTATTTCTATCTTTAAAAATAAAAATGAAATACTGTTCATTGGTAAGCGCATCACTTGAGAACGGCTGGACTGATTTGGCAATTCTTTGCAATACAATATTCGTAATAGTCCGAGTTTGGTTTGTATTGAAAGAAAAATTGGAAAAGATTCCAGGAAATTTTTCAAATTCGGGAAGACTGTACGTATTTTTTCCTATGGATTTTATCTAGGACAGAAGAATGTTTGGTCGAGTTAACTAGTAGGATCTAAAACTGTTGGTTATTATATTAATTACCCGAGTGCGTTCGGTGTAAATGCCACCCTATCTACTTCTGTGCAATACAATGGGCTACATTGATCATGCACTTTTTTTTAATAAAAAAAAAAACGTTGCCCCACGCTAGGAATTTCTCCTGTATTGTGGGTGCGTTTACAAACATTTAAACTCACATACACAAACAGCCAGACCGCCCGCGAAGTATGTCTATAAAAAGTAGTTTATGTGCTTCCCCAGGATTCAAAGTAGGTATCCCCATAACAAATTTCATCAAAATCGGTTCAGCCGTTTAGCCGTGAAAGCTTAACAAACAAACAAACTTACATTCGCAATATTATAAGTAAGTAATAATTTTGTTGTTTTAGAGCAGCCGTTGACAGTTTTACAAAATGGCCGCCCGAGTGAACCGAGACGAACTAAATAAGTGATAACTGGCACCACATTCGGAACCCTGAAGCAACCATAACTTGATCGTGTTTGCATTATTTCACGGTTGACTGATCGCCCAGATCTGCGTGCAAATGTGACATGAATATTTCATCATGTCGAATTTACAAACAAAATACAACCAAAATGTGGGAAAAGGTTGTCTTACACCGGAAACGGAGCCACTATTTTCAGTGAAGAAATTAGTTTTTGTTTAACTTTCATGAATTTTATTGACCCAGTAAAATAATAGAAAAAGGTTATGTTACCTTATGGGAAGAAATATCAAACTCAATGTCAAAAGGCTGGCAGTATTAGAATATACAAAATATTTAACCTAGCAGACCGCTTGTAAATTATTTCATCACCACGGCTCTCAAAATGGTGAAGGAAAACATCGTGAGGAAACCGGCATGTCCTCGAACCAAAACATTTAAAGACATGTGACATCTACATATCATACCTACTACTGGATTACGGTCCATTCCCTCTCACCGAAAGGAGGCCTGCTGTACCCCAGAAGTTGGAACGTAATAGGCTGATTACGATGTTATGATGAAAAATTTAACTACACGTGGTAAAATGACAATAATATTACAGGGCCCTGTGAACAATAGTCGATGCATCTGGCTGCTTTTGACCGTAATTGCCCACAGTTCGGTTTTAATCGGACGTGTATCAAAACCTTTATTGGTAAACATCGACAAAAATGCAAACGATGCTATTTTTTTAGTCACACAGTTTATGCGTAGAGGACAGTCATCGGTATAAATGAATTCGTTGAAATTTATGTATGGCAAATAAACATGAATTTATGTATGGTAATAAAAAGCAAACGGTAACTAAGTTAACAATGTTGTGTAATTTTATTATTGGAATATACAAAATTCATTTATCATGTCGTCGTGTGTATAAATAGGTAATACATATATTATGTGATTTATGATCCAAACCTGAAATAAAAAGGATATTAATCAAATAGCTATCTGTCATATACCTAAACAAAACTTTTTTAGGTCCTTGGTAATACTTTGTGAATTCCACGAAGTATTGGGTAATCTTACATGACGCCATATTACCTAGAAATTAAAAAATTCCCAATTTCTAGGTAAAAGGGGAGAGCCGATTACAGTTTCCCGGTCACAATACTAATGTAATGCTATCTAGTACCAAGAACTATTTGACTCTAAAACCTAATAACGTTTTGTTGGGACCTAGGATTTCACAGAGCTACATTTACATCTTTTATCAAGAATAATGAAGCGGGTAATTGTTTTATCCATCGAAAAGTACAGTATTTTTATCTCACGTACTGACGCGCGCTTTACTTGTGGTTACCAACTGTACGCGTAGGAGCTCTCGGTACCGTCTGAAACAATGTCGAAGTCCGAAGTGTGTGTGTGTGTGTTTTATGTGCTGACGCTACTCGTCTTCAAGCACACATTCACAGCGTGTTTGTACACTTGGTTACCACAAGTAAAGCGCGCGTCGCTTCGTGACATAAAAAACTATACTTACCCAATTTTTACTAGTGAAATATAGGTATGTTTACTATGTTCATAGCAAAATAGACAAGCAGACACTTAACGAATAGCGTTGCCCTGTCATTGTATCTGGTAAAAGGAGATTATTGCAAAAATTTAAGAAATGTCTGAGAATATTATTTTAATTTTTGCGAGTATACTGAATTTCGTTGTGGCTGTACATTGACCTTAATCGATTAAGTACCTACTCGTATTTACGGTGGAGCAAAGGGTCGAAGAGAGAACATTCGTGGGCGGGTGATCCCGACAGATCACGTAGTTATGATTAAGGGGGATGCGTTAGGTAGCCCGCGAAATTCAAATCTTAATTTTTTGCAATTTGCAGGTCAGTGTCATGTTGAATGTTGATTAAAATATGTTTCGCCAGCGCCGTCGTAAATATGACTTTACATAATTATTATCATTAAAATCATCAAAACGACCCTATAAGTTATTGATACACAGTGGCCTCCAAAAGTTAGTTAACATTTTTCCACTTCAGCTGTAATGCCACATTATGATTTAAAATTCGATAAATCGAATCGAAATCCAGAAAAAAAAACCGAATATCAAATCGAATGGTTTTTTTCGATTGATTTGATAATTCATAAAAAAATTCATTCAATAGGATACGTTCATATAATCCTATTGAATGACTTTTAGCAATCCTCCGTATATAATAACTGAGGGTCGTATTGATGATTTTAATGACTATAATTACGAAAATACATACTTGTTACGCTCGCGAATCATATTTTGTCCAACACACAACCTGACACAGACCTGCAAATTGCAAAAAACTTAAGAAAATTTGAATTTCACGGGCTACGCATTCCCCAACAGGACCGAAACGCAAGTTTTAGAAACAATAAAAGTATATGATAGACTACAGTAAATAAAATCAGAAAAATATATAATATTCTTCAGGATATATAGGGTGTAGGTACAGTCAACAAAGGAGTTAAGTATTTTATTCGAGAATATCCATCGGTTTCTTAGTAAACTTCAACTATATCCGACGCTCCTGTATACTTAACTCCTTTGTTGACTGTACATGTCTTAGACGAAGTGTGTTTTTTATTTTTTTCCCATATAAAATTGGTACGTTATTTTTGACTAAATGTTTGTAGTTAAAAATAAAAAAAAACATTCCTTTTTATACTTTCTTTTACAATAGAAACCTTAATAATATACAATATACCTACATTACCTACAATCATTCTGATTTTTTGTCAGATTATTCTACAAGCGACATCATAACATACTAAAACACCAGTGTTTTAATTTTTTAGTCCAAACAATGGAGTTTTTGTAATTAAATAATTGCTTCATATTTTGCAATAAATTACCAGCGTTGTGTCATCGCGCTTCTCTTTCTTTTCTATGCAGTCCGACAGTGACCGCGCTTTAGGTCATGTAAGCCCCTTAAAGGCTAACGTTTAACGGACGGTTTTGTTTGTTTGTCACAACTCATACGGCGGTGAAAAGTTTTGTTTACGGGGGGCTTACACGTGTTGTATTGCCGAGTTAATCTGTGGCTCACGTTAAGTGCTCAGCTAGCTGTCATGGGACGACTTTGAGCGCAAATTGACGGCACGTTTCTCAACGTTATAGTGTTTGTGAAAGCTTATGCAGACAAATGATGGCACGTGACCGATCGATTTGAACGGGTTTGGTGTTGATATATATTTTGAGGTGAAGCCCAGCTGCAGCAAGCTGTTGACTGAGGCTATTGGTATGGCTTGACCGGAGAAGTATCATAATCTTGCAGAATACTGTCCTCAAATAGGTACCTACTGAATTTTTTCACAGGAGCTCTCAGTCGGTACCTTATGAAAAAATGGCGAAGTCGGAAGTAAGTGTGTGTGTGTGTTGTGTGCTGACGCTACTCATCGTAATCGCGCACACTCACAGCTACGTGTTTGTACACTTGGTTACCACAAGTAAAGCGCGCGTCGCTTCGTTAGATAAATATACTAAAGCCAATCTCTACTATAGTCTCTCTGAGTTTTTCCTGTGGTGGCACAGGAGTTTCTCCATATTAAAATAAAAGAAGATACAAAGAATGTAAGTACCTACGTAAGAATTCACTTATCTACTTAGATTCTTTGTATCTTCTTGAGCTGTGAAAAGAACCTTTGTTCAGCAGTGAACTACGAATCACAATAGATACAGTTGGGAGTTTTCTTTTCTCAATAGAAAAAACTGCTCTCCAATAAATATACGATAAATCTAATTTCAATAACATCAACAAATCGTTCGTATTACATTAATAAATCAATATTATGTAAATATTATTAGGTCTGGATCAGGTTGTGTTACATAAAGTAGATTGACTACAGCAATATTCAAAATAAATTGCTAGTTAGAATATAATGTTATTACTTTTATTATTACAATCATTCCAAAGAAGGCTGAAATCATGACCAGAGATCAAATCATGATCTAAGTTATTGTGTTATAAAAAATAATGTTCTTCTCCAACAGCTCGCGTAGCACGATCAATTCTATTTCTTTTCTTCTAAGAATAGACAAAGTTCTTTCAATACAACTCGACATCTGAAGACTGCTCGAGCACAGGACGATCCGTAGACTCGCGTTTCTACGAACACACGCGTTTCTATGACATGCTTATTCTTTGTAAAGGGAGCAAATTCAAAAATCAATATAGATCTTGACTTCCAATGTGATGTAGACTATTTGACACTTGTTGAGAAGGAATGTTTCTACCCCCAAGTGTCAAAAGTAGAAAAAAATGGTCATCACGCTTGCCATTGTAGAGTTTTGTCGACTGAAAAATAGATACATTTCTTCTCTTCTTCGCTATGCTTATGACGGTAGTAATCTTTCGACAATCTGTCATTTTGTCTATTCTTCTGTCGACAAACCCCGTTTCTGTGGTGGTCATGCTACGCGTTCTGGAGTCTTATCGACATCGACATGGGTATCTACATACACAAATATTACTTTTTTGGCCCACAGCTCATTGGGCATACGGAAGACGTGGCCAGCCCAGTCCCATTTCAGTTTAGCGGCTTTTGGATATCTCTTCTAAAATAAAAAAGCACGATTGTGCTCTTGTTTTCACTGATCGCCAACGTACGTAATTATCACTGTTCTATGATCTACGTTAGAGGATTTGGTTTCCGCTTAGTCTTTCAGGTGGACCATTGTATACGTGGGCCATGGCGACAGTCGTCTGTTATTTCAACCAGCTCCAGAAGTTGATGAGGTCTCCTGGTCTGTTGATAGCATCTGCAAAAGATCCCCATCTCTTTCCCAGATTTGAGATTAGAACATAAACGATCGAATCACCCATGACTCGAGCGCTTATATTCTAATGTAGGTACGCCTGAATAAATCAAACACAATTATATTATAGGCAATCTAAGTAAACACGCAAGTCAAAACGTGTACCTAATTGTGTTTTACGGAAGTTATAACTAAAATGCCGTAATCTCAGTAACACCTTGATTTGCGACATTAATGAAAGAAAATGGAAGCGACACAATAGGTGAACAAGTACTTAAGAAATAGGTATTTCTATATAAAAGTACATCGTTCAATTAGGACAGTCGCAGAAGTTTTCTTATAAAAGTAGATTGTTACTATATTTTCACGACAAACACGGCGTACGTCGTATAAACAAAGAAAAATTCAGTTCCATCTGGTAGATTTGGGAGCAATCGTTCGGACTAAAAGATTGTTTCTTTGTTGGCTGAGGAAGTGATGAGAAAACCGAATGAATACATGAAATGTTTCAAATTAATTAACAGAAACAATACAAGATCGTCATACGAGATTTCTTGTTTCACAAAACAGAACCCTTTGACGTAGTTACCAGACAACGTACCTACTACGTTAGCGAATTTCTGTAAGCCGGAAGCAAAAGAAAATATACCCTAAATACATCAGTTGCTTATTTACATATTATAAAGCAAAGTTTCCGTCGTCATCTGTTTTCGGGCTAACCTCGGAAGTTACCGACAATTTTTCACCACTACTATTTGGTAAACACGGTCGTTACGGGTAGTCAGAAGCCCGAAAGTCTGACAACCAGTCATACCATGGGGTATGGTATTACCTAGTAAGTGGGTTGTGGAGGTCAGATAGGCAGTCGCTCCATGTAAAATACTGGTATTCAGCTGCATCCGGGTAGACTGGAAGCCGATCTCAACATAGTTGGGAAAAGGCTAGGCAGATGATGACTATTTGGTAAACACACCATGTGTTTTTCTGGGAAGCGTTGCTAAGTTAGCAAGTAACCACAAGTTTGTGTATTATTGCTTGAATTCATTCTTTTTCCTAACCACTCAGATAATTGGATTATCCCATTTATGGGAACGACCATATGGCGATTTAAATTTTGGATGACACAGAGTACATTTCGGAACTCTCGTGTGGTCGCATAATCGGTAATTTTATTTCACACATACATCTGTATCCGGAGTTTGGAAATTGTGAACCAACGGAAGGTTCTTATTATTATTATTATTATATCTTTTCTACGTAAAGCCACTCAGGGTTGCAGTAAGAAGTAGCAGAATCTACCTAAGGTCCTATTCACCCAGAATAAGACCTTAGGGACCTAAGATTTTAAGACCGAGTTGCATTTGATATTTTTCAGTATGTTTAAAAAATATACTTGATAAGACTTGATTTCACAATACGCCTAAGCAAATCCAGCGGCAGACTACTAATCTTTTGTAAATGCATGTGTTTCTGTTATAATAAAACATTTTCTTTCTTTTCTTTACATTTAATGGGTAGGTCTATTGTCTCTAAGTTTTCGATGGTCTTTTATTAAACAATAAAAGACCATCTACATTGACTGTCCGGCTTACCTTCGACTATTACTTCTAGCATTTCTAGTATTTCTTCTAGCAGTTGAAAATCAACGCAAGGCACTAGTTGTCTGGCATTTTTGCTGAACTGGGTCTTTTTGGCGCAGCCGTGTGGCACACTTTCCTGCTAATTTCTTACATCCGACTTTACACTTTATTTGTTTTTATCTGATGTATTGTGTCTTTTAGTCTGTGTTAAATAAATTTATTTTCGTTTCTTTAATTTTGGGCTTACAGTTCTACTCAACACGCGTATGAGACATTCGAGCTTAACAAATATATTTAATTCACATGGTATACAATAGTGTTTTCATGCAATAAACTATATAAATCATGACTAATAAAATTATATGGTAGTGCGTGCGCTAAGGGCTGGGGGTTATTAATGTTTGCTTTTACGATCAGCTGTGTCATTCGTATTGATTTACGTTTATACGGTCTTGGTAGTTTCTATATTATCAGCGACGACTGCCGGTTTTGTGCGAAGAGTTGAAATAATTACACAGGGTGGTAGGGACAGCGACGCGCAAACTGTATACCGTGAATTCAGCACATGATTGCTAGCTTAGAAAATTTTCGTTTATTAAAAAAAAATGCTGTTCCATACATTTTGACAGCACTGTTGTAGGAAATAGCATCTACGCAGGTGTTCCAAAATAATGTGCTGAATTTCACCAAACTTTTATACCTAAAATAAGTCTTATCCTGAGAATACATTTTGAATTTTTGACAGTTCTTTCATACAAAAACTGTCAGACGTCAATATAATTCCACGGATAAAAGATAACTGACATTGGTAAAATCAGCCCTTAATGGTGTAATCCAATATTTTCATGTAAGTTCTTGCATCTTGTACTTTGCTGAACACAAGCCTCTTTCAAACCTAGAATAGACGGACATTATCACAATCACCAAGCTTATCACACTAAATAAAGGCGAAAGTTTGTGAGTGTGTGTGTGTGTTTATATATTTGTTACTTCTTCACGCTCAAACGGCTGGACCGATTTTGATAACATTTTGTATGGAGGTAGCTGACACCCTGGATTAACATATAGGCTACTTTTTATCCCGATATTCCCACGGGATCGACACTTATGCGGGTGAAACCACAGGGCGCAGCTAGTCGGTCATATTTGTGATTGCAGTTTGTTATTATTTGCAGAGGAAAATTCAGTTGCCCGTCTTCTTGATTTAATTCTCATTTTTTTTATGATACACGCTGCCGGAAAGCCGTAGGTCTATTCTTTGTCGGGATCCACGCGATCTGTCTTCCTTCCAAATATCCTGCAACTCAAAAATAAGTTGTCCACTTAGACCGCGTTCACACCAAAACGTGTCCAGTAGAAAATCTATGAAAAACAACTTCAGCCACCGATTGACTGTCCTTTGTTTTTCGCACATTTTCACAGTACGGTCTGCAACAAATTTGCTTAAGCACAATAAAGTTGAAATTTCTGTGAACATGCCGTGCGCCATCCCCGCGCCCGCGCCGCAGGCCCGTACCTACATCTGTGTGTGTACACTGGCTAACGTCGAACGAAACAAAAATAATTATACCGTCGCTTTTTCACACGCGCGGCGTAATTACGTATGACCTTGGTTGGTTCATACGATTGCTAAAATTCACCTCTTCATAACAAGTACCGCTAGCGGATAGCGTTGCGTATTGGATTATTAAACAAGTTGGCCTAGGTTCGAATCTCGAGGTTGAAACTTTAATTTATCTTTTCAACAATAATCTTATCTTTTTTTATTATTATTCGATTAATTAATACACGAGAATAATAATGTAATATTTATTTTATTTGTATTATTATATTGTTATTGAAATATGGGATTAAAAATAAAAAAAGATTTTTAAGTGATTTCAAAAATTTTATTCGTTATAATTTTATAAATAAACTTTTAAAACAGTTTATTTTCTCATAAAGAACAATTTATTGAAGTAAAGCAAGTGAACTACGACCATTAGACTTAAAATATTGTAAGTATCTTTAATAAAATAATATTGTTCTATAATTGCGGTTATAGCTGAAGTATTCATTTTCATTATGAAAAGAAGATTGAAACTATAAACCTCAAAATAATCCTTAATACGGTTAAGACACAATATTATTTTAATATTACTAAAATCAATTTGTAATTTATAACTTAATACGTTGTATAACCCCCATTATTATCCATGCTATCAAGTAAACGCTGGCGTATGGATCCTATAATATTTAAACATATATTTGCATATTTCCTTGCAATGCAACATCATCTGGTAACTGGTTGGTTAAAACCACTTGTTTCTTATTCACTGACCAGCTGGGGCCTTCCACTGTCGCGTTCGACTGGCAAGGACCCTCCGACCTTTTGACCTTCCTACTCACAGTAGGTAGGTAATTTCTCTAAAACAAAAAAGGAATATTGTAAGGTTACTAACAAAATGATAAAATATTATTACCTACTATTTTGAAACAAAATTATTTTGAAAATAGTTCAAATGTTACAAAATGATTAGCTTATAATTTATACTTAATGCTATATTCATCATTCCAAAAGTAAATAAATTAAACTCTTGGAAATATATTTTTTTCTTCTATTTAGACCCTATGGTAAATATAAAACGTTTAATAAAATAACTACAAGGATCAGCAGTTATACATTAATTAAATAAATGTTCGATAAAAGAATTAAATCATAATACTCACAGTCAGTCCGGTTTCATCAAATATTTGTGGTATAATATTAAGTCCACTTTTACGCAGCGCGTTAATATCCGCTTTCATCTCAATATTTAAATTTGCTTGCGTTTCAAAATGAACAACACCGCTAATAGATTAAACACACTTCACTAACCCACAATATCAAATTATTATCAACCAACAAAGAACCACAACATTCTTTCGCGGTGAATGGTGCATCTGTCCACCTTATAATTTATTTATTAAGATTTCTGTGGGTATAATCATAAAGTTTTACGAACTATGTGAACAAGACGAACATGATACGGAACTATATTCAATAGCGTGATTATTCGAGTAATATGCGGGTGTGTGTGTCAAATTACTCATTAAAAGAAGGTCGTAAGTCACTAACTAAACTTCAAGCTATAACTTTGCGACCTTGCTTAAGGACTTTTGGTCGACACTGTACATAAGCGGCTGATAAGGCATTATTCTCCTTAGGAAATTTTTAACGTCCAGAAACAGTCATCATAAAAAACGGAAGTCGCCTTACTGACAAACGCATGCACTGATTGGACAGGTCCACTAAATCTGTGTGGTTTTTACCTCAAAAGACCATTTCAGACACCAATCTACATGGTCTCCACATGATCTGACCAAGATTATGTCTGGACTTTAAAAGAGCCCGTGACCTCTGAGTTTCTGCCTTTCTTCTCAGAGTAGTCAGATAGGCAACACTGACACCATCTAGTTTTAAAAATATGATTGACGTGTAAAACTGTTTGTACAAACCTACTTACAGATATAAAATAATTTAACTCGGATTACAATAATTTATTATTGAGCTAAATATCCACAAGACACTGTTACGCCCAAAGCTTAGCAAAGACAGGTGAACTCACTGCCGTGGAACCAGGTTTATGACGTCATAAACCCATGACACCATCGTACCGCCGATATAAACACTTTATTTACGTCACACGGGAACTAAGATAGGTTTGTTTCCGAATAGAAATGGTTAAAGGTTATCACTTCGGTTATCGAAGTAGGATAAACATACTTGTTATTATGTTTTTGTAGTGTAGGTACATACATTTCATTGATAGAATAAAACGTTCTTAGTGCCTATTATAGTGGATAATTCTTGGAACATCTCAGAGGTAGGCATTGTGATAATATTAAGAGCGTTTACGCCGCACGGCATTTCATACAAACTTGCAAGCCCTTATTTTTGGAAATCAATGAACCGATTTTAATGAAACTTCATACGCATAAGCAGGATACAAATGTCTAAAAAGTTAGTAGAGAACATTTTCGAAATGTTTTATTTAAAAAAAGATAACTGGAAGTCTCTGTTTCTATGGAAAATTTAAAATCGGTCTAATTGGGCTGTAACACTATTTTTCGAAAATGTTCTGAAAATATGTTCCGGGAATCTTTTTAATAACAAAGAGGTAAATCTAATGTAATTACATTTGGTTGTGACCCGCTCCCTCGCAAGTATGTACCTCTAAATCATGATGCCTAAGGATACCGCGGCATCGTTGTTGAAATTTCAATTTTACTGTCATACTTTCAAGTGAGCGCCGGCCCTAAGTTTCACCTAAGTCCGAGATTGCTTGTTGTTCGTTCAATGAGTCTGCATTTAGTTAGATATAATATACAGCACATGTAGTTTAACCTAAAACATTGCATAGTTCTTACCCTTTACTTTGTAAGTACTTTGCCAAATTTAATTCAGCGTTGTTTGTTTGTGATCCCTGCTGTTGACAGTTTTACGTCTTCATATTAATGATACGATCTTTTTTGTGGCTCGAATAACTAGATGAAATGTGTGTTTTTGTGTCAAATTGTTTGGTGACACTGTTTGTGTTCAACGTGCTTAATTGCGATGTAAATATTTGTCACAGGTTTCTGTAAATATATTGGACATGTTAAAAGTAAATTGAGGACCTTTAGTTACTACGAGTTACTAAGTCTTTGTCGCTCACTGTCGCAATTGTTGATAAATTGGAGGATTTCTAGAACGTGTAGGCATGAATATGACGAGGAGGAGAGGAGAGGAGGAGACTTGTAATTTGACGTAATCCTTCCAGGACCTGAACGTGTGACCCATTTGCAACAATTAAGAAATCCGACGAGTAGTGGTGGCCGCGACTTACGAGTTGTAAGGTCGTAGGTTCGAAACCAGACAGGCGCTTTACTTTGTGTAAATTATTCCATCACCACTGCTCTCAAAACGGTGAAGGAAAACATCGTGAGGAAACCGGCATGTCTTAGAACCAAAAATTCGAAGACATGTGACATCTACCGAAGTACCAACCCACACTGGGCCGGCGTGGTCGATTACAGACCACTCCCTCTCACTGAGAGGAGGCCTGTGTCCCAGCAGTGGGAATATTATAGGCTGATTATGTAAAAGCAATTCATAAAATATAACCTAATGAAATAACTTAGATTAATTGAAAGGTAAACATATTGATAGGTATTGGGTGAATGACCCCAGTTCCAAATCTACACTATACGGCTATACTTTAGAAAGCACATAATTATGTAAGGCATCTCGTCGGCCCTAACTTAAACCTTCTTGAAAATATCCCTGATCCAGAGGTTTGACAGTTATCTGCCTAAAATATTGATATTACCTGAATCTAAGCGTATAGATATAGATATCATACCTAACTTCTATATTATTTTTTAGATTATATCTTTTGTGAGACATATTTTAAAAGTCCGTCGTTGCCTCAGTACCTCTTTGGTCTATGAGGTCTTGGGTTCAATTCCCAGGTCGAGCAAAGTGTTAATCGGTATCGGGTCGCCCTCATTATGTGGGGCTCTAACAAACTGGCGAAATGTATGCGTCAGTACTATAGCAACATCTCTGCCTAATTCTTCGGCGATTACAGGCGTGATGTTATGTTATTTTAAAAGTTTATTGAATCAAATAAAACCAAAAAAAAAAAGAAAAAAACAAAGAAAGAAATAAAAAGAAAAAAAAAGTTTATTGAAGTTTGTTGTTTGTTTTTTTTTTAGTTTGTTGAGTAGTTTATTGTTCATGAAATCAAAGCAAACCTGAATTACATTCCGGTTGGACAAAATTGTATATCTAAATTCTAGTTTAGTAGCTAGGTAGTAATAATTATGCAATGTTACGATGTTAAAGCCTAGTTGCCTAATATGTTATCACTGTATGTAGCCACAGGCGACACCGGCACATGTTTGCGTAGTTTGGACTTATACTCACCGTCGACGTGGAAACAAAAGCATGCTTCTACCACATAGGGTATTAAAATTAACTTCCATTTTTGTGACGATATAGGCAAAATACATTATGTGTTCGACCTAGTCGAAGGAGTTGGCTCTCTTGAGTATAGTGGTCAGTGCCGTTTTTTCGTGTTGTTGTTGGGTATGGATTAGTGAAATGTAACACAAATTAACCGTCTTAACCTATGCAAAGTAAAATGAAATGTAACACAACAATTTAAGTATGTGAATTTGAGCGGCATTGTGGCTAAGTAATAACAGCCGCACGGGTCGATCGATCACGTTTTAAGCTACGCTTGCAGCGGTTGGTCCGTGGTTACGGTCCAGTTACGGGTAGTCAGTAGCCCGAAAGTCTGACAACACCCACCAGTTACTGTGACCCAGTTACTGGGTAGGCACACGATATCCTCCCCCCGCTTGGTAGGCATACGATACGTAGGTATGCCTACCCAGTAACTGGGCTGTGGAGGTCAGATAGGCCGTCGCTTCGTGTAAAATACTGGTTTTCACCTGCATCCGGTGAGACTGGAAGCCGACTCCAACATAGTTGGGCAGATTGAACTCCAGTCGGGGGTTGCGGAAGGATCGTACGTTCCCGCGACCCCCAGCGCAGGTGTGAGATGGAACAACGGGGTGGTTTTTAGTCAGTAAGAGTCTGACAGGCCCTGCCGCCCGCCCCAGGGAGGCGGACATCCATGAGGATTTTCACCCCAGAAAAAAAAAAGGCAGGTTGAACTAGGCGAATTTGTTCCAACGCACGTGTGTATTTGATACTTTTCACCAATCTGTCAATATAAGTACTAGGTATTATGTTGTTGAGTCTTGTCTAGATAGTTAATATACCTTGGAGGGCCTCCTGCGAACAGCACACAAGTGGTAACTTAGGTATATTTTCGCAGTGTCGGCATACAAACTATTCTGTAATACTTCGTGGAGTCATGAATAATGGATTCTAGCAGATCTCATGTAATAATATCAAATAAAACTGTCTTTATGTCGAACTCCACGTTTTAATATCGGTTAGGTAATGTTGACTTACAATGTTATAAAACAGTGAGATGGGTCCTACAATATTATTGGTCTATCCGTCAAGTCATTCTTAAGTGCTTTTTAAGAAATCTAATATCAGCGACTGTTCTTCTTGCGTTGAAGCGACCCACTTTTATTGTCCTTTTATATAAATAAAGTGGTGTTATAGAAGATTATTGCTGTTCTCTTCAAGACCGCCCTAGTCTAAGGTCATAGTTAGACATTCTAACTGTGTTAGAGTCAGCTTTTAATCTAATCAGATGTGACTGAATTAGTGTTACAAGTTTTAAAATCAATTTCTTATCAAATATCTGGTACATACTTACCTAATAGGTCTTGGTTGTCAGACAACAGGCACTACTTGTAATTAATTATTTCGGAAACTAGAAACTGGTATTCTAAAAGCTAAGTGATGTTGTTTTAGGATACCTATTATACATTTTATGAACAAGAACAGCCGGGAAGTAAACAATACCTTTGGCAGGAGTTTCTCGGAGAATATTACCCGGGAATTTAATATTGCTTGCCTTATTTTAATAAAATCTGCAGTAATTAATCAAGTAATTAGCAGGCAAGTTTTAAGTAAAAGCGCATACTTAGTGAAATTTTAAAATGTTCGATGCTTTTCACGGTTCAATTGTCGGGATATTGTGCAATGAGACGGGACAGATCCGGCGAGCATCAAAGGAACTTGCTTCAATTTCGAACGTCTTTTCATTCAGTTTTATTACTAAAAGTTATTATTAGGCTCCTTACTGGTTAACTTTAAGTCATTTTGAACAGAAAAATACGAGGATTCTTTTGCAGTTACGCAAAGTGACTATTTAAGAAAAAGAAAAGTGAAGAAAGTAAAATAAACTTAAGTTCCGTTAGCACATTTAGGTTTTTATAAATTATGTAACCCGTATTTGGATTGGAAACTCAGTCAGACATCTTTCTGAAATAAGTTAACAAGTACTAAACTTTCTATAACTAAAACAGATAAGTATGTGAGTCTTTGGTCAACTGGACCCACTCGAACTTAGCGTTGGAAAGTTTAAAATATTGTTTTGGAATTTGTGGAAAAGTATGGTTTTAGAGGATTCTATAGCTACGGAATATCTTCTCGACTCACATACCACAATGTCTCAAGACGAAAGTCTTTGACCGGTGCGTGTTGGCAGTGATGACCTATCGGACTGAAACGTGGTCGCTCAGAATGGGCCTCATTAGTAGGCTGAAAGTCAACCAAAGGGCTATGCCCTTTGGTTGACAGGACAGGTTACAGGTTGGAGGACAGGGCTATGCTTGTAGTTTCCCTACGTGATCGATCCTGAAATAAAGAGATCGTATATCGTAGGGGAACTAAGGTAACCGACAAAGCTCGAAGTAGCCCGAAGAAATGCCGAACTTAAGTGGTAGTAGGCCGGGTCTATTGATCGCAGAACAGAGTGCAGATGGGGCCATATTCTACATGTCAGTCAACCAAGTCACCTTAGTTCAAAAGAGTTTATTCATTCTTCTTTCTTAAAATTCAACCTGCAACTTGAAAACCGAGATATGAGAATAAATCTATGACAATAATCAAAGATAATTCTGACAAATTTTTCAGTAAGTATAAATTTCTTCAAAATAAAATAAATAATTCATAAAATCGTCAAAAAGTTTACCAAGTTGTCATTCTTTATGTTTTAAATACGCATTGACGAATTTCTCCAGAACATAGCTGTGAATGGAACTGACGTGAGTCTCAACAACTTTTTCGATACGTTATCGGATACGACGTAACGTGTTAAATCGTTCATATCGTAATAAACGACACTTGCGGTTACTTTATTTATGTAATTGTCATGGTAATCTTTTAACCATATATTTTTTTTGAAATACCAATCGCAATTAACTGTGTTCAGGTAGAATATGAGAAGTTAATTAGTCGCTTCGTCATTGTTAAAACAATTTAAAATATAGCTGCGATGCATTTAATTCAGAAAAGCATATAATATTGATACAGCTTCAATAATCATTTTACAACACATAAGTGCAATAAATTTTTGAGTTTAATCTGATAATAAATAGCTAATAAATCACTCAACATCTGACAAGCGTTTTCCCAACTATGTTGGGGTCGGCTTCCAGTCTAACCGGATGCAGCTGAGTACCTAGTGTTTTACATGAAGCGACTGCTTATCTGACCTCAAAAACCCAGTTACTGGGTAATACGATACCCCCTGGTAAGACTGGTTGTCGGACTTTCGGGCTTCTGACGTCCCGTAACGTCTGTCAAATATCCACGAATGATAGCTGGGTCCAACGGCTTCCCATCCACGGACCAACCGCGGCAAGTGTAGCCTCACCTGATCGATCGACCCGTGCGGCTGTTATGCACGTTGTTTTAGATACAGATTCTTTATTTGTAGAAACCTGAGTGTAGGTTGTTCCATTGTATTTTATTTCTTCAGACCATTCCAGGTTTATCAAGATTTCAGGATTAAAGGTGTCGTCCGCTCGCTTTTCAAACGAGTAAGGAACGTATTTAGAAAATGCGCCGCGGTGGGGAGCAGTATTCCAACAATGCAATTTTCTTCCAGCTAGCTCCTTCATAAAATGATCAAGACAATAACTGGTAGAATACCGTTTTAGTACATTTCTTAACTGTTTCAGACCTGTACCCACATCTCCCTTTGCCTTTCTCACAATTTCGTGCGTGAATTCGCCAAAGATCGACCGAACTCCATAACAACAGATGGTCACGGGCAACAGACTGTAGACAGTCAAAATTGGCTTTACCAATGATTCACCCGCGACTAATCCAAAAACTTCTCAGCCTAAGTAGAAATAACCTTAGAATAATAATAGGTTCAATTACGGGCCACAACCTCCTTAACAAACATCTTTTCAACATAGGCGCCACAGACAGCCCCCTTTGCAGGGGCTGCCTTGACGCCGAGGAATCAGCCGCCCACGTCATCCTGGAATGCGAGGCCGTGGCTTCTCAAAGTGCAGAAATCCTCGGAACAATGAGGTCGCTCCGCGAAGCCTGCGAAGCTCCCAGGAAGCTTCTGTGCTTTTGGGCGGAGCAAGGCTGGCTCTGTTAGCCAGAATCCCCACGCACAACGGACCGAATGAGAGTCTAAGTGCGGAAAAGGGAGTCCCATCATCATCATCATCAACTGTTTCAGACTGGTAACTTGCCAGTTACCAGTCTGTAACAGTTTCTTTCTCACTATATCGTGAGAAATACGATATTGCTTGTAACCGAAGTTTGTAATAAACTGTATTCTACATGACACTAATAACTGGAAAGATTTGATAACACAGAAACACGAGAACATGATTCACAAAGGCATTCAATGGTTTTGTAACTCAAACTCCCTTTTCCAACCTCTCTTTTGTTAACGGAGAAGCCTTAAAAGGTAATAAATGTTATATAAATTCAAAATGTAAAATACGATGTTATAAAATGGGACTTTGTGATCTAAAAAAACCCAAAGGGCTGTCAAATTTCGTGTCCGCAAAAAGCCGGCGTTTATTAAACCGGTATTAATAAGAATGGGTGGACCTCCGCAAAGAGCTTTATGCTACTATTATTATGAACACTATGATTATGTATTAAACTAGGGTTCAATTTAGCAAACCATTGAAAGTCAACTACATTCAATCCATACTAATATTTATATAAAAGCGAAAGTTTGTCTGTCTGTCTGTTACCTCTTCACGCTTGAACCGCTGAACCGATTTAGATGAAATTTGGTAAAGAGATAGTTTGAGTCCCGGGCAAGGATAGTTTTTATCCCGATATTCCCACGGGATCGACACTTATGAGGGTAAAACTGCGGGGCGCTGCTAGTTGTAACATAAATAAATAAAGGTATTTACAATACAGATGTGAGTGGAAACAACGGGAGGGGACGACCTAGTAAGAAATAATATATATAGTGACCTTATTGGTGATGTGCCTTAGAAAGGTCAGGTGCGTAGTACCACATAGTACTTGCAACCGGCGTGTGTGTATAATCAGATGTATGAACGTAAACAAAATATAGCCACCTGCTACGCTCCTTACATACTCCTTATGTAAGTATCATAGAAGGTGGCGTTCTGCAGATTCTGCCTACCCACCCATATGGGAAGAAGTCGTGAGTTTATATATGTCATCATCATCATCATCATTTCAGCCAAAAGACGTCTACAGCTGGACATAGGCCTCCCCGCAAGCACCTCCACTTCGACCGGTTCTGTGCTTTTCGCATCCAACGGGTTTATCTATGTATGTCAATCATCAATAAATAATATTTGTCTAATAGACCCTGTCTGAAGAAGTTATTGAACTTCTGTTACATTACGAGAAAAGTTACTATTCTATGTCTGCAAGATAAACAAAATTCGATGAAAATATTTGCCTTAGCAAAGTCTCAAGGAGCAGAAAATGTTTTCAGAGTTAGGCCGTGTTCGACCTGACGAATAAATTCGGTAGACAATACACGCTAATGAATAAAGTTGGCTTGTTAACGAACCTACTCCGGAATTTCCATTTAGAAGTGTTCGTGTTTTATCGTAAATACACTGCATATTTTGGTTCGTGGCCGAATAAAACTTTGTACATTTTATAATGTGGTTAGCCACCGTTTAATATGATAGGGGGGAATTGTCAGAAGAACAAATGTAAAGCTAATAATCAAAATCCAGTTGCGGCGTCGAGTGTTGCCCCGGTCACCGACATCCCGGTCGCTCCTTGATCCCATCCAATTGGCAAAAAGATCTTTATTGGCTCAAGCCGGATACCAATTCGGTGAGGATCAATCAAATGGACTACTGGAGTGATTGTTACTTACTATTGAAGATCGATGCGATTTGATACATTGCTATACACGAATATTATTTTCGCACTTAATATTAGGTGATTAGCGAGGTGATTAACGACGAGGCGTGCGTAATTATTATTGGGGAATATATCGAATATTGGATTTATTTTATGTTAGTGTTGCTACATTAGATTCGCTTTTGCTGTCGATTTTTAGTCTTCCTTTTTTGTGATATGTGTCTTCAATGGGAAATTCAGGAAAGTGGATTTCATTCAGGAATTCTGGAAAATATGCGCAAACTAACTAACTGCATCCGAAATAAAAGCATATTCCCTAACACAACCAGTATTACTGGGTGTAATTAAGATTTAATCAAAAGCGCTAAACCAATTTAAAATTTGCTTTAGTTGGAAGCGCTGACAGCACACTAGGAGATCAGATAGATTAAGTTCCGGTTCCATTCATTAATCGTTAGCTTGAAACCGCACAAGAAAGCATTGGGAGTCCATTGTGTACGAAGTTTCCAGACATAATGTCACAGACACACAGTGTATGGAAGATAGGTTAAAGCGGGTGTACACGAGATACTCACTTCTTGCGGGTTATATCAAACTGCCAATTAAGTTATAATAATAATCCTCCACACCGAACTTCGGCCATGGCAATCATTCTCAGCAGAGACCAGCCATCGGCGCGGGAGATATGTGCACAAGACAAGTGTGTGCGCAGACACAGGTGCACTCTGTGGCACTGTCTCTTCCCTCAAACTCATAGTCCGATGGGATGGCAATCCAACATGACCGGACAATAACAATATAAAACACAACGACAATATACACAATAACCAATGACGATAATATAGTTGGTACACATCACTTGATGCTTACTTAAGGCGAATACATGACCTAAAGCGCGGTGTCAACGCTGGTAATTTATTGGAAAATATGAAGCAATTCTCTATTTACAAAAAATCTATAGTCTGGACTAAAAAATTAAAACACTAATGCTTTAGTATGTTGCTTGTAGAACAATCTGACAAAAATCATAATGATTGTATGTGTATTAGTATGGTTTTATTGTAAGGTATGGTTTTTATTGTAAAAATAAAGTTTTTAGAGGTATCTTCATGATTTTTTTCTATCGTATCAAATTAGTTGTAAGTATTATGTTTTCAACACACTATATATCCAGCATACATGCTGAAGTATATCATATATTTTTCTGATTTTGTTTACTGTAGTCGATCGACTACAACGGGTCGGGTCGGTTGACTTTTATTGTTTCTAAAACTTGCGTTTAGGTCCTGTAAGCCCCATAAGAATTAAGCATCTTTTAGTGAGTTCGTGTACATCAGGCTTAAGTACAGACGGAATTAGTTCGCATTAGTTGTTATAAAATGGCTGCGGGATGCGTTAACTAGCTGTAACACGACGCAATGGCGTCTGCGCGTGGGTATCGTTTACGCAAATTGTTGGAGGATATAGTTTAAAAGCGATACAGTTAACACGAAAGTGTTTTGTTTCTGTTCACGGCATGTTAAAAGTTAAATGTAGATATCCTATTTTGGTATATGGCAATGGATGCTCATTGATGAATGATGACAGTTAGCGTTTTTATTTATTATTTATTTATCCATTTATTTCAGGCATCAAGGCCCATACAAAAACACATACAATACAATATTAATATAACTTAAAAAAAATACTATAAATACATACAACATTTTGATCACACTAAAAAACTAACGAACACGAAGTGTCTGCGTCGTGTTTCATGTGTCATGTGCCACGAAACCGGCGGTACACAACACCCTTCGGCCAGAACTCTTCCTTGAGGAACTTCTCGAGATGATGTGTCGGAACACGCACCATGAACGACTTGAAGTTCGTGTTGTGACGCGACTCCAACTTCTCGACCCTCAAAGTCCAGTTGGTCTTCACACGCATGTACTCCACGATCTCCTCAACCTTCGTGGAGTGGTGCAGTCTGGATACGTACAGCTACGTCGTCGGGATTGCTGGACGCAGCAGCATGTTGGGTCCCGCCAGCGCGGTGCCGCACTGGTTCCGACAAGGAGGCTTCTTCTTCTTCTCCACCTTGATGAAACCATCCTTGCCGCACGTGTCCTTCTCTGGATCCTGCCTTTTCAAAACCTTGTTGGGTTTCGACCGACTCCGTTCGGTTCCGGCTCTGGTTTTATATTATATATATGTAATTATGTATATTTAAATAATGTTCATCTTTCAACTATCATAATTGCTTATAAGCCAAGCAGGCACTTTATTTTGTGTAAATTATTTTATCACCACTGCTCTCAAAACGGTGAAGGAAAACATAGTAAGGAAACCGGCTTGTCCTAGAACAACAAAAATGTAAGACGTGATATCTGCCAACCCGCACTGGGCCCGCGTGGTGGTCCACTCCCTCTCACAGAGAGGAGGCCTGTGTCCCAGCAGTGGGATCATTATAGGCTGATTTTGTATATGCTTAGAATTTGCGTGTATTTTTCAAGTTTACGGAAACATTACATAAATCCGTACTAAACACGGTCAAATTCCACCTAAACCAATACTACAATTTCATTAAACAAAGGTTTAGCCTTATAGTTTAGCGTAATAATATTCTAATTGCTTTGGAAGCGTCTATTACTCTGGAGCAGAGTAAGTTTGCATTGGATTCAAATTGTATTAGGTACTACAAATTTGAATCGAACGCCAAACAAACCTTATTAGAAAATTAGTTCTAATTGTCTGCAAATATCTGCATCCATCTGCACCCGTCTGCCTAGCCTTTTCCCAACTATGTTGGGGTCGGCTTCCAGTCTAATCGGATGCAGCTGAATATCAGTATTTTACATGGAGTGCCTATCTGACCTACACAATCCAGTTACTACGTAACACGATATCCCTTTGTAAGACTGGTTGTCAGACTTTTTGGGCTTTGACTACCCGTAACGACCAATATCTACTAATGACAGCCTTGACCAACGATTTAATGGGTTTTCCGAACCACGGAAGGGTTCGACGCTCTCTTATAAATATCTTGAGCCAAAATTATGGTCTATAGGAATTTCTGTCTATACTTCTACGAGAATAGCCGATGATGCGAGGATAATCCGGTAGGGAGAAGTTTGAATAAAAATTGTAATTAGGAACACAATGAGGAAGTTTCAAGGAGCAAAAGTCAATATTGGTGCGGTAGTTTGTGCCCAGTTACCGGGGCGTGTCTGCCGCCGCTCCACGGTGTACACACGGGCTTCACGTTCAACAAACTAATTTAGGATATTTTGGAAATTGCTCATCGTAGTTCATTGGTTCTAATTGGATGACTGCTTTTGGCGCGGTATGTTGTGTAGCTTGATTCGATCGTTTACGGCTGATATTATGTTGACTTTGAAGCAATTTATAAGTACCTATTGCTCTAAGAACCCAAATAACTAAAGACAAACAATACGTATATTAGCTGCTCATTGATTTACCTACCTATACTGTAAAGGCATTAATTTACTTGGCAAGTTGGAAAAATCTTTGTAACTGACACTTATAACAAATCTAAAAAGTTGGGAAGTTCTTTTCATTTGTGTTTTCAAGTTTTGAAAAGAGAGTTATACTGCTTTAATAAACTTTAAATAAACTATCGCTTTAATAAACCTTTAATAAACGATAGCAAACGTTGATTCTCACATGGTTCTCTACAATAGCGCCAAAACGTTGGCAATTCTGTGTGTCGATACGTAAAGTATTGTCAGTGGGCAGCATTCCAGCGAACCTGCAGTCCACGACGTGCAATTCATTCTAGTTTAAAATGGGTTACTCCATTTCTCGCTGACTACGCGGCTCCATGACAACTCCCGCCCCTGGCCGCCGGGTTTGTTTTTGCTCAAAGATATCGACGCGATTTTAGAGTTTTGTTCGCGGATATGTCCTGAGGGACATACTTTACGCCACGTAACTTGGACTTGTTGTTTTGTATCGGATTTTGTAGTTCGCGCTGTTGTTGGCAAGCTTTGACGGGGCAAGCTTTTTTATTGTGCGGACTTCACAACTTTGCATTTCCTCTAAACTTCGTTTCGGTCCAACTTTACCGAACATATAACGCACGTGTGCCAACGGTCTCATTTTATGAAGGTGTATCAATTTCATAATATAACTCTGCTCGAATCGCGAGGTGTATTACGTACGTTTACAAGTTGCGTGATCGGAATTTCCCGTACGGCTCCGACACTTCCAATACATATTAATAAACCTATTACGATGACGTGTGGAAAGGGTGCTTAACACACGAATAAAACCACATATTCATCTCAGTTTTTCCTCACGATATAATGCAATCAAGACTGTTTGCATGTTGTGTAAACTAATCCCGTGAACTGACTTTGATGGAGTTTCCCCAGTTCGAAAGCTTATTCTTTAAGGAAGCTTTGGAGCTATAACATTTAATGTTATCCCTTAGGGGCTGAGCTGAGAACGGTATCGTGCAGCTACTCAAATGGGTTTCACTCAAAAATTCAGTATTTTATATTGTTATCGCTTCTTCCTCTTACGGAACAGTTCTGCTTGGAGTTTTGTGCCCAAATATTGTGGCGCGACATTGTATCTCTTTTATATCAAATATTAATGTAATACGTGCATAATTATGTAAATGCACATTTACAATCACTTCAACGCTGTCATTAATATGTATTAACATGGTGGTAATGGTTTATTACAAGACTGAAAATTCGATATTGAGCGTCGAATAATCCACAAAGGTAAGTAGATTAAAATATCATTAATTGCATTTAAAAAGATTTTATATGATTTACAAAGTGTGATTAACAAGCCTATAATGTTCCCACTGCTGAGATCAAGCCTCCTCTCGGTGAGAGGGAGTGGGCCGTAATCCACCACCCAGGCCCAGTGCGGGTTGGTGGATGTCACATATCTTTCAATATTTGGTTCTAAGACATGCCGGTTTCTTCACAATATTTTCCTTCACCGTTTTGGGACCGTTTCAAGTTGCTGGATAAATGTAAATCTATTTGATGTGTTTTTGCCTGGCAAATTTTCATTCAGAACACGTCACGTCATGATATACTTTTAATAATTCCCAGTTAATGAAGAACTGTTGAGTATTATTGACATTATTTGTGCTCAAAACCTGTCGATCAATTCTGTAAAAATCTCACCGTGATATACAAAATTAAACTCTTTTTCGAGTCCTTTTTATTTCAAAAGTATAATTATCTTGTGTACTTAAAAAGTTATTCCAATTTTAAAAGTGTGATACGTAGTTTGCAGGCCAGTGTAGTTTGAGCTTTTTTCTAGTAAAAATCTTCTTCATCCATATTATATTTTGACAAACAGTGGACCCGACAACACGCAGAACGCAGCCGCGCTCGACTGCGGACAGGCAGACCGCGCGCGTTCCCGCACCCGCGCCGCTCCCCGCCCCGCGCTGCCAGTCTAGCCAAGCACTTATGTGAAGTGAGCTGTCGATAGTGTCAATCCCTAGCATCAGGTGGAAGGTATTAATTATTCCCAGAATTTTTAAGGACACCCACGATAACAAAGTATATTTAAAATTCAAACCAAAAACGCTTTATTAAATCTGCAGCTATCATTTCCAAGTAAGAATCTTAGTCGTATCATAATTAGAGTTTCATTCAATTTCTAGTAAAAAAAGTTACTAATTTCCTTTGAACCAAACCGTGGCAGTTGCTTTAAACTGAACTAGGAGTAAATAAGTGGAAACGGAGTAAATAACATTAATAACATCAATTACATAAAGTTTTTCGTTCCGGGACAGCCGGGACATTAAATTGTTCGTAGTCAGAGAAAAACTTGACTTAGATTTAAATGTCTCTTGAGTATTTAGTCTGGGACTCTGGAACTTGTTACTGAAAAGTTTCTATAGTATGCTATACAAAAATATCGAACATAATACAAGTTTGGTTTACCTTGTGCCTTGCCTTTAGATTTATTGTTTCGTCTACAAGTTTTCATTGTTCAGGGAAATGGAGGCTGTTTAATACTACTTTAAATACGATTGAAGTAAAGTTTGGGTAGACAAAGGGATGTTACATTTTATTTAATTTTTTGAAAATTTAGAGCATTTTGAGAAACTAATTTGAATATTTTGATGATTGGCTCAATAGTTTAAAAAAAAAATAGGTAGGTGACGTCATCAGAGGCATAAAAGATTAAATGTTGAAATAATGTATGTAATGTAATGAGATCTAAACAAGACTTTTTATTTTTGACATTTATATTATAATTTGATACTTGACATATTGTAGACAATACTTGCCTCTTACTTTTTATTTTCTGAGGTAACGATACAAAACTGTACGGCCAAAGCTGACGTAATTTGAAGGGCAAAGAAGGTCTAAATCTTAATTTATCAAAAATATCAATAAAATATGAATATTTTTCTTAATTAATTAGTCCGTAATGATCAGTTACGCTATTCCTCGAAATGGTTTTTCAATTACAACATTTAAAAAAATATGAACAATGCCCAATTGGTGTCGTTAATTAGTTATCTGCTTTGAAATCATTATGTTTTTTTTATTTTATTACATATTAAGCTCTGGCCACACTGACGCGAATACTGCTTGGAACGTGGGCCTCGACTGCTCGCTTCGATTGTTTAAACAATTAGTAGCACACGCGACTATTTCAGCTTGAACTCATCCTATTTTGTCACGAATCCTGCGGGAGATTCGCTTCAGTATGGTCAGAGGTTAATTTTTGAGAACTTTGAACCTATCCAATGAACTCTGGACATAGGCCATACTGTGCCACAACACCCTGTCCTCCGCCTTCCGCATCCACTCTGTCCCAGCAACCTTTTTGAGGTCGTCGCTCCATATAGGTTGGGGGCGTCTCACACTACGCTTGCCGATACGCGGTCTCCAATCCAGGACTCGTCTACTTCACCGAACTTATTAAGGGATACCTACTTCAGGGTATGTAGTAATACAATAGTTTCCACAATGAGATTAACTCCAACCAATTCGTTTTTTTTTACCAATGTAACGAGTCTCTTATGAAACTTATAATAAAATAAAAACAGTACAATTTGCGTCAATTTACGTTTGTTTTTGTTGACTTATTTACGGTTACGAGTGCTACTGCATAACGGTACCGCATTACACGCCAGAACTTACAAACAAACCAGCGGGCTCTGGTTTTACGCCCACTTGATACATTAAAGCCTGCGTACACGTTTGGAAATGCAATCGAATTAAAAGTATCGAAAATGTACTTCTTAGTTGTGGTTCTAGGGGTACAACAGTGATTGGGGAATCGTAGCAAAAAGTATAAAGTCAAATAATTTGTTTCAAAGCAGAACGTCAAAATTTACAAGAAAATATAATTGATTCTAGTCGCCTTTTCCAAACGATAGTTTTGTGTGGAAAAAATGGATGGGCGTTAACCGTTAAAAAAAAACAACCGACTTCAAAAAAAAAGTACTACATAGTGATAAATAACTTTAATTTCGGAAGTGTGTCGTTGGTTCCGCATTTTCGTTTTTTGACACGGACTTCCGGAATTAAAGTTATTTATCACTTTGTAGCGTTTTTTTTTGAAGGCAGTGATTTTTTTGTAAAAAAGTTTTTTTTTTGTCACCTTTTAGTTGTACCTACCCCACACAAATTCAATTAACACTAGTGCATTGAAGAACAACATATTTGAATCTCTTCACAACGCCATATTTGAATCTCTTCAAAACCAAGACATCGAACCTACATACATTAACTTACTACAAAAAATATACTAAAATAGCACAGCAGCCATAAAAATAAACACCACAGGACCATCATTCCCTATCCAAAAAGGGGTTAAACAGGGCGACCCTCTTTCTCCAAAGCTCTTCACAGCTACGCTTGAAGAAGTCTTTAGAAAACTAAGTAGCAATTGGGGGGACAAGGGCATCGTCGTGGGCGATAGAAGAATAACAAATCTCCGCTTCGCCGACGATATTGTTCTTTTCTCCTCTACGGCAGCCGAGTTAGGCCTAATGCTCGATCAACTGAACAGTGCCAGCCTCGAGGTCGGACTCGCGTAAATATGGCGAAGACCAAGGTGATGACCAACAGCACTAAGCGTAACATAGGAATTGGGGGTGTGAGGACAGGCAAGACACGATAAAGAAGTTGCTCGACGCACCGAGAACGCCTGGAAGAGCTATTGGTCGATGAAGCAAATAATGAAAGGAAGTCTACCTCTCTCACTGAAGAGAAAGCTCATGGACATGTGCATTCTTCCTACCTATGGAGCGCAGACATGGTCACTAACCAATCGTCAAAAGTCCGCACTTGGGGTCTGTCAGCGAGCAATGGAGCGCAGTATCCTTGGAGTTAAACTTTCTAATCGTATAAGGAACTCGATACTGCGTTCTAAAACTCAAATTGCTGATGTAGGTCACACGGCTGCCAAGCTAAAATTGAACTGGGCTGGTCACATCTGTCGCATGCCGGAGGAACTATGGGCTAAAGTAATCACACAATGGGTCCCAAACAGCAGTAAACGACGGCGCGGCAGGCCCAGAATGAGGTGGCGGGACGAGCTCGACTCTTTTCAGAAGGATTGGCGTTTAACAGCACTGGATAGGGATAAGTGGAAGGAGGGAAGGGAGGCCTTTGCCCTGCAGTGGGACAGAAATGGCTGATAATAATAATAATAATTGAAGAATTAAAGATACCGACTAGAAGAATCATCAAAATTCGCATAGAAATGCCGGAGATGCAGTACATTTATGCATATAACTTCGTACATAAGAATGATTACCTAATGTAATATATATTAAAACCTTCCTGCAAGTATGTAGATCACATTAATGAAAAGAAAATAATTAAGCATCAAAATTGCTTCATTCGTTTTTGAGAAAATCGCGCACATACATACATACGGGTCGAATACAGAACCTCCTTTTTTGAAGTCGGTTAAATAATGTTTTACTGGTATTTTGTATACATTCATTATATAAGTATATGTGAAGACGATGCATCTAGAATGAAATTACTATAAAGAAAGAAAGAAAGAAGAAAATACATTTATTTAGCACAGACTAAAAGACACAATACACCAGATAGTTAATAGTCGTACATCAGATAAAAACAAAAATAAAGATAAAATAAAAAGTGCAAAGTCCGATGTAAGAAATTAGCAGGAAAGTGTGCAAAAATGCCAGACAACTAGTGCCTGACGCTGGTTTTCAACTGGACCTGATGTGTGAGGTGACGGATGTAAATCAGTTTTATACTGCATCGTGATCTGTGTATGCGTAATTAAATAAATAAATAAAAATTAATTTGTGTCACATAAAAACAGTAACGAATAGGTATGTATATGTCGGATTGGCCCAGACATCAGAAGTAAAACACAAGATTATTCAATTGAACAATCAGTTATCTTAAATCTAGAAAATACAGAAATGAAATACTAAAACTAATAACGGCAAAAGGCGGTCACATAGGGCAGTACTGACTGTCAGGGACAGTGGTCCATGCACCCACCGCAATAAGGATACCTAGTACTAATTGTCAGAGACAGCGTTCCACATCCAATAATCGGGCAGTACTGTCTGTCGAGAGACAGTGGTCCGTGCACCACGACGCAACCGTTGGAAATGCGTACCGATCAAACAGCGCAGCTCCTTATAAAGGCGATCGCTAGTGGGGGGGAAACCGTTACAATATTTTACTGGATTGAATACCAAGTCCTTTAGGCCAAATGATCGATAGAGTGAATGATTTGCGTCTGGTGCACGTTCCACTAGCGCCATCTAGTCGCCGTCTCTCACAGCTGCTAATCAATGAGTCTGCCGACACGGCCATCCTGATAAATCACTCGTTCTCGAGTGCATTCATTCGTCATCAATTCACATCGTCATCATCGTTACATATCAAATTAGCAGATATCACTGGTCTAGGTATTTCTTTACAATAGAAAACCCCTACAGTTCAAACATGCTGGTCTAAATCGTCACCCACTAAAGCAGGTGAGATTCCTGCAGCTACAACTGGACTAGGTCACAACTCTTGTAACCCCTACAGTACATATTTGCTGGTCTAGATAATCATCCCATGGATGAGATCCCTGCAGCTCACTGGACTAGGTAACAATACTCTTGTAACCCCTACAGTACATATTTGCTGGTCTAGATATCATCCATGTGCATGGACCGGCTAGTAGAGCATCAGTTAATTATGAAAGAAATGTTTCTAAATTATTTGAGGGTAGCGGAATATTTTTCTGGTCATTTTGTGATAATGAAGTGCCAGAGGTGGGCGGACAATCCGATCCCACTTCTGATGTCGGATTGGCCCAGACAGAAGTAAAACACAAGTTTATTCAATTGAACAATCAGTTATCTTAAATCTAGAAAATACAGAAATGAAATACTAAAACTAATAACGGCAAAAGGCGGTCACATAGGGCAGTACTGACTGTCAGGGACAGTGGTCCATGCACCCACCGCAATAAGGATAGTACTAATTGTCAGAGACAGCGTTCCACATCCAATAATCGGGCAGTACTGACTGTCGAGAGACAGTGGTCCGTGCACCACGACGCAACCGTTGGAAATGCGTACCGATCAAACAGCGCAGCTCCTTACAAAGGCGATCGCTAGTGGGGGGGGAAACCGTTACAATATTTTACTGGATTGGATACCAAGTCCTTTAGGCCAAATGATCGCTAGAGTGAATGATTTGCGTCTGGTGCACGTTCCACTAGCGCCATCTAGTCGCCGTCTCTCACAGCTGCTAATCAATGAGTCTGCCGACATATAAATAGTGTGATATTGAGTAACATTGCAAAAATAAACAAAAAAAATACTGATAAATAAATAAGTGAGTAAGTGAAATTATTATTATCGCAATATGCGCACGGCGACATATCATGCTATACGTTTTCAGAATAAGCTGATTTCTCATTGTACAAAACGACTATACAATGCGACGTCACGCATCAGCTAAAACCGGAAATGTACCTGTAGCTTGTTATGTCGTCGTGTGTACAATGATACAAAATCGCACAAAACAGTTAAATCACATTTCTGTTTATTAACGATTGAAAAGTTAATCAATGTTTGTTAACGGAATGTTGATCAAATAAATCTAAATAAATACAATTAGGTCAACAACTGTTGTATATTAATTAACAACAATGAAGTTTGATGAACTCAAAATTATTGTTTCCCAACCCTTTTGTTTGAAGTTTGCCCTCTTTTTATTTGAATAAAATGATCAAAGGCTGTAAGAAATCACTTTGGGGCAATTAAGATAGGGACAATGAGTATTAGGGATGACCGTAACCCTCGATTATATTTTTTGTGCAAAAATATGATAATTGTAATGTTCCCGAAAAGATGTCGTTGACAACTTTTTATGGTGAGCACATACTTACTTGGAAAATGTTTCTCGTTGTCATAATAATACGATAAGGCCTCAAGACACCTTTATTTTTTCTTAGTGCCACGTCAGCTCGCGAGTCTGTCTGTTTTTTTAGATGACTCTTTTCCTGTTTGTTCAATCTTCTGTAATTGTTTGAGTTTATTGAAATGTCAGTCACTGTAATTATTGTTACTTGTTTTAATGACCTGTAAGCCGTTATAGGTGGGAAATATGCAATGATCACATCAATATTAGATTTAATTTTTGTTGTAAGTATTATTTAAAGCAAAAACTGAGTCACGCTGTTACGTCCAACTGTTACGCTTTTAATTTCTGGAATGGAAAGTACCCCATGTCTCTATTTTACTAACATTAAGAAATACATTTCTGATTGAAGACTTAAAAACAGACATACAACCATCTGTGTCTTCAGACTCACAGGCTTACACTAGATTTCTCAGAAAACAAAACAGAATATTCTATCGAACGACTCGCTATTTCAGTACAAAATATATTTTATTCCGTAACCTACATATTGAAGTCACCGGCTTGCTTCCCATCACAGTAAGCACATACAGAGTTATAGGTACAACATCCTATAAATAAAGGCTAAAAGACAACGGGCAGACAAAAGTTTACACACCTAATAAAATATGTGCTTTGAATCGTAAATAGAAACGCTCTGGGAAATGTGTTTTGGGAATAAGTGAAAAACTAAAACATAACTGTTTTATGGGCCGCAAAGAAAGCGGGTCGGTTATAAAAAATGCGATTACTTTTAAAATATTAGAGCAATCTATTTAAAATAAAAACTAAATTATAGTTTATTTCACTACAAATATAGGAAGAAGTAAAGCTTTTTTATTTCTGTTTGGTGGTTGCATTAAAAACCATCAATAAAAAATAAAGACGATTTTTAACAACTTTGAAACGATTTGTGTTACTTTTGTTTCTGTTAATAAATAAATTCTTGTGCAGAAATTCATTATTCTGATCAAATTGAATTGAAAACATGTCACTAACGCCTGAAGAGTAGGTACTAGCATTCTGATAATGCTTGAAGACGGGCGCGCAGTCAGCGTTATACAGCGAGAATTTTTGGTGTGTCGCTCTCACATTCTTAGAACGGTTGATCCATTCAAAGAGTATTCCAGCGATTTGAAGAGACTGGATCCAATATTCGCAGACCAGGAACAGACCGAACAAGGTGCACGACAGCCCGAGAGGATCGATATTATGGTGTCAACAATGTTGGGAAACCGATTTCAAACGACTGTTGAAGTCAAAAATCACCTTCTACGTTCTGGAGAGCAATCCGGGCACGTGTACAGTGAGGCCGGCATCTTGCTGAAGCAAAGAAGGCTGAAAATGGTCCAAAACTCGAAAGGCAGCATCGAAATTCAAGGCTGAGTTACGCTATAGAACACATGAATGGAACTCTGACTGATCAAGAGTAATGTTTTCGGACGAGTCGAGGTTCATGCTATACACGCACGATGGAAAGCAAATAGACTACAGAAGACCAGGAGAGCGCTATAACCAAGGTTTGCATTAAAAAGAAAGTGCCGTACGGCGGAGGCTCCATACACGTGTGGGCTAGAATTTCTTCCGAAAGCCGCACCGTGCTAGTGGTAATAGAAAATTGCACTTTATATTAACTGCAGAAAGACACGCTTCGTGAACTGAAAGAAGCACAACTAGAGGAATGGGAGAAAATTCCTCAGCATCGGCTCAGAAATCAGGTGGAAAGCATGCCAAATCGTATAACAGCTGTATTAATAGCTCGTGGTGGCAACACAAAATACTAAAATGTGTAAAAATTGCACATTTCATGCCGTAGTACATCTTTCGAAATCTATTTGATTTATTAGTGACTATGACTGCTATGCCGGAGGTCGTGGGTTCGATTCCCACCCAGGACAAATGTTTGTGTGATGAGCATGATCATTTGTTCTGTGTCTGGGTGTAATTTATCTATATATGTATGTATTTAGAAATATATAAGTATGTTTATCAGTTGTCTAGTACTCATAACACAAGCTCTGCTTAGCTTGAGACTAGACGGCGTTGTGTGATAGTTGTGGAATATTATTATTATTATTGAAAATTGTCATTTTTACTTCCAAAATCAACTTCATAATCTTAAACTTTTATGACATTGATTTAGGCACTATACAATTGTCTATAATACAGTCTTTATTTCAGTAGCCCCAATGTTTTGGATGTTATTGAGGTTTTTGTTACCAACCCGCTTTTTTTGCGGCCCATTGTATTTGCTTTATTTGCGTGTAGTTTATTCTGGTATGGAATTTAAATAAGGGTTGTTTTATTTATTACTATACTTTAATGTATTTCATTAACATTAAAATGTTTAAGTATATAAACAATAAGTATTTACACTAGGTACTATTTGTTTAAATGACTATATCTAACTAAATATACAAAGAAGTAGGTACAAAAAATCCTTTTGTTTTTTTAGGTGTGAAAGTTCTCACCTGCATCGCTGTCATCTGGAAACGTGCCCAGAAGACTGGCAGCATTGCCATGTTGACTGGCAATGCTAATTCTTTGGCTAAAGAACGAGTCAGACCTCAGGTTTCGTGAAGTGTCGACCAGTCGGCAAGAAATTTCCTTATAAAGAAGACGCGCACTCAAGCTCCGTGATCCGAGCGTTTCGACCCTAAACGGTTAAAAACTATAGTTATAGCAGCTTCAGTGGCGTCAGCACAGCCAGCCGTGCTTGGAACATGAGATGGCTCAAGGGTGTCGACACAGGTTACTGTACTTAGTTTTAGAAAGATAAAAAAATATTTTTACAAAAAATAAAAAAAATGCAAAATAGTTTATTTCTTTAACAAGCTTTGTAATATGACATTCAATGGTTTAAAACATTCAAGGGAAAATAAGCCCACAAAACACAGAGGTTTTATAATACTTGATAAGTTAGATAACCTAGTGTGTATTATGATAAACTGCAAATAAAGTTTACAAAGTCGGTTCTCTGATCCTGGTAAAGTGGCATGCCGCATAACCAATACGACAAAAAAACAGCTAAGACTCGTTCATACTTAGATACGTTGAGACGGCGATATTGAAAGGATTAAATGAATAATTCAGTGACAAAAGTCGCGAGCGTCTGCCAGGCTCGCCGTGCTCAGCTTTCTGTCAAAGTATCGTTAAAATGCACATATTTTATTTTTTTGTTTCACAAAAATAAATAAATACGGCTTAGGTGGTATAAGAACGGGATTTCGTACATATTTGGTATTTCTATTAAACAGTTTAATATTCTCCTAAATTGTTTAGACTCAAACTGCCAAACACCGCGTTTTTAGAAGATAACCCGAAGGACTGAAAAAGTTCACAGGAAATCCTCATTCTGGTGGAAAGTCGACTGTAATAGCAGCTTGGTTATTCTTCAGTAATAGGTACTAGGCATAGTTGTTCAAATGAAGATGCCTTCCACAGTAGCAAAAGCAAGCGCTTTGACGTCATCATCATCATCATTTCAGCTGAAAGACGTACTCTTCTGGACATAGGCACCACCATTCCGACCGGTTCTGTGCTTCCTGCATCCAGCGGATTCCAGCGGCCTTCACAAGGTCATCGATCCACCTTGTGAGTGTCATTCCAACGCTATGTCTTTCGGTACGCGGTCGCCACTCCTGAAGTGGCGACCGCGTACCGAAAGACATATATACCGAAAGATACATATACCACATACTAAGTTCAAAAGAAGTCAATACCCAAATGAACTTTAAAGCGACGCCATCTCTAATTTAATAAGACCGCCAAATACATTCAAGCGCTACCATTTCAGGTGCAGCAATAACTCAGAGTAACCAACATTAGGTACAACTTGGTGAATTAATCGAGTTCAATCGATCTAATCTCACAATCCGTTCGCATTACTCAACCTCTAAGAGCGCAATTCAATTTAGCGAAAGTTTCCGCGGCACAGTATTAATTAGTACTTCTCATATGCAGTGCTTGATATTAATCCAGTTGTTATCCGCGGAGTTATGCGGCCGATAGTGTCAAGACTGTCCGATATAAGCCGTGGACTATGATACCCAAGGACTTTATCTAACTCGACCCTTTATGGGATTAACATAAACTTCTTCCAATATTGTCTTTATTTATCTTTCCCAATTTCGATGGGATTTCCTGCTGTATGTGATGTTGTTTAAATGATCCCCGCTGTGTTGTTATTAGTACAATTCGAGTTTTAATGAGTTTCCCCATCGAGCACTACAACGCATAAATTTAGCGGAAAAGCTAGTAATGAATATTAGGTACAACTAGCTGTGCTCGCGACTTCGTTCACGTGCATGTCGGAAAACAAATTAGATTTCATGGGTTTTTTTGTTTCGTGGAACCCTACTTCTTTTTCTTAAATAAAAGTAGTCTAAGCTACTCCTCTATAACATCAGCTAACTGCCAGTAAAAGTCCCTAAAAAATCAGTCCAGCCGTTTCGGAGATTAGTCGGAACAAACAGACAGATTTTTTTTAAATAGTTGTTTTTTGTTATAGATGCGTAAGTATATACTTTCATATACATTTAGTAAAAAGCAGTTACTTTGAAATTATAAACAGACCCTTCAGTTTTATTTATTTCTAACATACCTATATGTATAGAATTTTTTCCTTTTTTTTAAATGTTTACAAAACATAGCCCTTAGGGCAAAATTTTCCAACGCCAGATAATTTTACCCAAGGAATCATTTTGAATGTTTGACAGTTCTTTAATACAAAATCTATCACACGTCAATTTTATTCCACGAATAAAAACTATCTGTCGATTGGAAAAGTCTATTAACTATATTCTATGATTTACTTCACAATAAGTTATCTCTTCTAAGACCGTCTGGAAACTTTTAGTTCATTATCCATAGTGACTACTAAATCCTTACTGTGTGAATGAGAGTTTGTTTTTATTCACCTCCAAATTAATGCTCGATCCTCTTCATTAGTTAGGTATAGTATTTTTATCTCACACAGTGACTTGCGCTTTACTTGTGATTACCAAGTGTACAAATACGCTGGTAATGTGTGTGTGTGCGCAGGAGTTCTCTGTACCGTCCGAGACAATGATGAAGTCGGAACTGTGTGTTATGTGCTGACTACGCTACTGCTACTCGTCCTCAGGCAGGTGTTTGTAGACATGGTTACCACAAGTAAAACGCCCGTCGCTTCGTGAGATAAAAATACTATACATGGGTAGTCTGTGACATAAAGACTGGTGTCAGCTATTTTTATCCTATCCAAATCAAACAAAGTGATTTCCTAATTTCATCCGATTGACAAGTGAACGAATTAAAACAATTCTTAGATAATTTCTGACGATGGCATACTTATCATATTTTATCAAGTTCAGTAAGGCCATCTATTAAAACATTGCCCTATAAAGTACAGCAGCCCTAAAATACAAAACTCTCTAGATAATTGCCGGCTGTCGTAGTCGAACAAGCGTCGTCACGGGCGTGACATTTGGCGGAATGACGTAGCAGATGTCGTGACGATCCCTGTCGAGCCTGCATTACGTCATCACGTGTCGTAAGATTCCGCTAAGAACGTGACTACACGATTCTTATGGTGTCATCCAGTTATCTTCCTGCTGACGACGTCATTATTTCGAAACTGAAGCAAGCTTCTTATTATAACAATCTTACTAGGTAAATAAAAATATATTTGCCTAAAGCAATTGTGTTTTATTTTTATAGTAGGATAACGGTTTTCTTTCGAAGTAAATGTTATTACGGGCATGAAAAGCGCGGATTCATGAGATTTTCTTCGACAAAAGACTTGATAAGATAAAAGTAGCGTTCTCACTCTCAGTTGAACTCATTGCCGCTTTTATTGCATTGTTGCTAAACGTACGAGTATAGAGCGAAACGGATACATAAAATGGAAACATAAAGCATAATTACACATCGAATCACTTGTCATTGTATAAGACGAAATTAACGTCAAATCGTAACGAGTCGTAAATTACAGACTTAATTACGATTGTTTTAACGACTAGACGCGACGGCGAGGCATCCAAGAGACTGTTAGGCGACATGACGTCATTGTTATCACAGATGATGTATTATGGGTAGACGGTGACGGTGGATGTGTGAGCGCGCGATAAGCTATCGCCGAAGCTAATGATTCGTTGCAAACGAACTGGAGTCTGTCACCCGGCCATACATTCTCGCGTTCACACAATTCGAATCAGCCGCAGTTGCGATAATGGCTCTAACGATCGCTGATATATCAACGACTGTGACACTTCTTTGAAAAAGTCTTGGAACTTTATTGGGTTTAAAACCTCCAATAAATCTGTGCGATAGCACCTTTGTTACTCTTTTTTTTTAATGAGCTTAAAAATCAGCTTTGTAGTCCTTTTCTAGACATACATTAAATGCTTACCCAAGAAGAAATTCATGAAATTAGTAATAGACACTTAATACATAATGCCAAGAACGGTACATAATACCATCTCACAGGTAAAATGTTCATGTCGGGTATTGTACAGAATAAAGGCTCCTACAAAAAGGCGCGACACGCGATATAATCGCGCGCGACATAGGTAAAAGCACCCCTAGTTGCGCGACTTGCGGTACCTTTGTGTCGCGCGCGGTTTTTTTTTAACGACTGACAGGCAGATACTACAAGCGAATAATTATAATCTGTTCAAGGAAGAGCTGAATACCCACTCATTACAATTATGTGGTATTTGTTACTTGTCCTTTGTGAAACGTTTCACTAATTGTATCAATGTCTTTTTCGTAATCTACGATGGCAATTACAGCGGTCTGTATTCAAAATCACAAAGTTATAAGCTTGTTTGTCCGTATAAAAAACATGCTCACCCGCGCCGCTCGCGCCGCGCCCTCTTGCGCTCATTGATAATAGTACCTAGGTATCTAACCGTTCGGCGCGGGATATTGGATAACCTACTTAGTGTCGCTCGGTGTCCAACTTTTAACCTTTTTTAAATATTTTTGGGACAAAATATAACATGGGGTAAAAATTATTGCAATCGATTCAGTTACTTATTCTGAACAAACTGTATTCAGGTTTCGCATATTACTAAAAATAACGTTGTATAATTATATGGAATACTTAGCAATTTCTTTTTAAATAACCGACACTTTTCAGATCTATGTACTGAATCCATAGTACTTAACAGGTTGCGCGTCGATGTCCACTGCCACTCTGTATTATATTTTATTTTATTTTATTATACTTTCAGCTTGACATGCGGGCTTATACTAGCATAAAAGTTTTCATATTTTCATGAGAAGGGTGCACAAACCTTAAGTTCATTCTAACATCTTAATACCAAGCTTTAGTAGTCTTAAGTTTTAACAAAAAAAAAAATATCAGAACTGATGAAAAACTTTCAAACAAGTAAATGAGAAAGATAAACTCTGGAGCTTATTCGATTTTAGGCGATGAGTTAGCATTCTGTCAAGGTTAACTGATGCGGTATTTTAATGACCATCTAGACATTTTGTATCTTGGTCATTACGAATAGCCAAAACAGAATACCTAACTAGGTATTTATCTATTTGAAACTTTTTGTAGCTGGTACATCTATAAACATTCTTGGTGTTGCTACTGAGTCGCTCTAGGCCCTAGAGTCTAGGGCCACCATTCTTGTTCCACCAACTAAAATTGCCGCGTATTGTGCCACCCTATGTAAAATCTCTACATTAATATCTGTAGTTTTTATGGTGTAGGTACAGTCAACAAAAGAGATAAGTATGCAGGATCGTCGGATATAGTTGAAGTTTAGTAAGAATCCGATGGATGTTGTCGACTGAAATTTATTTTGATAAATGAGCTGTTTGTTTTCTATTCATAAAATAAAATTTTATTCGAGAACATCCATCGGTTTCTTACTAAACTTCAACTATATCCGACGATCCTGCATACTTATCTCTTATGTTATGTTATAACTATCTGATCCCACCATCGCCCTTTTACTACCGGACTATCAGACGTACTGCAGGGTACCATCTGCACTTGGTTGATATCCCGACCAGTTGAAATCAGCGCTTCTCCTCCACATTTATTATACGCAAAGCCAAAGTGGGGAACTCTCTGCCAGCGTCTGTGTTCCCTTCTACATTTAACCCGTCTGCTTTCAACGGTCGTTCCATCATAGACCACATCCATCGCTTTCCATCGGGCGTTATCGAGGAAAGAAAAAAAGGCGCAGAAAGAAAAAAAAATACTAGTAAACAGATAATTGCCCCATTTCTCAATCAAACAAATTAAGTCTACACTCAGAATTTACAGATTTAAGCATGATTTACCTACTTCACTTCACTTCCCCTTAATCACGCGTTACCGTGACTGACTTGGAAATCTATAAATAGACTTCGAATCGGAGTCGGTCGGAGCAAAGACAATCTCCACAGATGGAGGACCACGATCGACTCAGATCTCAAGTGCGTTTGCGGCATAATGGCTCACCCTCCATCCTGCGCCGCATACTCTGTCACCTGTGTACTTGATGATCTTATGATTGCGTCAATGAGTGGAGTTCGCGCACCTGAATTTTGGGGCAAAGATGTTTGAACTTTTTTCCATCTATACGCCAAGAAGAAGAAGATACCCCTTAATAAAAGGTTACCTAAGTTAAGCAACCACAAACAATACGCCATCCAAACTATCATTACATAACGATAATATACCTACCCACATTTGGCAAAGATTTCATAATCCGATACTTTTGGGAACCGACGCAATATTAGCGTATCAGATATTTTCGAAGGCAAATAGCTCAATTTTCTTCTGTGACATATTGTTAGTGGCTTAAATATTGTTATTATAAGGAAAACGTGTAAGATTTTTGTATACGAGGTTTAGATTTAGGGATTTATTAGGATACAAGTATTTAAGTTTTTTTTTTTTTTTTAAGAAAAACGTTGCCCCACACTAGGAATTTCTCCTGTATTGTGGGTGCGTTTACAAACATTTAAACTCACATACACAAACAGCCAGACCCGGAACAACTACTTGTAGGTCATACAAATATTTGTTCCGTGCGCGAATCGAACCCGCGACACGCAGCGCAGCAGTCAATCACTTAACCACTGCGCCAACCGTGCCGTCATTTTACAAGTAATTAGTACATTACAGCGCTGAAAACCTACAATGAATTAAAAACTTATGTCCACCCAAACCAGAGATTCTCCAATGAATTTCTTACCATACGACATTTTCAGGGGTGGAGTTTGGAAAAAGTCTTTCAATAACGTTCACCCCTGAACCTGTACCTACATGCGGCGAGATAAAGAATATATTTTACTTTGTGGGTTGTCTGCCAGTCTCGGTAATGTTTTTATGTAGATCGAGAAAAGTGTCATCATAAACCACTTATTAATATTTAACAGTCACCACCATATCATAGAGATTATTCATTGCATTATGTTAAAAGGATAATCTTGCGTGATAAGTAACTAAGTCTACGGGATTCTCTCACAAGTGCGGCACCCCTGACCCTCATCGCAGGCGACAGTTGAGTTGTCAATTTGCGTTTAGCGTTTCCCGTTTACTTTGATTTATACGGGTAAGAGATTGAACATTTTGTTTGTAAGTATTCCCCCAGCGGTCCTATGAAAAATGAGATGTAAACGAAATATATTTTATTGGGGATTTAAGTTAATATTGCGTTTATGGTTGAACTATTTTTTCTGGAGATGTGTGTTGCTTTGCTTCGAGTTGAACAAGCGAAGTCTTGTTTCGTCAATTTATGGTGAAGATAGGATACCTTACCAAGTTCTTTGTACAAATCAATAAATACAATAAAAAGTAAAAAAACCATTCGTTAGTTTAGTAGGTATGTTGTATACAAGGTAAGTATTGCTATCGGTTCCGTTCCCGAGGATTTGTTTTGTTTCGAGTTTTCCAACGTGACCGTTATTTTTCCAACGAAAAATTTGCTGTTTCGGCATTCATGTCGATTCTATATTACGGTAAAACTTTTTTGTATTGAATAATAATATATGGCTCTGGTCTGGTTTTATTGTAAAGGTATTTTTTGCGTGCATTTTTTACTTGTGTAATATATTAAATATAAAAGCATTGATATGTAAATGTTACTCCGGTAACACAATTTTTATTTATTTTCACTTAAATGAAAATGGTTATTTTCTGTGTAAGTATTATTCCATACCCTGTCTTCCGTCCTCCGCATTCAGTCTGTGCCAGCCACCTTTTTGAGGTCGACTGTCCATCTAGCTGGGGGGCGTCCCACACTACGCTTGCCGATCCGCGGGGTCCACTCCAGGACAGACTGGATGCGGAAGGCGGAGGACAGGGTGTTGTGGCGCAGCATGGGAGAAGCCTATGTCCAGCAGTGGACTGTGATATTTGTTAAGTCCGCGAATATTCATTTAGATCCACAACAACTTGATACTGATCTGAAAAATGCAAAAAACGTTAGAAAAATTGAATTTTGCGGTCTACCCTAACTTATCTTAAGTTGAATATCTTTAGATAGAGAATATAACCTACAAAAATACCAATGTAATATGTCTATTTCTTTAACAAAACAAGTCAAAGAACTGACACAGCGTATAAATACCTAGAAACGTACGTACGTTAGTTTGGCAACAAATTACTTAATTAACTCACTTTGTTTTAACTTAACTTTAGAAGTTCATTGCGGTAGTCTTGCTTTTGCACGTAAAATACCTACTAGGAATTGACGTTGCCTTGGTAGTTTGAAAGGCTTCAAATATTCTGGGTTTGAATTAATGTATAAGTATATGTACAGTGTGGCAGGGATATCGACGCGTAACGTATTAATTTTAACACGTATATGGTAGTTCAGAATTATTTACTGAATCTATGGAGATTCAGTAAATAATTCTGAACTGCCCTTTGTTGAAATTTTTCATCGAATATTAAAAAAAAGCTGTCCCTTACATTTTCTCCGCGTAGCATTGACTTACATATTACTCTTTTGAAATTATTGCCGCGTAGGTTTTGCAGTTTTCTGTGAAATAGCAGATTTTTTTTGATAACCGAAGAAACATTTTTAGTTTGCCCGTCAATGTCCCTGCCACCCTGTTGAACGCAACTCAACTCGACTCGCTCAACTGTTGAAAAATCAAAATTTGATTATAACAATAGAAATTCAATTGTGTCTTATTAGCCACAGTTGAGCTAATAAGCTTCGTAAGCAAGTTCTGTATTGAACATTACATTTTCATAAGTAAGCTAAGTAATCGTTAAGTTAATTCTTTCCAACGCAGAATTAAAGTGAAAAGCAACCGTAAAGTTAAGACAAACAATTGACAACAATCAATTTTCAGAATAAAACAGTTCATAAATTAAATATTGATGGTATAATCTCTCTGAGCATAATTCCTAAAGCTCAGGCCTGCAGTCAACAACTCGTTAAATTTGGCTCAGATCGGGAGAATTAAGCGGAACTCACCCTCCATGTAAATTAAACCGTCTGAGCGAGTGTTGCAACGAAAACCGAATGATTTATTCCTGAAAGCTCAGTAATAGCTTTTTAATTCTTTCTGTTGGCGATCGAAACGAAGAAATAGGTTACATAATTGAAATAAAATGAAAACACCGCTAGTATTCTGAGGTTTTATTGAACCAACCGTGAATTTCAAGCGGTTTTACTTGATGCCTTGTTACGCCCCACATCTTGTATCAAAATTAGACGGCCTTAAGTTTCTCGATAATTTCCTTGTAAATTAAATCCTTATGTAAACCAATCAAGCTGCCAAGGTCTGTCTGATTGATTTTGATGGGAATTTCATTTTTAATTTGTTATTCTTCGAATAACGTCAGGTTCATTTTTATTTTTATCAATAAAAAGATAAAAGCTAAATAAGACATTGTTTTTTATTCACGTGAAAACAAAAATCTCATAAGTTTCGGCCTTCGCGTGATGATGTTACAAAATACACGAATTAATTATACTCACAAAACCGAAATTGAACTAATTAAATCAGACAAGGGAAATCCCAATTTCCCCGAGACCAACGGACAAATGTTTTTTTAAATGTCCATGCAAATTAAATTGCTTTCGGAACACCAACCTGCCCCGTGTCTTCCGTTGGAACTCCGATATCTATTTAGTTTAATAAAAGTCGTAGTTTATTTTTTAAAGGAAAATTATTTCGACTTTGATAAAGAATAAAGCCCAAAGCTTTTATGTCGCTGGGGAGCGAAGGTTCAATCTAAATTTGACGTTGAAGTAGTTATTTGTTTTGCTATATTTCTAGCGAATGTAATTACGTCGTTCTTTGTTCCCAGATCTAACCCAATTAAAGATCGGTATCGTGGATTTTTGTTGTGAAAAGTTATTTATTTTAACGTTTACTGAATAGGCTTTATTTTATTTAGGAGCGGTCCTGATCCTGTCTCGTTTTAACCTACAATTATATTTTATTTGCTATAAAACACATTGTTTTTGTATTAATGTTATCGAAACAAATTTTTTTCGTCATAAAATGACTAGAGACGGTGTTATTGGTTTTTGAAAAATACGGGCTTAGATAGGTTAATTGGTGTAACTAATCAAATTAATGTTTCTTTCAGGTTATAAATCAATATAAAGTTTGCAGAATACACCGTTCAGTGGTTCCAACTCATTTTTGTGACACCCAGCGATATCGCACAACATTTCATGTCCATTTTAAGTTTTGTAAGACTTTCGAGCGGTCAGGAATTTTCAATTTTAAACTCAGCAGCCAGAGATAAACAAAGTTTTAATACAATCTAGCGTAACGTCAGAATAAAAGCAACGTATTTCATGTAGGGTTTGGGATTAAGTCACAGATTTTCTGGTAAAGTATTTTGTTCTGGCAGAATATTTCTAGTGTATATATTTAGACTAGAAATCCACACACAGACAAATAAAACTATTTTAATTAAACGCGAATTCAGTTACATGAAAAGTCCAAAATAAAGCGCTTTATAGCTACCACGTTTTGTTTAAGGGGCTTACAGGACCTAAACACAAAAAGCGCAAGTTTTAGAAACAATAAGAGTATATATCTATATAGATTTTTATCATATATCGTCTACAGTAAACAAAATCAGAAAAATAAATGATATTCTTCAGGATATATGCTAGGTAGATAGTGTGTTGAAAACATAATACAACTAATTTGATACGATAGAAAAAAAACATGAAGATACCTCTAAAACACCACATACAATTGTTCTGATTTTTTGTCAGATTATTTTACAAGCAATATACTAAAATACTAGTGTTTTAATTTTTTTGTCCAAACAATAGATTTTTTGTAATTAAATAATTGCTTCATATTTTGCAATAAATCATCGCGCTTCTCTTTTTTTTCTATGCAGTACGACAGTGACCGCGCTTTAGGTCATGTAAGCCCCTTAAGTTAAATAGTAGATCTACATACCTACTGGATTAAAAATCCTCTAAATTCAAAGGAGGTCAAAACAATTGTATTTTTTTCTAAACGTGAGTTAATGGCAACATAATAATCAATTCCGTCCAATTTAATAAATACAACAAAAATAAATTAAAACATTAAACTGTAAACCCATCCCAACAAAAAAAAAATACCTAAGATTTCTCACAGGAATGAATCAAACAAAGTTTAAAATAATATTGAAATGGATGTGAAAAGCGAAGTGCAAATTGATTCGTGCGATCTGTCGTCGAGTCGCGAAGATGAGGGTAGTGGCAGGACGATGAAGCGACTACCGTTCTTCTGATTGTTTGTTGTACTCTACTGATTTTTTATTATAATAAAGGAAGTGTTTATTGATCAGGCTAAAGTAGGGTGTTTTGAAGGTATGGCTGCTGGTGTTATCGATATACCCTAACAAGAAAACCAATTAAAAGTCAGATTTAAGTTATTATTATTCCAGTCAAACGACGTCCACTCCTGCGTAATCACAATCTGAATCACTTTGAAGCACTGCACAGAGTGTGTTACGAAATTACCCCGCTGAACATAGTATCTTCACAAAGAGCAGCCCTGCGCTGCCCGCATCCAGCAAATTCTCGCATCCTTCATTAGGTCGTCGGTCTATCATGTGGAGGGTCGACCCATACTGCACCTTCCGGTACACCGCCAAAACTCTAGACCTCTTCAGGCAGATCTCTTCAATCCCTTCTAAGAGAACCGTGCCACACCCACTCACTACTCTTCACTTCTACCACCACTTCAGTTTTGCAATAAAATGAAAGGAAAGATTAAGGTCCCTTTACAAAAGAAAACAAAACTGGCCCTGACCTTTTATCTTGACCGCAAAATAACGAACCCCATTATCTGTATTAATGGAAAGCGGTTGCATAGAAAAGCAATTTCCTTGATGTTCTGCCATCGGAACATGAAAGAAAAACTTTCTTCCTGGAGAAATGCCTCAATATTACTTTAAAAAGAAACTAGATAGACGGCATCTAGATAAAATCTGAAAGAAAAAAACAAAACTGTCTGACTGAGGTAATATTGAATTTAACATCCATTAAAAATAATAAAGATTAAATTTAAAAACCATTTCAGTAATTTGTGTTTACAGCGGCGAAGCTATCAGAAAATACAGGCAAATGTCAAAATTTAGAGTAGGTACCTACATTAAAACATGCTACCTATTTCTACACCTGCCTAAATAAATTAGCATTTAGTAATACTAAGCCCCAAGTAAAATTACCTTAGCACGTGCCGGAATATGAAGCAAAATTTAAATATTACAATAGTTTCATAATGGATGTAAAAATTGAATTTGTGTTTTGTCTCTACGCAATACAGGATGGCATGATATCGACGCACAAACTGTAACCATGAATTCAGCACATGATTCTAGATTGTTTTGTTGTTATCTAACCGTCGAACAATTTCTACGCTCCCGGTCCTGCCACCATGTATATAAAAACTTAAAAAAAAAAAAAATGTGGAATGATGAGATAAGATTCATATTATACAAGACTACACTGAAAAAAATAATTTCTTACTACACCACATTAAAGCGATATCATTAAAACTTAATGACTATATACAGTACGAAGAAATGTTTATGTAAAAGACAAAACAGTACCTAACTTTTAATAATTGAACTTACTTACTGAAAAAAACAAAAAAAAAAAGGAAAACCACCATTACTGTACAATGGTTTGAACGATATCACCAAATGAATAAAACAGTTATTTTTGTGACCTTTTAGCTACAAGATACTACTTTTAGAATTTCAGTGGTGTTGGTTCATCGTTCTGTTGCAGGTTATCCTCAAATTACAAGACTACACTCAAAAAATAATAATTTCTTACTACACCTCAATAAAGCGATATCATTAACTACTTACTGACTTACTGACTATATACAGTATGAAGAACTGTTTGTAAAACAGTAAAAGACAAAACAGTACCTAACTTTTAATGATTGAACTTACTTACTGAAAAAAAAAACAACAAAACAAAAGGAAAACCACCATTACTGTACAATGGTTTGAACGATATCACCAAATGAATAAAACAGTTACTTAATTTTGTGACCTTTTAGCGACTACTACTTTTAGAATTTCAGTGGTGTTGGTTCATCGTTCTGTTGCAGGTTATCCTCAAATTACAAGAGTACACTGAAAAAATAATAATTTCTTACTACACCTCAATAAAGCGATATCATTAACTACTTACTGACTTACTGACTATATACAGTATGAAGAAATGTTTGTAAAACAGTAAAAGACAAAACAGTACCTAACTTTTAATGATTGAACTTACTTACTGAAAAAAACAACAAAAAAAAAAGGAAAACCACCATTACTGTACAATGGTTTGAACGATATCACCAAATTAATAAAACAGTTACTTAATTTTGTGACCTTTTAGCGACTGCTACTTTTAGAATTTCAGTGGTGTGGGTTCATCGTTCTGTTGCAGGTTATCCTCAAATTACAAGAGTACACTGAAAAAATAATAATTTCTTACTACACCTCAATAAAGCGATATCATTAACTACTTACTGACTTACTGACTATATACAGTATGAAGAAATGTTTGTAAAACAGTAAAAGACAAAACAGTACCTAACTTTTAATGATTGAACTTACTTACTGAAAAAAACAACAAAAAAAAAAGGAAAACCACCATTACTGTACAATGGTTTGAACGATATCACCAAATTAATAAAACAGTTACTTAATTTTGTGACCTTTTAGCGACTGCTACTTTTAGAATTTCAGTGGTGTGGGTTCATCGTTCTGTTGCAGGTTATCCTCAAATTACAAGCAAATTACAAGACTACACTGAAAAAATTATAATTTTTACTACACCTCAATAAAGCGATATCATTAACTACTTACTGACTTATTGACTCTACACAGTATGAAGAAATGTTTGTAAAACAGTAAAAGACAAAACAGTACCTAACTTTTAATGATTGAACTTACTTACTGAAAAAAACAACAAAAAAAAAGGAAAACCACCATTACTGTACAATGGTTTGAACGATATCACCAAATGAATAAAACAGTTACTTAATTTTGTGACCTTTTAGCGACTACTACTTTTAGAATTTCAGTGGTGTTGGTTCATCGTTCTGTTGCAGGTTATCCTCAAATTACAAGCCATCAACCTCAAAAGGCAGTCAAAATCAATGCTAGCTGCCAGACATGTGATCGTTTGGCGAAAGCGACGTTTTGGGTTCCTAGAAGCTTGAATATCACACCACACACCTGTTGCAGGTTTGTAACAGCATAACTGAGACAATCTATACCTACAAAAATACAATACAATTAAGTAATATTGAAGTGTCTGTTTGTAATGTCAAAATAACAACTGTTTACTAATTGCTTAAACTTATATTAAAAAAAACAATAATTTTTTGTCTATCTATCTGTCTGTTTATGTATGGGGATGCTTTAAACCCTGAGGAAGGACATAGGCTTTTTTTACCACTTTTTATTACCACGCGGGCGAAGCCGCGGGCAGTTGCTAGTAGTAGTAGTATACAAAAGTAACACAATACATAGATATAACTATCAAATCACAATTCATTCCATTCACCAGTTTACTATCGGCTGTCGTCAGCGTTTATTATGAACTTCTGCTAGAGATAGCCTTTGTCTGCGTAGATCGGGCCTTATAGCCTTTCAATGCTATAATCGATTCTTAAAGAATAATGAGCCCTTTCATTTGTAATGATCTCTGTCGAAGTACAATTTATAAAGGAACATAATTCCTTCATCTTTGAGTGCCGAATTATGTAGCATTGCTAAATAAAAACCTTATGACTAATAAGGTAAATATGGTTTTAGATTTTATACCATCATGTACTACATTATACATAAGTATACAAATAAATAGATTAGAATAACATTTGGTCATCAGCAGGGTAGATGCGTAACACAATAACAGTAGCAATGGCTTTCATTTTGACAGTTCAATAACATTCATTGCGTTATTTGCCTTGCTGAGCCGACCAATTTATCGAACATATGAAGCAATGGATTAGCAATGTCCTTCAAAATGATTCAGATTGTGATTGATAGTGTTATACCTATACAATTAGGGTACTCTTTGGCATAAATAAAACTAGAAACAATCACATTTAAAGTAGACCCCTAATTACAGTCAGCATATAAATAGTAGATTGTTATACAAGGGGGTAAAATGACTCATTATATACGAGGTAGTTTTACTCCCGAGTTTTAGCGAGTTAATAGAAACGGAGTTATAATGGGTTTTTAGCACCGTGTGTTACAATCTACTTTTCACTACGATTACGAGAAAATAAAACAATCCAATATAATATTAAATTTCAATTAGCAATTCTAAAGATTTCGCGCCGTCTTTATTTTTTATTTCTTCTGTAGCCGCAACGCAATGCACGCATTCTACCGAAGAGACCGCCGCTTTTAGTTCCATTTTCAAAAATAAAATGTTCTTTTTTTATGAAACAGTAATAAGTCGAGTTTTTATTAATGATTATTCCACTTATGAATAAAGACTTTTTCGTTTTTTTTAAGCTCGTTGGTAACAGACAAAAATTAAAAATAATCTTATTCACCTAGAGGTAAATGTACTATTTTGTGCTCGCTCTGGTACGCTACAATGACGTTATTTGCAAGAGGAGTGAATACAATATTTTTAATCAACAAGTTCATTCATTAGGGTAGAAAGTACGTGACAAGTTTTACGAGTATATCCTCAGCGTATAGTATTTACCTACTTATGCATGAAAAAGGAAACAGCTTAAACCCGTTTTCGTAAACATTTTTATTAGAATTTCCAAGTAGAGTTTATGCATTGGCTTTATCGATATACAGTAGAATTCAATTTAACTGAATTCAGTATAAAATAAACTAGATTGTCAGGGGTCGTATTTATGTGTAGGACGGTATAAAAACACAATCTTAAAAGGCAGAGCAAACGCCCTAAGGATCTAGGTAAGCCTCGGGAAAAGAGTATGAGCACTTGTATGGAGACCCGCGGAGCTTATTGAAAAAATATCGCGTCTCTCAGGTTTCAGAGTAACGATAACAATCAACGAAAATAGGTCAATCTGGTCGCTTTTTATGACAGTTTTGTGGTTGCGCCACACAACAGTGTTTGTTTAAAATTAATTATTACCGACTTCAAAAAAAAGGAGGTTATCAATTCGATACGTATGTATGTAAAATTATTGGAATTGCATTATATTCACATATGATGATCTATTAGGGCTTCCAAACAAATATACAAAATTTCATAGACGTATGTATGTATGTATGTATGTATGTATGTTTGTCCACGCATATCTCCGGAACTATTAATCGGATCGTGACTATTTTTTTTTATTGGCTTACATTTTCTTCAACTTAGGGAACAGTGCAAGTTTCATCAAGATCGATTCAGTAATTTTCAAGATATGGACTAATACGTGTAAGTGTGACGGCCTGGCTTACTGATAAGATCTACGGGTGTAGTGTCAAAGGGAAAACATCTCAAAACCTTGGTCAAATACTAGTGCAAAAACTAAAAATTACGAAATAAAAAGTAATTTAAAAAAATTAAACCGCCTTCAAAAAGAAATTAACTCAAAATTATGAAATAACTTTAATTTCGGAAGTCGGTGGCATAAAACTAAAATACAGATCCCAAGACACCGACTTCCGAAATTAAAGTTATTTCATAATTTTGAGTTAATTTCTTTTTGAAGGCGGTTTAATTTTTTTAAATTACTTTTTATTTACTCTGCTCTCTACTCTGTTTTTCTTGGCAATGTTAGTAGATATATATATATACAGGGTGATTGGAAGATGGGTGCAAAGCTTTAAGGCGATGATAGTACAGGCAATTCAGAACCATTTAAGCCATGGTTGTCTTAGACGAAGTCTTACCACTTTTTTTTTACCAATTTCTTAAGATTTTTTTCGAAAATTCCCAAAGTTTTTACTAAATTACTTATTTATGGCCAAATTGAATGATAAACGAATTCATTTTTATTGTATTTAATTAAAGTAATGTGTAAGCAATCTAGCAAAACATGTTTTAGGCCTCTGTGTCGTTAGACATTTTTTTTACAGATATTTAAAGTTCATAACAAATTTTAAAATTTATAAATACTTTTTGTAAACCTTATTTTAAAAATCACGGAGCGTGCTTTTTTTGTTCAAACCTTTTTGAAAACATGCTTGATAATCGCTCTTTCTTTTGAGGTAACATTTACGCAGATATCTTACAAATTATTGAAATTAGGACCTAAAAACCAATTTAAGGGAGAAATTTTAAATTTTAGGCAGTCTAAATAAAACAACATTTGAATTAAATTTATTTATGTTTCATGGTCAAAATGTTGTCCGTGATTCCTAATACAAGCACGGCTCCGTCTTCTCACTTCTCTTGTTGTTATTTTCAACATCATCTCCAGCTTCATTGTTTCAAACTCTGAATTCATTCTCTCTATCAGTTCTTCTCTCGTGTTTATTTCAACATTCGTATACACTAGCTCCTTGGCCCGGCCCCACACGAAAAAGTCCAGCAGGGCCAGATCTGGTGAGCGAGCGGGCCAAGGGATGGGTCCATCTCTGCCAATCCAGCTGTCAGGAAAACAATTATTTAAGTGTTCCCTTACATTTAACATCCAATGCGTTGGACAGCCGTCTTGCTGAAAGATGACTGTACTGTCTCTTGCGAATATCGGGACACCGGTTTCCTCTATCAGCTCTGGTAAATCCACTTGTAGAAAGTGCAAATCATTTTCACCATTGAAAGTCTCCGGTAAGAAGTGGGGCCCAATCAACGTCCTGCAAATTACTCCAGCCTCCAGAATTTCCTCTGAAACGACACCTGCTTCTTAAAATGTGGATTGTTGTCTTTGGCGGCCCATTCATGAAGGTTATGAAAGTTTTTAATGCCCTCCCTAGAAAACTTTAATTTGAAATCAATCTTGTGGACGGATGAAAGCAAATTTTCTAGGGCATTACAAACTTTCATAACCCACACAACACATAGTGAACATTTAAATAATTGCTTTCCTGACAGCTGGATTGGCAGAGATGGACCCATCCCTTGGCCCGCTCGCTCACCAGATCTGACCCTGCTGGACTTTTTCGTGTGGGGCCGGGCCAAGGAGCTGGTGTATACGAATGTTGAAATAAACACGAGAGAAGAACTGACAGAGAGAATGAATTCAGAGTTTGAAACAATGAAGCTGGAGATATGATGTTGAAAATAACAACAATAGAAGTGAGAAGACGGAGCCGTGCTTGTATTAGGAATCACGGACAACATTTTGACCATGAAACATAAATAAATTTAATTCAAATGTTGTTTTATTTAGACTGCCTAAAATTTAAAATTTCTCCCTTAAATTGGTTTTTAGGTCCTAATTTCAATAATTTGTAAGATATCTGCGTAAATGTTACCTCAAAAGAAAGAGCGATTATCAAGCATGTTTTCAAAAAGGTTTGAACAAAAAAAGCACGCTCCGTGATTTTTAAAATAAGGTTTACAAAAAGTATTTATAAATTTTAAAATTTGTTATGAACTTTAAATATCTGTAAAAAAAATGTCTAACGACACAGAGGCCTAAAACATGTTTTGCTAGATTGCTTACACATTACTTTAATTAAATACAATAAAAATGAATTCGTTTATCATTCAATTTGGCCATAAATAAATAGTTTAGTTAAAACTTTAGGAATTTTTGAAAAAAATCTTAAGAAATTGGTAAAAAAAAAGTAGTAAGACTTCGTCTAAGACAACCATGGCTTAAATAGTTCTAAATTGTCTGTACTATCTTCGCCTTAAAGCTTTGCACCCATCTTCCAATCACCCTGTATATTTTATATAAATAAACGATTGTTATTATTATAAAGGCAGGTGTTTAGGTGCAAATTGCACCTACACATACCTAGTCATCGCTTTTGAAGGTGTCTCGATTTGCACATTCAGTTTGCAGATTCAGGATCTGGTATAATTGCGCGAACCCACTTGCACGAAAATATATTTCCGCGTATGGACTTTTGCGCGAAAAGACATTTAGGCGAATGGACTTTTGCGCGAGAAGACATTTCCGCGAATGGACTGTTGCGCGAATTAATATTTGCGCGAAAGACACTTGCGCGAATCCATATCTACACGCAAGATGTATTATTTTTATAATTTTTTTTATAGACATAAAGAACCACTGCACAAGAAACGAACCGCCTTTGAGAATACCCGCATATTTATTGAAGCCTTGATTTGAAGCAAGAGATAGCACTCCTGCACGCTAAATTTTCAAGAGCTCACAAGGCCCTCAGTTCGCTGCGTTTAGCAGCTTAGTTAGTTCCGCTTTCACATTCTTTATATTTCGGACAAGAAATTTTTGATATACGTTATGTACTTATTAATTTAATGAAATGAAATTCAAATATCAATTCTATTGCTTTTTATGGTTCCGCACCAAAGGAAAAAACCAAAGGGAAAAAACGGGACTCTATTACTAAGACTTCGCTGTCCGTCCGTCTGTCTGTCACCAGGCTGTATCTCAAGAACCGCGATAGCTAGACAGTTGAAATTTTCACAAATTTCTGTTGCCGCTATAACAACAAATACTAAAAACAAAATAAAATAAATATTTAAGGGGGCTCCCATACAACAAACGTGTTTTTTTTCGGTGCTTTTGCCTTGTGGTACGGAACCCTTCGTGTGCGAGTCCGACTCGCACTTGGCCAGTTTTTGTGAACAAGAAGCTTCTTTTCACAAAAAGCAATAGCATTGTTTTTTTTTTATTAAACTTCTGTTTTAAAATAAAAATCATTTAAAATAAGTTATTTTTATTGCTGAATTAATGACCTACTAGCAAAGCAAAAGGCTAATATTTCCTCAAAACCATAACCGTAACACTAACAAACCAGAAAAAGTAATAAAATTACTAACTAGTTCCAAAGTCATAATAGTATGTTACGTTAGGTAAGCAGATGCAGCGGCCGATAGAGATACCGGGCGCCCGCAAACTTTTTCTTCCCGAGGAATAATCTCAGGAATTAACTGGCGTTGCTTAAGCGAATAAATTTTAATACCGAAACTTTGTTTTCAGCTTATTAAAAAATTTGTTTTTTTATCTCGTGAGCTTTTTAATCCAGACCCCATTTTAAGATAAGGTTAAATCTTTGCTATTTCGTAACGATTTTAACAGGTAGGTAACCGTTACTCGGTTCGGTATCAGCAATTAGTTTTATGTTACTTCTTTTTTATCTTCTAAAGGTTTTTCGGGCCGTCTCGCTTTAAATTGAGAAATAACTTTAAACAGAAGGCCAATTCTCGTAATACAAAACTGTCAAAATTTAGCCACAGTCTCATCTCGGCGACAAACAATTGTCAAAAACTTGTCAAAAATGTAGGGAAATTAGAGATACTTTAGAAAGTTTGAGACTGAGATCAGACTGTGAAAGTTCTTAAAATTACGAGAAATGCTCCTCTGGTATGTCGAAATACGAAAAAGGTTAACACTTAAGTTAGCTGCAGTATTAGGATATGTCTATGCTATTCATATATTTTTCATGCGTAATCACGGTGAAAATAGTCTGTTGGCAGTCACTGACATTTATAATGTACATGAGCATATGTTACGGACGCCGTGCACTTCTAGTTTAAGATCGGTGGTCAAACATTTCACGTAGGCACGAGTGACACGACCTACCTAAGTCTAGGACCCCGGTTCAACGCTCAACTGAAACTTCTTAGCTGCTTATATGTAAATATAATTAAATACAATATTTACGAAGTATTTATTTAATTCAGACAAAGATTCTCAGAAAGCTTGATGTATAAATAGGTATACAAAAAATATAATTGACATTAAATTGGCGTAGTTACTCCCGGTGGGACGACGAGCAACAAAATTATCTGCACGAGTATTTTTATTAAAGACCACCAGATATTTTCTTCGTAAATTTTAATGAGACATTCTCATGTAACAAAATGCTGAAGGCAAATTCTTTTTAATGCCATTATAATTGAAGGACTTTATTAAGTTTTGATACGAGGTTATTATTACAAGGAAAAGAAAATTAAATTTTGTTCGGACACCAACTTTTTGGTGCATGTATACTCCACCGAGGGCTTATTGTCACGATTTCTTATTACTTCGACTTCACAATATTTGCCTGTGTGTGGAATTCATGAACTTTTTAAAATTATTATAAGCACCATTTATCCTACTCTCGCGTATCCTATTATTTCATTGTTATTATTGAATGCATACTAATAAGTTGTGTTTAACAAGGTCCAATTTTCTATTCGTATTTGGGGCTGAAAATGTGGAATAATGAGAAAAGGTGAGCCTCTGGCGTCGCGGCTCATAATGTTCCCTTTTTGTAGACCTAATTTATGACGTCGGGCACGTACCGTGTAAAAATAGGGGACATATACGAATATGCAGGTTTAATTTTATGGCCTTTGTAAGAGAATGAATAAGAGGTAAGTCTTTAATTATGAACAAACCTCCACGCGGCGTCGGTCCTGCTTTATAAATTAACTCAAACAACACTTTTGAAAGGAAAACGAATATACTTTTTTTGGGGAAAAACGTTTCGCATCCAAAGAATACAAGGCGGCCACGCTTAAATTTCTAGTTGGTCTGATTCCTATCGTTTGTAAAGGAACTCGTTTAATTGGATGCTCATACAAAACGTGGAATATAAATCAAATTCTGGAACAAAAATGCATGGAGCTAACAATGCTATCCTCGAAAAGAATTTGTGTTTCCGGTAAATCGAAACGATGTGAATAGCCATTGCGTTGACAATTGCTGACCAGCAAAAAATTTCATAGAACATTCCCGCACCAGGTTATTTGTTTTCGATCGCAGAATGTGTAGGTACAAAACTTAGATAATGTGAGCCTCCATGTTTTCGTGGAAATTGGTAACTTTATGTAACATAACTGTATTTTTCAGTCGTTAAGTATGTTCGCAAAAAAAGAGTTTGAAATCAAAACACTGCTTCCAAAAATTGGATATCGAATCACATTTTTAACTATACAATCGGTTCAGTTTATATTACCATATTTCTTTTTATATTTGCCTCAATATGGTCGTGATTAGAGTTGGGTTCAAAGTGCAACGAGTGGAGTTCGAACTCACGACCTCTCTCTCGCTGGATTGACGCCTTGTCCGTAGGGCTTTGGCCGTTTCTTAAGGTATTAAGTTTATGAAAGTTAAATATAATTTACGAGGTAGGTACCTAAGTATTAGTTAACATCTTGTTACCATTTTCTGACCAATTTTCCTCTTAATTTCGTAGAACCAGATTATAATTCTTAGTTAAATTGTTTTTTAAATTAGAACAAAAGCGTTTTATCTTGGTGTTTAATTAATCCGCTTACTCAGATACTGTTGGAATTAATTTACTAGTACCTATAGCAATTAATCGGTTGGGATAGTACCTACTGTTTATTGCCTTTTCTTCGAGTATTGAATGCTTAATAAATAAATAGGTTACAATGGCAGCTCCTCAAAGTGCTAGCAACAATTCTTCGCTCTCACAAAACCTCGCATAGCATTCCTATTGTGCGCAGGCACCTTTTTCTGTAGGTGGCGAGTGTTTCGTACCGGGTTTAATCGACTAAACTTGAATCCATTGTGGGCTGGTAGGCAACAATGGATTACTGCGCTTCTATGTCGGCCGCGCACACTTTGCAACCGTGCAGAATTTACACGGTATGAGATCAAACACATAGGAATTGATACGAATAAACTTTGCAACAATGAGAATGCATCGAGAACTTTTTATTTGGCCGATAGTGTACGTTCATCAGGTTTCAGACCATAGTTTCGGGTATGACTGTGGATGGTTATAAGATTAGGAAGACCAAAGAAACGATGAAGGGATTTTGTGAAGGAGGATATGGCTTCTAGCCATCGGGCCAGGAGGTGACTACTTATATGATGGCATAATACAGCTGTATAGAAATAGAAGGGAGCTGCGCAGACACTAAGTATTGGGCTGTCATTCCGTTTATCCACCCTAAAAAATCCACCCTAAGGTGAATTTGCGGAAACGCATGTCCGAGATACCACCCTAAGCTTATAAATTCCGTTTATCCAACTAGGCCTGAAGTGGATTCTCTGATAGGTATGCGTTTCCGCGTATCTACCTTCGGGTGGATGTTTTGGGGTGGATAAATTTAATAACCCAAATTGGGGAGTAGGAGGATAATGATGATAATTCAGTCAGGGATGTGTACCTATTGTTAAGCATATTAACACACAACCGTGTTAAATCCATTCATACGACTGATACAGAAATACAGTTGTGATTTGAATATTCATACTAATTTAGTTGATAGTCAATTTGCTAAACAATCTGTTTCCCTCGCTGTACAAAGGTGGCAAGCAACGACATGTTTTTAATTAAGTAGTGCTTATTAATGGTTTGTGTTTAATTAGTAGGTAGCGATGCACCTTTATACTTAGAGCCTGCAGTAAATAAGAACTCGTCCAGTCCTGAAATTGCTTTAAGAGTGTTATTTTGTCTATCATTGGTATAGGATAGTTAAGTTTGTTTCATATTTCGTATTTCGCTATTCATATTTAATACGTTCGGTTCATGTTCGGGGTCACCAGTATTGAGGTATGAGGAACAGGGTGTAAAGTTCACTCATACTCTATAGAAAAGGGAGGATCCTCCGACCAGACGGGTGTTGTGTCTGGCGGGCAACTGCCCGATGATTCATGTCGGACCGTTGTATCTATGCTAGTTGCGCGGTAAACTCTGCTTGCGCGATGCAGGAATTTGCGTGACGTCAGTATGACGCGTTCTTCGGCTGTGGCGTTGTAGATACCGCTACATTAGCTTCTGCCCGCGACTTCGTTCGCGTGAAATTTCGGCCCGACCAACTGGGCGCATCGCATCGCCCGTCCGCGCTATAACTTCGTTTGGCGTTCTTTCTGATTTTTTTTCTGTTTGTTCAGATCCTAAGGGTGGTATCATGATGTTAAATAGCCTTATAACCTTCCATAAGAATTGGGCTATCATGTGAAAATATTTTTTTTTTAATCCGACAAGTAGTTACAAAGATTAGCGCGTTCAAACTAACTTTTCAGATTTATTATTATTAGTATAATATAATACAGATTAAATGTATAATATAATACAGATTAAATACAAAATTAACTTGAGTGAACATTTAATAACGAATGAATCGTTATTAAATGTTCACTCAAGTTAATTGTGTACCTACAAAACCTATATTATAGCTATCTACGAAAAATTCTACAAAATGATTCAACATTCCATTAGCAAAACTAATTTGTGGTCCATCCGGAATACAAACACGAGGTTCTTTTAACATTTTTCAACAAAAAGATAAAACGTTATACTGATTGATATAAAGTCTTAAAAGGTTGATAATTAAGTTCTAAGAAACTTCCTGTCAAAAAAGGGGCAAAAGAAAAATGTTAATAAAAATGAAACTGATACCGAATTATTTCATTTCCGAAATTTCGGCTTTTTCGTTAATAAAAAAGGTACTATTAAGCTAATTGTAAGGTTTTGGCTTCAGTTTCAATAACTATATAGGTTAAAGCATCGTGGAGAGATAGGGTAAAAAGATTCGAGATACTACTAGGTACTGCCGAGCGATTCTGTAAACATCTCACCGTGAGAACTTATAGGTGAAGTGAGCTGTCAATAGTGTCAATCCCTAGCATCATGTGGAATGACAGCTCATTTCAAGCTTACTTCACCTAAGTTTCCACGGTGAGATTTTTACAGAATAGACCAGCTGTAGAGAGTACAGCTTATTTGGTGCTTACATTCGACCTCCGCGAGTCCTTTATTATATTTATAAATGACACCAATACGAGACAAACATAAATTTATTTAAGTAAAGATTACGAGAAAAAAACATTAGGTGGGCGTCAGATTAGCTAACAAGGATAAAAATGTAATAACATAGAACCATCTTCTAAAGGAATAATTATTGAAGTAATATGACAAACTGTGTTTTGATTTACTCGTCCCGGTACTGGGAACTCGTAAAGCTCTCACAGTACCTACTGGGAAAATTTTACATCAGTTAAGCGTCTTCATAGCAATATAAACGAGATTTATTCGTTTTCCGTGATCTTTCAGAGGTTATTTTTCACAAGTCTTGAATTGAGACAACCTTATGAGTAGGTACATTACTTTTATCCCTTATTTTAATTTTGGTTATGCTGTTGCTTTTTATGATTTTACCTCCTAACAAATACTTTTTCTTTCTTTCTTGATTAGAAGCCAATACAATTAATAACTACAAATACATTACACAATTATTACAATAATAAATTCGGCTTCAAAATGCCACTTTTTAGTTTACTTATAATTTGAAAATTTCATCCTTCTCAGACCATAAGATTATTAATACTTTGAGGAATGACCGTTTTCTTTTTGTGTGGAAATCCTCGTGGATTCCCTGCATCTGGGGAGAACAGAGAATTAAGTCGGATTCCTACCGACTGAAACCTCACTCCTCTCCATTCCCACTCCATTCTATTAGCATAAATCAAAGAAGAAAAGTTATCGAATGCCAATTTATATTAATAGATCAAAAATTTGTGAACATCAATTTTAGATTTGATGTGTTATTTCTGCCAATATTGACTTTGCTTCATATTTGCGCTCATTGCCAAGCGACTGTGGTTGCAGAGGGGATGCGAAAGGGGGGCAGGTGCGGCAGGGTGGTCTACGATGTTCAAGCTATGAATGAAATAATTTGAAACAAATTTAACACGTTTTCAAAAATATGTATTTTACTGAAATAGTATTAACTCAGCATACAGTTTGTATGAATGGTACAATTAGGTACAGGACACTGAACCTGTGTGGTTGTAAAATTACATTTTTCGAATATAAAGCGTATCTATGTCCATTTACAAATACCTAATTATTATGAATGGAAGTGGACTTTCATCACAGCTATCAACTTAAAGATTTTCCAACACAGTTTACACAGCCTGCTATAATAAATGACCAAACTTAGACCATATTGTTCTAAACCATGCACATGGAGCTCACGATATCTTCAAGTTCGCTCAAGTGTTATGTTGCACCATACATGTAACTTGATTAAGTAAAGTGTGTAACTTAAGAAGTATAAAAGTGGAGGCAGTTTTTAAGTAAAGGATCTTTTATTTTTTAATAGCATTTAGCTAGTATACCAAGGAGACATTAGGTATAGGTACATTATGATCTTATTTACATATTACTAGCTTCCGCGCGCTGCTTCACCCGCGTGGCATGTCGATAAAAAGTTAAGATAAATATAATATAATATAATAATCCATTTATTTTAGGCGACGCAGGCCTGGTATTTGTATAAATACCTTTTAACCTAAACATAGGTACCTACATATTTTAATTATAAAAACTAACAATTGTTCACGAAATGATGACTGTGTCGCGTGGGCGTCGTGTTGCGCTGCGTGGTGTCGCGTAGGTACCTAATATTAGCCTATGTCCCTTTCCAGGGATTAATGTATCCCCAAACCAAATTTTATCAAAATCGGTCCAGCTGTTTCGGAGATTAGCCGGAACCATCAGACTGATAGACAAAAAATTATTTACTTTCTTAAGCATTTAGTAAAAAGTAGATGTTATTTTGACATTACCGAAAGACTTCAATTTTATTTATTTGTATAAATATCGCTCCAAACAAGATCAAAGCGTATTTTAAATAAATAATAAATATTTGTATAAATTGTATGTATTTATGGATTACTATTTCTGTACGACATTTGGTCTGAATTAGTACTTATCTGTTAAAAAAATATTCTCTACTAACACGATAACCGCACCGCACGTAGGTTCATCCAAAAAACAGTTCCTATTCAAACCCAGCATTGAACGCAAATAATACTATCACGAACAAAATTAAAAGCGATGCAGTTTTATTTGACAAACGACTTTTATCGCTAACGATGTTACTGCAGTCGTTCGTTGGCTGTAAACCCATTGTCGACAATAACCAAATCAAGCGCGCTCAGAAACAGCCCGGCCTGATTGGGTTTTGTACTGACGTACTTGCAGAACAGTACGCCTTTAATTCTATTAAATCACTAAACTGCTTTGCTATAAAGAACGGAAAAAGACGATTTTGTACATCGTAAACGAGATTCTGTATAGATTCGATTAAGACGTTCGTTGAAATTGTTTTTCTTTTGACGTGAGCGGTCGACTTTTTGTTGGTGATTGTACAGATGTTTGAAAGGTTTCTAACGTGAACAGATATAGATAGACCTAGATAACGCAAGTATCACGATCTGTATGAAAACCAAGCGTGCCATTTTTTGACTACATATTATGACGTCATAAGCACAATTTAGTGATGGGAAAATCAAATGGAATCAAAGTGCCACGTGCGGCACCCTTCTCGCCCCACCCCCGGGGCCTACACTGAAAGAAATAAGCAGTAAATAAAAATGAAAAAACATTGATCTGAACTGCTTTAAACAATTCCCTAAGAGAGTAACGTTTAAAACAGTATTTTTTACTGATCCGAAAACAGTTAAAGCTTGAGGAAAAATGTTACCGTCATGACAGTAAACTTTAACGTTTTAAATAGCTAAAAGGTCACAAACATAACTGTTTTATTCAAAGATAAGGTGGTTTTTGTTTTTTTCAGTAAATAGTAGGTATGTTCAATCATTAAAAGTTACTGTTTTACAGACATTTCTTCTTACTGTATAAAGTCAGTAAGTCTAAATGAATAGTAAGAAATTATTTTTTTCAGTGTAGCGCCAGCGCTCACGCTCACCCAGCCCAGCCAGCAGTACAGACGACTGAGCGCGAAAGTGGCGGATTACGATTTTTGTACGTAAGCTGGTGCGATTTTTGGCACGCGAAGTAGTTGTGATCTAGGTGTATCTATGGGTCGTTTTCAAAATTAATTTACATGTCTTTTGTGTTTATTTTGTGTTATCGTGACACAAAAGTAACACAAATGAAGAGTAAGGGCAGAGTCACAATAAAGTAGTTAAAAGCCAATTTGGCAGTAAATCAGTTTAGTCATATTAAAATTTTACAAAGTCACGTGTAAACGGTCTCGGTAGCGTCTCTGCCGTTCAGCAGGCATTAACGGCATCTTACCTAAAACGGAAAATGGAATTACTGTTCAGATAGTGAATATACTGTACACAAGCCCTAACCCATTCCATTGTGTAACGTAATACAAAAATAATAACACAATGGTCACACAAATGAACAAAATGAAGGTGTCCCTAACCTACAAATAATAATATTCTTGTAATTACACCCTCGAGTTACTCGTGAAGCATGCATTTGACTATAATTTACCATCTACTACACTGACATGCTGCACTGTAAAGTATAGTAAGTACTTACTGAATTCACGTAATTTGGCACTTTAAAACAAATTCCTAATGTCCTTTTTACGACGCGCATGAAGTGAAACCATCAGTTACAAAACAAAATGGCGCGGCTGGAAGAAACCAGCGCCCTCTTGTTTTAACTATTTTGACGCATAGAGTTGTCATAAGTACTAACTTTGGAACTTACTTCTATTATTATAAAATATCAACGTTACAAGAAAGAATAACACAAAGGAATGGAATATGAGACACGTGTTTATGGGCAAATAAATAAATGGTTTATTAAAATTCATTGTTTTAAATACTATTGATTATGTCCGTCTAAAACCGGATAAAAAAACCGGATAAAAAGTATCCTATGTCCGCCTCCTGGTTCTAAGCTACCTCCCCACCAATTTTCAGCTAAATCGGTTCAGCCGTTCTTGAGTTATAAATAGTGTAACTAACACGACTTTCTTTTCTATATAAAGACTAGCTGACCTGGCAAACGTTGTTTTGCTCCTACACTACTCCTACCCAACTCCTACCCTACTCCCACACTACTCCTACCCTACTCCTACACTACTCCTACCCTACTTCTACCCTACTCCTACCCTACTCCTACCCTACTCCTACCCTACTCCTACCCTACTCCTACCCTACTCCTACCCTACTCCTACCCTACTCCTACACTACTCCTACCCTACTCCTACACTACTCCTACACTACTCCTACCCTACTTCTACCCTACCCCTACCCTACTCCTACCCTACTCCTACACTACTCCTACCCTACTCCTACACTACTCCTACCCTACTCATACACTACTCCTACACTACTCCTACCCTACTTCTACCCTACTCCTACCCTACTCCTACCCTACTCCTACTATAAAAAAAAAAAAAAAAAAGTATCCTATGTCCGTCTCCTGGCTCGAAGCTACCTCCCTACAAATTTTCAGCCAAATCGGTTCAGCCGTTCTTGAGTTATAACTGGTGTAACTAACAGACTTTCTTTTTAACCGACTTCAAAAAAGGAGGAGGTTCTCTATTCGACGGTATGTTTTTTTTTTTTTTTATATATATAGATTAGTCTGAATGTTGATTTATATGTTTACATTTCAAACTGTATTTTTTTATTTTACCAATAAGTTGGACAAAGACAATAATTACAACAAAATGTACATACATTTCTAAAACGACCCCTGTATCTGTGGTCAAGCCCGTATTTTCTCGAAGGGTTAGACAGACGTGCACCTGTAGTACTAAGTACACCTCCATTTCGCCAATTATGTTTAAATCCCATGTAGGTAATAGGGGCCGCTAAGAAATAACAGCCGCCCGGGTCGATCGATCAGGTTAAGCTATGCTTGCCGCGGTTGGTCCGTGGATGGATGACCATCTTTACATGCCAAGACCTCTCCGTGCCTCGGAAAGCACGTTAAGCCGTTGGTCCCAGCTGTCATGGATCTTTGACAGTCTTTACGGGTCGTCAGAAGCCCGATACTCTGACAGCCAGTCTTACCAAGGGGTATCGTATTACCGACTAACTGGGTTGCGGTCGCTCCAAGTAATTTTATTGTGCCATTTATTTTAGATCATTTCTGTTTAGACCTGCGCGGGGTGATGGCGTAAGTGCTTGGCCAGACTGGCAGCGCGGGGCGGGGAGCGGCGCGGATACGGGAACGCGTGCGGTCTGCCTGTTTGTCAAAATATAATATAGATGAAGCTCGAACTAATTTGAGAACCACGGTCCTTGCGCGGGCCGCCCGCGTCCTTACTGCGGACAATTGTATGAACGAGTTATAGCGTAAGTTACCCGCGCGCGCCCCGCGCCAAGCAGCCCGCACCGCTCACCGCGCCCCTGTGCCCAATATGGACACTCAAATGAAGTTCTATGTTTGAGTACGCCGCGCCGCGCCCGCGCCGCGTCCGCGTTTGCAGTCTGGCCGCAAACACTTCCACACCAGCACATTATTTGCGTTGTTAACCGACTAGCAATATGCTTCAAAATTATTAAGATTGTGATTCAAAGTGTGTTACACAATTAGGGTTCTGTTTCAAGGTGCCCCACTTATAGATCTTCCATCTTTATCTATGTAGCTTACTTCTGTTGCATTTAGTCGATCATTTCATGTAAAATGTCTTATTCGCAAAGTTCCACTTTATTATAGAAACAGGAAACCTTAACAAAATAGTTAAAGGAAAATTCAAAATTATTCTTGTCAAAGCTCGTATGCGCGATTAACCAATGAATGGCGGTCGGAAAGTGTGGTGTAATGGCCAGATTTTATTGGTGAATTCGATTAGCCGTACTTATAGAGTCTTGTGGAGCTAACCTCGGGCTTTAAAGGATCAAAACACGCCTTGCTAGTTCTCCTACTTATTAGATTTACTCGAAGAAGGTAACTACTGTTAACGCTGGGCGCGTTAATAGTCGTTTGATTATGATATAATATAGGATGACATTTTAACATCGATGCATAACCTGATACCATGGATTTAGTACTTGCATGATTCTGAAAACCCCTGTGTTGAAATTTTTCATCGTATGTTTAAAAAAAAAAAGAACTAAGTACCTATATAATACTAAACCTAAACTTAAGTGGCAGTGGGCAGGGCACATTGCTCGCAGAACAGATGGCCGATGGGGCCGAAAGGTTCTCGAGTGGCGACCGCGTACCGGAAGACGTAGCGTTGGAAGGCCTCCCACAAGGTGGTCCGACGACCTTGTGAAGGCCGCAGAAACCCGTTGGATGCGAGAAGCACAGAACCGGTCGAAGTGGAGGTGCTTGGAGGTCCATGTCCAGCAGTGGACGTCTTTCGGCTGAAATGATGAAGTAGGTACCTATATCCTTCAAAAGTGCAACACCACCGCGGTCAAAATGTATGGAACAGCAATTTTTTTTTATAACCGACTAAAAATTCAACGCATTGGAGCCAGAATCATACAGTACTAAATCCATGGTAAAAGGATGCGCGTCGATGTCCCTGCCACCCTGTATTCAGTATTTAACCCGTAATTAATTAAATTAAATCAGATTAATTTATATCATTTTACATGATAACGCGCACTGTCAGCTCTTAAAGCTGAGTCTCTGTTATTTTCTATCTTCTAAATTCGAAATACTGTTTATTTTTCTCGTAATCTTATGCCAGTATCCTATAAACAATCGCGGAGGTTGCATGGAAACGCCAAGCAGGCTAAAGTCTCTGCAATACTAAAGCAAGGTAAAGTAACTTCTCTTAATTTTGCGGTTAGGTTCTACTTATCCCGCAAAGTAAAGTTCAATTAATTCCGCGAGTGCAGGAAAATATTTCATTCTTAAAAATAATGTTCAATTTTCTGTGTAAATTAACAGCCGTTAACTTAAGAAAATGTTTACCGTGAGCGTTCTTTGTCTTAAGTTAATTTTTAATTCTGTTTTTATTATTGTTTTTTTCAATAAAACAATACTTTTGCGACGACAAGCAACAATAATAGGGTTAACATTTACGACAACTTATTCATCGTCTAAATAGACTGGAGGTTTCAAGACCGCTTACCGTGCATAAGATTGGAAGTTCAAATCCTATATAGGCACGAAATGTGCTTTTTGTTCATTATATTATTTTGATATATATTTCTATTTTGATTTAAGTAGTAATTATTTATAAAGAATTAAAAAATCAAGAAAAATAAAATACTTTATTAATCATTTAATAATATTTATTATTGCTATTATTTAACAAAACTATGATCTTATTTTACAACAAACAGAACAACTATTTTAGTTCTCATAAAATCAGAAATCATTTAAAAAAATAATTGATAAAATTAGTAGTCGTTTACTCTTCGCCGTTTTAAGTGAACGTATACAAAGTTATAACTTGAAGGTATGGATTAATTTTATAAAGACAACGTAAGTAAGTAAAATTAATGGATACCCTCAAATTATAACATCTTTCGATTAGACAGGGACCTAAAGATATAATGACTCAGCCGATAGTAGATAACAATTTCATCGCAATTCATATGGGCTCGCTGGCTAGTTCGTCAAACTGCCGGTATGAGTATGACGACGTTCGGTGATGCGATGGTTCGAATCCGAGTTATTCGTAAGGAATTCAATGTTGTAGCAGTGTAACATTTTAAAACTTGAGGGGTTAGGACATAGTGACGCTTTCTGTACCTATAAGTGAAACCAATAAATTGTATTTACAAGGTGGGGAAAAAGTAATGTCTGTGAATGTGCCATCCTTTTTGCTAATGGCGTTTTAATGTCATTTTGATTTGATACATAATAATGTTTTAGAGAGACTGAGATTTAGTTGAAAATGCAATGGAGACAGACAGTCGGCACAGCTCATGCAATGATGGAGATTTTGAAACAGCAATCCCCCCTTTTGGCCATTTGACGGTCGGCTATATCGTCAGAGCTGACGGCGCCAGATTTCTTACTTTGGGGCTTTTTGCAATCTCGCGTTTACCACAACAAACCACAAACCTTGAAAGTCTTGAAAGCCAACATTGAATTGGAAATCACCAATTTGGAAGATGTTTTGGGAGCCACAATTCATAATGCCGTAAAACGAGCACGAATGTGCATCAACTCAGGAGGTGGTCGTTTGACCCATATAATTTTTTCGACTAAAATGCTGCTGCATATAATTATGACATTGCTTTTGCCCCAATTTGTACAAATCTACCTACGCTGACAGGTTTTGGTTTAATTATAAGTATACAATTGTGTCATAAGCAAGGTATGTTTATTCTAGAACATAAATCATGTAAACCCAAGTAAACACTAATAAACAATAAGTATGGCATTGTTAATAAAACCAAGAAAACGTAACATAATATCGTTATGACAGGACATGTACAGCAAAATAAATATCATATTAAGGTTATGTTCATCTATTAGGCATCTAACGTTGTAATATGTTTTTCGCGGCTAAAGAACTGAGCAGTCTATTTATTCTTTGTCAATGAAACGTTTTCCTTATCGCCGATTTCTTATTAGGTTGTTGTGTAGTTAGTTCCTCTTTCACCGGAGGACGGGCCCTCTCCTATTGCTGTTATCCAGTTAGCGAAGGGATGGCCCCTGAGTCGAGAAACAAAAACTTCATCAGTTACGTCCTCCATGTTTGTTATTGTATTTACTAAGAACAGGCTGAGGGCCCTAACTCGTGTAATGGCTTCAATAATTTATTGTTTACGCTAATGACGTCGTCGCTCACGCAAAATAGCAAATTAAGTTCATTTTCTGAGCTAAATTGAATATAAGGTTCGTGCATAATGAAATTGAATGTATGAAAAAACTTTAATAGTCTTACATGTGACTGTATTCTGCCTTACCACATATAGTAAATAATTTATAGCAGCTTTATTTTGTCGTAGCGTAAATCTTTGTAATGTTTTTGAGGAACGTGATGAAATTATGTGTCTTAGTATTGCAATAAATTTACTTTTCGCAGCTGTCAACAATATTCCACTCCACAATGCCCGAGAAAATTACATGTATTGATTACGAGTATAACTTGAGCCTCTGTCATAAATTAAAGAGACTTGAGCAGTTTCTCCAAAGATATTTTTATACCTAAAAGTAAAATGTAATCAAATTGATTACGAAAATTTATTAGAAGAAAATTGCGGTTTTATAAATAATTTTTTGATGGAAAATTATTAAAAACTAGCTGAACTTCGTACCGCCCCAGAATAAATAAATACAAAATGTATGAAGAATTGAATTACCTTCAGTTTTGTTTTTCGTGAAATTTTCCCATATTTTAATAGTTATTCTGCTATTCGGGGCGCAGACAAATTAAAGATCATAAAAATCTGTCCAGCCGTTCTTGAGTTATAAATGGTGTAACTAACCCGACTTAGTTTTATTTATATGGATAACAATTAAATACATTGTTTTACTAACAGTATAATTCAACATACCTTTAGCTACCGTTGTATTTTACAGCATCGTCGACCTGTCAACTTGTGAACCAAAATAAAACTTCCGCATCCCTTCAGCTTCAATGTCATATATTATTCCTTTTCATGGAAAACACTTGTCATCCTTGGTTTTGATGTCATACCTGATTTTGTACCGCAGCTCCCCTGCGATACCGTTTAAATATTTATATGACACTGCTTAAAGGATCATACCGTTAGTATATCCAATTTGTGTCCATGGGATATTCATGTATCTACTGATCATATTTCTTCCGCTTTTAGTTTTTCCAAAGTTCCTGTAACGAATTTTTGCTGTTAGTTTCAACTTTGATGTTCTTGTCCTTAGGGATAGTTAAAATACGAGGGTCCGGGCACCGAACGTCACGTTGGATGAACATTGAAGGATATACTATCCTCGTGTAGCACAGAAGCTATAAATGTGCGTTTGTTATCTACACCACTTTAGAAATAAACTTACGAGGCCCAAGATAGGCAACGTTCTAGGAAATATTTTGTAAATTATTAAATTGGTTTTTGAACTTTGAAGGCTTTTAGCTACGTACGTTTCTATAAATAAGATACTAATATGTAGCCTATAGAAGTTATTAATTAATTTTACTTTTCGATACGGCCCTGCGAGGTATTTACAAAATCATATTATATTCATATAATAAAATAGTAAAGAAGAATGTTGGTCTGTTTGTCTGTTCCGGATTGGCGTAAAAACGGCTTAACGGATTTGGATGCAATTTGGCACATAAAAAAAAGTAATTAAAAAAATAAAAAACTCGACTGCAGTAAAAAAATTAAATAAAAAAACTGAAAAGCTAAAAACAAGCCCATTTTAAATTAAATAAAAGTTGGAAGCACGCGGGACCCATACCATTTTATATTTTCAAATGGGTGGGTTTTTTATTTTTTAAATTACTTTTTTTTTATTTCCAGCTTTTTAGTTTACAAATGTGAAAGATTTCGCAGACGATTTAGTTCTTGGTACGTGTTTTTTACGTTTTGTCACTTTTAACCATATAAGTTTGCATATTATATATTTTGTAATCACCTTTTAAAACCCTTTATTTTGATACCCCACTCGATAGTTTTTTAGAAAAAAAAATGTTTTTGAAGACATATGGCGCCAAACAAAGGCCATAATATTTTTTTTTTCAATTTTGGTAAATCCAGTGTCACTCTCAAAATTAAGACGAATCTAACGGCACCTCTCAAGCTTAAATCGATCAGGCCGCTTAGGCTACAGAGCGTGCCAAAGAAATATACATTGTATACATACATACACTCGAAAAACATAACCTTTATTTTTTTTTCTATTAACCTAAAATTCAGGCGCAGTCGGGTAAACAGTTTATAACCTGAATTAACACATAGGATAATTTAAATCCTGGTTGTATGTTTTCGTGGTATATTTTCCGACATCCACGCGAGCGTAGCCGCGGGCAAAAGTTAATATACGAATAATACTGTAAGAATAGGTATCTTACTGTAAAAATGGTTAATCTCAACGCATTTTTTTTTGTAATGAGTATGATTTAAAAGGTTATCATTTTTTATTTAACGAACTGTTTATAGATACAACACTGGGCAGAATATTACATTGTCCCATGTTTCCAAATAAACATGATTAATATGCTGACAGTATCCCGTCTACGCGTTAGGGGTAACTAACTCATTAAAACTTTAAATTACGGTCACCTGAAATTATTTAGGTACCTATCTAACGTAGTAAACAGGTCGGTGTTAATTTTGTGTTACCCATATTTGTTTTTGATTTAATTATGAAACGAATTACGTATGCTGCAGACGATGGATCGAAAAAAAACCAAAGTTACTTTAAACTAATTTATTTTAAGAGAAATTATTACAATTAAAATTGGTGAAACCTATTCGATGCTAGAATATGGAATGACAAAATTATGTATTAAAATAATTAATAGCTAATGTCGAATTTCGCTGCGTCGGCGACTCGTGGCTGGCCGGACGTCATCGATGCAGTTTTTATGCGCTCGGCGTAAACTGAAGGAATTGCGAGGTCGGCGATATCCATTAGGGATCCGTACTTAACACCTCCACCCACAGATCAGCAACTATTTGATCATGTTGAGTGAAAATGTTGCTGGGACTTCATCTCGTTTCCTGGTATCTCTGGTCACATCTTCATATGTATGTGTCTTAAGGGCTTGCTGCTTTTCCTTGTCGTTTGCTCCAAGTTTCCAGCATTTGTATTTGCGGCTTAATACCAAAATGATAAGTATGGTTGCGCATAGTAAGATGATGTAGAATGGTATGGTTGTATGATATAGGATAGCCGGCTGAGTCTTGTCGATCTGAATAGGGCTTTCCATTAGTATTCTGTTCTGGATGCTGTGAAGTTTTTCCAAGTTCACTGAATTGAATCCGACGATGTGGGTGGAATTAACTGTTTGGTTCATCTCGTTGTAAGGGATCTTTGATAACTTTAGTGGCTGTCCCTTTATCTCGTTGCTGTCGTTAATTATTGTTAATTCTGTTGTTTGCAGGTAGCAGTCCATGGGGATAGTGACGAGATAACTTCCTTGTAGAATATTAAAGTCCTTTCTACCGCAGGCTAATTGTACTTTGGTCGGTTGGGGCAATGAGAGAACGTAGTGTTGGTCATCCAATTGTTCTACTGCTTCTTTGTAGAGTGAAATCTTGGTGAATTGGCAGGTGTCTTCTAGTCCTTGCTTGATGATGAGCTCTTGGATACAATCAGGCTTCGTCCGGATCTGATTACTTGTCTTCTTATCACAGAGATGAATGCTACTGTACTTCGGGCATTCAGCCTCTATGTACACGAATGATTTCTCGTTTGTTGCTATATAGGGAGTGGGAGGAATAAGGGCGAGTTGTTTCCTATTAGGTACAATGGATAATTTGTATAACTCGTAAAAGTCTTTAGAGACTATGGGAAAACTGTATATTATTACTATTCTCTTCTCAATAAAGTAGGAACCTGGTTTTATTAGTAAGTTTAGTTCTAAAAGTCTTGAGTTGCGTCTGTACGGAATTAATTTTATCCTCGATGTCAGTTAATTGTATATACTGTATGAATGAGTGGTAATGCGTTGTTAGTCTGGTCGGTCCTAATCTGTATGGTAATAGTCCTGGTCCATCAGCTAAAGTCTCAAGTCTTATCTCTTGAGGGTGCGTCGCATGGATTGTCAGTAGCAACAGGATCCTGTAACAATTGGCTCGATTTAGGAACACGTTTCAGCCGCGATTTGGCGATGGGCCCACGTTTTTTTGAAGTATATATGTGTATAGGCAGATCGGCTAGTACTGTATCCTGCGTGTAACGTGGTGCAGCTTTCTGGCGACTGGCAAAAGGGTTTTTAATAAAAACCTGTTGCTGTGGGACATATTCTTTTTCGGGCTCGCGAGTTTTATTCCTATTGTCAATTAAGGCCGTACGATTTGCAAGAGATGATTCGTTGATGATTTCGTAAACTTGTTTCATTTGCTGTCTATGATTCTGTGCATAATGTTGTAAGATGTGTTCAGTCAGGTCTATGTCGACTGGGTCCCTGGGGTCAAAATGTCCAGTCAATAGGTCAAAGGGTCTGCACTTGGTAAAACTATGGATAGAACTGTTATATGCTATGATGGCATATTGCATAAGATTTATTATTGGCTCGTCTTTATTTTGCAGTTTAAGGATTCTAATGTGCTCTAATAACGTTGAGTGAAAATGTTCGATGTTGCCATTGTCATTTGGACTGTGAGGTAGAATTTTATGGTGGATTATCTTATGAAGTCGTACAAATTCGGAGAAAAGTTGATTTGTAAATTCTGTTCCGTTATCAGTGATGATAGTCATAGGTAGTCCATGATGGGTGCAGAAACGTAGTAGTGCTTGTATAATGCTAATAGCGGTACCGTCTCGCAAGTGATACGCTTGACCATATTTCGTGAAAACTTCAATGAAGGTTACGTATTTTTCATTTTGAACTGTAAATAGGTCCATATGAATGATTTCAAGTGGTTTTGTAGCTGGAGGAACTATGTTAAATTGGGGTCTAATTGGGTTCCTGTCGTATTTAGCTTGACCGCAGATGGTGCACTCGTTAATAAACTTGGTGATTTGTTCTTTCATCTTTGGCCAGTAGTACTTTCGTGAGAGGGCTAGATAACATTCATTAATCCCACGGTGGTTCGTCTTACCATCATGGTAGTGTCGGATAATGTCTTGTTGTCGGAGGTATTCTTTAACATTCTCGAGTTCTGTCTTAGCCAATACGAGGTTAAGTGAGGAACTTCTAAATTTATCTTGTATGATAGGCACTATTGAATACATGGCTAACGGTGGATGAATTAGTATGGCTGTTTTTACCTTAGGGTTGACGTATTCCTTGATGGCATTGATTATGTCACTCTCTAGGTTGGATTCTGAGATCTGAACTGCAATTCGTGTATGATTTTCAAAGGGTTTAGTTATTGTCGGTCTGCGTTTTATGTCACCTACTATGGTCAAAGAAATCTGTCGATGGAATGTATTGAGGGGTTTATCTGTGATGGGGACTTCTAATATGGGATGTTCATTACTGGTATGTACGGTGTCAGTCGAGGAGTTTGTTGGTAGAGGTGGTGCCACTGATGGGTTGTTTATCATCGAGCTGAGATCCTTAATACTTTCGATCAATGAGTTGATCTCATCTGTTTCCTCATTGTGAATTTCTACACGGGAAAGGGCATCAGCGTTTGTGTTAAACTTTCCTTTCTTGTACACTACAGTAAAATCATATTCACTTAGTCTTAGTCGCCATCTGGTTAGTCGTGAATTAGGTTCTCTCAGGTTCATCATCCATTGCAGGGGTTTGTGGTCAGTCAGTACCTTAAATTTTCTGCCGAAAAGATAAGGTCTAAAGTACTTCGTGGCCCAGACTATGGCAAGCAACTCTTTCTCGATGGTACTATAGTTTAGCTCACTTTCATTAAGAGTGCGAGAAGCGTAGCAGACGGGTTTGTCGGAACCTATTGGTCCCTGGGATAACACTGCTCCAATAGCGACATTCGAAGCGTCTGTTGTGAGATTAAATTCTTTTTTGAAGTCTGGGTATTGTAGAATAGGGTCATTGGTTAGTAAAGTCTTACAACTTTCGAAGGCATTAACATAATCGGGGCTAATAGTAATTTTACTACCTTTCTTTAGGCATTGGGTAAGTGGTTTGGTGATGCGGGCAAAATCGGGAATGAATTTCCGGTAGTACCCTAGAAGGCCTAAAAATTGCTTGATTTCCTTAGGGGTCTTTGGGATTGGATATTTTTGGACTGCGGAGATTTTGTCGGGGTTCGGCTTAATGCCGTCTCTGCTAATGATGTGTCCCAGATAAGCAGTTTCAAGCTTTAGAAACTCGGACTTGTCCATCTGAATTTTGAAGTTGGACTCCCTAAGTCGTTGGAAAACTTTTTCCAAATTATCCATGTGCTCTTGAAGAGAGGTACTGTATACGATAATATCGTCGAGATACACTAGGCATATGTTATTTTGAAGACCCCTTAGAACATTGTCCATAACTCGTTGGAAAGTGGACGGTGAATTTTTAAGTCCCATGGGCATTCGAAGGAATTCAAAATGCCCGTGTTCCACATTAAATGCGGTTTTTGATATATCCTGAGGGTCCATCTCGACTTGATAGAAGCCACTTGCCAAATCTAAGGTCGTAAAGTATTGGCACTTTCCTAACTTGTCAAGGACGTCACTGATGTTTGGTATGGGGTATTTGTCATCTATCGTCTTTTCGTTCAACTTGCGAAAGTCAACTACGAGGCGCCATTTCTGTTTTCCAGAGGCGTCAATTTTTTTTGGCACAACCCAGATGGGCGAGCTCCATGCAGAATCGGAAGGTCTTATTATTCCTTGCTGCAACATTTTGGCAATTTGGTCCCTAACTTCTTCCCGATGAACGAAAGGGTATCGATAGCTTTTAGTGTATGCGGGAACTTCATCTGTTGTTCTTATACGATGCTTTATCTTGTTAGTGAATGTCAGTGGTTCTCCGTCAATGTAAAATACATCGGTATAGCGAGAGCAAAGTGTTAGGAGGTTAGCTTTTTCCTCTTCATTAAGGTGGTCCGTACGCAAACGCGATAATACGTCATCTACGCGATTTGATTGTTTGACTTGCGTGCACTGAGCATTGAACAGTACTGCACAAGTTGGCTGGTCTAACGAAAATATGACGTCGTTGGGTGTTGGATTTTCTAACTCTACATATCCACGACCGTTAACTACAGTGGTAAGGCACTCGTGGATTGTACAATTACAAAAGACTTGTTCGCTTACTAAGACATTACCATCCGGGGCGTTAATAGGTATTCTAACTAATTTGGAACTTTTAGCAGGGATAATGTCCTCATACAAGTTGACATTGCGTGAGTTATACACTTTAATCTGATTCGTAGCAGTTCGCGTTATTAATTGGAAGTCTTTTAAATCTATTTTAGCCTCCCATTTGGATAATAAGTCTAGTCCTATTAGGCCGTCAAAATAATCGTGGAAACGGTATACGAATAATTTTATACTATCGACCTCCTTGAATTCATTAAAACACGGTAGCGTGATGGAATAGTCGTTTTTACTAACACCGTGTACATTTGTAACTTCGAAAGGGTCATAGTTGAGGGGATAATCAGAGTAAAACTTTTGTACAGCCTCGGGGCTAATAAAAGATTGATTAGCGCCGGTGTCAATTAAAAATTTTAAAGGAGGGCAAGAGATTTCTATGTAGGGTAACTGTCTTTGAGTCTGTAAATTGATGTCTATTTTTGCTCTTTGGACGTCTGGTCCGACTGAAAATTTTGATTCTGATTTGCACCGCTAGGGCCTGGTTGTGGCTCTGTCTCAGCAGTTGCCTGATTATCGCAAGTTGCATTAGAGTCCGTCATATTAGTGTTATTTGCACAGTCATAAAAATTGTAATAGTCATTACAGTCTATGTAGTAGTCATACCCCGGCTCATAATAATAGTCAGCAAAATAATAAGCACTATCAGGCAAAGCGAGTTCATTGAGGTTTAACTCGCGCGTGTTAAAATAACTATTCTGTGGTGGGTTCCCGTTTTTTTGCCAATCGTGTCCTGGTATCATGGGTAATGGTTTTGGGACGAAATGTTGAACACCGCTCATGGGTTTCGGACCTGAATTTTGTGGTGGATTATTCCTGGATGGTAACTTAAAAACGTTACTTTGAGGATGGTAGTTTGGTAATGGTGCACGGAACATCTGTTGTGTGCGAGTAGGCATGCGATTTTGATACTGGTTAGGCATATTGAATTTAAAGGCCTGAGGCTGAGGTTGATAGCCACGCTGTCCTACTGGAACAGGCCAGTTAGGTACTGGGGGTCGCGGAACATTTAATGCGTTAAACGGTATATTAGGCATAATAAAAGGTTTATGTATTTTAGGTGCGCTCTGAGCAGTTTGAGCTCTTGGGCCATCATTACGCTGCTGTAGGTACATAATGTTTAATTCCTCCTGCACGAACTCCAGAGCTTTCTCTACGGTTTCTGGACGCATGCACCGTATACGTGAGCCTAAAGGTTCCTTTAGTCCACGTACAAAAGCCTGCATGGTAACTTTCTTATAAAGCGTCCGTTTCGCTTCGATAGTCGTTTGTAAGGTCTCGTGTAACGTCACATATGTCATTATTGTACTAAATAACGTTTGGCATTGATCGTAAAATTCCTGAGGGGTCCTATTACCCTGTGTAGCCAACGAGAGGTCATTGTATAAAGCCGTTTCGTCTCTCTGGTCTGAGAAGTTGTTTATTAGAGCTGATCTAATACCTGCCCAAGTTTCAGGAATGCCATTCGAGTTTATAGTAGATAAGGCAGGCCCTGTGATCTTGTTTAAAATGCCATTTAAGAGACACAGATTCCCTAGCTCGCTGCCTGGCTCGGGGCTTGCATACTGAGATACTATCCGGTCACAGATGTTAATAAACCTGGTCAATATATTGGGGTTACCGTCAAAATCAGGTACAAGGCGTAAGGCCTTAAAAATTACATCGGGGTCGTATGGCATTTTAGGTTCAAATAAACTATTCAAATTAAAATCTAATTCGCTGTCTAAATCTCTGTTAATATCTAGTAAATGTCGGCGCGCCTGTCGCGATGCAGGTTCCCGAGGATAAGATCCTTCGTGATGAAAAATCTTGGACATAAAAATAACTAGGAATAGATAGGAAGCAACACGAGAAAGATTCTGGTGTACTCACATATATTTCATCTCTGGTTCTTCTTCTTGAATCGAAGTCTGGATTCTCCACTCGGCCCGCAGCTCTACTGTAGATTCAGGATACTCGTGACGTGGCTTGATAGCCGCCCGGGCGACTCGCGATCGTGGTTATCGATGTGGTATGACTCTAACGCGTTTCGCGAACCGGCCCGCGAGTATCCTACCGACTGCGCCAATTACGTATGCTGCAGACGATGGATCGAAAAAAAACCAAAGTTACTTTAAACTAATTTATTTTAAGAGAAATTATTACAATTAAAATTGGTGAAACCTATTCGATGCTAGAATATGGAATGACAAAATTATGTATTAAAATAATTAATAGCTAATGTCGAATTTCGCTGCGTCGGCGACTCGTGGCTGGCCGGACGTCATCGATGCAGTTTTTATGCGCTCGGCGTAAACTGAAGGAATTGCGAGGTCGGCGATATCCATTAGGGATCCGTACTTAACAAACGCAGAATACTATAAAAAAAAAAACAAAATTTTGCGGTCTCGTAAACATTGCGGTATTTCGTATTGGTTACTCATTCCGCTTAAAATGTTATCGAATTAGTTCACGAAAAATAAATTGGACACACGACTGGCAAAATAAACCACACTGATTTATTTGTTTTCGGCCGCGGTCAAAAAGAGCTTCGTATTTAGGATAACCGTTTCCACACCACCTTTTATTTAGATGAGGAAGTACCTAAGAGGTGTGTATACTCGCGGCGCTTTTTACCGTCTATTCTTTGTTTTTTGAACGAGCTACTTTTGTCTTTCCCCCAATTGTTTTTTTACTATAGACTAAAGTAACAAAGAAAATATTTTATCCAGCGTTGGTGATGTTTGCTCTCAGAATTTTATAGTGACGATGTTTTCAGCTGTACCTACATCAGATAACATCTAGGTATCTACGTAGGCATGTTCTTTGTCTTGTCTTGTTTTTTTTACGACGAAGACAACGGTTTTACAAACGGTAAAAAAGTAAAGTTATGTGTGTTCCACTCTTAGACTCTTAGATAACAGTAAGCACATTTTTTTCGTATTGTACAGGGTGGTATACGTCGATGCACAACCTGTTCATTTAGGTATTCGGTATTATGATTCTGAACTTTAGGTTATTAAAATAAAATTAGCCCTGCCATATATTTTGACTGCGTAGGTATTGCACGACTCATAAAGGCTCTTACACACAGGCGCGACTTGTCGCGCGACGTGTCGCCTGGCGATTCTGCGATATTATCGCGCCGCAACACCTTTCACACAAGCGCGACGCGAATCGCGGCGCGACGAGTAGCGCTACACCGTGTAGCCGCGATATCGCCGCGACACCATACAAAATGAACATTTAGTATGGTGTCGCGGCGCGACAAGTCACCCCTGTGTGAAGTGTCGCGCGCGTTTCCATAGAAATTGTTCTATGGGTATATATCGCAGAATCGCGTCGCACTGTCGCGTCGCGCTAGTGTGTAAGAGCCTTAATGCGCATTAGAGTGCTTTATGATATAATTTTTTTTTGCCTCCTTTCTGCAACTGTTTCTACTGTTATACTCCTGCTAGTACACAGAACCTACGTAACTTATATACCATTGTATAGAATCTGTACTTTTTAAATATGTATTTAATGCAGTAGTAACGAAAAACACATCAAAATATTAAAAAAAAAAATCCCGTCAATCAAGTGTGAAAACTGAAAACATTTTAGCTTGCGAAAAAATCAATTAAATTGAGTAATTTTTGTTTTAAATAGATTCGTTTCACCGTGGGAGGAACCCCATTGAAAATGGCTCTTTTATTCAAAGTAGTTTAATTATAATTATTAAAAAAGTAACTAATATAATATCTGTAGGTACTATGGTTTTTACGATCAAATGAGCATTGTTAGTCGTGCACAGAGCACTTTCGGATTTTCCAAATTTTTGTACTTTTCTATGAAACAGCTGATTCTTTTTTTTATTCAACGAAAAATGACAACGAATCAATGCGCTGAATTTGGGTTCAGTTTGCGCGTCGATGTGCCTGCCACCCTGTAGGTATTTTTTATGCATCGACTTAAGAATGTTTGCATCGTTAAGGAATTTTAACATCGTCTACACAGCGTTAAAATAACGACCTATAAATTAATTTGACGCAAACCTAAATAAAATTTATGTAATAGCCTTAATGAAATATGGGCTATTAGTGTGATGTGTTTCCCAACTCGACGCAAATTATAGTATAAATGAGGAAAGCACAGATGCTAAGGCAATAAGATCCGCACATTACACGGAAATCGGCCAAATGACGGGGATATTAGCAATGAGTATTTGGCGCTTCTCGTATGCAACTAAATATGATTCTGATGACACCTCCCTCGGATGCGCGACGTCGCGCGTCGTAGATAAACCAATGTTCTGGGATCTGATAAATGGTAACGCGTCGTGTCGCAGCCTTAACTGAATAACGTTCTAAGGTTTTCAATCTGACCGCCAGGTGTTTAACCTGAAAAGGCTAGCTTTGATCGCAGTTTAAACATATTATATTTTTTAATTAATCTTCTTTTTTTAATTAGATATATCTAGTAAATCTAAAAAACATTTAGTAAATCTGTAGACGAGGCATTTCTGTACATAGAAAATATTTCCAAATAAAAGTTAGGGTGTTAAAGGACCTATATATATAAGAAAATATTTTGAATTCTCGGACGACTTGAAAATGAATACCTACACTCTTTAGCAAATATCTTGACCTAATCAAAATTAAGATATTTTATAGACCCGGCAGGTTGGTCAGATAATGAGCCTCGACCAGGCGCTTTCATTTTTATTTATTCTCAAAAATCAAAGTGACACTTCACTGCATTGACATTATGAACCTTGAGGACGCAGTGAATAGAGTCGAAAGGGCTGAGGTAGAGAACCCCAGGTAACGCTTCCCGCCAGCAAGATCGGAAGATTCTTTCTTTTCAATGAAGGAGTGGTAATTAGGTACCTACACCTTTCCTAAGCGACACATTATTGTTTTCCGAAATCCACGCGAACGAAGTCGCGAGCACAGCTAGTTATAAAATAAATTTGATATTCTGCTAAACGCTTAGTTAAAATATTTAATAGCTTGCGGATTAAATATTAAAAAGGGTCTTAATTACTCAATATTTTCGGAATTTTCACAAAATCCCAAGCAAAAAGTTACATTGAACATCTATATTTTAAAGCTTAGGTTGATTTATAAACGCATCAACATAAATGGTTTTGTGTATAGAGAATAAAATATACGATGTAAATGCTATTTCGGAACGTATTTTGCAGCGTTTTAGGTAGCGTCAGTCTGTAGGTACTGCAGAACGACGGTGTGATATAATAAAGCATAATTTTAGATCGAGATATTATTTATTTTTATAACTTACCTCACTTTCGCATTTATAATATTATATACATATCTTAATTAGGATTAGTATATAGGTAATTTTCTATAGCATGTAAATGGAATGTACAGACTGGAGCACATCATGGTACTACAATCTGTCAAATTTCATTAATAGATTTTCAACTTTATCGCTAGAGCCTAAGGTTCAAAGTTGATTGGGAAAATTTGACAGTTTCGGGTAGCTTGATGTGCTGGCGTCTGTACTCTTACATTTTGTTTGTGTAACAAAACAATTTTTCTTTCCTTCTTTCCATATTTATTATTTTTTTGTTGTGTTTGCTTGAGAAATTACTTAGGTGGGTCAGTCCACGTGGGTAGGTAGGGACTAAAGGTACACCTCTGCCTAACCCTACTGGAATTACAGACGTGACAAACGTGATGTGCGTTTTATGTTAAGTACACACGCCAGGTGATCAAGCTACCCGAAACTCTCCAAATTTCTCAATCAACCTTGAACCTTATGCTTTAGCCATAAAGTTGATAACCTATTAAATAAATTTGGCAGATTGTAGTACTTAGCTTGATGTGCTGATCTGTACATTACCTATGTACACTATGGGGTTTATATATAAACGATGATTCAAATTGAGTGATGTTTGACGTCAAAAATGTACGGTTAAACAGTTGCTAATCACTAATTAACTTTAACCAACGTTTATGATTATAGGGGTATGAGAGCAGGTGAAAATTATGTATAAACTAAAATGGATTCCTCCAATGTACCTACGGTTAAACAGTTGCTAATCACTAATTAACTTTAAGCAACGTTTATGAATAAAGGGGTATGAGAGCAGGTAAAAATTATGTATAAACTAAAACGGATTCCTCCAATGTACGGTTAAACAGTTGCTAATCACTACTTAACTTTAAGCAACGTTTATGAATAAAGGGGTATGAGAGCAGGTAAAATATTATGTATAACCTAAAACGGATTCCTTCAGTATTATTATTTTTTGAAAGGGTATCCTTTTTGGGAGGATTTTCAATGGTACCATGTAGAAAAAAGCTCCACAACGTAAGCATGAATAGTGTCAAGCTGACACTTTTATGCCAGCATAGGTTTCTATTTATGCAGGTACGTCAAACTGTCGCGTTTCCCTCGTTTAACTTTTATATTTTACGCAAAGGTTACCGGCTGCTACGCTTCATGTTTTTAATTTCATATCCAGGTCCGAGTGGGACATAATATTTTTTATGAAAGTGAAAAAGTTTTTATTTTGTTCAATTAAAAATATTTCTGCTACATTATACTTCGTAATTGCTACCTTTTTGGGTTGTGAAAGAAATAATCTTTATTCGTTGAAAAGTAAAATTCTAGACCCACTTATTATTGTGCCTGGTAACGTTCTAAATGGATCTAGAATCTTTTTTCTTGGGCTGAAGTGCTGTCTCGTAACGTATCTTTCAGAAAGCTATTCTGTGTATCTTGATGGGTCTACTGGGTAGAGTAATTTAATTAATTATGTTAGAAATAAAAAAGACCTACGCACATAATACACCTAGATACCTACTCATATCTATATTTCGAACCCAGTCAAGAGCTTTATTATGTGTAAATTATTTCGTCAACACTGTTCTCAAAACGGTGACGGAAAACATTGTGAGGAAACCGGCATGTTCTAGAACCACAAATTCCAAGACATGTGACGTTTACCAACCCGCACTGGGCCCGTGTGGTGGATTATGGCTCACTCCCTCTCACAAAGAGGGGGCTTGTGTCCCAGTAGTAACATTATGAGCTGATTATGCTATCTATATTTACTATACATACTATATATGATTACATTCATTCATCACTATATAAATTCTTTAAAGACATTAAGTTTTATCTTTACCCCTTTCTATGGAAGAAACGAAATATGTACAGCGCTTGTAACCATCCGACTAGTCTAACTATAACGTCGATTTAAAAAAAAATTGGCTAATCAACTACGCATTTCGGTTTTGTCCTTTATGAGTTATTTAAAAATAGCACGTTTGAAACTTAACCCTTTTTTGACACCATTACTACTGCGGTATCACCTTTAGTCAGTCAGTTTTCTTTGTCTGACCTGACTACTCGTACATTATTTAACAAGTGGTGGAGTCAGTAGCTAACTGTACTATTCTGTCAGTCGAATTATATCTAGCGCCAATCAATGTACCTATAGACTTTGATTAGCGCTATAGAATTTGGTAAGTAGGTACTCTTTCAATGGAAATAGAAAAATCTCCAACCATTTATTAAATAAACCGACAAAATAACTACGTAGCTTGTACGAGATTTTATTCCTTAACGTATTTAATGAGGTCAAACGTCACGGGCAACTGTTCTAGACCGCAAGATGTTGAGAATTCTTCCGCGTGGCCGAGAACGAGACAAACGAATTACTGTTGACTCCGTAAGTGATTAATGGACGTGACTTGAACGAGTTTCTGGCTAAATAACAGTAATAATCTGCAAGTCTGCAAGGGTTAGCAGCGGTTTGTATGTGGATGGGAGAGCATTCTTTGAGACAAAGGGCAGCAGTAATACTTTTGATTAAAACAGCTTACAGTGGTCCGTTCGTTAAATTGTAAATCGACAAAAATCGCGAATTCCTTCTAAAGTATATATTAGACTTATAATAAAATAAAAAATTGCAACTAGTACCTACATACTCGTACATTGCATGAACGCCGATTGAGCCAGCATGTTAGTAGCTATCGTAAGATAACCAAATCCGACTTTAATCACTTAGTTTTCAAAAGATTGAAGTTTAGAAATATCATATTTTTCAATTTCATTTAACATTTTAACAACAAAGCAACGCCGCTTTCTGTTAAAAAGTATGGACACGAACGTAAAACTAAAAAGAGCTCAGGACTCTATAATTTAAAATGTGTCCTTTGTAAAGACGGCCAAGCCTTGATTGCAGCGAAATTAAATTTTCATCAGGACTCATCTTGCAAAGGTAAGCATTGGAAAAATGCAGTGTCTTCATCGCAACGAGAAATTAAATGAATATTATAGAGCATAAAATCTGAGGCACACCTATACTTAAAGATACTTTACTAATATAAAATGTAATTTATAAGGGCCAACTAACTTGAAATTGGCAAAAGTAATTAATTTAAAAGGTCGGCAGAGATATTTCTATTTTAATATCTTCCTGTCAAGTATTTTGCAAGGATGGTAATGAGAATATAGCCCTCAACTCTTGGAATTCGTGTCCTTTGGAATCCTCTCGTCGAGAAATCATTACAAGGAAATAAATAAATATTTTCGTGAAATTTAACATTGCCTGAAACATGATTGCGGGGGATGAGAAGCTTAAGTTTAACCAATATTGAAGGAGAAAATATTCGTTTTTTTATGTTTGTTTGTTACGCTTTCACTCTAAAACCGCTGAACGCTTTTGGTTAATATTTGGCACATGGGAAGACCATGACCAGCACCCTAATTGCGTAACACGCTATCAGTCCGAATCTGAATCATTTTGAAGCAAATTGCTAATCCATTGCTTCATAAGTTCGAATAATTTGTCTGCTCAACACGTAGGTAAATAACGCAATGAATGTTGTTGAAGTGTCAAAATGAAACCGATTCTGATTGATAATGTGTTACGCAATTGCCCCGCAGGACATAGGATACTTTTTACTACTGTGATATATTGTGCTTTAGATACTATGTTTAAAAGTTAAATCCATCCTTGGAGTCATAATCAGCCTATAATGTTCCCACTGCTGGGACACAAGCCTCCTCACTGTGAGAGGGAGTGGGCCGTAATCCACCACGCGGGCCCAGTGCGGGTTGGTAGATGTCACATGTCTTCGAATTTTTGGTTCTAGGACATGTCGGTTTCCTCACGATGTTTTCCTTCACCGTTTTGAGAGCAGTGGTGATGAAATAATTTACACAAAGTAAAGCGCCTGTCTGGGTTCGAACCTACGACCTACAACTCGTAAGTCGCGGCCGATACCACTGGGCCACCACTGCTCTACTGGGCCACCACTGCTCTTGGAGGTCCAAGATCAAATCTAGGAATCTTGAATGAGGAGGTTAAATGGCTAGAATAGGCTAGTTAGTTAGAGTTTGTCATCAGTGATGTATGCCGTTTTTTCATGATATAATACTAGGTAAGCCTTGTAAGACTGGGCATATCGAGTTCCATGTACAGTCACCAAAAGATATAAGTATGCAGGATCGTCAGATATAGTTGAAGTTTAGTAAGAAACCGATAGATGTTGTCGACTGAAATTTAATTTGATAAATGAGCTGTTAGTTTTCTATTAATAAAATTAAATTGTATTAATTTTATATTTATCATTTTTGTTGACTGTACATAGATAAGTCCAAAAGGTTTCTAAGCACTAATCGTTTTTATACACAATAATTATAGGTATGATTTAGTATAACGTAAAAATAACAGTTATCTTTTTGTTGCATCAAAATAAAATCTGCTGTAACAACATCGTTAACAAAACTCACATCGGTTTAATAATTTACATAAAGCACGAAAAAGATTTAAATAACTACGAAATTCACTGGTATTCCTCATCAATTGTATTACAAACAGATTAATTAAAAATACGGCATTCGCAGCATTTAAATTAAATATAAAATGGGACGATGTAGCCGTGGACTGTAGAGCTTTAATAGCCATATCCTGACATCATCAGGGGCCTCTTGACCCATATACGATGAATGAGGGTCCATATTGTATTACGAGTGTTGGACTGAGTAAACCGAGATGTGTTCCATTAGCTCCTCTTACTTAGCTCGTTGGCTGGCATGCTAATATTGTTTGTTACATTTAATGTTATCTGCGCGGGAAATAATAATAGTTTACAATATGTCGTGGAAAGTTCAAATAACTAGCACAATCTGGATTACATTTAGCCAGAGGCATTCCTAAATAACCTCTACCTCTTTGGGGCAGTCAGGCGTAATGTTTTGTTATGTTCAGGTGAACAAGGTCGTAGTTTGTCTGGCTATAGTAATTAGAATTTACTTTGATACAGAGTTTGCCGAAACTCGGTCAACTAGTTCTTAATAGCCAAATTTGATGCTTGCGTCAAAAATCTTCTAGGAAATTTTAACAACGCGCTGTTTCCCGAAGTCCTTTCTGATGTCCGACAACATCGTAGCTGTTGTACTAGTGTCGTTTAAACTTTACCTAGTTCTCGTATTTCAGTTTGACGACGACCTGAATTACGAGTTGTTTGAATTTATAAGTGGTAATTTTTTTCGAGGATGTGGGTCAAAGGGGGCCAAGGCTCAATGACAAATGTACAACAAAAGGCTGATTGTATTCGTTTTTATTATTGCGCATACGTAGGTTGTAGAGGTGGTGGTATTGTCATAACTCATTCAAATTTTTTTTTTGCTAAAATCATGTTTTTTTTTTTATATAATAAAACAGTCGTGGATAAATAAAACCAAACCTAGATGATAGTGCAAAATGTACCCACAAAAAACAGATTATTGAAAAAGACACAGCTTTCCCAGCTTTTACGCTTAAAAATATTAGTACATTAGTAGCATGCAGAACGTAATCCTGCAATGTTTACCTTCCTATATAAAAGTTATGTACGAAACATAACATTTTCATTTATTGAGAAAACTCTATTCAGAGTGGGAGTTTGAAACTAGGTACTTGACTAATAAAAATTGAAATACTATTATACTTCACTGAAGCAATGCTGGGAAATCATGTAGGTAGTTGCTTTTAATTAGAAGTTTCTTGTAAGTTGTCGTGGAGCAACATCCATATTATTCCCATCTTTTTCAGATACCTAGATAGGTTGGCCACAAGTCAGTTGAAACTAAATCAGTGCCTCTTAGCCCTCGTACCCACTGCCGATATTTAACGCGATTTTTTTTTTTGCGCACTGTACTTTCAGCACTCAGCTTAGCGCCGAAAGTTGAAAATCCAGCAATGTGTTACTTGACGCGCTGGGAGGCACTCTGTTGGATTCTCAATGCTCGACTCAACGAGTTTAAAATCCAATGCGCGATAAAAAATCGTCGCGTTAATAAAGCGCCCGTGCGCACGTGGGCTAAACTGGCCTCTTATTCCATTCAAACTCCGTACTTCGTTAGGCCAGTTCAAGGTTAAAGTGTACGTACCTACCTACCTACCACTGTAGGTACCTACCATTTGTAAAAGTTTCCTGAAATATCTAGCTTTTTCAGGCGTTACCCTACATTGTTAAACTCACACGATTCCACCATAATGTGTGGGCTTTGAAAGAATCCTGTAAGCTCCTCCGACCTCCGAAGTTTGTTTCGGTTTTCTTTTCATAAATATTTTTGGAAGGAAAAGTTTGATGCTATACTGAACTGGATAGATCTCTTTTCTCACATACATAGGATCTCATCAGAAAATGATCTTATGATGACCTATTCAGGATAGGACAAAACGACTAATATTTAACTCATTGTGGAGATATATTATTTTTTTGCAAATCACTAAACATGTAAAGTTCAGTCGAGGCTTAGGTACAGAAAGCATCACTATGTGCTAACCCCTCAAGTTTTAAAATGTTACACTGCTACAACATTGAATTCCTTACGAATAATCTAAAGAATACTTCAAAAAGAGTCCATTGTGTTGACTCGGATTCGAACCATCGCATCACCGAACGTCGTCATACTCATACCGGCAGTTTGACGAACTAGCCAGCGAGCCCATATGAATTGCGATGAAATTGTTATCTACTATCGGCTGAGTCATTATGTCTTTAGGTCCCTGTCTAATCGAAAGATGTTATAATTTGAGGGTATCCATTAATTTTTACTTACTTACGTTGTCTTTATAAAATTAATCCCATACCTTCAAGTTAGAACTTTGTATACGTTCACTCAAAACGGCGAAGAGTAAACGACTACTATTTATCCATTATTTTTTTAGATGATTTCTGATTTTATGAGAACTAAAATAGTTGTTCTGTTTGTTGTAAAATAAGATCATAGTTTTGTTAAATAATAGCAATAATAAATATTATTATATATAATATTTACATAATTTATGCTAATACCTATTTAAAATAATAATAATATGTACATTTATATGAAAAAAATAAGCAAAATTATCATAGGGCATCAAAAAATTCGTCCGCATCGCTGTCAACAGGAACAGTGCCCAAAAGGCTGGCGGCATTGCCACGTTGTATGGCAATGCTAATGCTTTGGCCAAGAAATAGGCCAGCCCTCTGGTCACGTGAAGAGTCGACTAACCGCTTGGCGATATCTCGAAAAACCAAGTGGGCACTCGGACCCCATGGCCCTAGTGTTTCAACCCCAAATATTATTAAATGATTATTAAAGTATTTTATTTTTCTTGATTTTTTAATTCTTTATAAATAATTACTACTTAAAACAAAATAGAAAAATATATCAAAATAATATAATGAACAAAAAGCACATTTCGTGCCTATATAGGATTTGAACTTCCAATCTTATGCACGGTAAGCGGTCTTAAACCTCCAGTCTATTTAGACGATGAATAAGTTGTCGTAAATGTTAACCCTATTATTGTTGCTTGTCGTCACAATAATAAAAGTATTGTTTTATTGAAAAAAACAATAATAAAAACAGAATTAAAAAAAAAAAACTTACTTAAACTTATTTATTCACTAAAACAATACATAATTTAAAATAAAATGTTTTTGCAAAATACAAAAACCAACTTGGGCCTATCACGGATTTGAACGCACATGTCTTTTGGGGGGGTAACTACTTAATGGAGCTGTGTGCATATCAATTTATAATAAAATTCTTACGTCTATTTAGAGGGAGGGGGGAGTCCATCAATCATCGTAAAACTGTTAATGCAATCTACATATTCCAAGTGTGTCTTTCTGTATAATTTAGGAACGGTGAAACTAAGGTCCTCATTGACTTGTTAAAATTATTTCGTACCGGTATTTAAGCACACGATTTCGCAAAAAGGAAACATTTTAATTTGAAATACAAACTATGACCAGCAACACCATAATAGTAGATTGTTGCATCGAGCGCAAAGTGAGTTATTAATGCACGAGTAGTATCTTGGTGCCCGAGCGCAGGCGAGGGCACTAAATGAACACGAGTGCATTAATAACTCACTTTGCGCTCGATGCAACAATCTACTATTATGGTTAGCAAGGTGCGTAATCTACTTTTCTTTCAACTACCAATCTACCTACAGTGATAAAATATACCTACTCAAAATAAAAACTCAAGTTAATGAAAACAAAGTTTTCATAAGCTTTTAAATATTTATCTCGCGACTTTTGCGGCAAAAGGCTATTTGCAGCTGTTTTTATACTTTCTGGAGTTGAATTCATATCGCTTTCTATTTCCATTTTTTTTTTTTACTTTTCTTGCTAAATATTAAGTACCAAAGTTTTACAATGGATGATCTTCGTAGTGCTGGTGTTTCCGCTGATGTGAGGTTGACTGTAACTATATGGAAAATAAACAAGTGGGTAACAAGTAAGTGCCAAAATGCAAAATGAATCTATCATAATTAATCTCAAATTGTCATCATTAATATCAAACTTTCGAGAAGGTATAACACACGTATGTGATACTATCAAATAGAATGAGTTAACGATGTCGTAATGGGACGAACGAAGTCTTGTTATGAAGAAAAAAACTTTTTACATAAAGAACAACCGACTTCCAAAAAACACGACAAAGTGAAAAATAACTTTAATTTCGGAAGTCGGTGTCCTTTGGATGTGTATTTTAGTTTTTTGACGACAACGACGACGACGTGTCCAAGTAAACGCGTCGGTTATTCAGTGCCTGACTATTTTATTATTTATCCACCCTCACATGTAGTACATACATCTTTATGACACAATACTTCACATTCACACATTCCATAACATAGATGACGCTAGTAGGTACAGTCAACAAAAGAGATAGGTACCTATGCAGGATCGACGGATGTAGTTGAAGTTTAGTAAGAAACCGATGGATGTTGTCGACTGAAATTTAATTTGATAAATGAGCTGTTTGTTTCTAATAATAAAATTAAATTTTATTCGAGAACATCCATCGGTTTCTTACTAAACTATAACTATATCCGAAGATCTTGCATACTTATCTCTTTTGTTGACTGTACATTTTGATATAAATTACAACACTTCCACTTATCAAAAAAAAAACCAAGTGCCGTACAGCAATAACAAATTAATCCACAAACTTACATTACAATTTAACCTAAACTTTCCATAAACTTGTAGTGGTTAATACTGCATAGGTACTGCATTTGTGAACTTTTTTTTTTTGCTTGATTTTTCTGCCATCGGACATTGTTCCGATAATGACCCGGAGTTATGCATTTGTAACAGGTTATGTTTTTATTTACTCCTGTCACTTTGAAATTTGACATTGACGGCCCGCCCTGATTAGTGTTGCCCTGTCTGGGTTTTTGTTTCGCCCATTTTGAAGCAAAAGCCGATTCAGAATTCTGTGTTTCGTTCGATATCACTGCTGCAATCCCTAACGGTTCCGAATCTATCAACTTTGTCTTGATGACGTCAACTGTGATTTAAATTCCAGGAGGTTCTATGGCCATTATCAAAGGTGAAAATCTGTCTGGTAATCCTGCCAACATCAATGACCCTATCCACTGATCTGTTATTTCAAAACCAGTTCCACTCAATCTTTGCGATGTTTCCACAATTTGAGTCACGTATCTTATTCTCACAATTTTCTCGTTTTATTGAAATCAAGTGACGCAGTAACGAAATCTTTCTCGAAAATCCTGAGTCATCAAACAATGATTTAAGTTTATCCCACAACTCCTTCGAAGTCGTCGTCTTCTTGATGTGCACGTACAAAGCAGGATCGATGGTTAGGGATAATTTTGCCCGCGTCTTCGCATCATCTTCGGGTTTTATTTCCATACTGGCTTCACACAATGTAACATGCCTTCCAACACGAGTAAATTTTCTACTGCAAAAGTCCCGTCATCATAGTTTTCCCTGCCCTTTGACTTGACTAAATAGTTCATTGTCATCTTGCATAACACGATCGTATCAATGATAAAACTTGAGAAACTTGGAAAATCTGGGATAGCTCATAACCTAAAGTAAACGCGTCGGTTATTCAGTGCAGACCGAAGACAGAGTAAACTATAGACTGCTGCTTATCTTCTTTTTCATTCGCACAAGAAAAAGATAAATATATTAACGTCACTAGCAAAGAAAAGAGACAGAGTAAGAATATTTCTGTCCCTTACTGCGTGTCGGCTAAGCACATCAATGTGCACAACAAGTTTGACGTTTATGAATGAAATAATAAAAACTACACCGCGATTAAATGGAAATTAAGATCTTTTTCGTGCATAATTCAATAATAGTACATTTGTGCAACTGTGAAAATGGTAAGGTGCAGTGTAATAATGGTAATAAGCTGTAAAAATGATAGTATGATGAAGATTGCCGGAATGTTTTTGTCCCTTTCGGTGACACGGATACCATGAGTCTATAGATTACTCTGTCTACGGTGCAGACTGTTTTATTTATTTATCCACCCTCACATGTAGTAGGTACATACATCTTTATGACACAATACTTCACTTTCACACATTCCATAACATAGATGACGCTAGTAGGTACATTTTGATATAAATTACATGTGATCGGTTTTGTAGTGATTAATGATAACATTAATAAGTAGTTGAAAGAAAAATAAATTCACTAATAAATAGGTAATATTTCTGTCGATCAAAGCAAACCTGTTATGATGTACATTTGTTTTAGGAATTATTTCCACGACAATTATGAAGTGCGTTTGTTTTAGGAAATATTTGCACGAAATAATTATTGTGTGTTTGTTTTAGGAATTATTTGCACGACTTTTATGATGTGCGTTTGTTTTAAGAATTATTTGCATGACTGTTATGAATTTATGATGTGCGTTTGTTATTAATTACCTATTATAATGAATCGAAATCTGTAATACGATTATAGTGTGGATAGAGCTTAACGTAGGTAATATAACTGTTCCTCCGAAAAGCGATTGCTTAGGTCACTCCGGCCGAGATTCGGGTCTGCGGCTGAATGCGCCTTTGTTTCAATAATGCGTATCATTGTTCCGGTCGCAGTGAGTAGAGCAAATCTGTGCCCTATATAATAGTGTGTTTATGTAAACAGCGTGTAGGTATATTATCACATGAAAGCAATTTGCAAGTGCTTACTGAATACTTTATTATTTAGGTACCTACTAGATATGTTACGTAAATTACTTTGCTTCAATGTTTTGCATTGTTCGCTATAAGCCCCCAAATACAATCATTATAATATAATTATTATTACTTGAAAAGTACGAGTAGTAGTAGGTATGCCCAGCAGCTTATGCCCAGTAGTGGGTCAATTCAGGATAAACAAAAAAAAAATTACTTGAATTTTGTAAATCATGAAACGTTTACTTTCTCTTGACTGTACTTACCTGTCAAAAAGAGTAAACCTAGATAATGTGGATAAGACAGAGATTAAAACAGAAGACGAACTAGCAGGGGACCGGAGGGGGGTGGAGGAGGGTTCAGGGGATCAGACCGAAATAAATGTTGAAAAGTACTTTTGTGTATAAAGACGAGAAATCGGGTTGTTTGGGAGAGATGAATAACAATATTTTCTTTGTGTGATCTACAGGACTACCCACGTGAACTAGAAAACGTAACACACAAGACGGCTTATCCGATTGGTATAAACCTGTTATCCTGAAGCTTTAGGCGTTAAGTTTAGCGTTTTATAGCATCACAGATGCAGTCGCAAAAGATTACATCAAGTGATACGTATCCAACCATGCATTTAAATAGCACTGCGTAGCAGCGAAGTGATCTTATAAGGGATCCGTTTTTCCTTTTGAGGTACGGAACCCTAAAAACGTGTGCGGTCGGGGGACCCCTGTCAGAAACGAAGTTCCTCTCTCATGCATACACATTCGTAAGTATATAATGGAAGGAAAAAGAGAGAGAGAATGAGAAAGTGTGAAATTAATACTATATAATTAGTTTTTCGTTACGTGACGGTTTCTATCAGTTTTCTCATACAGTCCTACCACAAGCCGCGTTAAAGAGCTTCGTTCCAAAAAAACTTAAATCTATGATAAATTAAAAAATAACAAATTAATTTAAAAAAAAACAACAAAGCTTTCAAATAAAATAACTCTTTTAGTATACGTTCACTGGTAGGTACAACCGTTTAGATAAAACATAGATTTCTCTTTCGTTTTATAACAGCATTAAAAAAAAATCGGATGCTGCATAAAATAACGGGATATTGATAAAGTTCAAAGCGAGAGCCGCGTATCCACCATTTGAACGTGCTTGCAAACACCGATTCATCCGGCTGGAGCCCACAAAAAATATTTCGAAATAAAACGAATCTGCATTGGTCAGTTGCAAGTTATGTTGATTAAATGCACTCGTACTGCCCTCATAGTATAGCTCGACATGTGAAAAAGATTTCGTATATTCAATCAAACGTCGAAAGGCTTCAGTTAGGTCGACTGATTTCAAAAACTACAGGGTTCATTTAAATTATGGGTATCGATAGGATCTAAACGTGATAAAACAAAAACTAAATAAAGTACAATTTAATTTTTAGGATCAACGTGATTTCTGGTAGTGAAGCTACTTGAAATGTCTTTTTTTTTTTGTGAACTTCACAGACTTGTGGGGTAACACGACAAAACAAAAATAAACTTATTTCCTCAAATCATACTTCAAGTAGCTACTCTACCAGCAGTCGTTGACCCCAAACAAAAAATCATCAAATCTTTTTTATATTATTGTGTTTAGATATATACGCATTACGTACCCGATACCCATAACGTCTACGGAGTTTCGCTACCTAATTTAATTTGACTTTGTATAGTACCTACCTATAGTATATTTGTCTCATGAATAGACGCGCGCTTTACTTGTGGTTACCAAGTCTATAAACACACTGTACCACAAGTAATCTAGCTTAGTCTTTCTGCTGTGGACAATTTGTTAAATATGCTGCTCCATCTACATTGAAAAATGAAGTAATTATCTCACTGTACGAAATGTAACCTATTTCACTGGAAAAATGGTTATGACGACGGACACAGCAAGGCAAGATTCTTTTCTTATCATCATCATCATCATTTCAGGCGAAAGACGTCCACTGCTGGACATAGGCCGCCCTCAAGCACCTCCACTTCGACCGGTTTTTGTGTCTCGCATCCAACGAGTTCCTGCGGCCTTCACAAGGTCGTCGGACCACCTTGTGGGAGGCCTTCCGACGCTATGTCTTCCGGTATGCGGTCGCCACTCTAGAACCTTTCGGTCCCATCGGCCATCTGTTCTGCGAGCAATGTGCTCTGCCCACTGCCACTTAAGTTTGGCAATTCTTCGAGCTATGTCTGTTACCTTGGTTCTCCTGCGGATCTCTTCATTTCTGATTCAGTCATGCAAGGAAACTCCAAGCATAGCCCTCTCCATTGCTCTTTAGGTGACTTTCAGCCTTCTAATAAGATTCAAGATTCTCTTCTACTAGTCTTAATATCAAAGTATCTACAAATCTGGCTTTAGGTTATCTACTAAATATTCGTGATTCGTCTTCTTTCATTAATCTTGAAAAGCCCACAAGGAAAGTACTTACCATATACTTACGTTTACTATGTTTCAATGTGGTCATGAAGGTTAAGGTTGCAGTCACCTCACAGTATATAAAATCTTTCGATTCTACGTTCCAAGTCATTTATTTAGAACGTAGTGTTTCGTTTTTCATGGTTGAACGGCTACATACCACGAAGCCCTGTTAGCGCTTTTAGGTAAAGCTAATGGATAACGGATGTAAGCGCTGCCGGCGCTGTACGGGAACTTTACAGATGTACTCAACCATTATAAAAACATTAGACGCCCATACTTTGAATATCTTTATACATTTCTTGAATTTCAGAAGACTGTTATTTAAAATGTTACGCAATTGCTTGCGTAATTTGTCTTGTTTATTACGCCTATAAATTTTTCTGTTACGGAATATTTCATATTATGTTGGAAAACCACATTTTGATTAGGAATTTACCAGAACATAAGTTATATCTTTTTCTTTTCTTCGTTATTCCGTTCACCTTTATTCTCAAATTATATACTCATAATAGTCCTCCAGACCGAATTTCGGCCATGGCAGCCACTCTCAATGAAGACTGGCCGACTACGCGGGAACTATTTATAGTGTAGGTACAAGTATGTGCGCAGACACAGGTGATATCACTCTTCCCTCGCTCACACCGTCAACTTGCAAACTCCAGGCTGTTACTGAAAAATTCCTAATGGTAAAACCCAATAACACTTTGCGCGACCTGGAAATCGAACCCAGGATCCCATACTCAACAGTCGCGCTTGCGAACACGTGACCTACGGGGCTCGAATTATGTATATACCAACGGATGAAATCATCTTGTGAATGTCTAAGTACCTACCAAGCAATTAAATCTGTTTAGCATTAAAATGTAACTCAAACATATTAAATCTGCAAACAATACTACAAGTTTAACGAATTAGTCGTTAATGAATGAGAAATTTCAACTATATGTATCGTTGGAATCCTCTTTATTGCCTACGTATTTTGTAACATTTAAATGTCGTAAAGCAGGCGGAGGAGCAAAAGTCCCACAAAGAATCTCTTGTTCGCGACTCTTACTGCTGAATTATTCATGTAATCCATTTAATAGGGACAGAGCATTCGAGGTGGACGCAAGACAGTTAACTCCTTCGACGAGATTTATATTGTACTATATGTTCACAATAAAAAGAGATTCGATTGCGTCCCAATAGCTGTCAATAACGGGGTTATTTACCCTTGAAATGCTATCTCAAGATTAGATTGGCTTCTCATGTATGTGCTTGTATATTCAAAGAGATGAAACAATATTTGACAGAGATGTGTCGTGGGCTGACGACGCTTTTTCTGTCTCCTTTTAAATTTATAGGGGTATATGTGACGCTACATGCTTACAGTTCCTTCAATATTATGATGTTTTTTTTGTAATCATGTAAGTAGTGTTTTACTGTTCTGTATTTTCACAAATACATATAAAGCTAATAAAAATTTCCTGTATTATAATCGTGATCGATAGAAGTTTAAGAAACTTCTATTACAACTAACCATGGTGGTGGCATTAAGGTGGTTGGTGTTGGAAAACATAACTTCTAAGGATCCTTTCATAAAGTTCTAGTATTGTAGACAAATCAATGTAGATTAGTAGGGGCTCAGTAAAATAGAAAACGAGATTTATAATAATGTTTTCAAAGTTTTATTACCAATTCTACAGTCTTTACACTAGTTTCAAATGGATTGTGATGAATTTAAAACAGATATCAACAGACGGTTGGTACAGTTATTTTGATAACGCTAAATTGAGACTGATATCTTCGTTTATTTATGACATAGTCGTTATTTAAATCTATCGGTACATTATCTAGTAATTATAACTATGGATACTTAGAAATGTGTGAGTATAAATATTCGTTTTTACTTATTACACCATATGAGACCGTTAATGTTTTTTTTCTATAACACTGTCATTACAACTATCAGAGTAGTAACTCATTTGAATTTATTATACACAACATATTTTAAAATTTATCCTAAATCTTAATATTTAATACTTAGATCTATGATAATAATCACAATAGAAATTATTATGTTTTCAACCGAAGATAACGTTAAACGTTTAGTCAAAACTTAAATTAAAGTATACACAGTGACAGGGAAACTCGACGTATTCCTTGAAAGGGGTTATATTAGAGATCATTAGCAACAAATTTAGTCCATTAAAAAAAAAATATTATCATTATTTATTTAATTAATGTATTAAAAATGTTTACTACTAAAGACCATTTATTTCTGAGGTTATGAAAGTTTTGGGCAAGCATTTTTTTAATGACTAATCATTTTTCAGCTTTTTGAAAAGTATCAATTAAATGTTTAGAGTGGAGTAGTCTTTCATAATTAATCGTTTTTGGTAACAAGTCAGAAAATTTATAAAAATCGAAGAACCGACACAGCTTGGTCACCATCCAGTTTTGACCCCTAGTTAACTGGACTTATTTGTTGCTAATGACCTCTAGTATAACCCGTTACAAGGAATACGTCGAGGTTCCCTGTCACTCCGTATAGAGTAATCATAGTAGATGTGAATCTCTCACTCTTCAAAATTTACATGTTCTTGATCATATTGTTTATATACATTCCACTTCAGTTCATTAGTTATCATAATATTCTGCAAAACTACAATAATAGTCTTAAACTGAACTGAGATGTTTTGATAGCTTTACTATTGTACTTTGCATACTGCACAGTGCTAGCATGACCTCTCAAAGACTGCCACTCGAAATCTAAACAAAAATAAACCACAAGGTTCACTTTAGTATAGATTTTCATAAAATAATATTAAAGACACTAACAGAATATGGTCTAGACTAGAGTACGTAGTTATCATAAAGTTAGATAACCAAAACGGTCTGGCAATAAATACAACAAGTTTATGTAAGTAAAAATTAATATTATAAAGAAAATGTTACGACCTTCTCAAACACAACATTATGACAAAATATTACAGCAAGAAAAAGAAGTACCCTGATGACGTAAAACTTTTTCGATTATCACACATTTCGTTATTGATCGTTCGTAGTTGTAATAATTCATTCCTGTCTGCCAAACTTCCTGAAGAGACCTCAAAAGCGATGAAGGTATGAAAGGATGTATTCCAGCTTGAGTGGCATCATAATCATAGGGGAATCAAATTGGAAAACATCCAATACCTCACCGCTCTTTAAGTTCTCTAACTTGAACACAATATTACACATTATTAGTAGTATTTACATCAGATTTCAATCATGTTTACATTGTGCTTTCGTTTTATCGGTTATGGTATTGATATCCATGTCAGTAGTCTGCACCTCTACACCGGGAGTATTGAAATTGTCATAGGATATATATTGAGGAGCTTGCTGCACATCAGCTTTCACGATAACCTGACGCTTCTTAGTTTTAATGTACCCTAACGCGGACACTAACACAACGAACACTATAAATCCAATACAACAGCCCACAACCAAGCTTAGTCTCCTCGTTAATATATCTGCAATGTCCATGTACGTATTGGAGAATGGACTGTCTATTGCCGTTCCGAAGATTTCGATAGTGCTTACACTAGTACATTTACTGCTCAGAGAATCGTTCATATGAGGACGGAGGTGGTTGAAAATTTGTTCGTCCGAGTATAAATTATTTATACTTGTATTTTCAGGTGAGAGAGCTATCCGTGCGTCGGGTACGGAAAATCCTGTAGATGTTGAAGTACCGAAGTTGCCGACTGCTATCACACAAACCGTATATCGAGATCCTGGTGTCAAGTTATTGAGCCTCGTTGATCTGGCGGTAGCGTTGAGAATTTTCCCTCGTATCTGCGAAAATAATGAAATTTCAGAAATATAGCCTCCAACGCTGTTAATAAATCGAAATCGACTTGAACTGAGTACTAAAAAGTTTTGAGCACCTATGAGCCATTGTAAAAAGAAAGATTTGAATGGATTCACAGCACCATCGAACATCCACAGGCGAGAAACATAAATATTTTTTATGGTCCATTGAAGTGATACACAGCCTTTGTATTCAAATGCTTGTTGTAGCGGTTGCTGCGCAGGTTTTATTCAACGTTTACTCAAAATTATATGCTTTTAGTTACGCAGGTGAAAATATTTAGCATAAAACTATCATAAAGGAAAATATTTTGGATTTCCATAGTGTTACTCACCGTAGTCGGATGATCCTCGCTAAAATAAGCTACTTGATATGCATTCAAACCAGTTTGGTTGCGGCTCTGCCAAGATACAATGATCGAATATGTCTGTATATCTTGTATAGCAATGCGGATGACGATGGGTATATCGCAAAGTTTCTGCGATGGTAATTCGATGAAGCTATAACCGTGAAGATCTTCCGGATGTTCACAACGCAAGTTATGACTGCCTTTGATGACAATTTTATAGTGTTCTTTCATCCATCGCCAAACCTCTTGTGTTTCACAATTGCACGTTAGTGGATTCTCTGAAAGTAATAATAAATGTATGACTATTGGAAATAAAATTATAAGATTCAAATAAAATCAAATATTTAACATCTTACCATTAAAGGATAGAGTTTTGATTTGTGTTTCTAGTACTGTGAGCATTTTCATCTGTATTACTTCAAAGTAATTTCGGCTCAAGTCAATAAATGAAATCTTATTCAAGTTTCGAAATGCGTCTGCAGATATAGCTGATAACCAGTTTCCACTTAAATACAATTCAGTCAGACTTTGCAGTCCTCGGAATACGTCTCTATTTATTCTAGTTATGTGATTCAATGAAATGTCTAACTTTTGTAGACTCTGTAAGTCTGATGTGAAATCTTCCAGTTCTCTGATGACGTTTTGAGACATGTTCAGGATGCGCGTTGAATACAATCCTTGAAGCCTTTCTCTTGGAATGTTTTCCAATTTATTCTGACTTAAATCAAGCTTTTCTAAGTTATGTAGCTTAGAGAAAGCTCCCGGAGATAAACGAATTATGGAGTTCTGCGACAATATCAACCTCTTGAGTGATGGAAAATTTTCAAAGTCTTTGCTGGTGATAATCGTAAGGTTTGTATTTGTTACAACTAATTCCTCTAATAGTGGAAACAATTTTGAAGGATATGTTTGCAATAATTGCACTAAAGAATTAGAAGACATGTTCAATGTAGTTAGCGCAGGAAGCACTGCCTCCGATAAGCCATTGCTAGGTATATTTTTAAATAGATTATGTGATAAGTCAATCTCTTTCAGGCCTACGGAATGCTGAAAAAAATTCGGTGGAAGAACTGTTAACATATTATTGCTCAAATTTAATGTAACTAAGTTTTTAAGGGAGGGAGAATTAAAGCCATTTAACATAGAAATACGATTATTACATAAATTAAGAGACCGCAAATTTTGTAAACCGATGAATTTGTAAAAGTCAACGCTGTGTAATTGATTGCTACACAAATCTAATATTTCCAGTGAAGTTACATTAAAAAGTGCGTGGTGAGGGAAATCTGTGAAATTGTTCCCTTTCAAGTTGAGTTCTTGTAATATTGTTGTGTATGCGAATACGTCTTTGTGTAAGTCTCGCAGATTGTTGTAAGCTAAATTTATTCTTAGCAGATTCTGATTTTTAATGAATGTCGTCGGCGGCAGTTGCGATATATTTGATAGCTCCAGCGACAGAGTTTGTAATGAAGGGAGATGCGCAAACGTTTTATTTTCCAACAACGTAAAGTTATTTTCTGATATTATCAAGGATTTCAGTCCTGGTATCTGTATCTGAATAATATCTTCCCAAGTCAAGTCATTGTTTTTCATCTCTAGATCACTTAAGTTTGGTAAACTTTTGAGAGACTCTACTTCAATAATTGCTATCGAATTCTTACTTAGTCGAAGCTGTTTTATCGGCAACGAGGAAATATCGAAATTAAATATTACGATGTCATTCTGAGATAAGTCTAAAATTTTTAACTTAGTTAAAAAATGAAACGTGTCTTTGGTGACTTGATTAATATGATTATTTTGGAGGTACAGTTCTTCCAACGTTACAAGTTTATAAAATGTCTCATTACTTAACTTAATAAGCTTATTATTACTTAAATCTAAAAACTTAATTTTTCTCAAGTGCATAAATGTTCTATTTTCTATATGTACAATACTATTATTCTTTAGGTACAGCCTTTGAATATTTAACAAATCATTGAAAAGATTAGATGTTAACACTTTTATGTTATTTTGGCTTAGCCACATAATTTGCACGTTCATCTGCCCTCTAAGAGAGCTATTTTTTAACATTGATAAATAATTTGCACCAAGTTGAATAGAAACCAAGGATGAATTTCTGTTAGGGAACACATCTCCGATAGTAGTTAAACGATTACCCTGCAAATTAATGTGTTGAAGACTTTTGAGGGTAATGAATGCATGAGAGTCTATGGTTTGTACAGCATTATTTTGCAAATGTAGTTCTAATAGCCCGGGCAGAGGACTAAATACGTTTCTTTTGATTTGACTTAACTTATTATTTTGCAAACGTATTTCTTTCAGTTCATCAAGTTTCTCAAATATTAATTCGTCTAATTCATTAATTTCATTATTATCTAGACTTAAAGTTACAAGTTTACGATTTTTTTGAAATACACTACGAGGAAGTTTATTTAAAAAGTTTGTTCCCATATGTAGTTGCGTTAAATTTTGTAGAGACGAAAAACAGTTTGGATGTAATTTTTGAATGGCATTGTGTTCTAAATTGAGAACTGTTAATCCAAAAGCGTTAACAAACGCGTCATCAGATATCTCCAATATATTGTTTTCCGAAAGAAATATTTCCGAGAGTTCATGAAGATTTGAAAAGACTCCGTTTATATGATGGAGGTGGTTATGACTCAAATCTATTGTACGTATTTTGGGGTTCTTCTGAAATACATTCTTAGCAAGCGTTGTTATTTTATTACGACTCAAATCCACAGTTTCTAGTTTTTCTAATGAATACAATGCTTCTTCGTCTAATTGCTGAATTTGGTTACTAAAAAATGTTAATGTTTTTATTTTAGGCATACATCTAAACCAGTATCTTTCAATTTTTGTAAAATAGTTTGAGTTTAAATCCAGAGTCAGCAGATTTGGCACTGTAACATCTATATCATCAGGAATTGAGTTTATTTTATTCCATGCAAGCCTTAAATTGCTGAGTTTATTCAATTTTCCCAGAGGTTTCAAAGGAAATACAGTAAGAAAATTTTCACTGATATCCAGTTCCGTAAGAGATTCTTCTAAGTTGTAAAATGCATTTTCTGATATATTGGCTATTTTATTCCCCTTCAGATTGATTTTCTTCAACTTAAGATTTCTAAAAGTGTTTGCTTGGATATCTTTGATGTCGTTGAGCTGTAAATCAAGTGCCTCAATATTGTAAAGTTCCAAGAATGATTCATGCGGAATTTTGCTTAATTTACTGGAAATTATGCTCAAAGATCCTAACGAGTCACGTAGTGATGTGAATGCGTTAGAGCTTATCTTGTTTATCCCCGACTGTGAGATCTGTAGATTGGTTATTTTTATTTTTGATGGGAAGATGTCTGCGTTCAGTTCTGTCGTTGAGATTTCTAAGTCATATATTGATAGCGACTGGATGGTTCCCCTTATCTTGGACATCACATTTTTTACGGCCCCGGGGGTCGCACTGGGGCACTCCAAAAATAATCCTGAAATAAATGTATCCATTAATGACACCAATTTATCGTAAAGAGCATACAGTGTGGGACTAAGAAGACACTTACCTTCTTTAAAGTTATAACAGGGACAAATTGGGTTCTCTGCTAAGCTTGGACATTGAGATTGTTCTTCTCCTTGTAGAATCGGTATGTGGATAATGATTAGAAATGCAAATACGCCGCATTTCAGGCGAGACAGAAGAGTGATAACGCCCATGGTGTTGTGACGTCATTTCAATAGCATCGTGCATCCGGAATCCAAATGAGAGGATATTCGTTCTAGAAAATGAAACAACAGTATAAAGTTAATAAAGAAAGACATTGTTGAAATCATTAGTGGTTGTTAAAAATAACAAATAGATAGACTAGATATCTTGACTCGCATAAATTTTATTTATCTTTCAGTAGTGTAGATGCTTAAATCTGATAAAAATAATAAATAACGGTATTTTTGTGCTTTAGAGATTTCCTAAAATACTTATTATGATTCATAATTCTAGAACGTTTCGTATAGGTAATAGGTGAACTATAAAAAGGTGAAAGGGTTTTTCAAAATGAAGAGTATTGGGCTGATTGATTGTTTTAAACTGTTGGGTTGTCTTCAGTTACCTACATATGTTGTAGAAAATATTTTTAGGATCCTTTAAATTAAACTTTATGTTACTTTAGCACGTAAAGCCACAGACACGTCACTGTGTCGTGTTGTGTCGTGACCGGGGTACACCAATAAAATGAATCTGCTCAGGACTAGATACGTCAAACCACAACGAGTTTTGATTGGCTATCACTGCGTCAGAAGGCGTCACGTCACAACACAACACAGTAATAAGCCATCCGGCTTTATTTTAGTCTAGTTTCTTATTGACTTTTATTTCAGAGCTTTCTATTACAGAACATTCCTCTAACTTGGACTTACATTGGATCTCCCTGTCTTAGAGTCCGTTTCTAAATGTTAAGAGTAACATGACACGCTCGAGTCTTTTATGCAAAACTTCGTTTTGTCTTTTTCTAACGTTAGTTTTAGTACGCGAGACGTGATTTTAAACTTTTAGGTTGTTTTTTTTATTGCTTAAAATGGGCCTGCTCTTGACCTCAATCACGCCTGATGGAAAGCGATGGATGAGGTCTATGATGGAACGAGCATGCCCAGAAGATGCATGTTCACTCTTGCTTTGATTTTGAACGCAGAGAGTTCCACACTGGCTATTCGCTTAATAAATGTGGAGGAGGAGCGCTGAGTAGGTACGACTGGTCTGGATATCAACCAAGTGTGGATGGTGTGGTGGTAGGTGATTGATGGTTTTCGTAGGATGTAGTTTTAATTTTTTTGTAAGGTGTTTTCCAACGTGCTAGTTATGTGTCTAGGCTTTGTCTGAATAGTGTCGGACCAAAACGGGAGCCAAGGGCTCATCTCGCGAAGAGATCACGAGTTTAACTAATAATCACACTAAATCACACTATCACACTAATATTATAAAGGCGAAAGTTTGTGGGGGTGTGTGAGTGTGTTTATATGTTAGTTACTTCTTCACGCTCAAACGGCTGGACCAATATTGATAAAATTTTGTATGGAGGTAGCTGACACCCTGGATTAACATATAGGCTACTTTTTATCCCGATATTCCCACGGGATCGACATTTACGCGGGTGAAACCGCGGGGCGCAGCTAGTAACTTAAAAAATGCATAAACAGTACCTAGTAGGTCAATACATGCTGCAAAAATATAATACAGTTTGATTCTGGTTAATATTATTTCGGCCAGCTCTTGTTTTTCCGTTCCATCATAAACTAAAACATCAACTATCAATATGCCTAGCCTTTTTGAGGTCGGCTTCTAATCTAACCGGATGCAGCTGAATATCAGTACTTTACATGGAGCGAGTGCCCATCTGGCCTCCACAACCCAGTGGTTGGCGACCCGTCCATAATAAAGATTAGTTCAGAAACTCATTAGTTGCAAAAGGAACTAAAAGACTAAGAATAACAAAGCTCTCTATAAGACTAAATTAAAAATCGATTTGTTCCCGTAACGTTTATTTTAGACGAAGCGTCCCTTTGGTGTTCCTACAGCGAAAAATAATAAAGACCGAAATTACCTTGCCAGCTTAACTTTCTCAAAGCCAATCCTACGCCAACAACTTTGCCAAAAGAAAATATCTCTTGGATACTTTTTTTTTTTTTTTTTTTTTTTTTTTTTTTTTTTTTTTTTTTTGTAAGTAGGTTTGTACAAACACTTTTACACGTCAGTCATGTTTTTTATAACTAGATGAAGTCGGCGTTTCCTATCTGACTACTCTGAGAAGAAAGGCCGAAACAAACTCAGAGGTCACAGTCTCTTTTAAAGTCCAGACATAATCTTGGTCAGGTTATATGAAGACCATGTAGATCGATGTCTGAGGTGGTCTTTTGAGGAAAGAACCACACAGATTGAGAGGACCTGTCCAGTCAGTGCACGCATTTGTCAAAAATCGTGCAGCTCAACTCAAGACTTAAGGAGCTCAACGATTCGACGAACAATACCAAAGAAAGGACATTTGGGTAGGCCACATAAATTACTCAAACTGCCAGACCATGAGAAAAAAAAACAGAACAGAGAGAATAATAAAAAAATATATATATAAGTATGTAAAATGACCCACATCGTCTTCACATTCACAATGAAAAAATAATATAATACTTTACAAAGTAAGCAAATGTCATTGTTAAAAAAAAAAAATATTCATCAATGTCAATGTGTATATAAAAAAGAAAAAAATCATTCAAAATGCAGAAATTGGAAGCAGCTCAATCCCAAGCCTTTTTGTCCTCAATATAATCTTTAACGGTATAAAAGGCTTTCTGGCACAACTTACGTTTAATGAAAGATTTGAATTTATTAAGGCTTAGATCTTGAACGTGGCTTGGTAGTTTATTGTAAAAGCGTATACATTGGCATCTGAACGAGCCACCTATTTTCTTGAGCCTGGTTGTAGGTACAACATATTTGTGTTTGTTTCTAGTATTTATATTATGGATATCACTGTATTTTTTAAACAATTTTATATTTTTATGGGCATATAAAAGATTTTCATAAATGTACTGAGAAGGCACAGTCATTACATTAATCTCTTTGAATTTGTCTCTGAGAGAGTGTCTCGGACTTAATTTATAAATTGATCGAACAGCTCGCTTCTGCAAAACAAAGATAGTCTGAATATCGGCGGCATTTCCCCACAATAGAATACCGTACGACATTACACTATGAAAATAGCTAAAGTACACTAAACGGGCAGTCTCTATATCAGTTAAATTTCGAATTTTTCTAACAGCGTATGCTGCAGAACTTAGCTTTTTTGACAATTTATCTATATGTGGACCCCACTGAAGCTTAGCATCCAAAGTTATGCCCAAGAATACTGTGTTGTCTTCAGGATTCAATTCCTCGCCCTTTATCAACACATTAGTTTTCACCTGCCTTACGTGGGGTAGCGTAAACTTAATGCATTTGGTTTTCTTCTCGTTTAGAAGCAAATTATTAACATTGAACCAGTGGACTACTTTCGAGATCGCGCTATTTACATCGTCAGTAACCAACTGCTGACGTTTAAGTTTAAACAAAAGAGAAGTGTCATCTGCAAACAACACTATATCATGATGATCCTTTATGAGGTACGGCAAGTCATTAATATAAATGAGAAACAAGAAAGGACCAAGAATTGAGCCCTGTGGGACTCCCATTGTTACTATAGATCCGGGTGATCTTTTTCCATTAACGTCAACGCTCTGAATCCTTTTACTCAAGTATGAAATAAGAAGATCCAGAGCAGTGTTTCGGATCCCGTAGTGGCGGAGTTTCCTGATTAACGTTTCGTGAAGAACGCAATCGAATGCCTTGGACAAATCACAAAAGATGCCCAAGGCATCGCATTTATCTTCCCATGCATTATAAATATGTCCTAATAGTTCAACGCCGGCATCAGTAGTTGAACGACCCCTTGTAAAACCAAACTGCTTGCTATGTAATAATTTATGTTTATTAAAAAATCTTTGCATTTGGTCTAAAATTAATTTCTCAAAAATTTTACTAAAGGTAGGTAGTACAGAAATAGGTCTATAATTTGTGGGGTCTGATGTACTACCTGATTTAAACAAAGGTATTATTTTACTATTTTTCATAAGGTCAGGAAACTCCCCATTGTCAATACAACTATTAAAGATAATAGCTAGAGTAGGCGCTACAATGTCAATAATAGACTTGGCTACTTCTACAGAATTACCCCACAGATCTGCAGTCTTTTTTACATTTAAAGTGTGAAAGGTTTTAATTATATCTCTACAGGTAATATATTCAAAATGAAATTCTGAATCGCAACCATTAACATTTTCTTTAAGCAAAGACTCAGCAACAGAAGGTGATGAGTTTAGTGATTTAGTAGTTGAAACGGGAATATCTGAAAAGAAATTTTCAAATGCCTCGGCGACTTGTGTGTCTGATTTTATTATGTTGTCATTAATAGACAGGCTGTAGTCAGTATTTCGGTTACTAGATCTTCCCGTTTCACTATTAATAATATTCCAAGTCGTTTTAATTACATTACTGCTGTTTTTAATCCTTGAACTCAAATAACGTGACTTGGCCATATAACAAACTTTTTTAAATAATTTTGAATAATTTCTAACATACAAATTAAATTCATCAGTGTTAATATAAGTCCTTTCATTGTACAGTTCATAAAGCCGTGTTCTACTTTTATGAATACCAATGGTAGCCCAATCACTGAACGATGCATTACTATTAACCGAAATAGTCTTGGGAATAAAGGTAGAATCAAATTGTTTACAGTATACATTAAAAAAATTATCATAAAGATGATTAGGATCAGCATGAATAGACAAAACTGGTAATTTATCAATGAGTTTAACTTTAAAAGCCTCCAAGCGACTTGCAGTTTTGGGGTTAACAGTGATATCCTTTTTAGCCACTTTTTTGTTTTGATTTTGAATAGTAATCCTTTGCCCGCAATGATCAGAATCTAGTAAAGTTATAATTTCTTTGTGGCTTGGTATAATATCTGTATATATATTATCTAGGCATGTGGCACTAGTAGGGGTTATTCTTGTGGGCTCCAAAAATAGGTTTAGAAGATTGTAGGACTGAAACAGACTTAAAATTTTACTACAAGAACCTGAGTTTTCTAATAAATTGACATTAAAATCACCGCAAATGATAACGGACTTGTTTGAGTTACAAATCCTGTGTAACACTTCATCCATTACCTTTTCAAAGCAGTCATACAATCCTGAAGGGGGTCTATACACACTTAATACAATAGAGTGCTCCAATTCTACACAGGCAATTTCAACCATACGCTCAACTGATAGGCTCACAATATCTATACGATCTTTAAATTTGAGCTGGTTACTTACTAAAATTAATGAGCCACCATGTATACGGTTTTATATTTTCACTTCTTATGTATTAAGGATTTTGTTCCCGTTGGCTAATTTTTATATAAAGTTACGACTTTGTAAGCAACCAAAACAAAGTGTAGTTTTCACCATTACGAAAGTTCCCGGAGTATAAATTATCTCCGTGTGGTTTTAAGTAGTCGAGCATTGAAGATAAACGTGCTATGTAGTTGCGGCGGGTCAACGACACCAATTAAAACCTATTTTCTAGATTTTCTAGGCGTTTGCTTACAACTTTATCTCTTATATTTACGTTACAAAACAAAATTAAACATTGCTGTTAAATCAATCAATTTGCCTTTTTCCAACTATGTTGGAGTTGGCTTCCAGTCTAAACGTATGCAGTAGAGAATATTTTACACGGGGCGAACTGCCTATCCGACCTCCACAACCCAGTTATTGGGTAACACGATACCCATTGGTAAGACAGGTAGTCAGAGTTTTGGGCTTCTGACTACCCGTAACGACAGTCAAAGATATACAAATGACAGCCGGGACGTGGTTTCGAGGGACGCAGGGGTCTTGATATGTAGTGGATGGGGTCTACAAACGATTCGATCAACCCGTGCGGCTGTTATTATTTTGGTACGAGCCCCGCTGTTAATTAGAAGTTAGGTAGTTTTATTGGATTAAGCCATTTCTACAAAGCTATTAGTCACGAGCCGAATTAATGAAACACCAATCTGATAGAAGTAGAAGTTGGTATGCGCCTATTCATCATGCGATTATTCTGAAATCACAATATAATTACGCTAAATGCCCCGCGTAGCTGGCGATTCATCATCGCTAATGCTCCATAATTAAATTTTATTGGCCATATTTCCCGGATGATATTAGTTTTAGCAGTATATGGAACTAGCCGTAAACTTACTCCGACGAATTGAGTGACCCATTTATTTTTGATGCTTCAGCACTGTCAGCAAATTAACGGCGCCAAATAGTTTTGGCTTCGTTTTGGCGACGCTACAAAGAAACGTTTAGCACAAAGAATTGTTGCCCACTTATAGGAAACTGCTGTGTATTTATTTCTTGCTGTATTCAACGCTTAAGCGGTGACAGATTGCCAGCCGCTGCTTCTGAGCGCAACGGCATGCCGGAGCTGCACGAGACATTTGACGGGTGCAGCCGCATGCAACTTTTACGGACAGATTGGTTTGTTGATGAAACCTCAAAGTGAAGTATAGTCTACCGCAAATCAGTGGTAAAATTTTGACATTCACAGCGCCTTTATGTCGTAGCAGTAAGGGTGATCTTCGTAGTGCTGGTGTTTCCGCTGATGTGAGGTTGACTGTATATGGAAAATTAACAAGTAGGTAATCTATCCAAATTAATCTCAAATTGTCCTCATTAATGACAAACTTACGAGAAGGTATAATACAAGTATGTGATACTATCACATAGAATGAGTTAACGATGTCATAATGGGATGAACGAAGTATTGTTATGAAGAAAAAGCTTTCCTATGTTAACATAATATTTATATATATAGAAAATCTGTTGTACTATATGTACATACTTATCTATTGTAAGAAACCCAGGTGCTCTGGATCTCATGTTTTATACCTACACGTACATAAGAATAGACGCAGTTTTCTTCACTCCATTTAAAATTCTATCGGGATTTTCCTACAGTTTTATTTACTGAATTACAGCGTTATAACAGTTCATTTCATTCATTCCATGAATGAATGAATGAAATGAATGATTATAATTGCTCAGCATTCACTAAAACATTTTGCGGGCCCGAATACCTTGTTATGGTTCTGAAGATTTACATGAAAAGCTAAGGATCAAGGAGATTATTATTATACAGCATTTTGTGAATAAATAATGTTATTTACGTCATGGGTAAATGTTACGACGAAAGGATTACAAAACGATTAGCTTTATAAGTATTCTAAAGATCTCCAAAATATGAGCTGTGCCAGAAAGTATACCGTGATAAAAACAAGCATAAAGATGATGATGATTGAAAATCTCTGATGGGATCTTTCATGAAACAAAACATCAGAGAGTAATATAGATGTTTTCTTCTTTCTTATTTTTTTTGTTCTTTCTTATATTATAAGAAAGAACAAAAAGAAAGAAGAAAAACTCTATATTACTCTCTGGAGCTTTGGGGCTTGAAGCTAAGTAATACAAGCTGCACGGGTAGACCGATCAGGTTAAGCTACGCTTACCACGGTCGGCCCGTGGATGGGTAACCATCTTTACGTATCAAGACAACTCCGTGCCTCGGAAAGCACGTTCAGCCTTTGGTCCCGGATGTCATTCATGGATCTTTGGCAGTTGTTACGGGTCGTCAGAAACCCGAAAGTCTGACAACCAGTCTTACCAAGGGGTATCATATTACCCAGTAACTGGGTCAGATAGGCAGTCGGTCCATGTAAAATACTGGTATTCAGCTGTATCCGGTTAAACTGAAAGCCGACCCCATCATAGTTGGGAAAAGGCTAGGCAGATGATGATGACAATATTAAACTCTGATTTTATTTTTAGATTGGAATAAGAGCAAATTGTGCTCTTATTTATCTATGTCTACTTGTTCAAAATTTAAATGAAATAAACCTAAGTACCTATGTTTCTCATTTGAAACAAGTTGCAAGACTTAATTGCGGGAGACGTATTATTATTGCACTCGCGGGCAATGGGCTGGCAGTTTGTTTACTCGACTATTATACTGTCTAACCGGCGTTTAGTTACTGCGCTTTAAGCGAGATAACGTATTGGACAGCGTTTTCGTGGGCTGCGATGGCCAAAACTGGACTAAATTAGGCGGAATATGGAGAGCACAGTTTTAACCTAGATTTAAAATTATGTCGGTCAAGCCGACATAATTTTTATTTTCTAAACAGTTGTGCTATGGGCTGAGCTCGACTAGATTTACCTACTTAAAGGTACTTAAAAACCGCAGCAAGAGAATATTACGAATAACTTAAAAATTAAATAAATAAAAATGTGTGTGTTCTGTCAGATGCACGTTACAGGAACTGATGGACTCTAGTGATAGCGCCAAACACGTAACTGTATCACGGTGGCCGTATTCTGGGCCGAGTCTATTTACATTGCCTTCGACACACTAAGAATAAGAAGAAATAAATAAAAATCATCAAACCATATCAGCTATCGGATAAGTGGTTCTCAAGTTATAAGCTCTCAAACAGGCAGATGGACAGCGAGACGTTACGTTTTGTAATAAAGTAGGGGGCACCACATCCCCACTATTATCATCACACAGAAGTTCACATGCTTCAAGTGCCTATACTCTCATATGAATTAGTCATGTGTGTGAATTTAAATCATATTGTGATCGTGGGAGTAAGGAGTAAATGTCATAATAAAACATCATTTATTATTTTATCTATGTGCGACTGCGGTACGTTTGACTCATCCTGGGCTTCTCATTGTCTTTTCAGTACACTATGGGCTATCCAGAAACCTGCACTGGGCTCGCGTGGTCAGTTACACCACTACCATCACCACCGTCACCACCACCATCATCACCACCACCACAACCACCACTACCACCTACATCACCACCACCATCACCACCACCACCATCACCACCGTCGCCACCACCATCACCACCACCGCCACCACCACCACCACCATCGTCACTACTACTTGATACTAGGCTATCATCACAAAGCTCGTTCGGACACAAGAGAATAGAATAAAAAAAACCCCTTGGAAGCTTGAGGTACAAGCTTCCATTACAGGTTTGAAGCTTCCATTAGGTACAGATTGGCAAATAACGTACTAACAGCCTATCCGCCGACTGCATTTAGTCCTTAAGTGGTGCCAGCGCTGTTTATGTTGCAGCTTGCAGCCACTTAGTTCCCTTTAATTAAGAAAAGAAAGACGTGGATACGAGCGTTCCTATAACTTATTACAGGTCAATTATGTATTTAGTGGAAGCACTCTTAAGAAATACTGGGCGATAGAGCGGGATGGCGGTTTGTGATAGCTTAGCGCTAATAAAAAGGGACCAAACGTGACGTGGGCGCTGTGATCAAAGGGTAAATTGTTTAGGTACTTGTATCGTCTTTTTTTCAGGAGAGGAAATAACGTGGTCAGTTATTCTGTTAATGTATTATTGGCTTTTGGTAAAAACTTGACGGCCTTCCTGGAGGGATAGCTGAGGGCATTTTTCAAGCAGAATTTCGGACTAAAAACCCTTTGTAATCTTGCTTTATCTTCTCAGTTTAATAAAAATTTTAGGGTACCTATATTTAGGCCTTTAAAAACAAAAAAAAATCCATTGATTGTATTCTATAAATGGCAATACCTATGCATTTTAATAATAACGGGTGTAACAATAGCGTTAACGAAGCCGCTTTCCAACTTTTTTGACGCTTCTTTACGAAAACCAGTTTGAAACGTTATAATACTCCCACGATCCCTGTACGGTTGCATGCAGCCATAAGCACTATATTTTGCGTGAATTACGTTGCGTACCAAAAACAGCAAAACAACGGATTTTCACACCATATACATTGTATGTATTATAGTCATTTCCCAGCAATTATTTTTGCACAAAGTTACATAATTTGATTACAGAATGTAGATGTCGGCTACGTGATGAATATGTTTACACCTTGTATGTTTGTTTTTAAAATATACCTCACTATAGGTACCATAGAAATGTAATTATATCTATGATAGGTACACTACCTCACTGTCTTCAGTAACTCTTCAACCTCATGAAAGTTTTAAGTGCGATGGACATAAACAAGGCTAGTACAAGTTTATCATATAATATCTCGCCGTAAACATGCCGAGAGTTGGCAGCCGGGTTAAGGATCCCGCCACACGTTCACCTCATAAAAATACTTAATTGCTTCTTACAACACCTCGGGGAAGTGATGGGGTGCTCTATTCTTAGTCGAGATCATGCAGATAAGAATTTATTATTAACCAGATTCTTTTCACGACTTTACTTGAGAGCTAGGGATTTTTTGTGTCCTTTATTATCCTTTTTATTCCGATAATACCTACGTCATTATCGGAATAAAAAGGATATTGTTCACACGTAAATCCGTACGTAATAAAAGGCTGTTAAATGTTTTGACGGTGCAACTTTTATTGTTGCTTCAACTTAGCACAAACAGCCTATAAAGTTCCCACGGCTAGGAAACAGCACTTCTCTCTGTGAGAGGGAGTGGGCCGTAATACACCACGCGGGCCCAGTACGGGTTAGTAGATGTCACATGTCTTCAAATGTTTGGTTCTATAACATGCCGGTTTCCTCACGATGTTTTCCTTCAACATTTTTAGAGCAGTGAGGACTTATGGTATGCCACAGGCAATTGGATCGCAACGTGTAATTCAGACAAGAATTAATAGAAACTCTTATTGTATTTACTAAATATACAGACAAAATAGGGACACGATACGCGATATACTTAGCATTTTGTGGGATTATGAACACCAGACGGAAGAAAACAGCACAATTTTAAGCTGTCTAGTAGCTCAGCAGTAGCCGTCGGCTTACGTGATGAATATATTCCGTTAGCTAATCAAATATGCAGAGCAATTATAATATGCAGACGAGAGACTTTCGACAGGAAAATTTTACAGAGAACATTTGCGTACCTACCTACTACTTTTTTGGATAGATAAGGATGTATTTTGTTTTTTTTTTTTTTTAAACGTAACGACGACGACGACGACGATGACGACGACGACGACGACGACGACGACGACGATGACGACGACGATGACGACGACGATGATGACGACGATGACGACGACGACGACGACGACGATGACGACGACGATGACGACGACGATGACGACGACGACGACGACGACGACGACGACGACGACGACGACGACGACGACGACGACGATGACGACGACGATGACGACGACCATGACGACGACGACGACGACGCGCGTAACGTATAATATTAGTGTGATACTAGCTGATCGGACAGACGTTGTCCTGTTTCTTCGAACTCGATCGCAGCGCCTCCTACGCGGTCCAATTTGTGAATCTAAACCATCCAGGGACCCCATCAAACACACAATAAAATCGTTCTAGCCGTTTAGGATGAGGTCAGTGACATACGAGTACACAGAAAATGTATCTATCTATATACTGATAATAAAGCTGAATAGTTTTTTTTTTTGTTTGTTTGAACGCGCTGATCTCTGGAACTAACAGTCGGATTTGACAAAATCTTATTGAATTTGGTAGCCCAATTCTTGAGGAAGACTATTATCACACTAATATAATACAGGCGAAAGTTTGTGAGTGTGTGTGTTTATATATTTGTTACTTCTTCACGCTCAAACGGATGGACCAATTTTGATAAAATTTTGTACGGTGGTAGCTGACACCCTGGATTAACATATAGGCTACTTTTCATTCCGACATTCACGCTAGGACCCTTAAGGACCGGGCAAAACTAAAAGAAGTCAGTAAGAAACCGAAGTGGGTAATAGCGGGGGAATAAGATATTTCACACAGAAAAAGTCACGGCCAGAAGCTAGTACCTACTTATAAAGAGATAAACGAATAATCCTTTGTTACTGAGAAACATCAATAGCTTAAGGCATTTCAGACCTTTTTCCTCATTCAAAATTAAATGTTTTATTGTCAGTGACAATGTTTTTGTATCCAGTTTCCTGGGTTTTTATACCATTCTAAGGTTAAATTAATATTTTGTTAGATACTTCAGAGGATAATGTCGATCAGAATCATGAAGCGATCAATCAAGAGTTTAATTAGCAAAAGATGTTATGTGTTAGATTATCTTGCAAAAGATGTTCGGTATTTTATTACACAATCATGATCAGCTTACATATATAATAATGTTTCCAGTGTTGCGAACCAGGCTCCCTCCCTGTGAAGGGGCCGTAATCCACCGCTCGGGCACAGTGCGGGTTGGTAGATGTCACATGTCTTTGAATTTTCGGCTCTTCTGGATTTACGTGTTTCTTCACGATGTTTTCCTTTACCGTTTTGAGCAGTGGAGATTAAATAATTTTTACAAAGTTTTATTAATGTGCAAATTTTTTAAATATTTATTGGATAACATAATTAAAATGTTTCTACGATATACAAATATACCAAAGTTCTCCTCAATTTTTTCGATTGTCATAAAAAATATCATATTTCCTTTTTATAAGTAATCGTTTTTGTTCTATTCTATCTGTTTTTATTGGATAAAACAAACCTGTATACGGAGTTACAACTTTTACAGAACCAACGTGAGGTTCACATAAGTAGCTTATTAGTTTCTGTTTTGCAGGAAGTAAAACTCTGATACAGATAAATTCTTAAAAACGTTCCTTCTACATATCCTTTAATATCAGTGAGTGGTATGTATCTTTGTAAAATTACTTTTTTTTTAAGTTTTTATCGTATTTTTGTTTGATTATTTTGAGACACCAGATAGGGACGAGTTGTCGAAAAACTGAAATTGGTTTCCTGTTAAAATATTTACTTTCGTTCGATTGCTTTTTTTCGCTAAGAATAACAATTCTGAGAACCATCCTTTTGCGACTTCAAATTTTCTGCAAAAAATCCGGTTCAGTTTTATTTCTAGTCACTCTGTTCTCAATGACTATTTTGAGTGGATATTTGCCTAAAGATGACTTTTTAGGCAAATATCCACTCAAAATAGTAATTATAGCTTGAAATGAAACGTTTGTTATACAAGACATTTATTTAAATAAATAAATAAATGTCTTGTATAACAAACGTTCAATAAATCGAAACATGTTACAGTTCAGGATCGCGCTAGATTGAGCCACCTGTCATGTAGGGAATGCTGCAGGTGCTGGCAAATTGAAGTAATGACTGTGTGCCCCAGGCACTCTATTATTTAGCTATGAAGGCACAACTTGTGAGATTAAACATGGAGTGATGATACCTGGTTTTGAATAATAATGCGGTGTATTTGTACACAGTTAAGTCAAGCTCTTTCAGCGGTTTTAAATCAAAACTATCAAATTACATACATAATTGAAATTCACTAACAATATTATTACCGTACTAGCTATGAATAAAATCGTTGAACGTGTAACTCAACCAATTTAAAAACTAAATACTTTTAAGCCTATTGTATTGTATCGATACAATAGGCTTAAAAGTATTTAGTTTTTAAATTGGTTGAGTACCTAGAATAAGTTTATTAAATAATGTTATCTTATATTCTAATGGACAGACGCCAGCACATCAAGCTTGCCGAAACTGACAAATTTTCCCAATCAACCTTGAGCCTAATAAGAAATTTGACAGATTGTAGTAGCTTAATGTGCTGACGTCGGAACACGGCTCTTTTTTATTTTTGAGAATACAGTATTGAAACCTAAATACTGATCTTTTCTCGTGTCGGTGCGAACGATACGACATAATATCCGTTGCCGTTCAAAAGATTAGTTAGTCGGCCATATAAGTGGGCGGATGGCTCAGGATAATTACGTGAAAATTATCATACACTAGCTTCTGCCCGCGACTTCGTCCGCGTGAACTTTCTTGTTTAAACAAATATATAACTTATGACACTCGCCAATACATAATTTCCACTACCGAAAGAATTTTCAGAATTGGATCCGTAGTTTTGAAGATTATCCCCTACCTATAAACTTACGACCTTATAATATTAGTATAGATGGAGGCGCTTTTGAGTGTATCTACTTTAGATAGAAATAATTGTTATAAGTAAACTATGGTTTATAATAATGAAATTCTCCGCAGATATGCGTCAATGTTTTAAGAAATCAATAAACTCTGAAAAGTTTCCAGTATTCCACAGAAGTAACAAATCAGGATTTGAAATTGCGTTCAGTAATATCTCACCATTTAAGTTAGCAATCAGCAATTCTACGCTAATTTATTCCTTTGTAATCATAACAGACATGTTGGCGCCTTCGGAAAGAGGAGAAAATAAATGAGTCAGCCCAATTTCGTCGAACACTGAGATAGGTCCCGTAATTTTGCGTTAATAGTGTGATTACAGAATGTGCGTTTGCGATAGTCCCTCACTAGCCCCATGAAAAGATGATTACGTTGACAAATGGCTCTTCCCTCGAGGACGGAGGTCACTTATCTCCTGCCGAATGTAGTCCAATTAATTGTCCCCTATATTAATGCTGAAATCATTTCAAGTATTCCCCGGAGGCTGACATGGCCTTATATCATTTAACGTCGGTTGTACAACCTTCTTTTATTCTTCTTTCGGGAAAAGTTATAAGCGCCATCCACGGTTCAATTTATTAACGGCCTTTCATTATTTATGTAATTTTTTTTATTTAAATCGCTGGCATTCAGACACAAACTCAAAGCATTTATTTCAATTAAACCAATAACTGGCACTTTTGAATTGTCAAGAAGTTGGTCAGTCAGAAAATATGAAGCTAGTTGCCCATTCCAAAGCGCAGGTACCTACCAGGTAGGTCCCATTTATGTCCTGTTTCTCATAAAGCTACTTATATACATTTATTGGAGACGTCCTTACCTATAATTGGAATTTCCCTTCACAAGTGTAAGGCCGTTTGTACACACACGTTTTTCTTGCCGTGAAAAACTACGGTTTATTCGCAACGTGTAGGCACGGTCGTCAGTGTTGTATGGATCACTATGGAAGCTTGTTGATGGACACGATTTTTCTAGGACGCGGTTTATACGGCTGGTGTAGTCACGGTTCTTCAGTGTTATAGGAATCACCGTACCGTGATAAAACTGTGCCGTATACAAAGGGCCTCAAAAAGAAAGAATAAAGTTTATTTGAACACAGTTCATGAAACACAAAATAGAAAATTAACAAAATAAAAATAATCGCAGTACCGGAAGAAACTGTGCCGTATACAAAGGGCCTTAGAAAGAAAGAATAAAGTTTATTTGGACACAGTTCATGAAACACAAAATACAAAATTAACAAAATAAAAATAATGTTCCTACAACAAGGCTCAAAAAAATAGGTGGCTCGTTTAGATGCCAATGTATACGTTTTTATAATAAACTTCCTAGCCACATTCAAGAACTAAGCCTCAATAAATTCAAATCTTTTATAAAGCGAAAACTATGTCAGAAAGCCTATTATACTGTAAAAGACTATATTGAGGACAAACAGGCTTGGGATTGAGCTGCTCCAATAGGTTTAGAATGTTGTTTTTATTTTTGCTATTTTACACTTTAATATTTTTTATTTTTTTTAAGTATCTATTTACTTAAATAATGACATGTACATTTACTGTATAAAGTATTATATGATTTTAATTATTGTGAATGTGAGGACTATGTGGGTAATTTTTTGTTTTTTCTCTCTTCGTTTTAATCATGATCTGGCAGTTTGAGTAGTTTATGCGGCCTACCCAAATGTCCTGTCTTTGGTATTGTTCGTCGAATCGTTGAGCTCCTTAAGTTCTGAGTTGAGCTGCACGGTTACTGACAAATGCGTGCACTGACTGGACAGGTCCGCTCAATCTGTGTGGTTCTTTCCTCAAAAGACCATTTCAGACACTAATCTACATGGTCCTCAAAGATTATGGCGGATTTTTTATATACACATTGACATTGATGAATTTTATTTAGACAATGACATGAATATTTACTTTGTAAGTAATTTTTATTATTATTTTTTATTTAATTATTGTGAATGTGAGGACTATGTGGGTCATTTCTTTTTTCCTTCTTAGTTTTAATCATGATCTGGCAGTTTGAGTAGTTTATGCGGCCTACCCAAATGTCCTGTCTTTGGTATTGTTCGTCGAATCGTTGAGCTCCTCAAGTTCTGAGTTGAGCTGCACGATTTTTGACAAATGCGTGCACTGATTGGACAGGTCCGCTCAATCTGTGTGGTTCTTTCCTCAAAAGACCATTTCAGACACCAATCTACATGGTCTTCACACGATCTGACCAAGATTTTGTCTGGACTTTAAAAGAGACTGTGACTTCTGAGTTTGTTTCGGCCTTTCTTCTCAGAATAGTCAGTTAGGAAACGCCGACCTCATCTAGTTTAAAAAAAAAAAATATGATTGACGTGTAAAAGTGTTTGTACAAACCTACTTACAGAAATAAAAATCATTTATCATTTATCATTTATAATGTTTCAAACAACAATAGTTTGTTCCTCACGGCTGCGCCAAAAAGGTCTATTTCAACATTAATGCCAGACAGATGCTGTCTGACGCTGGTTTTCTAATTAATATTTAGGGACAAGTGACAGTTTCAACGCACCTAATCCCGTTGTACCGTGCAGTTTCATTAGTAATTAGTCTCATCTGCACCATTGATGGTGCAGGTCAATGGTGCATACGGTACAACGGGCACCTAATACATACTTTTTATACTTATACATAAATAAATAAACTACTACTTAATCAAAGACTTACAAAAACAAAAAAAACAACAAAGTCTCAGCAAAACCTGTTCTTCGCGATCATCTAGATTGATCCGTGCACAGTGCACTCAAACCGTAACAGGCCGCCCTGCGCGACGGACAGTACATCGACAGTTATTTACTTAAGCTACTATTACTGTAAGTACCGTAGGCAAATGCCTATGACCATATCTAGTTTCTGATGCGAATCTATCAGATACTGCCGTAAATGTGTTCTGAACGTGTGGATAGTCCCCAGTACCCTAAAAGGTGGTGGGATATCATTCCAATGGTGGTGGGATATCATTCCAATGGTGGTGGGATATCATTCCAATGGTGGTGGGATATCATTCCAATGGTGGTGGGATATCATTCCAATGGTGGTGGGATATCATTCCAATGGTGGTGGGATATCATTCCAATGGTGGTGGGATATCATTCCAATGGTGGTGGGATATCATTCCAATGGTGGTGGGATATCATTCCAATGGTGGTGGGATATCATTCCAATGGTGGTGGGATATCATTCCAATGGTGGTGGGATATCATTCCAATGGTGGTGGGATATCATTCCAATGGTGGTGGGATATCATTCCAATGGTGGTGGGATATCATTCCAATGGTGGTGGGATATCATTCCAATGGTAGTGGGATATCATTCCAATGGTAGTGGGATATCATTCCAATGGTGGTGGGATATCATTCCAATGGTGGTGGGATATCATTCCAATGGTGGTGGGATATCATTCCAATGGTGGTGGGATATCATTCCAATGGTGGTGGGATATCATTCCAATGGTGGTGGGATATCATTCCAATGGTAGTGGGATATCATTCCAATGGTAGTGGGATATCATTCCAATGGTGGTGGGATATCATTCCAATGGTGGTGGGATATCATTCCAATGGTGGTGGGATATCATTCCAATGGTAGTGGGATATCATTCCAATGGTGGTGGGATATCATTCCAATGGTAGTGGGATATTATTCCTACGTTTGTTCCTTACGTTTTACTGAGTAAAGTTTTGGGATGCATGAAGAAGCCTCCTAGTGTAGCGCAGTTTGTTCCGCCAGTTACTGGACTGAACCGAGAGAGCTCGGCGTATCCTGGACAGTCACACCCAACATCTTATTTGACTGGCCAATTCTTCCCTTGCGGTGGTAGGGTAACGCCCACCTGGTTTGCGACCACTCTCCCACCGGAGTCCGGCGTCAAGGAGCCTGCTGTGTTTCGTCGAAGCGCGGGAGTTCCATCATAGACCTCATCCATCGCTTTCCGTCAGGCGTGATCGAGGTCAAGAGCGGGCCCAATTAGCAATAAATTAAAAAAAAAAAGTTTCATTATAAGTATTCTTTAACGTTTCTGTGACGATGCGAATCTAGGAATTATAATGAGACAACAATTATGACTTCAGGTACTTGCTATTACGAGTTGAGTAGTCTCGATTTAAACAATATCAGTTAAATGAAAACGCTATCAAAAGTTCCGTGGTTTTTCTTTGTTAGAACAAATTGAACAAACGTCAAACAACCAGGTTTCTATGGCGACAACACATTGCACTCCAAGAAGTTTGCATACTCAGACATTATAAACTAGGTTGTATGCATTAACTTTAACACCTTCTCTCAATGTAGTCCCATAATATCCACAAGCTTGCGAAGCCTAGGTCTGGGCAACGGCTTGGTGAGAAGATCCGCTAATTGAAGCTCACTTGTTACCTTCTTTATTAGCAGCTCTCCATTAGTCACAAGCTCTCTTACGAAGAAGTGACGTGTAAGGATGTGTTTGGTGCGTCGGTGAAACTCTGGATTCTCAGCTAACTTTATTGCTGCTTCGTTATCCACTAGTAACGTAGGAAGACCCTTAAGTTGTACGAGACTTCCTATGAGCCGAGTCAACCATACACATTCTCTCGCAGCTTCACTGGCAGCGATCACTTCAGCTTCCGTTGTTGAAATAGCAACACTTTGCTGTCTCTGACTCATCCAGGAGACTGGTCCTCCGGCATATAGGCAAAGTACTCCAGAAGTCGATCTTCCAGTTCCAATATCGCCTGCGTGGTCAGCATCACTGTATAATTCTATAATTCCAATTTTATAGTTCCTTTTATACATAATACCGAGATCAATTGTGTACTGTAGGTATCTCATGATACGTTTTACTCTGACACAATCCGCTTGAGTTGGTTTCTCCAGACTCCTAGACACTACACTGACTGCGTATGCAATATCAGGTCTTGTTCCGACCATTACATATGCAAGTGCTCCAACTACTTGCCTGTAGTTTTTCAGAACGTACTCATCGTTCTCGTTTTGTAAGACTATATTCTCCTTGATTATTGGTGTAGTCACAGGTTTGCAGTCCTGCATTCCAAACCTGTTCAAAACTTTCTTAACGAAAGATGTTTGATGTATTACTACTCCAATACCTTCTCTGGTTGAAATCTCTATACCTAGAAAATAGGTAGCTGGTTTGGTTGTAATCTTGAACCTTTCTTTCAGCTCTTCAATAAATTCATCAATGAGTTCTTGATCGGTTCCAGCTACTAGTCCATCATCAACGTAGAGAACCACAATCAGTTTCCGGTTGTCTTTCTCTCTTACAAATAAACAAGTATCGGCATCACTAACTTTAAAGCCCGCTTCCTTGAAGAAATTAAGAATTTTCTGATTCCAGCATCTCGGGGCTTGTTTTAACCCATAGAGACTTTTCTTCAGTAAGCATACCCTTCCAGAACCATCATCATAGCCTTCAGGTTGCCTAACATAAATTTCTTCTTCCGAGAGTGTACCATATAAAAATGCCGTTGACACATCAAATTGACACATCTTCATACCTTCGCTTGCTGCAATGCTAATCACAGATCGGACCGTGGCCATTTTTGCAACAGGACTAAAAGTCTGATCATAGTCTTCTCCTTTCTTCTGGCGAAAACCCTTAGCAAACTAGTCTTGCCTTATATTTGTCGACTGATCCATCTGCATTCAGCTTCACGCGAAAAATCCATTTACATGGTATTGCTTTTCTGTTTTTAGGTAACTTTTTTAGAACCCACGTTTCATTCTCGTTGAGAGAATTTATCTCGCTGTCCATTGCTTTCTTCCAAAGTTCACTTTCTTTACAGGATACTGCGTCTTTGTAACACGTTGGTTCGAAAAATCCGTTTGTAGCCATAACATAATCATTGAACCTAGCCGGACGTCTGATCAATGATCGATCTCGCAGTATTCGATCACTCTGTGCGTTAATCAGTTCCTCAAGATTATCTTCATCTTCATTAACATCATCATTTCCAACCATCTGCTCCAGATCATCATTATCAACATCGTCATTTTCTCCCCTTGGTTCAATTGATTCTTCGTGAGTCGATACAGCATCATCGAAATTGTCTTCTTCGATAACAGGTGTATGAATATCCAATTGACTATTCATCTCGTTATCAATCGTTACAACTTCATTATTGATCGTAGCCGGTGTCACTACTTCGTCATACTCCCTTCGTACTTGAACGGGAATTTCCACTTCTGTGACTTCCTCATCTGGTTCTTGGAATTTCGTTTCCAATGGCTTTTCGTCAAAAATGATATCTCTCGACCTGACTATGTAATTGGATTCCTTGTTCCATAGTCTATAACCGTCATCATTGTCGTATCCAACCAGTACGCATCTGGTAGCTTTCTTTTGCAATTTCTTCCTTTTTTGTTTAGGAACATGTGCATAGCAAACCGAGCCAATAATTCTCAGGTGCTTTATTCGTGGTTTCTTCCTAAACCAAAGCTCGAACGGAGACTTGTGTTCCACGGAAGTTGGTCCTGTTCTGTTTAACACATAAACAGCTGTCTGTACCAACTCCGCCCACAACTGTTGAGGCAGCACTTCATGTGCATGCATCATTGATCTAGCTGATTCTACGATCGTACGGTTTTCTCTTTCGCTACACCCATTCTGTTCAGGCGTATACGGCATTATTAGTCTTTGATGTATTCCGTATTTCGATAATTCTTTCCGAACTAGTTCATTGTCGAACTCTCCACCATTATCACTAAGGAATTCTTTGATGGTGTGTCCTGCTACTCTAGCTTCTGCCAGCATTTGCTTCAGCTTTTCAGGTACTTCAGATTTTGTCTTCATGAAGTAGACGTAGCGAAATTTACTGTGTTCATCTTTAAAAAGGACGAAATACCGAAACTTCGAGACTGAAAACGGGAAAGGACCGCAAACATCCGAATGTATGCGTTCTCCAGGCATTTTAGCTTTTTCTCTACTACCAAACTTCTGTCTGTGAGTTTTTCCGAAAATACAGCCTTCGCACAATATGCCATTATCCTTTGTCTTTATGTTCAACTCTCGTTCTATAAGACCTTTCACATGCCTTTTATCTTGGTGGCCCATGCGTTCATGGTAAAGCTGCAAGGCATCTACCACATTAATCGATGCGGCTACCTTCGGTTTAATTGCTTTGCAATTCAGCTTATATAGCCCACCAAATCTTGTTCTGGTTCCCGTCACGGCGACTATTCCATTCACCATAATAGAGCATGTAGTTACTCGTGACTCAAATACACTGTTTGTATTCTTGTCCTGTGTCGCTAGCACTGAAAAAAGATTCTTGCTAATACAAGGAACAAGCCAGACATCACTAAGGAAAAATTCTTTTCCAACATTAGGGTTAATTCTAATTGTCCCTTTTCCTAAGGCTTCTATTACATTTCCATCAGCCGTAGAAACTGTGTGAGGATTACTGAAGTGCTCGAACTTTTCAAATAAATCTCTTCTCATCGTAACGTGGTGAGTAGCTCCGTTGTCAACAAACCATTCTTCACGATCTTGAGTGCCTTCAGTCAGATTCAGTAGTACCATCATATTGGTGCTGTCACTACTTTTCCTTCTATCTTCCTTACTAGTTTTATTTGGACAATCTTTCCTAAAGTGACCAACCTCTTTACAGATATGACATCTGAACTTGGTAACTTTTTTATTCCCTGATGTCTGTTCCTTCTGTTTCTCGACACTTTTCTTACTTGTTTTTGTGAGAAGCGCTTCACTAGACGTGCCTTCCTTACTTCCTAACAGCGCTTTTTCATGCGCACAAAGTTGGCTGGTAATATTCTCTACAGTTCTGTCTTTCTTGGACATCAACATCCAACTCGACTTAAATGAAAAATAACTTTCTGGCAGTGTATCTAAAATCTTACAAATTAAAAGTATTTCTGGCAATTGCTTACTTTCTTCATCTTTTAATAATTCCTGATTCAGTTTGTGCCACATATTTTTCAATTTCGATACATGAGTTGCCACATCAGTAGTATCCTTTTGAAATTTAAAGAACTCCATACATACTTCATATAACTTGTCTTCATTGACACCGTCATAGAGTCTATGTAGTTCATCCCATACGTCCTTAGGATGAGAGAATCGTATCACCTTGTCTAAGATTTCATCTGATATGTTGTTCGTAACCAGCAGTAACGCAGTACTTTCCAGCCTAACATACTCCGATAACTTTTTGTTATACTCCGTCAAAGCCACTGCGGAAGCAGCATCAGCATCACCTCCCTCAGCTACAGGCTTATTAGGTTTTTGAGTTTTTCCCTGAATAATTTCCAAAAGTCCGTTCATGCCCCGTAACAGAGCAGACATGCGGTACTTCCATTGTATCCAGTTATTTCCATCAAGCTTACTTATCTGTATTTTACTTAGCTCCATGCTTAGTTTCCAACAAATATTTAAATGAAAATAAAGGGGCCCATAACCTATTACGAGTTGAGTAGTCTCGATTTAAACAATATCAGTTAAATGAAAACGCTATCAAAAGTTCCGTGGTTTTTCTTTGTTAGAACAAATTGAACAAACGTCAAACAACCAGGTTTCTATGGCGACAACACATTGCACTCCAAGAAGTTTGCATACTCAGACATTATAAACTAGGTTGTATGCATTAACTTTAACACTTGCTACCTAATTAATATGGTTTGAAGATGAAGCCTGTGGGCTGTGATGTCCCACTGTGGGGCAAAGGACCAGTTCTTGTTGAAGGAGTCCAGCTCATCCCGCCATCTCTGTCTGGGCCTCTCTCATGACACATACGAATGAAAAATCATAGTGTATTAATTTAATTATGTTTTTGATGTTACAATAATAATATAAATGGTCTTCTCGTGTCCATCAATGTGCTTATTCAGGTAGGTAGGTAGAGGACAAATTAAACAAATGATAATTGGGTACCTATCTACCTACTATGTACTCACTTAGACAAAAAAAGGATTCTTTAGTTCATTTTCATTCATAAGTACAGTCAACAGCAAAAGTAGATGATCAAAATCAGAAATTCAATACTAATGAACGGAGCTCGCGTCAGAACTGTGTGGCATCGAAGTACTACTACTTAGAATACTTACTACGTAGAATACTTTTGAATCACTTCGACGCCACACAGTTCTGACGCGAACTCCGTTAATTAGTATTGAATTTCTGACTTTGATCATCTACTTTTGCTGTTGACTGTACGTTTGACCAAAGTTCATTCATTGGGTTGATAAGCCACACAATTCCCAAGTCTTTTTATACTTTCAGTTCGGTTCGAATTTTCATTTACCTATAATATTTTATTCAATTCATTTGGATATCAAAAATTCAGCTGCAAATGTGTATATATTTTTGTATGCGTATTTTTTTTTTGGAATCGGGAACCCGTTCCGTTCGTTCAATTTCGCTGAAACCGGTTTTTTGTTTTGTCATGTTCTAAGCGGCGCGTGTCAGTGGGAGACAATATCAAAGAATCGATCTACACTATCGGGGAATGTAACAAACTGCGAAAATTTACAAAAACAAAACTGAAACACTTCTTTCTGCCTATCTTTTCGGGGAAAAATACAGGCGTGATTTTACGAGTTATATTCATGACTAGATTCTGCCCGCGATTTCGTCCGCGAGAAATTTCTTATTCCCCCGACACACCCCGTCGCATCGCATCGCCTGCCCGCGCTATTACCTACTTAGTTTTCGCTTAGCGTTTTTCCTAACTTCTTTTCTTTGTGATCGGCTCCTAAGAGTTCTCAGTGTTCTAACGTAATATTAAATAGCATAAAGCCTTCTTCAAGAATTGGGCTATCAAAAGCAAATAATTTTACAATTCCGAACGGTAGTTCAAGAGATTTAGCGCATTCAAAGAAACAAACTCTTCAGCTTTATTATTAGTATAGATTGAGCATCGTTTAAGAAAATGGGCCAGTAGACGTAACAAACTGCTTAAACGGACAAAAACAATACCTACTAAAGTACCAGCATTACTCTTTTCAGTTAAAAGCTCACGCGGTTTTACTTAGTCAAACATATTTCTTGCTTGCTGGCTAAAACCCCAAAACCATTATAAAGAACTTGGAAGGGTTCAACAGCTGAGGTAAAGACAAAAAAAAAACGGGAGCAGATAAAGCAAATTGCTAAGTAGATAATTTTTTATTTGAGTTTTTACAGAGTTTTTATGTTTTAAGGAAGGTTAACCTTTGCAGACCTCATCATTAGGACCTTGTGAAAAGGATTCTACCTACACAGAGCAAGAAGACTAACTTAGGAAATTGTGACACTTGACGCTAAGTAAACCGAGCTAAGTCCTCATAATGATCCTTAGCAGTAAAATGAAGGTAAATAATGATTACCTAATAAATGGGTATGCCAGTGTGTGCAGTGGGCCCAGTGGTAACAGCCACGGGTTACGAGTTGCAGGTCATGCGTTCGAAGTAGTTCGAACTCAGGCAGGCACTTTACTTTGTGTAAATAATTTCATCACCGCTGCTCTCAAAACAGTGAAAAAAAACATCGTAAGGAAACTGACATGTCCTAGAACCAAAAATAAGAAACTTGTGACATCTACCAACACGCACTGGGCCCGCGTGGTAGATTACAGCCCACTCTCTCTAGAAGAGAGGAGGCCTGTTTCCCAGCAGGGGAATATTATAGGCTGATGTATACGTATGTGTGTATAAATGGGTATACTAAACATACCCATAGTTGGGATATACATAGCTTATATATATTTCTGTGTGGATGTGATTCTATGTATGTATTTTTCTTTATATTCCTAACAAATGTACTTGTTTACAACAGAACGTTACGAATCACAAACATGTCATCAGGTTTCAGAACCTCTATTTTTCGCCACGTCATATTTTCTGATTACGGAATCTGTTTGTTTAACTTTTTATAGTGTAAACGCTTTGAGCAAGGATAACTTACATTCAATAAATGTAGAATTAAACAGATAAGTTTTTTAAACGTAAAGCTGAAAATTAAACCGACTTCAAGTCTTAGCTTCTCATAAAGATGTCAACTTAGTATTCGAAGCATTTTCATAGCATAATCAGCCTATAATCTTCCCACTGCTGGAACACAGGCCTCATGTCTGTTTAAGAAGGAGTGGGTCATAATCCACCACGCGGGCACAGCGAGGGTTAGTGGATGTCACATGTCTTCGATTTTTTTAATTCTAGGACATGTCGGTTTAGCATTGATATGTTCTTATGTTAAAATTTTCATAATAATGCCTTATTTAATGCCTTTGCAGCTCAAAGGATGAATAGATTTCTTTTATAACAGACCAAAGCTACCACAAATAAATAATATCATCACATTTTCATTAAGCCAGAAAATATACCCCTTCATTAGTTATCTAAATGAATGCGCCACCCAATCGCAATAATTATCCAGAACGTAAAACGGATCAGTAAATCGTAAATGACCGCTTTTATCAGCTCAAATTGGATATTTAGCGTAATTTTTATTGATATTATTATACGACTATTAATTTCGTTCACGTCTACAGCGCTAAGTAGGTGTGTGGTAGATTGAATAACGTCATAATTAAAACTCAATGATACTGAGAGTAAGCTTAAATGAACCTGTATTTTTATATCACCCCTTTAAAATGTTCGTTGTTTTTCCACTTTAACTGAGTGTATCGTCAAACAGTGTTAAAATAAAACCTTTTCCTGTATTATTGAAGAAAAAAAAACTAAGACTAACAGAAAGGATTTTTTTAAGGTTTGTAGTAATCTTATGTTTAATGCATTAAACATAAGATTACTAAGAGCTCCAAGAAATATTCAAACACTTAGCGGTACCTGTCTTTGTTCATCTAGAACGTTCTTTAAAGTTTATCTAGGAAATATAAAAGAGCTTTTTCAGTTTAGATTGTTCAGCTTTACTTTGATGATTTCAGTACTAACGCAGTGACGTCAGTTGTCATTGCTTTGTGCACTGACACATGCGAAACTGGCTTATTGGTAACAATATTTACATTCGTTAATTAACCTGTCCTCGTGTTACGTCCAATACTGAGAAATAAATGGGTTTGTTACTTTTTGTTTGATAGTTGCATACATGCACATTTATAATCTCAATAAAGCAGTAACAGATTTTGTTAAATCTCAGTTCAAATCTAGTTTTAAAACGAAATTCACGATCGAATTTTGTTCCGACATGCCTACGGACCTGCAAGTAAGTACCTACTTACAATATTTTAACGACTTCGTTCTTAGATGGATGGCTTTTCATGATACTGATAAGCTCATACGTGGCAGAGCTCAAGAGCGTCACAAAACATGGCTCCTTTGACAAACTTTTCTTGTTATTTCAGGGAATATTTTGCCTGATAACGTCGTTGATAATTGCAAAGTCAAACTTTCCAATTTCCTCAAAGAGGTTGCTAAAGAATCTACGCCATTGGCTTGTAAGTAAGTGATCAATATCGCGACGCATCAGGATCCGCCAGGATAACCCGTGCAGTCCCTTACAGTAGCATATGTCTTTGCGGTCCTAAGTAAGTAGGCACCCAACCCTTTTAGCTTTTTATCGTAAGTTTCCCGGGATAATAGCCGATAATATATTCCATGTTTTATTTCCATATACTTTCCTTAAAACGAGGCTTGCGTAAACATAACCATATGTTAATGAATTGGCATGATATAGAAGCCGCATGAGGCCAAAATGCCAATAAAGCCTGATAATTCTAACGCCACGAAGGGGAAATTCGCGGATGACTCGTGGCAATCACAACCCGTCCCACTGTCATGCCAGCACATAAAATAGTGCTCGTATCTCTGCGTAAGTGAATCTGCGTTAATAACAATGTCACCACCATTGTTTTGGTACTTTAGAAGCTAAAACAATGGCTTGTTATTGTGCCGCACGCTCCGACAAATGGACAGCTGTCGGTTTTTTATCGAAAATAAATTAAACCGTTAACGTAACGACCTACATTTAAACATTGAACTTCCATTGAATTTAAGAGTTAGTTGAGTTGATTTAGTTGAGTTTGAAATAACTAATTGGAGTAGTTATATTAGTTAACACGACGAAGATCAAAGCTGTAAAAAATTGAGTTGTAAATCAATTTGATAGAACGAGCGCGGTCAAAGCTAGTATAATGATAGAAATTAATTTCCCCAATAACGAGCACGCTTGGGCGAGATTTTTCACCGGTTTCAGTGCAGAGCACTCCGCTCCGGGCTAACAAATGGTACTTATCTGTCACTCTCGAGATAGGGGCGCTGACGAGAGTCGGGTGTCAAAGCTTGTCATCCCAACTACACTTGTGTTACACCTATCGCCGGTTCATCGCCATCTGCTCTTTACAGTTTTGAACTTTACGAGGATTTATTTTAGACTTATTGCGGACTGCGAAGCTGTACGGCGTGTTACGACACATAACGCGTTCCGTTATGTCATATCGAAAATAGAATTTGTTTAGAGCGTCATTTTTGTCTTGGAATAGTAGTACGTATAAAAACAAGGAACCGATATTGATTTAGACAAAGATTAGCGTTTGTATGGTTGCGTTCTATTTGAATGAAACGCATTGTGTGTGGGGGGAGACAATATTAATATTTCGCCTTTTGTCAATGTAAAATATTCAAATCATTCTATTTTCTAACCATAAGCAAGGGTTTTCTTTATTAATGAAATAAGAAAATTACGAGTTTAAAATTCAATCAGCCCGAAAGGTAAACGTCTAACGGATATCGATTGCGAGAAACTTCAGTTAAATAGCGGATGAAAAGTTTGCCTCCGCCGACCTGAATTGAATGGACGACGGACCGAGGATTCATTACCGTGCACGAACAGGTAACTGTAACTTTGATGAGCAGGATTCAATTTTAATTCGTTTATACACAAGTTTCAATTCTTAATCGTAACGACAAAATACCTAACACTCAACAAATCAGACGATACTCACCTTTAGAAAGTTATGAAACTTTCAAGTAATTTCAATATCCATAGTTCCGTTCACACAAAAATTGTTCAAAAACACATCAAATCCGTGGTTCGTTATGCAATCAACTCGCAAACAAATCAGCAAGTTTGCAAGTAAACACACTTTAGCTCGAATGTGGAAGATCCGCGAGCCGAGTTCGGGTGAGTCGGGAGCGCGGTCGTGTCGTGTGGGAGCGACCAGTGCGTCCCCTCTCTCGGCGTCGACTGGAGCACGGATCTCGACGGAGTCTGCGTAATAGAACGGCATCCCTACAGATTGCTATATGGGAATAAACGCTAATAAATTACGAACATCGTATACGCGTAACGCGAACGGCACTGTGCTCTTGATTAGTTTGAAGTCAGCCGCTAATGTGTTAGACATGCACCACAGCGGCTTTTGAACATCGCCACCGTTTAGTTCCCTCGATAACTTGATACGTTTATGTTCGCTTTTTATTTTGTACGGTGCTGCGCTGTAAATGACTCTCTCAGTATCGCCATTGAGTGCTATTCGAAGCCATGAAGCTGATATCTTACGATCCTTTGTAGCTTCATTATAAAGTTGCTGGTGTACTTTAAAAATACGGAGCTTCTTTACTAGGTTATTTACTTTAAGTTAACGCTAAAACAGAATAATGTAACTTTTAATGCAGCTTTTTACAACTATGTACTTAATGTTTTTAAAAATGCTTATAGCAAAAAAAATAATGCTTATGCTTATGCTTTATGCTTGCTTGTTTATACTTATTCTATATGCTTATCCTACTTTCACACTCCTAGAACTCTTATGTGATAACCATGTAAATAGATGCTCGATGCGCGATGTGGTTTGTGTACACATTGTTAGAAGTTTCTCAGCTGATTGATATTCCTTCTTCGTCTGAAGGGGTCAAGAGGTGCCGAAATACATAACTCTCCGAAAAAGATTGCTTTTGTGAGAGAAAAAACACGTGCTTATTTTATTGTTCTTTTTATTTTGTAGCGATTATGGAACATGAAGAAAAACGTCAAAACTTTAAAAGACGTTTATTTATTTTTTTATTTAGTTGTTTTTTGTTTGAGGTTATCTTAAAGGATAGAATGAAGCATCAACCATCGCATAACATCAGCTGGAATAGGTGCTCTAACTACATACTAACAAATATACCGCAAAACAAATAGATTATTAAATTAACGTATTTCAAATTCAAGCTTAAATCACAACACTATTAAACGAACTACATGTTAACAAGCATTAAATTCCGAACACATTAAAACCAACGCTTGCCCTGTTGTTATTATTTCCATAATGTTAATTAAAAGCTGGGAAAACTTCTTATGAATGAGATGGCGTTTTGAACAACATTTGGGTTCATGTTTTTGTTTCATCTATTCTATTTTCATAATGCAAAACGGGTTATTTGCGTTGCTCTTCCGGGCAGCCACTGCCGGCGGCAAGAGTTACGTGCGAGGGCAAATAAGAACTAAAAACTTTCATTCAGCGCGTCTCGTGGTCTTCGATTTAACTAATCGAAAAGGACTTTCATAAAGTCATATCGAAGAAAAGAATGTGTCATTGTTTAACGTAAAATATTTTAGGACCAACGTTATTATCTATGGTTATGTCCGACTCCTTGTGAAGGCCGCAGGAACCCGTTGGATGTGAGAAGCACAGAACCGGTCGAAGTGGAAGTGCTTGGGGGAGGCCTATGTCCAGCAGTGGACGTCTTTTGGCTGAAATGATGATGATGATGATGATGTCCGACTGCTACAACCAAGCAGTAGGTAGATACTGTTTAATACTCAATATTTTTACTACAATAAACAATGTATACTTAGGTGGCAGGTTTACAATGACATGATCATTGTGTACCTTGTCGGGCACAGCAAGGTAGGAGAGAAATACTAGTGTAGGTAGCACTAAAGTAAAACCGCCAAGAACTTAAAATAAAACTATCGCTGTCGCACCGGGAAAACCACCAAAATACAATTCAAACTTATGCTTTTTCTTCTACTGCCAGCAGTTACCGCGCTAATTGTAAATCGATTTTCTAAACCACCCAATTCAGTACTACACAAAGGTACTACAAACCGATCGCGCTATCACGAAAATCGCAATGTCCTATACTACCCGTGGATTGGTTAAATCGAATATAGAACGTGATTTGCCGACGCATTGCGAGCGTACGGATATATTCGTAACTGAGAATATGAATGAACCCTTTGACTCGGGCAATAGCTTCGTTAACTAAGCATAGTAGGTAAGCATCGGTTCTCAGTCTGTTGTTTTATTCATGGTGTACGATTGAACGAGCAGTTCTGAGACATTCAAGTATTTCAACATGTTGTTAAGAAATAGTTACATGTGTTTCAACAATAAAATTCATCTTTAAGTACTTACCAATATTATAAAGCGATAAAACTTGTGAGTCTGTATGTAAGGGAAATCTTCGGAAATTCTGGTATGATGCTGAAAATTCTTTAATTAATGGGAAGCTACATTATCCCTGAGTGTCATACGAAAAAAACAGGGTATATTAAAATATATATGAGAAAGTCTGCTTTACACGCAGGCAAACCGCGGGCGAAACGCTAGTTTAAATAAAAGTTGTAGGTACCTAAATATTAAATTAATCAATAAATTTTTTTACTCAAACAGGTAGGTCTACCAAAACCCGAATTATTAAAACGATGAAAATAGAACCAAAAACAATGTCTTTGATCTTTTTAAATTTTACGCTCATTTTTAAGGTTTGCGAATTATAATTCAGTTTAATTAACGGTACATTATTACCCTAATTTATATGTGGGACGAAGTATTAAAGCTTTTTATCATAATTAATTATTGATTCCACTAGGTAAAATGTATAAGTTCTGGATAGCTCAATTTTCACGTAGGTACGTATACAATTAGTTAAATAAATAGTATTGAAACGTTTTACTGCGTATGTTTGTTGTTTTACAAGAACAATCAGCGCTAATTATTAATAATATGCAAACGAAGCAGTCACAGGTGGGGGCTGAGGACTAATAAAACTGTGCACTCGCCAACCACAACAGAACATGAATGTCATGGGAGAAACTTTCAGAGATTCGTATTAATGAAACTGCTTAGCAGAATTAGATGAGCATGAGTTTGTTATATAAATTAAATATTTTCAGTTTATATTTTCTTGCAACTTGTAGTTAAAGAATTATTATTCAAAAATGTATCAAAAAATTACTTAGGTTAAGAAACATAGTACTTACAGTCAAATATTTTTTTAAATTAATAATACTGGGCCCAATCACCCCAAAAAACCGCGCGTTCGGTCTCTACTTAATGAATGAAAAAGACTAATGCATGGTAAAAGTAGAATAGTTTTTCTTGTAAAAAGGGATTAATAAGTAAATTAAATTACAACTTATGGTGTATTCAAAGTCAAAGTCAAATCATTTATTTCAAATAGGCACATTAAAGGCACTTTTGAACGTCAAAGAGAAGAATGGGCAAGAAACTCCACCGTTACTCTTTTGAAATGTTTTACAAGGTCTTGTCTATATAATATAATTTTATGTGAACACGATTATGCACCCATAATAAAATTATAGTCTACCACAAAAGGTATAAAGAATAAAAAATTAAGCAATGACAGGTAAATCAATTATGTGATAGATACATGGTGCTCAGATATTTACATATTATTAAAAAAAAAAATGTAAAAGTAGATGATTTTCCTAGAATTTTAACAAGTGTGTGAGCCACACTTCTATCTCTCCGAAGAGTAGACACATTGCTTTCTATACAATGTGACATTTCTTTTCTTCATTTTTGACATACCGCCTAGAAATCCTTCTACAATCTGTCATTTTGTCTTTCGTTTCAAACGATCTTTGTCTAGGTCCTTTTATATGTAGACTATTTCAGAAGAAAGTTTTCTATCCCAACTGTCAAAATCACATTGATAATTGACAGTTGTCTAAGAGATTTTGTATATATGATAATGCAGTAGAAAACTTTCTACTCGACGGCCACAAAGTATAAACGGTTATCTACAAAATCCCGTAACGACTGTCAAACGCCCACGAATCACAGCCGGGGCCAATGGCTTAACGTGCTTTCCGAGGCACCCGCAGCAAGCGTAGCTGAAACTGATCGATCAACCTGTGCGGCTGTTATTATTTAGCCACGGACCCCTCCTTATAATGTGACTTAATATCAATAAAAATTAAGAATCAAAAAGAAAAAAAAATCCTATGACAACAAAGAATTATTATGTAAAAGAGTGAATTTCGTAAAAAGTGCAGTTGACTCTTTCTATTTTGCTGCCGTCGTACTGTCTACACAGAACGTCATCTTTGTCTATTCTTCCGTCGACAAATCGGTGCTCATGCTACGCGTGCAGGTAATAATAATATAACCTATTGTTTTCGTAAAAATAATAATAACCTACACCCGAGATACACAAATAGCAAAGGTGAGTATATAAACAGCATTCACAACTATCCTAACAGACATTCAATCATAAGCTGGGTTCTGCAATTCTCGCCTAAAAATAGATCACCTCATTTCTTCACGGGAAGTCGTGGGTGGTGTAAGAAGCAAATAAAACATAATATCTGCAATGTGATATGTTGCGGACACATTGTGAGAGGAGATCGTACATGTTTATTTGCAAATACCTACCCAATCCCACAACCGCCAATGATGCTTAATCGTGAATCAAATTGTGTAATTCTAATTATACTTATGGGAAATCGGCACAGCCATGCAACAACCCTCAACTTATTCACACAATGGATGTATCGTCATTTTTTTTGACAATTCGATAGTTTTTATTATGCTCGGTTCTTATTAACAAAAACGAATCGATTTGCTTACCATGCAATGCAAAAGCATTTTTTATTGCCAAACTGGGCATACAAATAGATTTGTAAGCTAATTTATTTTTATCTGTGATAGCTACTTCCTTATGGGAAGATCTACTATGGAAAGCTAACTTATACAAGAGTCTTAATTTTAACCAATAATTTACGGACCGTAATTTATTGGAATCGGCCATTAGTCGCCCTTGAAAAGTCTCCTACAACTACTTCACACGCTTACGAATTCTGAAAAATGGCGGATTCGTCAAACAGTTTATCCGGTCTCAAACACAATGAAGATTTGTCATGCCAGATAACTGTGAACAGACCGTTAGAATGTATCCTTTTAAAATATTTCAACCAAAACCTTTTCATCACAAGCCATAAAGAAACTTAAGTACATCCACAATCCATAAGTATTTTATATCCACATTTTGTTTTATAACATTATTCGAAGGAATACATTCTGTAGTGTTTCAGGGCTACGTACCTTCGCCAATATCGGTACAAACTTATGTCCTCTATAACTTGAGTCATCTCGAGGGAAATAAGGAAAGGCAGGAAATACGCTTGAGAACTCGCACAAAATATACGTCCCCATCTTTTATTATTTACGTTATTCATGAAGCTTTAATAGTAATAGGTTTATCTCTTGATGATTAATAGAAATTGGAGGGCTCATGGCTTAGTAACAGCCGTACGGGTCGATCGATCAAGGTTAACGACGATGGCTGAGTTCAATCCGTGGATGGCTAAACATCTGTTTAATATTGTGACCTCTCCGAACTCCGAAAACACTTTAAGCCGTGAGTCATTCATAGATCTATGACAGCCATTATGGATAATCCTAAGTCGGACAACCCACCCAGTATCTAGGATGTAGAGGTCAGATAGGCAGATCAGATCGCTCCATGCAAAATACTGGTATTCAGCTGCATCCAGCCGGTTATGGCGATGCCTACATAGTTGTTAAAAAGCTAGGCAGATTATGATGGTTAATAGAAATTGCCTATTATTATAATTTAGGGAGTGAACTCTTGGAGCGTAACCACGTGACCTGTAATTAGAATGAAATCGAATTTGCGTTCAAGATTAATCCCATTGCTAATTTGAATTTAATGTAATAAATATTTATTGAGATACCGACATCGTTTTAACCTAAACTGAACCAATGGAAGACCTTTTCGTTCGTTATTTTCGTCGCTGTATATTTAGCTTTTGACTGGGCTTTCCTATGTCTGTGCTGGTCTTCGATGCAACATACATAAGTAAGGGTATAAGTATATATAGCGTTGCGTCGTTTCATCGAATTCTAGATTTTAATTTAATGGCACATCTTTGAGACATCTTATTCTGTGAATCGATGAATCATTCAGTAGAGATATCTTATCTTCTCCTATCGCAGGAATGCTGGAAGAGATTAATTTTTCTGTTCCTTTCTCTTGTCTGTTTATATGTGTGTACATAAATGGTTAAATAAATATGGTTAAAGAAAGGAGGATGGGCAAAAATGTATGAAAGCTGGTACCCGAAAAACATGGCAACCAATAAAAATAATTTATATACAGTTTTAAAGGTCTGATTAGTTCGCTGTCCGTTCAGAGATATACAACCTTTACAGGTTAGGTTATCCCGCGACCCCCGGCGTAGGTGTGAGATGGTACACCGGGGTAGTCGGGCGGCGGATGAGGATTTTCCACAAATGATTTTACAAAGATTTCACTTACTTTGAGAACATTAGTGTTATAATAACAGAAAGATAACAAATAAAATATTGGATACCCTAATGTCCATCTTCGGTTAGCAAACACAACGAAAGCATCAAATCAGACATTTCGTTCACCTCGTACATAAAAACAACTCATAGTGTCTCTAAAAAGAGAACTACCAATAGACTTCATTTTAAAGTGTTTGACGTTGTTTACTCGGCGTAAATATTAGTTTCAATCTTGGAAAGAGGTTAATAAGCTGTTATGGAGGAAATTAAACGAGAAAGCACGTGAATGTGAAACGTGGGAAAGTCCTTGTGCTACAAACTCTAGTAATTGAGTGTGCCGTGCCCGGATGTTTGTGCAGCCAGCAGGAACTTTTTATCAGCGGCGATTGGCGCACCAGCAGTGTCGTATAACTGCACTCTGTACTCCTAGTACCTACAGCTACGTACAACTTTACAAAAACTTATATAAGAACCACTGGGAATGTTCTCGTGAATGGTCTTTACCGCATACAATGGGGTAATACTGCTTCGCTTCATTGAATAAGTTTAATAAGATTTCACAACGCCTGCTGAGGTATACCTGTATTTTCCTGTTAGACTGCCGAGTGGTAAGAAAGTTGTGGAGAAGAAATTAGGCGAAGTGACATTCATATTGATGACATTGCAGATTTGTAGCTGAAATGTACTGAAAAGTTGAAAGTCTTTATTTGTGATTGTGATAAAGATCATGACTAAAAAGGAATGAATCCCGAAAGAGGATGGATTGACCTCTCGTTAGCTGAAAAATCTCGATAACAAACAGTGGCGTCTGAGCCGTGCAGTGGATCAATATCACTCAGTCAAACCCCGTATCGTTGCGCCGAAATACCTGGTTCTTCACAATCGGAAGCTTTCGGTAGAACGGAACTGAAAAACAATATCCGGAGGCAGATGTTTTATCAACGAGAACGCACACGAACCACAAATAGAAGAACCTACAAAAAATGGTACGATTCCACATGCTGACCGATTGTCGGAGACAGGAAACGTCAAACGGAACAATTCGGAGCGAGATTCCGTCGGTGACCTACTTTTATTCGGCGGAATCGTTGACCGATACGATCGGACGATCGGACCAACAAAGTGCACTTAACCATCACCCAATAGTGACAAGTAGCTAACTCTTCGTTTATATGCAGCTTCCTGAACTGACTTTTACAACTTAGGTAGGTGACTTCTTGTTGGCTTGGTGCCAGGGCCTTCTTCTTTGATCACACTATTAGCTAATAGATTCATAATATAAACTTTGACTTTTAAAATATGGTCACTTACTAACTTTTCTCGTCTTCATCAGCCTTAAATGTTTTAAAGCTGGAGCCAATTTCCATTCGTATCGGATACGGTTGCATTATGTGCATTCTAGTCTACATAAAGATAGTACCTATACTATACGACTTTCAGACTGTCGGTAACAATTACATAATATGGGTGTTCGAAAGCCTAACGTTATTCTTGCCCGTTCTTCTCCATAGAGATCTACGCTTTGGAATGGGCAACTAGCTTCAACTTTCTGACTAACTGACAGACTATTTAATTTTGACAATTCAAAAGTGCCTGTACAAGGTTTAATTGAAATAAATGATTTGAGTTTGAGTTTGAGTTTGATTCCCAAACGTACTGTAAGGTCACAATGTATAAGCTCATTGAGCCGTCACTCATCCCACGTTCATCGTACGACTCCCGGAATCGGACGATTGATCTACTCGGTAATCACAACCCCCGCTTCCTCGATAAAAATACATGATTACCTACCGAATCATATTTCCTTATGATGTTTCAAGCATTAAATGGCGTCCGAAATTATCGTAAATCCATTATTACGTCTTTGTGTTCTCCTCAAAGTCAGCCAAATTGCTGTTGTCTATAACTTACATCTTTGTGTATAAATTGTGACGTAGCATGAGGAGCAAAGAAATATGGACATTATTAGATACCTTTTAAGTGTTTGATTATAATGCCTAGCATAATCAGCCTCTGTTAGGGTTAATGGATGGAACACCAAAGGAAAGACGGTTTTAAGGATTTCAATAAAACGTTTATTAATCCTTTTATTTATATATTGGAAGGTGTGTTTACTAATACTATATTAGCCTTGTGTATGTTCCCCCTGCTGGGACACAGGCCTCCTGTCGGTGACTGGGAGTGGGCCGTAATCACGTGTCTTCGAATTTGGGTTCTAGGACATGCCGGTTTCCTCAAAATATTTTCTTTCGCCGTTTTGAGAACCGTTGATATAGGATGTCAACAAAGTAGACGTTTTCAAATTACATTAAACGTTACATAAAGATTTTTATATACGTAACTGAATATTATACTAATTGAATCAGAATCCTAATTTTAGCAGGTTATTCGGAAAATTGAAAATCGGAATGTCGTTTTTCGGACTGAGAACCCATCGAGCATTTGATTCTTCGAACATATGAAAATCGGAAATCAAACAAATAGCATTCATGACTTTCGGTAAAATAAATTTCGTGATTTTTAATAATAGCTATATTATAATTCATAGGTATTATGAAATTCGGACTTTTGAAAATCGGAACTTCGAAATTCGGAATAAAATATTTCAGAATGTGTGTGTGTGTGTGTGGGTGTTCCCTTCTTAGATCGACTGGCAAGCGCGATAGTAGGTGTATTAGGTTTACGATCTCGTAACGATTTCTTATTTACCAATAACGAATCCCATTTGGACCAAATGATTAAATTGGCCCTAAAGCTCTTAGTGGCTAAACTCGATAAAATTCATTTTGTCAACCAAGTGGAAGGTGAGTATAAGTAGTTTTGTTCGTACTAAAAGCTTTTCGCACGTAAGTCCCGAATGGCCTCCACACTTGTACTATTCAATTACGTGTGTAATTAGATTACACGGTTATTGTATACTGTAATTATGTAAGAACAACCTTCGTCGTGTTTCTAACTCTAAAGGCTCCTACAAACAGGCGCGACACGCGATATATTAATGAAACCAATACAATAATAATATTGTTAACAAATACCACTTCAAAGTGTTCAGATTTCAGTGTATTTGAGTAGGTACCCAATTCAGACAGTCAATAATTATTATATTCGAAGCAGTTTACGTGTGTCAGTCTTTATTACCAGAAGGATGTAAGCAATTCGCAACGATTGAATCATTCTTCATTTATCTAATTCGACCGAGTTTAGTTAAGATTAAGACAGGTTAGAAGTGAAGACTGATCCGATAACGAATAAAAAAATATTTCAACGCGAAACGCAAAATAGGTAAGTATCAGCGGCGAAAGTTCCATACAACTCGATTCCTACCGGCTTCCCTTTGAAAAATGGCACAGTCGGTATTCTATATACAAATAATATAATCATATTAAAGATATATACTCCAGCTTACCTCTTACAAAAATTGACCCTTCGCTACTGGTAAGTATAGCTTTAAGTTACAGTTTTCCAGAAAAGCGCTGACGGCTGTCATGAAAATGATAGCAGGGTTTGACTTTACGGTGTCAAAATACCGTCTCTCGGAAAACACACCAACTTATTTTATAAATAACGTTTACTTCACTTCACTTCACTTTAAAGCGGTCATCGCTCTTCTGGGACACAGTAGTTTTAGCTTTATTTTTTATCAACAGAAAACGCGTCTGTTAAAAAATTTGAGTTCTACATTATCTTAATTTACGAAGAATAAAAGGAAAATTCGTATGATTAGTTACGTAAGCATTAGATTAATAAAAACAATCAAAACTGCTCTCCCTATTACAGCTCAACTACGTATAAGTAATTATCATAAGCTATTTTCATTCTGTGCACAAATTTAATTAAGAACATTATTTAAGAGCTGTCCAGAGTTTGAGAAAACAGAAAAGTTATTTGTCGGAAAGCCCCAATTAAGGGCAAAGCTTTCTGGACTTAATCCAATAAACCTACTCATTTAGTGAACGGAATGAAAGGTAAATAATTTTAGGGAGTCCCGCGGATTGTGCTACGGAGTTTTGTTTTCCAAACGAAGGGCTTGGGAATAGGAACATGTGTAAACTATTCGTGTACGAAACTTGTTCGTATAACTAAACCTTTTAGTCAAACTGCCAACAATCTCTAAAGTTTACGAGTGAAAATAGCTTTGCTTAAACATCGGTTTCATTTTATGTAATGTGGCAATCGTTTAGCTCATCCATATTAGATAACATTAGTGAAAGACTTAAAAGGTTATGAAAGAGGATATATACATGGTCTATTCACATTAGATAGTGCAGGTACTACTTACTAGAATCGATTACTCTACGCGATGTGAAACAGAATCCAATTACTGGAATGACAACAAGGATGCTCGATTTTAATTGACGATTAGATTTTTGGACGTTGTTTAATTTCAGGATATTTTTCATCGTAACGTAGTATGAAATGGCTATTGAATTGAAACACGTTTTAGCGCTCATACTCGGATTATTTCCTGAAAATGAACACCTATTCAAGAGTGTTTGAAAATAATTTCAAGCGCAGTATACCTATTATATTATCAACTAGCGGCCCGTCCCCTTCGCAAGGGTGGACATGATTTTTTTAATATTTTTACCTTTTATTTATATTTTTTGATGCTGTTATAATGAGCATAATCAAAATGTGGATCGTAACTGAATGCCGATCTATTTACTATGAGATAAAATTCTATTACGCGTCCTAGTTGTTAACGACTGTTGTCTTTCTCTCTGTGCAGTCGCCGAGCGTTCGGCGCTAGGTTTCCCGGGCACGCGTTCGCGAGTTCCTAACTCTATTATCAGCGAGGCGCTGCGAGCGTTAGGCACTCGATTGTCGTTCGTATAGTTGGAATGATCTGGCATTTTGTTCTGCAAGGCAAAGCGAACATTCTGCGCTAGATTCGTTTGCCCGTGCTTGCGAGTTTCTAGCTCTATTTTCTGCAAGTCGCTGCGAGCGTTGAGCACTCGATTGTCGTTCGTGTAGTTGTGATGATCGGGCATTTTGTGCTGAGAGACGAAGCGAACGTTCGGCGCTAGATTCCCTTGTACGTGCTCGTGACATTCTGTCACTATTTTGAACAATCGTTGCGAACGTTCGGCGCTAGATTCCCTTATACGTGTTCGTGAGATTCGTTCACTATTTTCAGCAAGGCGTTGTGAACGTTCGGCGCTAGATTCTGTGGCCCGCGATTACCTACGACACATACGCTCTCTTATTTGCGAGACGATCTGAATTTTCAGAAGATGATTCTCCAATACGTCGTATTTTTGCTAATCTCGCTTGGGAGCAACTTTTAGATAGTTGAGACCTTTTTTCCTAGTCATATCAAATCAAATCAAATCATTTTATTTCAGATATACACCCTTAAAAAATTTAACCGGATTACATATTGTTGACTTTTTTTTAAATCAGATAAAATAATAATAGGTACCTACTTAAGTAGATATTGATTAGATTTTGATAAATACTATTGAAAAAGTGAGAGAATACTATAAAAAATAAACAGTAAAGCGTAAATAAATAATTTTTAATTAGTTTTGAGAAGAACTTTTTAACTTGAAAATAAAATTGCAAATAAAATAGTCAAAAAAATGTTCAATGTCGGTTACGTCCGCTGCGTAGGGACCTACTTCATAGATGTGTTTATTTTTTCTATTTCTATGCCTTATTAAATTCGTAATATCTATTGAACGGAATAGTCAATTTGAACAATTCAAAAATTAATATACATGAATTGAGACAGTCTTGAAAACAATATGATTTACTTGGATAGGGATTTAAACAGAAGTATGACTAACATAGTCTAATTTTGGTCGGTATTTCTATTAACTTTTAAAATGTAAAAAGTGGTTATTGTGACATAACGTTACTAGTTGGACATATAGTATCGCAAAGTTTTTTGTAGTTATTGATATGTTCTTTAATATTGTAGAACATACTTTTGTTCTATCATCAATAGTTTCCGCAGCGCATGCGACGAAAGATGTTTTATGGCATTTTTTTTACACCTTGGGTTACGTTACTAAAGTTTTAGTAAGGATCCCTAATCTTTTCTAGCAATAAATATAGCCTATGTTACTCAAGGTGAATGTAGCTTTCTAATGGTGAAAGAATTTTTTAAATCGGCACAGTAGTTTTTGAGTTTATTCATTACAAACATACACACAAAAATACAAATCTTTCCTCTTTATAATATTAGTGTAGATTGGAATTTGAAGGATATAGATGAATGAAGTACAAACAAATGCAGCAGTTAAATATAAAAAATAAACGATAAGAAAATATTATGTCATCAGCAGCTGCATTAGCTTTTTATATTTGTCAGGATCATCTCTTTGCCGTAATATACACACAAACTCACTCACGCATTTATAATATAAGGTAGGCTTGAGCAAATATCAGAAACCATTGTACTCGTAAATCTCTATTATTCTAACGTATACCTTCGAGCCGAGACAATGAGATCCGACGGAAAATTGCGGTCTCTCATATAACAGGAAGATTCGGTAAAGTGAAGTGTCAGTGGTCACGTAAGTCGCAGGACATACCGCAGGAATGGGGGTGAATACTCCGATGCTTGTGGGAAAATATTGGGGTGAATTTGGAGTGTTCTTGAAACAGGTAGGTAAACTGGCTCCGTGTAAGCCCGAGCTCGATAAAATTGCACTTGTTTACGTTTGTGCGGATATCTCCATTCTCTTTATTATGTTTTTTAGCCGTGGACACATGGAAAAATAATACAGCCAGGGAAATTAAATGTTCAGCAAATAGACACCCTACGTCCATTTGCTGTATTGTACAGCTATCTTATACAACTGTACGGACAATTTAAATCGATGATCAATTTGCTTGACCATTAATTTCCTTGAATTTACATAACCAAGCTATTGCTCAATTCATCAAGCTATTAGTAATTTTATTATGTCACACTGGGGGACGTCATTACGTCATTCGAGAGGTAGGTAGTTGCTGAAAATCAGCGCTGTTTTTGCACAGATTCGACGCACGGCATAATTGTCTTTGTTATTGTTGTTTGTTACAAACGTAGTTATATTTCCACTCTGCAATCGGCATCTTGTTTTTGTTTTGATTGTTTGTTTGTTGTCATTTGCCGGTGTCGTAACGTTTACACAATGTATGTCTTTAGTCCCTGGCCCTGACATCAAGCAATAACAAAATTGTCAAACTTAAATTGACTGAATACGAGGCTTTTAGCTACGTTGTATGTGTATATTTTATGTACCTATTTAGCTAGCTGAACGATGTTTAGCGGTTTTTCATAATCACTGAACTTTAATACGCAGAATTGCAGAAACGTTTTGCATTTAACAATGCAGCGGGTCAACGATTAGAGGTTTTGTAAAACAGTGTGAAACGAAACGTCATATTGTCGCTCGTGGCTCTGTGTGTACAACAATAATGGCGTCCGAAACAGAAATAAATAAAACTAGTCATTTTTTTAAAAACATTCTGCATTACCACGGGGAGATAGTGCAGTTATGTGGGGCTCTAACTCCACGGTGTCCTCCTCTGCCGCTTAAGGCGGGAACATGGGCACGCGTTAGCCCTCATCCGTGAACTCGCCACGGCTGTCCGTCATACCTCCACTCCTCCTCCCCTGCGGCCCGATCCCTCCCTCCTACCGCGTCCGCGATCAGACAGGCCGCGGAAGGTAGGGAGACGGCGCACCGCTATAACTTTTTTTTTTTTGCGGATAGGAAATCATCAAATGACCCCTCCCGCTCTGGGTGGAGCGGAAGGGAGTGTCAGACTGTCTTACTGACTAAAATCCACCCGTGTTTCTTCCTTAGCCCTTTATGTTCCGGGCCAGCGGTAACCCTTTCGGACAATCCCGCTGACCCGGCAGGCTTCGGCCCTATGGGGCCCCTCCTCGATGCTGACATCTCTTTGAGGCGCGCGTGGAACACGTACGCGCCATCCGGCACGGGCCTGGTCCTGATCGGACGGTGAGCTACCCATTACTCTCCGCCCGCAGGCCCGCGCCTACGGTGGCCGGGAGTCGTCGCGCGGCTCCCGACGCCCGGAGCGTCTCCCGCGGCGGCTGGGACGGGAGGCTCTCTCCCTGAGCCGTCCCGCTACCTCCTTCGCTAGCATGACTACTTCGCAGAAGGAGGTGACTGCCTCCCACTCCCTCTCGCCCCGGACCATGGCTTGCACCAGGGCCGGGCGCGAGAGGTCGCCGCCGCTGCCGATCGCCTCTACGAGGACACGGCGATGCTCCGCCCAAGCGGGGCAGACCTCCACCGTGTGCTCCACCGTGTCCTCTGGGCAATCCTGGCAATGGTGACACACGGGTGTTTCCTCCCGCCTGATGATGTGCAGGAACCTCCCGAAACTTTCGTGTCCGGTGAGGACCTGCGTCAGGCGGTAGGTGAGGGCGCCGTGGCGCCTCTCTAGCCACTCCTCAAAGAGGGGTCTTATCGCCGCTATCGCGGCGTGCCCGCACCGCTATACCTGCAGTTGCGATGTCACATAAGCGGCACCGCAATCTACTTGTTGGCCGCTACGTCGTCGGCTTACCGGCAAAAGCCCTGACGAGCGGCCCCTCCTCGGGTTCCTCTTCGCTTCACCGTGGGTGATCAAGCCACGGGTACTAAGCCCCCCTGCCTTGACAATGCGGGAACCCACCGGGGGGGAGAGAAAATAACCCTAACTCAAGTAAAAACAGTGATTATAAGGACTATTTAATAAAAAGTTATCAGAGTTTTATGTGACTGCAGATAAACCATTCTGCATTACGTCTAAACGTGGGTAGGAGTTTTGTTAAACGTAGCGCAATGGCAATACAGCTGAACGTGGTTCAGCTGTTTTACATAACGGAGCTGTTTTGTAAAACAACTAGCGGCTTTGTAAAACAGCCGATTCGACAATCCATCTGCGACAGATATATTATAAATTAAACTAGTTAATAACTCAAGTGAGCCCTTAATTATTCACTGCTAAAAATGTGTCTTCTTATAGCTAGGTATATTGAACGAAGTCTGGAGAAATCCTCATTAACACTTTTTACAGATGGATTGGGTTTCGTAGTTTCTTGTTCGCCAGATAGGAGAGTTTCCCAACCTCGCGGCTTGATTCCTGACATCTTTTAATAGCAAATAATTGTACACAAGTATGAAAAACTATATCAGCTATGCGAGCTTAAGCTAGACTAACTTAGCTTAGCTCTTGGTCTGCAACCCGCTTAAGATTTATCTGATCTCTGGTGTAATTATGTTGTCGTTCCGAATTATTGTCTAGTCATTCATCTTAGTAGAAACGCTTCGGAAACTAAGCGGCATATTTTTTTTCCCAAGAAATGTTTAGTAACCGTCTGGTGGTTAACAACAGGCCTGCTTCCAATGAGCAATGACATATTTGGGTTCTGTCGTTATTGGTATACTGTTTATAATAACGGATTCTTCGGTTATGTAGGTGTGGTTTTGCACATAGATAGAGGTTTCACAGGGTAGCTGTTGTTCAACTCCTTAAGTTCTGAGTTAAGCTGCACGATTACTGAAAAATGCGTACACTGACTGGACAGGTCCACTCAAAATATGTGATTTTTTTCTCATAGTCCCTTGAACCTGTGAATAAAATCAAACTTCTAAGTTAACGTAAAAAAAAGATACGGTCGTTTATGCCACAAAAACGTATATTTCGACACTCTCAAGGGAATCAAAATTTATAGGGTACTTCCCGTTGACCTAGAATCAAGAAATTTGGCAAAAAGCAATGTCATGTAGCACAAGTAACGGAAAAAATCTGAAAACCGTAGTAGTTACATACCTACAAATTTGTACGGAACCCTCGGTGCGCGAGTCCGACTAGCACGTGACCGATTTTTAAAAAATATGATCGACGTGTAGAAGTGTTTGTACAAACCTACTTACAGAGGTATTGTTCCATTTCGGCCTGTACCTACATCACTGCTTACCATGGAGTTTACGAACCACTGCCAAATGATATTCAAAATCACCACGCGTGGATACCGAATGAGTAATGGCAACTTAGTTCAGAGATGGAAATACATTGATCAGTAAATGTGTGGAGTGCAACGCATAATAATGTTTCATCCTCTACATTACTACATATCATTGTTATATCGCGACCGCAGTACTTACCTAGCGTGATAGTTGGTGCAATTTATTGCTTTTCATGCGTCCCCAGATACTTTGCGAATTCATCAGTGTTTTTCGTGGGAATTTTTATACCTACATTTTGAAGCGGATTTTAGTAAAACTGCGTCTATGTTTTCTGTATGGATACTAATAGTGTTTTAGTACCGGAACCGCTGAACGGTGCTCATCCAACTTAGCTCCCACTCTTGTTTCTTTTAGAAGCTCTCTAAGTAAAAGCATGAAAACTTTTGCTCAGTTTAACATTTTCTATTCAAATTTACGCGGCTCTCACAGCACGCGTTCGTTAGCAAAATGCATAATGCAACGTCATCCTCGCAGACTCGGCCCATCCAACGAGCCAAAAGTGAAATTTTAAGAAAATCCAACGCGTTTATTTTCACACGACTGCGAATAAAACGGTTATATTTTCTTGACGACCAGTTGCTTTTTAATAATATAGCCTACGCTGAAGAAGGAGCTCTTTAAGGAGGATTGGAGTGTATTCTTCCGTTCTGTATTATCAAGACTGTGATATAATGGATGAGCAGAATTGCGTTGTGCTCAGAAGTGGGTAACATTCATCTACGGGCTGGTTTCAATAGAGGTTACATTGGTGGTTAGGCTAGAAAAGCCAGGAGTGAATTCATCAACAGTCGACATCGGCTCAGTTTTTGCATTCAAGATATGACACATCTTTTTGAAGGCGATACAGCATTCTTTATTTTGGAGTCCTATTCTCGTCAGATAGTTTTGGTGTTCCTTCGATGTCACATATTTGTGCTGCCACTTGTATATGCCTCTTCCACTGCCACATAAGATCACATAATATATTTGCCCGCATCTTGGTGACAGATATTAATCAGAATAAGTCAGATACGAGCAATGCTAAGTAGTCAGTATTGCTAAACTCAAAACTTTGCCCGATTGTAGAATGAAGCCCGGGGCATCTTGCTTACGAGAACCATCCCCCCTTTCGATCACAAAACCCTTGAGGCGGTATTTACCTAATATGATCTCTTAATCGCCGCACCGTACCCATGGGAGGGAAAAGGAATGGCACGGCTTATTCTTAACTGGAAACTACAGATATAAACCGAAGTGGCTCATAGATAACGCTAATTAGATAAAAGTAACTAGCCCATTTACTGTAACGGGCGGACGTGACTGGCTTTGTGGTTTTAATTTCTGCCTACATTGAAATCTAAAAGCTAAATTAATTTAGTGGAAAAATCACGAGTTTCACAAAGTATCACGAGTTTTACAAGTATAATAGGTATCTCCCAGGAGGGGTAACATAGTAGAGTATTATATCCTTAAATAATGTATTAAAATAATATGTAAGTAGTAAATCATGACCGTTGTCGATGACCCTTGGGATAGACGTGTTCTTGAGTGCAGACCGCGAATCGGCAAACGTAAGGTAGGTCCTCATGCTTGGCGAAGCGACGATCGTCGCAGGGTGGTGTAGTAGTCTACGTTCAGCAGTAGACTGCTGTAGGTAGGCTGATGATGATGATGATGGAGTAAATCCAAGCTGCCTACTGACGTTCTAGCAAAACCAAACCTGACTTGATGTGTTTGCAGACGAATAGGAGATGATTTTGTCGGTACCAAGCTTATGCCTGGAGACGAATATTTTGTGTTGGTGGATGAATGTTTTGTAACGATTAGGTACCTAACTATAATGTTACTTGCCGAAGGCGGATTATGTTGAAGTAAAAATACACTAAGTGGTGAAGCTGCCCATTTTTATAATTGAGATAACTTATTTATTAAAACTTTATGCTCAAGTAAAAAACATACTGTACAAAGGCGGACTAAATGCCTGAGGCATTTTCTACCAGTCAACCTTAGGTTGATGCAGAGACAAAACATGGCAGGTGCAACATACGGAATTTAGATTAAGAAAAGCCCGGAAATTACTATAAAATACAAGAATAAATACTAATACATAGATACATATGTATAAACAGAATGAACTGTCAGGAGAAATAATGATCGGTACAGGAGAAAACGAATCCAGCAAATCAGCGCGGGGGATGTTTCGGTCAACGACGACGATAATGCGTCTCAGTTTTATTTTTTGATTAGACCATTTTTTTGCGAAATGAACTAGTTGCCCATAAATATTATGAAACCCAAAATGAAGTAATAACAAACAAATAGAGAAACGTTTACAGATTACACTGTCAAATGCACGGCATAGTTTACAAAGTCTCGTGGAGTTACGCCCTAAAGGTCTTCATAGAAACATATTTACGGTATTACGGTATGCTTACCACATCACACACAATGCCGTGGGATATAATGGTAGAGGCAGAAATTATCTACAACAAGGATTTATACGAATATGGCTGTTTGAAATGGACCGTTTCGGTTTTGCTGTTTTGTTTGTGTAGGGGCATTGCCCCTTACAAATATGGAGATGGAAAATAAATTCGTTCATTTATTAAAAAAAAAAACAAAGTCTCTTTATTTCTAAGATGGGAGGAGTAGAAAGAGGCTTTTGCCCAAGAGTAGGACAGGGCAAGCTAGTGAAAAAAAGTTTTCAATGTATTTTTTTTACTTTTGCCTAATTATTTCAAGGTGGTTTCGTTCGACACAAGAAATAATAATAACTACACTGTTTATGACGCTAAATCAAACTTGGAACAACTAAAGTACCTTGATCGAAAGTCCTTTTTCCGCTATACATAATAGTATAATATCTCCATGACAAATCCCTGTATGATATTGATACGCGCGGTAATCCTACATTCCTATATACGTAGGTAATGTTTGAAAGGGCGTCAGTAATTGAGTTTTCGAGCTCACGCCGTTATGTTTGCCCGACGTACCATGCCTGTAACTTGCCTATAATCCCGACGTATCCCGATTAACCATAACAGTACGGTTAAGGGCCTATCAAGAATCTCGGGAAATGATACTCAGCAGGTTTTTTACTACCTCTGTCTGGATTTGATTAAGTTAGGTATATCAGTGCTTTTCAGATTGGATTTATTTGAGTCTAGGATACGGATTGGTTAAACGAATTACGATATACGTATTTACGTGTTAAGATTGCTTTTTCATTGGTGACCTATTTATTCTATAAGTAGTGTTTGTGGTTATTCTGTAAATTTTCTTTGTAAATCTTTTTTAGGTTAGGTACATTGCAGGTGCCATCATTCAATTTCTTCTAGGTAATACAACAAATGAGATTTACGCTAACAGAAAACCTAATCAATTAATTAAAATTTGTTCTTGCTTTAGATAATTAGCTGTCCCATTTCCATAACGGATTACTCAAATTAATATTCACGTATAATAATTACAAAATCCTATGTATCCAATAATGACTGATCATATGGGATGGCAGAAAAAGGACGCGAATGTTCAAACATTGGCAAAGTCCGGAATTAATCATATCGTATTACACATAACATCGCATTGGCGGAAAAAAACTGACCAAGTGCGAGTTGGACTCGCTCACGAAGGGTTCCGTACCACAATGCAAAAACTCCGAAAAAAAAACACGTTTGTTGTATGGGAGCCACCCTTAAATATTTATTTTATTTTGTTTTTAGTATTTTTTGTTATAGCGGCAACAGAAATACATAATTTGTAAAATTTCAACTGTCTAGCTATCGCGGTTCTTGAGATACAGCCTGGTGACAGGCAGACGGACGGACGGACACACAGCGAAGTCTTAGTAATAGGCTCCCGTTTATACCCTTTTGGTACGGAACCCTAAAAAGGGCGAACGTTTTTACCCTTTGGGTACGGAACCCTAAAAAGGGCGAAAGTTATACGTTTCATCAGGTGTAACATTAAAACAAATGGAATGTTGGTACTCCTCCATTTGTATGCTTGAATAATTCATGTTCACAATCTATAAAGCAGACAACAGAGAGCATTTTACAAAACAAACAAATTTTATTGATCTCTCAGGCGCTGTTTGTGCCTCCACAATAAAATATTTACATTTACTTCGCAACACCTGGGCTATCTAGGCACCGCCCACCGCAGGCATTAGAATAATGAAACGTTTGCCACCACCTAACTCTCTTCTATTGAATAAAACATTTTTAAAGTGGTAGGTACATAGTTCGGCTTTGTTTACATTTCGTTTTTGAAAAATAAACGTGTTCTGAAATGATTTTTGAAGCAAATTTATTCGTGGCCTCAAGCGGTTTAAGTCAACTTCCTCTAGTTGCATTTATTTTACGCGGTTTGGACAAGAGTGGGGCTCTGACCCAATTTCAGTTAAACAGAGTTACTTGTACTTACCTTCCTGTGCTTACGTACCTGAAACCTTTCTTGAAAACTTATGCTCGAAGAATACTAACGTAGAACTTACAAAAAATATTTTCATTCTGGAAATTCTAGTGAAGTACCAGGTAATAGTAAGTACTGCGTTTTTTAGTTTGTTAATACCTAGTTTTAGTTAGGTTAGGTTAAGTTATTAAATTTTAATAATTTAATTTAAGAAGTTTATCCAGTGCATACATTTTAGTGCATAGTGCTTAAACCGCTGAACCGATTTAGATTATTAATATTATAAATGCGAAAGTGTGTCTGTCTGTCTGTTACCTTTTCACGCCTAAACCACTGAAGGGATTTCGATAAAATTTGACAGAGAGATAGATTGCATCCCGGGGAAGGACATAGGATAGTTTTTATCCCGATATTCCCACGGGATCGACACTTATGCGGGTGAAACTGCGGGGCGCTGCTAGTTTAATATATTGCTTTAAAACTGAATAATAATAATACGTTTATTAGTACATAAAAACAACAACACAATACATAGCATATGGAAGCAGTGGGTTGTAAGTTTAAAATACAAAGGGAGTAGAACATGCATTTTTGATAACTATTGCAGAAAGTATTGACAATTTAATACAATAAGTATAGGCCCTTGAGAAGGGCGCCATTACCTTTAACTGGAACGAGCTTGATCGCATTTTGTATTTTCCCGTTTCCTATCTTGAACACAAGGAAAAAAAGCAAAAATACTCCATCGCCCATTTGTTATTTCAAAATGGTTTCAATTTATCCACGACGTTTACAAGCGCGCTGAAAACTATTAGTTATATTTATTTCTCTTTACCGTTAAAATAACTCGTAACCTCGTTTGTTTTATTCCAAAATACAGATAAATGCATAGGGGGCACTTATCCACAAGGTAAGTAATAGCAGCCGCATGGGTCGATGCCGCGATTGTTCCGTGGAAGAGTGACCATCTTTACATATCCAGACTATTAAAGGACCCCTCCATGACTCAGAAAGCATGTTAAGCCGTTGGACCCGGCTGTCATTCGTAGATTTTTGGTAGTCGTTACGTCAGTAGCCCGAGAGTCTGACAACCAGTCATATCAAGGGGTATCGTATTACCCAGTAACTGGGTTGTGGAATGTGGAGGTCAGATATGCAGTCACAGTCACGTAAAATACTGGTATTCAGCTGCGTCCGGTGAGACTAGAAGCTGCCCCTAATATAGTTAGGAAAAGGCTAGACAGATTGATTTACAGATAAAATCATATTTTGTTGCTGTAGCATCAAGATTTTCATGAAACTTAGTTTAAGAACTATGAAGGTAACTAAGAACAATGTTTTATTCCACCACAATTATGTGGTGGAATAAAACATAGGTACTTACTTACCTACTTAACATTTTAAATTTAACGTTTTGAAAAAATTGGTCTGCTCATTTTACATTTTTATATAAGCAAATTGTAAAATATCCACTATTCTATGTATAATTTAATATCTAGATCCGTGTGGTGTGTGTGATCAGTGGAGATCGCGAATCTGTAAACGTATAATAAGGTGGGACGCCCTTAGGCTAGGTGGAGCGACGATCTTCGCAGGATGGCTAATAGCAGCTGGATGAGAGTTGCCGAAAATCGAGTTGCGCGCGAACGGCGTGCAAATAGGCGAGGCCTATGCCCAGCAGTGGAGTATAGGCCATAGGCTGATGATGATGATTATAATGAATATCTAGATCAAAAAGTGTTACATACATAACATAAAAAAATATGGCTGTAATATGGTGTACGGAGTATTCTATTCTAACATGACGCCTATATTCCCCGAATTTCGCCAGTTGTGTTTAAAAAGTTGTTAATCAGTGAATTATCCGTATTATACCTATAACATACCGGTATTCATAATCTATCAGTATGTATTTGGTTTGAAACTTACACATACACAACAATATATCCGTGCATGAAACTGCATGACTCATTGGTTAAATACAACAGAAATGTCACCTACCTGGTTGGAAATGCGAAAATATACAACTTTCGTCAGACATGTTTTGCAGAGCTTACGTTATGCATGGTAACCGACTAACGAATACACCAAAAGTCCGCTCAGTTTTACGTGCAAGTTTTAACAACACTGTGATTTTTTCCATGGTTTTTTTCGAATTTCTGTCAGGTCGGACCGAGTTTCGAATTCTCCCTTTTTTATTTCATGTAATTTTCTTCGTGTCGAGAGCATGCGTATTCAAGGATTTAAACCGTTTTTGTTCGATGGCTATTTATTTAGGCTTGACAGAAATGCATTGCTTGTTGTTTTGAAGTAGCTCTTTTTGTTTTGTTGTTACTGTGTTGCTACCCTTCTTATTATTTTGTGTTGTGTATCTATCTGTCACCGTGAACACCGTTAGCTTATAATCTATCTCGCTAGATTGTAAACTGGGGTCTCCCTTGTTTTGCCGAAAAGATTTTGCCAAATTATCACTTCCCAAACAATTTTCCGCATAATTTCATTTGCCAAATTATTACTTAGCAAAAAATCTCATCACAAATAATTGTAACCCAAACCTAATGTTTGGCAAGTGAACGTTTAAACAATAACTTGTTTACCAACTAGTACTTTTACCAATTTTTATTTAGTCAAATATTTCAGTTGGAATAACTCATTTTAAGCAAAATTACATTTGCCAAATATTTAGTAGGTATCGTCAGTTTTCGCAGTTTTAAGGCAGCCATTTCAAGCATAAGATCTAACTTTGAAGACGTTTTATTACAAGGGTGTTTTTTCCACTTGGGACAAATTCTAAACAGGCAATAATAATATTAAGTATTCTGGTAGTATTTTTTAAAATAATTAATCTCGTCTAACTAGTTCAGTTTCGGGTAGACTTTTTTTCCATTTTTTTTTCTATATAATCTAGTCGTTTCTGGCACTCGCCGGCCGCTGCCGCGGCACCGCTCGCTTCGCTCGCTCGGCTCGTGCGTAGGAGGTCACAGTTTTAACCTAACCTAACCTAAGCATTTTTTTTTAATAATTAACCTCGTCTAACTTATTCGGTTCTCGATAGCCTGCTAAAAATAATCTCTTTTTTCCACATTTTTTTTTCTATATAATCTAGTCGTTTCTGGCACTCGCCGGCCGCTGCCACGGCACCGCTCGCTTCGCTCGCTCAGCTCGTGCGTAGGTGGTCACAGTTTTAACTTTACCTAACCTAAGCATTTTTTTTAAATAGTTAACCTCGTTCTAACTAATTCGATTCTCGATAGCCTGTTAAAAATAATCTCTTTTTTCCATATTTTTTTTCTATATAATTTAGTCGTTTCTGGTACTCGCCGGCCGCTGCCGCGGCACCGCTCGCTTCGCTCGCTCGGCTCGTGCGTAGGAGGTCACAGTTTTAACCTAACCTAAGCATTTTTTTTTAAATAATTAACCTCGTAACTAATTCGGTTCTCGATAATGTCCATTGCAAAAAAATTAAAATAGTAAGTTACAAATATTTTGTATTAAATAAATGATTATTTTAAAATAAAATTGCATTTTTTAATTATTTAATTCCCAAAAAAAAAATCTCAAAAAATCTTATTTATGCCTTTATATTTTTTGTCATAACAAATCGTTTGAAAAAACGTTTATTGTCTAAAGATTGTTTGCCGTAATAAATCATTTGATTAAAGACCAAATGCCTAAATGACATTATCCTTAATAATATTCTGCCAAGTAAAAATTTGACCAAATGAAAATGTGCATACTAAAATTATTCCAAACATTGCATTGGTATAATAAAAGGTTGCGAAAATTTGTTTGGGTAGTGAAATTTTGGCAAAATCTTTTCGGCAAAACGGCAGGATCCCTGTAAACTCTCGATAAATTGTGACTTGTATCATAGTGCTTACAATATAACGTATTCATTTTCTATAGCTTATAATTTCACACAGGCTTAAACAGGTTTTCCATAAACCTAGATCAGGCAGGTCTACATTACAGTTAGCATTTAATTTTTCCTGGATTGTAGTTAATGTAAATCCTATTTGTACTTTACTATATGTAAGTATACTTGTTTTTTTTTTTTTTGGTTTATCCCTGTCAAACCGTCTTTTGAACAAACTTGCACGCCGACAGGGCTCTCATTCTGTCCGATTTTATCACCTGTAAAATTGTGAACCGTCCCTGATTTGTCAGTCTTAGCGGCAACCGAATTGGTCGCAGTAACTAAGCCAGGGCACCCCGATTAAATGAGTCAGACCTGTGACCAACCGCGCGGGAGCTGAGCAAGCAAAGCGAGCGGTGCCGGCGAGTTTTACTTTCAAGTTGGTCGCACTTACTTGACTATTTAGTATTAGCGCAAGGTGCGATCCGTCGCATGCAAGTTTGATACCTGTTCACAATTTGTCCGTTTCCATGGTCAGATTACAAACCATCGTAAAACAATGCATAATTGTAAATGGTTTATTGCAGTTCACAATTTATGGATAGTTTATAACGTCGCGAGAAAAATTTAAACTAACGATGGATGTTCATAATTATACGGTGACATATCCAATCCTACCTCCTCCGTATTGTTTTTAATTTAACCGAATTAACACAGCAATCCACGAAGCAGGTCACAGTCACAAGGAGTTGTATTGGTTTTCATGTGGTTATCAACCCGTTGTGGTTTCTAATGATAGGCATTGTTCCACGAACTCAACACAACTTCAAGGTCCCACCCTAGGGCACAAACAGCGCAAACGAGCTTGGCCTCCGTCACCACAATAATAACAAGCAGCTGTTACACACGTTTTTGGCAGGCACCGGATTCTCGAATAAGATATGCAAATGACACAAATGAAAAACAAAATTGAACACACAAAATATCGCGCTGTATAATACATACCAAACACCGACGAATGCCGACACAGTATGTATAATAAAAGCCATTTAATGCAGTATCGGCATCTGCCGAATACATATGCCGTCGGTCGGTTTGTTATTAAAGGTGTCAATAAAACCCGCCTGTATGAGTATCGAGGGGCAATAAATTCGTTTTCAGCAGCGGAGAACTAAGAGTTCGGATTATTTCGCACCATTTACTCTTTTCACCTACCGTCTTCATAATGCTGCCTCGATAAAAAGGATTTTTTTCAGCAGAATTGAAGTTTTCAGCTATCCCTTAATCGGGCTTAATCGAATTATGGCTGTTTTCGTGAAATAAATGGTCGGGAAGTTTTTTCGTAACCCGCTGAGTTTTATAGGAAGTTAATTAGCCATTGTTAAATAAGAATTTTCCAATACACAAAGCTTGGATAGGAATATCTACTGGCGTTATATTTTTATTATTTACACTAGCTGTTACCCGCGACTTCGTCCGCGTGGAATTTAACAAAAAAGTTATTGTTCAGTTCGCAGAGTTTACGCGATAACTTATTAATTCTGTATTCTGCGTAAAAAAGAAATACCATGCTGATTTTAATGAAATTCTTCTATTTTATGTATCGATATTTTGTTTTTGTACATATTTCTCCATTTAGTTCTTTTTTTTTCGTTTTTGCATTTATAGGTAGTTTACCATTGCAAAATTTCGGTGGGTTTGAATTACGGAGCAGTATGATGGGCACGCCAATCTTAAGTTCTAGTTTGTGAGGGGGTAGACCAGGCACAATTATAATATTTAAAAATTCTGTTGGGTAATTAACCACTTCATCCGGATTGCAAACTGTATTGATGGAAAGGTATGTTTGTGATTCACCAGATAGTTTATCTAAAATGAGCTGATTAAGGGCAGTAACCTGGTCGTTCATAGGTGTTAAAATTGATCTTTTACACAACCACGAATCATCTTTGATATTGAGATTGTGAATATCATCATAAATACTATGTATTAAAATTTCAGTATCCGCCACAACCTCACAAATACCGGTAGGTAGTTCTATATCATGAGTACTACTCACTTCTGGAATTTTTCCCTCTCCAACATCAAGAAGAATTTTGCTAAATTCTGAATCGGCTGAATGTGCTCTCATATTTTCTTTTAAATGAAGTTTTTTACAATGTCTCCAAAGTACTGAACGTTTTAAACAGGCGTTAATTTCATCAGCTCGTTTACTTTTAGTCACAACTGGTAATATTTGCCTAAAATCTCCAGCTAATAAAAATAAGACTCCTCCAAATAATAGATTATGACTTCTTATGTCCTGCATCGTCCTATTCACGGCTTCTATAGTTTTTTTTTTTGCCATAGTGCATTCGTCCCATACTACAAAATATACACAATTTTGTAGAACTTTGGCTTTGAGATTATTTTTGGAATAGGTACTGCATACTGAATTTTCCATACGGTCTAAATCTAGTGGGATTTTAAACATCGAATGTGCCGTTTTCCCCCCAGGAAGTAAGGTTGCCGCTATGCCGCTATGAAAGAAAACGTTAAACATTAATTTATAATTATTACCTAATGGTAAAAAAGGAAAGCAGTAAAAATGTAACAAAATATTTTGAATTAAGAAGAACGGATCGGTCGCGGTGGGATTATAAAAAAATCCTAATCATACAAAAAAAGAAAACAATTTTTTAAGAAAATCGTTGAGACAACCTTTCTCAATTAGAAAACGAAAAAACAAATTTAAAAAATTAATTTATCTACGTACTTAACTAAAAATAACCTACTTATAAGTAATTTATCAATTTCAAAGTAAAAAATCAAAAACTAACTAAAAAGGTCTTACTGCCAAAAAACAGTGAACATGTAACGAAACAATTTAAGAAGAACAAAACAGTGGAAAAATAAAAGACACCTAATCAAAAAAGTATGATATAAGTGCTGGAAATCAATTTTTTAACGAAGTCGTTGGTTGAGACACAACCGTTAGCAATAGCCCGCTCGCGCGTTCTGAGCCCGCGCGATAGGCAGCCTTTGTGATATTAGGTCGCTGTGGGAGAAGCGGGTGGGAGGCGCCCGAGCCACGACGCGACGTGACGGGCGCAGCGGTGGCATGCGCGTGGGCTACGCGCGGTACTGGACAGTACTTGGACATTGCAATTTTACTTTATTTTATAATAATTTTATTTCAATATTAAATGTATATGACATCATAATACATAATTATATTATTTATTCAATCAATTTCTATGGAGATTAAGAAATCTTCACGTATTCATTGGTTTTAATTTTTTTCGTGGAACTCTATTTTATTTTTCTAAAAAAAAAGTAGCCTAAGTTACTCCTTATTACATCAGCTATCTGCCAGTGAAAGTCCCGTCAAAATCGGTCCAGCCGTTTCAGAGATTAGCCGGAACAAACAGACAGACAGACAGACAGACAGACAGACAGACAAAAATTGTAAAAAATGTTATTTTGGTATATGTACCGTGTATACATCCATATGCATTTAGTAAAAAGCGGTTATTTTAATATTACAAACAGACACTCCAATTTTATTTATTTGTATAGATTAATTTAATTCAAACTTTAAAATGCTTATAACACAACTAACTATTTTAGGAGTACCTAAATTAAATAACTAACTAGGTATACAAAGAAATACAAAAACAAATGAACCTTTTATATTTTCGGATCATTTTATAAATTAAAGTTGTAAAAATCTAGCCATCCTACGGTTAAACCTATATTGGAAATTCATTCTACTGTTTACTGCCATGAATTTTCAGATATTTTTATCATAAAAGCTTCGTGATATTTTTTGAATATATTTTGATAGTTAGCTAGTTTTATTTTTGCACCAGATTTTGGTAGTGTAAAACAAACAGATATATGTTAAATGCCACGGCATTTTATTTTTTAATTCAAATATTGGAATAAAGCAGCTTTGGCATAAATCATTATAATAAACATACTACCTACCTACCCACTAGGAGAAACAAGCAATGATTGAATGGGAACTTTATGAATCCATAGCCAAATGACGAGTTCGATACTGTTAGCATTCACGGTCCAATCAAGCCGAGGGAGTCAGATATCGTCGGAAAATTGGAGGCTAACTGTAACTGGGGATACGGAACCAGCAATTTTTTTGCATAGACCAATATCTAGTGCCTCTTCTTGTATTATAAACTACTGTTTACTAGGATACTTCCTAGAAATCAAGTTCTAAAACAGCGAATATAATAGTTTAACAAAACTATTTCTACCTTCATCAAGAAGTTGTTGCGAGCGATGAAATTGTATAAAATTATCAACGGCAAAGTGTTTGGAAGTTTCCTTGTCGATTTCGAATACAAGATAGACCATCGCGATAACAGAATAAAGCGTCCCCTAGTTATTTAGCAAACCTCGTAAAAGCGAACAACGCTAATTGCGTGAACTTTTAGAAAAAAAATCGAGACTGCCGACGCCGGCCGGTATCGGAAACTTAATGACATTATTTACACAAAATACAAGAAGCTACTGGATGTCCACAGCCTGGACACCGTAGTACCGTGGATTATCTAACAGGGGCCCAATTCTGTAAAATAACCAACTTGTCAATAGTGTGTCGGTAGTGTGTCAGTTGTGTCTCAATAGAATAGTCATTGACATTTGGTATTCTACAAATTATTTATGGTCATTGAGGTGCCACTGTAGTGCCATTGAAACGCCATAGTAAGACTATTGTAATAATTGGAAGTCTGGTCCACTTTAATGTATCTATGGCATCGTGATGACCAAAGTTACGGTAGTCTGTAACATTTTTAAGTGTATTTGACAGTTGTGTCTATCGTGTTTTGGCCATCGAATCGCCACTATGAAGCCATTGAACAACGACACCTCTTTTCGCTATTGTTGATTGATTGGGTTCAATTTGTTTATTTTTTTTTATTTAAAATAAAGTGTGCGTGTGTGTGTGCGTCTTACGTCAAGTCCCTAAGATGACCCAGTGACCCAAATTAATAAGTGGACGTAGTTTTTCGCCACAATGAGGCCTTCTCTACCTACCCAGGAGAACTCCTCAACAATTACCGTCCCTGCATCGGGAAAAGCAAAAGTTTGTAAAAGGCGATGAGCAAGTTGACATTAGGCTATTGTAACTGAAATAAATTATAAACAGACCCACTAAAAAGGGAGTAATAAAAACATTTTCTAAAAAAAAAACGGACTTCCAAAAAAAAAAATACTACAAAGTGAAAAATAACATTAATTAATTTTGGAAGTCGGTGGCAAAAAACTAAAATATAGATCCAAAGACACCGACTTCCGAAATTAAAGTTATTTTTCACTTGTAGTGTTTTTTTTTGGAAGACGCTTTTATTTTTGTTAAAAGGATTTTATAACGTTCAATTAACACCAAAATAATAAAAAAGTAAAATCAGTATTGATTTTTATTATTTTTTTTTAAATAAAAAAAAATCAATAAACTTCAAAAACAAAATAAATCAAATTCTCAAAACTTACTGTGAAAAAATATTTGCATTGCACTTCAGAACACCGAACTTATATCCATACCAATATTATAAATTCGAAAGTAACTCTGTCTGTCTGTCTGTCTGTATGTTGTTGTTACCTTTTCACGCCTACACACCACTGAACGGATTTTGATAGATAGATTGCATCCCGGGGAAGGACATAGGATAGTCTTTATCGACATACCTCGCGGGCGAAGCCGCGGGTGGAAGCAAGTATCATTATTCATCACGTTTCTGAATTATTCTCCCAACAACAATTGGGACTTTTTCACTTACTTTATCGTCGTCGTTTTAGATGATAATCAAGGAACTTATATGATAATATATTTTAAAACAAAATTTAAAACCAATGAAAACAGCCGCTGCAAGTTTTTTGACAGTTGTTTGTTTTCTTTTTCAGAAAGGCAAAGACTAAAAATTTTCGTGATAAAAATCTTATTTTTTAACAATAAACGCATGTTTTTAGTGAAATTGATGTTTTTGATACCTAATAAAACGTTTTTATATTATTAAAACACCCTTAATATAAAGATTTCATTGATAAAAATATGATTTCAAAAAGTGGTCGCATGGTAGATTTTTGATAGCAACACTGAAAACTATTGTACTGCCACACTATCGACATACTATCGACACACTACTGAGACACCACTGAAACGCCATTGAAGTTTTTGCAGAATGCCAAATTTGCAACAGTGGCGAAATAATGTCTGTAGTGTGTCGATAGAGTGTCAATGGCGTGTTGCTTAACTTAAAGTTACAGAATTGGGCCCCTGGTCGTAATTATACAACATTATTTTTAGTATATGTGAAACCCGAAACACGTGTCTAGTATTTTTATGTAAAGAATCTATGTACAAAATTTCAAAACTGTATAATATGAAAAATCAAAAATATATCCAATTCAATTTTTCTGTAAATGACGTTCAAAAGTGCCTTTTATGTGCCTATTTGAAATAAACGATTTGTCGTTGATTTCGTTTATGTATAATTATGTGCTAAATTTAAAGCCAAACTGATCTGATCTATTAGGAAAAAAAAACTTTTGGTTTTGTATAAAAGTGATATTGTAAACTGAAAATTTTATCGCCAATATTACATTTTATTGTAATTGTAAGGTAAAAAATTTATCCACTGTTTATTACTTTTCTGATAAACTCGTACAATAAATTGTTCTTGTAGAAACGAAACGGCCAAGCCTCATATTTTGACTAAGGTGTAGTTTGTGAAGCTAGGGCTTGTAATTGTAGAGTTAGGGCGTGTAAAGTTAGAATGAAGCTTGGCTCTACATGAGATCTGATAACTTTTTGACAGTGCGAGACATTATGTGGTCTCGTCTTGGCAACATTTTACATGAAAATGTTTTTGTTGGGATGACAATAGTTTGTAACCATTACGTTACATTATTTTTAGTGTGTAAAATAATGATCCATTTAATATTATTATTTTACGAAGTAATCATCAATTGTTAGTGTACGTAGTTTTAATACCCGGACAATTATGTCACAATAATGCGACTATAGTACTCGATTAAGCTAGAATTGTTCTGAAACAATGCTAGTTAAAGCGAGGTAATGACGCAATCCTCTATTCACGTAGCACGGAGCGATTGATAGGCGATAGAACGGAATTCGTAATGTCTATTCAATCAATCAACTCATCCTTCCCGGCCAAAGCTACACAGAAACAAGGATTTCCCGAAAGTGACGACCAATCTATTTGGGTCAATGCAGCCTTTTGGGACTAGGGGCTTGTGGCTAAATAATAAAAGCCTCACGGGTTTCCCGAAAGTTAAGCTACGCCTGCCGCGAGTGGGTCGTGGATGGGTGACCATCCATTACATATCGAGACCCGACCCCTGCATGCCTAAGAAGATATCAGAATCAGAATATAATAGTTGGCCATTCAAGAAGATATTACTTAGAGGTATTCGTGGGATAATAAATAACAACAGCAAGGGTCGATCAAAGGTTAAGCTATGCTCGCCCCGGTCGGTTCGTGGATGGGGACCATCCATTACATTTCGACACCCCTCAGTGCCTCGAAAAGCACGTGAAACCGTTGATCCTGGCCGTCATTCGTAGAGCTTTGAAAGTCGTTACGGGTAGTCACAAGCCCAAAAGTCTGACAACTAGTCTTATCAAGGGGTATCGTGTTACTCAGTAACTGGGTTGTGGAGGTCAGATAGGCAATCGCTCCATGTAAAATACCGGTATTCAGCTGCATCCCTTTAGACTGAAAGTCGACCCCAACGTAGTTGTGAAAAGGCTAGGCAGATAGATTGAATTGAGTACCAATTAATTTTTTCAATTCATATGTTCAGACGCCAGCACATCAACCTACTACAATCTGTCAAATTTCTTTAATACATTTTCAACTTTATTGCTGAATCATAAGCAAAAACTAGTGGAAAAACTAAAAGGGGGTAAACGGAGCCACTCGAAACCCAACAAGGTTTTGAAAAGGCAGGATCCAGAGAAGGACACGTGCGACAAGGATGCTTTCATCAAGGTGGAGAAGAAGAAGAAGCTTCTTTGTCGGAACCAGTGCGGCACCGCGCTGGCGGGACCCAACATGCTGCTGCGTCCAGCAATCCCGACGACGCAGCTGTACGTGTCCAGACTGCACCACTCCACGAAGGTTGAGGAGATCGTGGAGTACATGCGTGTGAAGACCAACTGGACTTTGAGGGTCGAGAAGTTGGAGTCGCGTCACAACACGAACTTCAAGTCGTTCGTGGTACGCGTTCCGACACATCATCTCGAGAAGTTCCTCAAGGAAGAGTTCTGGCCGAAGGGTGTTGTGTACCGCCGGTTTCGTGGCCGGCTACATGACACCAGTCAGCGAAACACGACGCAGACACTTCGTGTGTGTTTGTTAGTTTTTTAGTGTAATTATAATGTTGTATGTATTTATAGTATTTTTAAGTTATATTCATATTGTATTGTATGTGTTTTTTATGGGCCTTGATGCCTGAAATAAATAGATAATAATAATAATAAGGTTCAAAATTTATTGGAAAAATTTTACAGTTTCGGGTAGGTTGATGTGCTGGCGTCTGTACTTTCTTAGTTTGTCTTGCACATTATTGACATCGGTGAAGGAAAACATAGTAAGGAAACCAGGACTTATAGTAACAAACAATAACACATAACATTAGTTACCTATAAGCTAAATTCTTGTTACTAACAGCCTTGCCTTGCCTATGGACTTTTTGTCTGAAATAAATGATTTTTTTTATAGTTAATTTAAGTCTGAAACGCCAACCCGTCTTGATCAATGGTCGAGCCTTCTCTGAATAAGAAGAGACCTTTTCCCTGCAGTGGGACAGTAATGGGCTTATAAAATTTTTAAAACAAAAAGTCACTTAAACTTACTTACTTCAAATTCCAGTCAAAAACGCTCAAGAGCATTCTTTCCTAGATATTGGGGAAACAGTCTTCAAACGACGACTTCAGGTTTCCAGTTACTCTATTGGTCTGAGTGTTTCAAACAACTCGATACTATAAGCGTGTTCACACTTGTACCTACAAGTGTGAACGTATCCATACAAAATGTATGGTCAGCGTCATTGTTATGCTAACAATAAGTATAGGTAGGCTCAAAACAGCTTAAAAAATTCAGGCTGTTATCAAAGTGATAACTTCTAAAAGGATTGAAATAAATAAATGCGTTTGTACATGCATCGCGTACCAACTTTTTCGCAAAGCCTGCATTGGTACATAAAATATCATTCAGTAGCTCAAAGTTACCAGAATACAGAAAATAAAATCGAATTCACCAGTCCAATACTTTGAATATTTTTGGCTCAGCTTCAATTAGTTTTTTTTTCCTGCTAAATTACAAAGAAAGAAAATACATTTATTTAGCACAGACTAAAAGACACACAATACACCAGATAGTCAGATATTAGTCGTACATCAGATAAACACAAAAAAAAAAAAAAAATATTAATATGTAACCAACCAGCGTCTGTGTTCCCTTCTACATTTGACCCGTATGCCTTCAAAGCTAGAGTAAACAGCCATCTTCTGGGCATGCTCGTTCCATCATGGACCTCATCCAGCGCTTTCCATCATGCTTGATCGAGGTTAAGAGGAATTCAGGAATAAAAAAGAAGTAGGTACTTATGTGTGTATTTTTGAAACGTGTTAATGGCCTGTAATGGATTAACCGCTGTATGAGTGTTCGTCAATTTGCAAACCTCCTTCCATTTTTCATTTGGCCTGGCATTGAAGTGCCGAAAGTGACGATACCTCAACACATACCTACTTACTTCCGAAACATCCGGGGCCGCAAAAATACTGAAAGTATTCACCTAAAACAAATTGCATACAGCCTTATTAAATTTTGGCATTTCTAAGAAAGTTTTTAGCAACCAACACGTAGGTAATATGCTAATGATGTGAGTAAACAGAGGTGCTGGCGCGAAGGTGGGAACAACCGTCGTCGGCAAGGTACCTGCGGCTTTGGGAACGCTCCCAAATCCGTTGGTGCCAGTAATTGCGTAACTTTGTTACACCGCAACCACCTCGCCGTACATATGTGACGGTCTTTGCAACCTGTTAGAGTATTATTATTAATATAAGGGTCTAATTATTTGATAGTGGTACCTTATACAGGGTGGCGATTCAGTCACCTGCTGCATCCGTCAAGGGGGTGATTCCACCCGACATTTTAAACAACTTTCGCCATGAAACTCTTATCTGATTCGTGAAAAATATAACATATTCTTATACAACGGTAGACAGGCTATTTCGATGCCTGTATGTTTTTTTTTTACCATCCAGGTATGAGTTTCATAGCGAATGTTGTTAAGAATGACCTATATATATGATGTAGAATGATCCCCTTAACGGATGCAGGTGACTAAAACAATGTGACAATAATAACGAGTCACCGCACGGCGACCGCGATAACGCGCCGCACGGCGGCGGTAGACAATGCAAAACTTCTCAAAACTTCTAACAATTACCTTCATAATAGTCTTAATGTTAACACTACTCTTACTACCGTATTGTAATATTTAGTATTTATTTCTGTATAAGTGATTTGTCTAGACCGACGCCTGACCTTTGGGGAGCACATAAGGACGGTGCGCTCGCGCGCCGCCTTCGCTCTCGGCAGGCTCCACTCCATGTTGAATGCACGCAGCAAATTGTCACTAAAGTGCAAATTGCGTACCTACACCGCGTGCATTCGACCTATCCTGACATACGCGTGCCCCGTGTTCGCGCATGCCAAGCCACACCACCTCCACAGGATGCAGACACTCCAAAACCGATTTCTCCGAAGAGCCACGGGAGCCCCGTGGTTCGTTAGGAATAACCAACTCCATGTTGATCTCAAGATTCCAACTATCCAACAGTGCATGAAACGCCTATCTAGGAGTTTCTTTGACAGGGCTGAGAAACACCCCAACCCCCTCATTTCCTCAGCCACTCAATATGCCCCCTCTAATATCTCAAAAATTCGCCGTCCTAGGCATACTCTCATCACACCCGACGACCCCATCACCATACTCCAAGAGAGTTGTAGGGAAACCAGTACCAGACGTAATAAAAACAAATACAAACCGCGAATCCGGCCCCGCCGCCGAGGCCCTCCGCGACGTCCCTGTAACATCACAGCCCGACCCTTGCTCGACGAGCCAGCCCGCGTAGCTGAGCAAGTAGCTTTAAATTCCCCAAATAATAATCAGACCCAGCCTGACCATTGCTGTCCTCCCTCCAATGACGCACTAAGCCGAGGCCCGAACCCCACAGGGGGTGCCCTTAGTGTCGGTTCATTTAATAAAACATCCTAGTTTGTAAGCCCTGGCTGGGGGCCTTAAAGTAATTTTTGGCCACCACAGGATAGTCCGGTTAAGCAGAAAGGCAACCGTCTAGAGTTGCATCTGCGAGTGGTCATATCAAAAAAAAAAAAATAAGGGATTTGTAATCTTTAGAAATAAATGAATTCAAACCGTAAATCGCCAACTTGTAGGTATATCGTAGTTTAAGAAAACAGCATGTGTCTACGCTTTCCGCAGATTTTTCACAATGTTTTGTGAGTTTTCGAGGGGCTGTACGATTTCTAATGGATACAACATGCAACAGCAATACAATAGCAATGTGCCTACCTATTGAAAAGATTTAATTTATAAAACCTCTAGGTCATCTGCCTAGCCTTTTCCCAACCATTTTAAGGCGATTGGCACACTGCACCGCATTACGCAGCGGGGTGCGTGAAACGGAGCCAAATCAATCCCCGCACGGAGAGCGTTTTTATTGAATTTGTATACAAAAATTTCGCGCGGGGGTACGTTATCTGTGGCCCGCTGCGTAATGCGGTGCAGTGTGCCAATCGCCTTAGGGTCGGCTTCCAGTCTAACCAGATGCAGCTGTATACCAGTATTTTACGTGGAGCGACTGCCTATCTAACCTCCATAACTCAACACTGGGCAACACTATACCTCTTGGTATGACTGGTTTTCAGACTTTCAGACTTCTGGCGACCCGTAACGATTGTCAAATATCCACGAATGACGGCTGGGACCATCAGCTTAACGTGATTTCCGAGACACGGAGTGGTCTCGGTATGTAAATATGGTCACCCATCCACGGGCCGACCACAGCAAACGTAGCTTAACCTGATCGAATGAGCCCCCTCTAGGTATGGATTCAATAAAGTAATAAAACAAAATAGTTACATAACTACTATTGCCACTATATTACAATAAGATTCGTAGCACTTCGTAGCAATTAGTACAAACGTAATTATGATACTCACGAGAAAAGCTGAGTGCATTTCAACTGGTCAAACTTTGGACATGTTACAAACAGCCGTTATTAAAGTTACACACACTCAGTTTTAGGTTAAATTAAGATTGTATTTTGACTAAACTAAATTATTTTATAAACATATGTCTAAGTACATCTAAACTAATAATATTATGGGGAATATTTAACTGCTCCTTAAAAAAAACATATTAAACTTCTAATGATATGCTTTTTCAAATGAATGAAACTCCAAAAACTTTTTTGGGCTTCTAATTTGGGTTCACACTTTTTTAATAAAGGAGCTTCTTTTTAATTTTCTGATCTTTTCTCACAGTTTGTCGCGGTAACTAAGCTAGGATCCAACAAACGGGATAAAAAAGGTGAGAACCGTGACCGACCATGTGTTAACCGAAATGGTCGAAGTCTATTACTTCGACTAATACGGCTTACGCGTGGTCGCCCGTTAGGGCACCCCAACCAAATGGATTAGGTTAAGTTAGATCTAAGACCAACAGCGCGCCAGCCGAGCAAGCAGTTCCGAGCGAGGTGCTTGGGAAAGGTGGTAACAATTACTTTGCTATTTAGTATTTCTGGACCCTACAATAGGAATTGTGGTGTCCACTATGATCTTTTATTAGGGGCTTAGGGTTTAAAGTAAAACTACCAGATTATCAGTAAGTGCACAACAACCCAAAGGACACATCCAGTCGCCACGGAGGGTAAAGCGTGACTGCCTCACAGAACACTAAAATAACCTAGGTGGGGACTGACCCGAGCAGCGTTGCCATTGAGTGGGACTGCCTCGAGCAGTGTTGCCATTGAGTTGTGTGCATTGTGTTGTTTAATAGTACATCTGTACATCACAGCAATGACCCCCAAAAAGGAATTATTAGAGGTTCACAAAACGAGGCACTCGTCATCATTATATAAGAGTGTTGAATAATATTTTTGGGACCAAATAAACACAGGTAATTTCTGGAAGTAGACGTTTTATAGTATCGACAGTTGATTTTATGGAACTGATGGACGCTGGTGAAGGCGCCAAACAAGTAGCCGAATTCTGGGCCGAGTACATTTAGATTGCTGTCGACACGCTAAGAAGAAGAAGACAGTTGATTTCCAAGCAAACGAAGTTGCGGGCAGAAGCTAGTGTATAATATGTCGCAGTAAGTTGGTTGAAGCCGTGATATACTTAGGTAGGTATTTCCCTAGGGTAATAGCTATATACCTACCCTAATAAAGTTATATGAAAGCGGTTCATAACTGTCTTACTAGAAATATAACTATCTTACTAAACTTATTTAGTAAAATAATTATAAGTAGATATTTTCTTTGATTTGCACAACTGGTTACTCATCCTTACTCCATACTAGTATTATAAATTCGAAAGTAACTCTATCTGTCTGTAGGTATGTTACTTTTTCACACCTAAACCACTGAACGAATTTCGATAAAATTTGGCTGAGAGATAGATTGCATCCCGGGGAAGGACATAGGATAGTTTTATTATAAATTCACTGATACCAAAAACAACGCTCACAAATGACTGTCCTCCAACTTTGTCAATTCTTCAGAAGCCCATATCTCAGCAATAAAAAAAATAGTGTTTACATATTTATGTCTACTAGAAGTATAACTGACCGGAATTTAAACAAATTTCACGAACTCACTTTTTTTCGTTCCCCGCTTTACGTGAAATGCTATACATGTGATTTTGATGTATCTCGGATCAACTGTTGTAGATTGGCTTTAGCGCCTCAATAACACTTTTGATCAAAAGTGTTATCCCTCTCACAGATAAGCTGTTTGAAGTTTTGTTATTGGGAAATCAGTAACAGATAGGTGTAAATCTTGCACTTTATTTACATGTAAGCTGGATTTATGTTCTGGCCGTAAATTGTACACTGTAAACCACTCCAGTTAACTACCTCGCACACTATGCGACATGCGAATTTGACAGTTCGACGACAAGACGCTGACCTGTCGCATGCTACTGTCATCGGTTGTGCGCGTGCACCGTGCGTTGACGCTGAGGCGAGACGCTGCGACAAGTAGGTACAGAGAGCGTGCGACTCCCCAAGCCTGTCATTGCGGTCAGCGGGATTGTCCGAAAGGGTTTCCGCTGGCCCGAAATATAAAAGGCTAAGGAAGGAACACGGGTGGGTTTTAGTCAGTAAAGTAAGAGTCTGACACTCCCTTCCGCTCCACCCACAGCGGGACTCATTTGATGATATTCCCATCCGCAAAAAAAAAAATCCTGTCATTGCGAGTCTGCAACTCGAGGCGAAGTGCGCGGAGCTTTGAACAAAATGTATGGAAATGATTTGCTGCAAACTGTCATTGCGTCTAGTCACCAAACTGTCGCAGTCGCATGTCGCATGTGTTATGGTAAACAATAAAGCTTATTCAATTAATCTAAATAAATTATTTCAGGTTATTGGAAGCTTAGCCCTGGCCGGGTAGGTAATGGATTACCTACTATAATCTGGGCAGAAACAAGACGATGTTCGGTGTAATATTCTGAAAGCGCACCTATGGCTACCAGACACGCTAGATATGAATTAAACACTCTGTTTGGATTAGTCTGCTTACTTGGATGTCGAAATGTTGTGGGTGCTAACGGTTTATAGTCTTATGTTTCATTCGATTAGTGTTTACAATGCCTTAAATTACACTTACGACACACTCACTACCTACTAAACTCATCATCATCAGCCAAGCCTTTTCCAATTATGTTAAGGTCGGCTTCCAGTCTAACCGGAGGCAGCTGAATACCAGTATTATACATGGAGTTACTGCCTATCTGACCTCCACAATCCAGTTACTGGGTAATACGACACCCCTTGGTCAGACTGCTGTCAGAGTATCGGGGTTCTGACGACCCGTAATGACCGTCAAAGATCTATGACAGCTGGGACCAACGGCTTTCCGAGGCACGGAGGGGTATGTAAAGATAGTCATCCATCCACGGACCAACCGCGGCAAGCGTAGTTTCACCTGATCGATCGACCCGTGCCGCTACATACTAAACTACTCTTGAATAAGTCATTAGATATAATTCTGAAATTCGAGTTAGTAATTTATCATTTACAACCTTAGAGACAACTTTCCCTTAAATGAAAGCCTTAAAACACAACATGACAACGTAATGCTACAACAACTTCTTCATTACTTTCGCTGATAGTCGTCTTAATTTACACAATTAAAAATATTATAGTACTTATACCTACCGTATAAGTATAATGTTCCCACTGCTGGGACACAGACCTCCCCCCGCTCACGGGAGTGGGCCGTAATACACGGCGCGGGCCCAGTGCGGGTTGGTAGAAGTCACATGTCTTCGAATTTTTTGTTCTAGGACATGCCGGTTTCCTCATGATGTTTTCCTTCACCGTTTTGAGAGCAGTGGTGATGAAATAATTTACACAAAGTAAAGCGCCTGTCAGTCAATCCAAGTTTATTCCTAAGACATTTTGTTCTTCGATACCTATTTTCATTCTCTCCACGTAATTGGAAGAGAAGGGACAAATTATTGGGAGGCTGTCTTCAAATTTCTTCATTTACTTTTGTAATAGGATAATAAGTATTGTCTTTCGAATAAATAATTGTACTTAATGGATTTTCGGTCATTTGTTTGCTTTGTCTTGTCACAGGGAAGTTAGAACTTGCAATCCTTGCGAAATCTATGTTTTACACGATTGGGGAAAAGTCGTTTAAATAAATAAATATAAATAAGGTGGTTATACCTACTCGACTTGTATGAAGTTACGGGGATTCATGTTTTTGACCTTGGGTTTGTAGTAAGTAATGTATTGTTGGGAATTTTTAGTCCGTTCGCATATAAACTTCGATCCGGAGCACTATTTGCATCGCCCTCTGATCTGCAAATGCAAGTGTTTTGTTGCACGTTTCGATAGTTGAATGTGAGTTAATAAAATTAAAAGAACGCAGTTTTCTTTATTGGTAGGTACCTACATACACCTACATACTGACATAGCCCGAAGAAGGTCAATGGGGCCGAAAGGTTCTAGAGTGGCGACCGCGTAGCGGAAGATACGACGGCGTTGGAAGGCCTCCCCCACAAGGTGGACCGACACCCTTTTGAATGCCGCAGGAACCCGTTGGTTGAGAGTAGCACAGAACCAGTTTAAGTGGAGGTGCTTGGAGGAGGCCTATGTCCAGCAGTGGACGTCTTTCGGCTGAAATGATGATGATGATGATGACCTACCCAATTAAAATCATAAACATAACATGAAAAGAAAATCAGATTTAAAGTTATCGATGAAGGTTTTATAACACAGTAGGTATTTATTTTGTTATTTTCAAATAGGGCATCAGAAATGCATCCGTATCGCTGTCAACAAAAATACTGGAAAATTGTCCAAAAGACTGAAGCCAAGTTGAATGGCAATGCTGATTCTTTTCCCAAATTAAATAAAAGCTTGTAAAAATAAGCCAGCCCTCTGGCCACGTGAAGAGTCGACCATCCGCATTCTGTCTCGAAAAACCAAGTTGGTACTCGGCACCCACTTTATTTACCATTACTGGGTAACCTATTACGAGAGTGTTCTTACTAAACTCTTATCCTAACTTATTATTATAATTACCTACATTTTGTAACTTATCATGGTTTCAAGGAAACTTTATGACTGATATGTTATGGGTTAATTATAATAAAGTCGAGGCCTCAAATAATTTAAGAAAATGGGTTTTCTATTTGTTGCCTTCCAAATATAGATACGCTGTTCACGTTTTTGGATACGACTAGCATGGGTGTTGTGTGGGAAGTTATGGTTTCGTCGGCAACAAAAATCTTATAAGTATTGGATTTCTGCACTATAGTTTTTTATCGTTATCGGGATGTGGGTGTAATTTAAGCTTCTGCCCACGGCTTCGCGTAGGTGTCGGAAAATATCCCACGGGAACCTATAGCCGGGATTAAAAGAATGTGTTAATCATCCAGGTAATACACTATCTGTGTGCCAAATTTCATCCGTTTAGCCGTTTTTGCGCCAATCCGGAACATAATATCCCGACAGAAAGCAAAACGGACAAAATTCATCGTTACTATTTTTGTACTTATGTATATTAGTAAGAGGCGGATATCACAAAAGTCTTGTAGCGACATATAGAGAAAGTTCTCCGTCATTTAGTTTTCCGAAATTAAAATTTCTGTTTTATTTCATGCAGAAGGTACAACCATTTTGCACAAACAAGACTATGTATAGTGAAATGATAGTGTCTGCAAAGTTTACACCCACACACACGGGTCACACAATAGTAAGATAATCAGCGAAGTATGCATCTCAAACACCGGTTAAGCGAACCAAATGCTTTGTTACGCAGCACATCAGCTCTTGAACATCCCACAACTACAAACGCACCGCCGACACCAAAGCCACAACACTCCACTGTACGGGGCTTGTACCCAATTTGAGGTTTTAAATTAGCATATCTTAACTGCACGGAGTTACACAACACACTGCTAATGATGAACATGTTGTTGTACTAGAGAATTAGTCACTGTGAAAATACATCTGGGTAGTCAAAGTCTACGTTGTTTGTGTAATAACGAATTTGAACGCACTTTATGAGCTTCACGTTGATGCAAGTTGAGAATAGAGAACAAGCATCTATTCAAACTGTCACGTTTTGTTACAAAATGAACTCCTGGCTCCCTGGCCAACTATCATCGGACCAGGCACAAGTTACACTGCAAACAGAAAATGGGGAATCGCACTTTTCGGACACTAACTAAAAGTAATAAGAGAATCCGTTGAATACACGGGAACTTTACAAAAATTTCAATATGTTGAATAGAAAACGGCAATTTGTTATAAGTGGCGTCGTGTAAAGTTGTGCAGTTTATGTGAAAAGTTGTAGACACGATGTGGAACTCTAGTGCCTTGCAAACTTGAGGACAAGTGCTGGCGACGTGACGTTCTCCCATTTAGTGTCTTGAAATCTTACCTAGACAAATATACTTCACGCTCCGCAGAAACAGGATTTCCTTGTTTATAATATGAACAGAATTCGTTATTATGTTAAAATGTATAAGTTTGTTGTGATGCATCTTCGTGAGTTTATACAAATGCGGTAGAAAATGGTAGTTTTAAAGTACGCTCTGAAGTTGTATGACACTACTCTGAAATAATATTCACTTTGCGGATAACTACCGCTTACTGTTTACATTTTAATTATGGACGCTTTGAGGTATTAAGGTTGACCGTAATTGTTTAAAACATTATTGTCTTTTCTGAGTTTTGTATTTGATAAATGAATTTGAACCGAGCGGGTAACCGCTGTTCCTTCCTTTCCCGTCTTTTTGTGGTTATAAACCCCTCTCGAATGAAAGGAAAGGGAACGATTAAAGAAACAATGTCGGTGGTATCTGTAAACGGAAAACTTTTTGACATTTATAAGTGGTTAGGAAGACAGAATCAATCTATAAACACGAACCCTGTTGGGACATCCAACCTTTAAAATTAGATGTATTTTGTAACTTCACAACGCAATGTCTTACAATATAAGTAGATATGCTTTCAGTTTCTGGTATATCTATCTTTAAACTAACACTAACAATTTCCAAAAATATATTTTTACATGTTTATTTTCAAGTTCGATCGAAGTTTTTGATGCCCTGAGATTCTTTTCCTTTTTTTATATAAATTTACATATTATTAACATTACTTTATTAATATTATTTTACGTCTGTTCTGTTAGTTTACTTATTATGTAAATACAAAATAATAAAAATAAAGTCATCTATAATTATATTAACCTAGTTCGATACAACTGCAACATGAACAGTCACGAGCACCAATATGTCAACACTTGGCAACTTTTAATTGCGATTTTTTCACGAAATAACGAATGCAACGTTGAAATACGACACTTTACATATACCTATGGGTTCGAAAATACTATGTTCCTATTATTATAAAATTTCATTCAAAAATAAAGGAGAAAATCGCCTTTGAATAAAGCCAAGTGTATACATACTTTTGCTCGTGACTGAACATGTTAACTTTGTGTTGACAACACAAGTTCCAAACATGTTTTTTTTTACTTATGAGTCCGACACGAGGCTCCGTCAAAAACAGTAACGGTATCGAGGCCGGCTGAAAGCAGAAATTAGTCAACCAGGAAAACTGAAATATGCGCATTGGGATAACCTCCATTACACACGAAATCTCGTAAAAACAAGTGAAAAAATTCAATGAAACTTATGTACAGTCAACAAAGGATATAAGTATATAGGAGCGTCGGATATAGTTGCAGTTTACTAAGAAACCGATGGAGTTCTGGACTGAGATTTAATTTAATAAATGAGCTGTTTGTTTTCTATTAATAAAATCAAATTTTATTCGAGAACATCCAACGGTTTCTTAATAAACTTCAACTATATCCGACGCTCCTGTATACTTATATCCTTTGTTGACTGTACATAAGTTTCATTAATACCCAAGAGTTTCATTACAAATTATAAAGTAATTTACTTTTCTCTCTACGACTTGTTTAACATGTCAGAACATAATAAAACGTTATAAAAGGCTTCTTATTCTGTAAACCGAATACCTACAAAGTGCAGATATCTACACAATCCTAGAATACAGGCTAGCAATACGCTTGAAGTTAAAACCACATATCTACTGTTGTTTCAATTAGTATCTTCCGCCTTCACTTCCATTGGTTTTGCTTTGCAGAATGAACGTTTGAGTACCTATACCACATGTCGGGGTTACTGAACCTGCGCTACTGTTTGTTTACGTTATGTTCTCGATAGCATAAATCTCACTGGGAAGGTAAGAAGTGTTACTCAGCCACATAAAAGGAAAGTAGAAAAGTTTGCACTGCCGTGTTGTATATTTAAAGGGAGTTGGTACTTCGTTTCCGTTCCTCGAGTCGTGTTTATCAAGATGGCGGGTACTATGGTGTGTACCGATAGTAGGGCGCCTGTTCCAAAAATAATTAGACACGTATGAGATGTTCGCCTCAATACAGGAAAACATTTATGAGTGTACGCGATGTGTAAACGATAAAACGTATACCTTTAATGACTGTTTATATTTAGATATTTGTTATTTTAGAACTGAACGGTTTTCGGATCGCTCTCGACAGATTTTCGTGTTTGATTAGTATATATTCTGATATTGGAGTTTGTTATATAAGTAGTATGTTAAGTGGTTCGATGTGTGATTGGTTTGATTGCTTCCTATTCAGTACCCGGCTGGAAATCCTTTGAGAATCGAAATTGGTTTTTTTTAAATTCACCTATCTTTTTAAATGATTAGAAAAATAACTTTAGACATCCAGGGGGTAGGTTCTTCAAACAACCAATATTTATTACAGACTAGCTGCGCCCCGCGGTTTCACCCGCATAAGTTTCGATCCCGTGGGAATATCGGGATAAAAAGCCTATATGTTAATCCAGGGTGTCAGCTACCTCCATACCAAATTTTATCAAAATTGGTCCAGCCGTTTGAGCGTGAAGAAGTAACAAACTTATACACACACACACTCACAAACTTTCGCCTTTATAATATTAGTGTGATTTTTATTTTTTGTGGGACTTAAATTTAAGTAAATAATGAGTAAATACTTTTACCTCAGGTACCTTTTTGTCCATTGTTGTTTATTTGAGTTTACATGCACAAAATTACAGAATAAATAATCCCACGGCATTGATTGTCAAGTATTGCACGTTTAGTGACTGTTATAATTAAATCGACGTCATCATCATCATCTTCCTGCCCTTATCCCATGTTACTTGGGGTCGGCGCAACACGTTTTCTTCTTCGATTCTCTCCTGTCAACCGTCACGCTATCATTCACTCCCTTCTCTTTCATATCATTCCTCACACAATCCATCCATCTTTTCTTCGGCCTTCCTCTCCCTCTCCATCCATCAACATGTATATCCATCACTCTTTTAGTCACATGCGTTTCGTCCCTTCTCATCACATGCCCATACCAAGACAAACGATTTCCTTTCAACTTTTCTGTCACTGGCGCCACTTTCAAACTTCCTCTTATATACTCATTTCTTACTTTATCCATTCTCGTCACTCCACACATCCATCTCAACATTCTCATTTCCGCTGCATGCAATCTTTTTTCATCCGTCTTCTTCACGTATATCAATAATTAAATCGACGTATTATATTAAAATTAACCAGGTAACCACCACCTGGTTAATTTAAGGTATATTTTTATATTGCCATTGTCAGTCTGTTTTGTAGTGTTTGATTATTATTTGTGGTATACAATAAAATACATAAATAAATAAATTAGCAACATAACTGAAATTACCAATCCGTTTGTCAATCATACTGATTATGCATCATTTTCCGATTATGACAACGTCATCACCATTATTGGTTAATTTTATCAACAATTCATCACCGTTGAGATCTTGGATTAGGTACAGTCAGCAAAAGAGATAAGTACCTATGCAGGATCGTCGGATACAGTTGAAGTTTAGTAAGTAAACGATTTTAATTTTGTTTTTTTTCTATATGTACGATTTGTGTACTTAGGTACCTATTTACGTAGAAAAAAAAACAAATGAAAAGTATTTTCGAACGATGGTGGTCTATTGTGAACTTGAGGAGGGCAAGCGCAAGCAGGGCGGACAGCTCCTCAGGTATAAAGATGTGCTTAAGCGACACTTTAGCAGGTGCGACTTGGTAGCAGCAAGCAGCTTAAAGACTTGAGTTAAGAGGAGGACTTTGGTTAAAACCAAAGTTCTCGACTTTGAATTACGGCGGCGCCATGATCTTGATGTCAAGCGTGTTTAATTGAAAGCCCGACCACCTACGGCAATTATCTATAATTACATAGATGGTGTGCTCACTGCTGTCAGATGTAAAATAATTGTGAACATACTGTAGCAGATTGTATTACACGCGCCATAACTGAAACTATGGAAGGGCTTTGAAGGCTCACGTTCTTGGCATACTGATTTACGAGTACCTATATAGGTTTCTAGCGTGGCCGCCATTTCGAAAAAGAAACAAAATGGCGGACAGGTAGCTTTGCCAGGTTCCATATAAAAATCTTCAATCCACTTTCAGATGAACCGACTAGAACTTAACTTTTTATGATATTTGCAGCATAATTATTATTTGCGAAGTCATGTGCGCCGACTTCGTTTTATTCAACCTACCGATCAGATTCATGTATTCTGACTATTTTTGCTCTAAAATGGCTTGTAATCGTAAAAGATCGAGTACTAGCAACTGTAAAAACTCAGCAGAAATATGTGAGTAAATAAGGCATAAAAATGTCCTCATAGGTACACATCTAATCTGACTTCTTGCGAATACATAAAAACGATAAGATGTGTGAACGTTATGACAAAATTCAAATTTATCGCTCTCGCATTACATATTCGGAAAAAGAATGGTAATGTCTTGATATTATGATAATAATTCTTATAAATAAGGCTACATTTTTTACATAAGATGGATGGAAAGTTATGCCGTTCCAGGTTTAAAAAAAACAATTTTGATCTTGTATTTTTTGCTTTCTTGCTCGCCAGCTCCCTGTATTTCTTATCGCTTTCTGATCTTGAGTAACTAATACCATTTTTTTGTTCAAAGATAACATGCTGGAAATGATCAGCTGGTACATACTTGTATTATTTTAATACATAATTTTTCCCAATTTTACAAGGTTCAAAATATAAAATAATTTACATGATTCCAAATAATAAAATGGAAAACGAGACCGACGAAGAAGTAAATTCAATGAAAAAGTTTACCATATTTCTTCATTGAATTCGAATTTAATAAAAATTAAAAGTATTATTGCTGAAACAAATATTCAGTTTCAATAAGCCGGCACTGCATAATGTTCAAAAGAAAATTAATATTTCAACTACTATCTCATTTTACATCCATCAGTTTCCACCACACGCCAATAAAGGCTTCAAACTTATCCATTTAAAAATCAAAGTGTTCAAATAAACTGAGATAACTGCTACCAACTACGAGGCGTTGAATAAAACATCGTTCGATGAATAATGACCGACTGCATTATGTATTACCTGTGGTATTCTTTGACACAGAATAGGTATGTACTTACAGAAGATTCACAGGAGGACCAAGGTGAACGACATAGCCTGAAGAATTGCCAATCTTAAGTGGGGTGCGGCGTAATGCTTGCAGAACGGGTGGCCGTTGGAGCCGAAATGAACTAGAGTGGTGACCAAGTACCAGAAGTCGTAGCGTGGGTAGGTCTCCCGCAAGGTCACAAGGTTGATCTGGTAAATGTCGCCGGAACCCGCTGGATGCGAGTAGCACACGACCGGTCGATGTGATGACGCTTATCCTTGGTCCAATGTACAGCAGAGAACGTTTTTCGGCTAAAACGATGATGAGGACAGAACGAAGCAAAACTAAGTGAAGCGTGTCTATGTGTGCGAACACTTTCGTTCATTGTATGGAGCCGGCTTTCTGTACCTCTCTATTCTGTGACTTTGGGGAGTTCTACGTGCTAATGGGCGATTACGAACGTTTACACACAAATTAATTTTAACTGCGATGCAACTGATACTGATAGTGATGATAGATTGCTTGCGAGGACTGCCAGATGTTTTATTGTTGTTTTCATTTTGGGATTAATTAAATACAAACGGTTTTTTTAATACAAAAATAATTGTCTCCGTTTTATATCATTCAATTTAATCTTTTGATAAATCTTGTGTTGTTTTTTCCTTTTGTATTTTGCCTTTTTTTATGTATATATGTAAAATAAATTTTAGAGACAATTTATTATTCGATTAAAGACAGACGCCTTTTTCCCAGGAGGGGTAGACAGAAACTACAGAAAGCCACCTGCTGCGATCCTTATACAGGGTGGCACTTGGTAGGGACATCAACGTGCAAACTGAAACCATGAATTCATCACATGATTCTAGACCGGCCTAGCGTAGAAATTTTTCGTCGGTTATCAAAAAAAAACTCACATGTCACGATAGCTGTACGGTTTGTAGTCCTTCAAACCCTAAACCGGCCATGGCGGCATGATCGGAGACTAGCCTTTGGCGCGGGAGATATTATAGTGCATAAGTATGCAGTCTCTCTTCCCAAACAACATAATAGGTGTCACTGTCCACAGACGTCCGACCTTTATTATTAGCTAAGTACTTTTCATAATAATAAACTTCCAGACCATTTTAAAACTTTCAGAATCAAAGGTATAATGACCTCGTCCAACCTTTTCAAATTTCAAATCTACACTCAGAACATTTAAGTACTTTGTTAATGTTCATAGTGAAAACTTCTCTATTATATTTTGTTCTATTATTGTTCTACGATGTTTGTTTGTTGTACAAAGCCATTAAGCTTAGCGAATGTGAACATTGCATACATTTTAAGCAGGTATCTAATTATTTTAACTTGGATTACATTTTGTTTGATATGTCACTGTTTTTTTCGTTATAAAACTTCGCTCTCTACCTTTGATAACGTTGGAAAATGCCAGGGGTTGTTAGGGGGGGGGGGGGTGGGAATCTTGCGGCATCGGATTTACAAAAATGCTGGATGAATGAATTCTAACTGAAATGAACCTACGATATTTGATTTTCGTTTGTGTATGTCACACCCCCTTTATTCATAAACGTTGCATAAAGTTAAGCAGTGATTAGCGACTGTTTAATCATACATTTTTGACGTTTAAACGACACTCAACTTTATGAATTCCCTTTGTGAATAAGTCGTTGTAGTGCCTTACAAATAAATAAATACGTATAGATGTGACGCGTGCACTGTCCTATATTTCCTCGCAAAATGCCCATCGATCCTTGCCGATACTCCGTCAGGTGTGAACCGTGCCTAATATTTGTATGTAAACACAACGAGCGCTCAAACTTTTGATGACTTGGTATTGTCACAAACAATGAGCGGATACACATCAGATTTGTCAAAGTGAAGGATTTGTTATATAAAGGGCGACAGGTTTAACGAGTTAATGTCACTTCTAAAGTTAATACACTCAACGCTTTGTTTATAACAAGCGGCGTTACATACGCAAACTGTATGAAACTTGGGCTTAGCGTGTTTGCATGTGTGTAAACTGCGCCTTAGTTTATACGTAACTCGTTAATATGTAGGTTTACCTCTTTGATTTTGCTGCGGTAAGAGTGTTTGGAAAATGCTATCGGCACGTACTTGAGAATATATTATTACCACCCATCCATTTTTCATGTCTCATCCATTTTGTGTGGGTGTTAACTCTCAAATTTTATTATTATATTAGCAGCGCTTATTACCTTCAAAGTTCTAATAGTTTCTAACAGTCCTTCCATTCCAGTTTCTAAAAATCCTAAGATTTACCGTAGTTCGGGCTTTTACATTAACATAATTATTATGTTTAGAAACATATTCTATTTCTGTGCTCCCCTTCTCATCCAAGTTCAAAAAACTGTTCTTGCTACTTATGGCCATCGTTTATCTACAAAGAACCGGCAAATGACTCTGATTGTTAAATTTATTTCAGCTAACTTCTTTTCATGGGTCGACTTGGAAAGCATCCAATATTTTTTTTTACATAACATGCTTAATGCCAATTGCAAAAGCTTCGAACATGTGGCTATAAGAATTTGTGAAAAATTAACCGTAATAATGGGTGTGGGTGTTACATGTGTGAATTGCTTTTATAATGGGACACTGCATAAAGGCAATTCACACTATAGTTTATAGGTAGGTTACTAGAATAGATACTAGCACTGTTGAGTTGAGAGCAATGGTGGCCCAGTGGAAACGGCCGCGACTTACGAACCCATACAGGCACTTTACTGTATGTAAATTATTTCATCACCAATCAAAACGGTGAAGGAAAACATCGTGAGGAAACCGGCATGTCTTAGAACCAAAAATTCGAAGATATGTCTCATCCACCAACCCTCACTGGCCCCGCGTGATGAATTCCGGCCCACTCCGTCTCACAGAGAGGACGCCTGTGTCCCAGCAGTGGAAACTTTATAGTCTGATATTGTAGCGCTGTCGCTGAAACAGATTGCTCAATTTTTGTGTTAAAGTACGAAAGAAAAATTTGCGTATTTATTTGACAGACCTTCAACGCCTTTGTTAAGACATTCTGTTTTTCATTCATCACTTAAGTCATCACTTCATCATTCATAATTTCTCACCGACTTTTTAAACTACGCGTAGTTTTAATAGTTTGTGACGGGGACACTAGTGTCTCCTAACCAAGTTCAACGACCCCAAGAGTTAAACAAACGAATCTTCTAAACAAACCTTCAAAAGGCTTCCACAGACGGACGGGACGCCACTCTAGTAGAACAATTTCTATGAGAACGTCATGGAAATTGTTCTACCAGAATCGCGTCACACCGTCGCGTCACGCTTGTCTGCAGGAGACTTAAATCAAACTACTGAGAATTCTATGTATTCATGTACCCACAGTTTTACTAGACAGTGGTCGTCGGAATAATCCGGTAATTTACACGACAAGACTGTAGTGAAGATGGAGGTCAGACTAAATAACATGGAATCAACTGAGCTTAAGTTGTAACGATATACCGTCGGTTTATTTAACGTAGATACTCTATATGACGGAACTGTGGCTGCTAGAATAAGATTTTGGTACGAGTTGCGAATTTCGAGTGCGAATTCTCGGAATGGTTCTGTAGAAATTCTTGACTAAATTGATCATGGCATTGAAGTGAGGTCTATGCCAAGCATATAGACTGAAATAATGATGTAGGTAGTCCCATAATCTACCAAATTTCCAAACAATTCTCGAATTAGATTTGTGCCCAATAAAGGCAAAAGGTTCGTTCCTTATCATAATCATAATCAAAAGCCATTTATTCAAATTAGGCTGAGAATCAACATTTTTCGAACGTTAAAATTAGTCTCCCAAAACGCCCGCCCTTCACCACTTCCTAGTGCTTTAGCTGGGAAGAAGTGGCGCAACAGACTCCCCAGCAGCACAGCGGCTATCTGTTCTGTTAGAAAAACCAGATTGTAGTTTTACAAAGTACCTAATTAACATTACAAGCCACAAGATGATGTATACCTACCCCTGCATAACCCTTTGGGTATCAACGACTATAGAGTTGTAGACACAGGTATGTCGATGTTTTAGCATATCGATATATTATGCCTTTTATTGCTTTCAAGCTGCACAGGTCGGCTACATGTTACGTTTGCAGTAAATCCAATACGTTACGATTGCATGTCGCTTCATACGGTGCCAATTCACTCCGTGTCGGGTCCGCTTGGGACTCAGTATCGTAAATAAAATAGTGACGTGCTACACACACGTAGATCTTACTAGGATAGCCAGAAACCCAAAAATAACTTGCTCCAATCTGAGATATGCACAGAATATTAAATTAACGTTGTTTCTTGAAAGAGAGACGAGGAACATGAAACTAAATTGCTGCGGCTGCCCCAGAACACTGACAATTTGGAAACTATTTCAATTGGCGAAATTGATTAGTCAAACAATTGTGTATTACCAATATTAATATAGCATCTGTCGTGTCTTATGAAGCTTGTCTATGCAGAATTAGGCGCACAGCTGCACGCCCGCTTGCATATTATTTGCTTGTAGCCGACTCAGCGCGTGTTGGCTGGCTCTTTGGAAATAAGCCGATTTGCCCCGAGACGATTCCATTAAAATATTTCGCATCAATAACGCGGTACCTTTAGTTAACGAATAGAACCGAGTGCTGGAATCGATATTGAAGCAGAATCGTTTTCATTACGGTGAGCTGTTTTCATTGTGGGGGTGGTGATCTGTGAATACCTTCTAAAAATACTTTAGTGCGCAATTTGCTTGAAGTAAGTACTATATAAGTACCTATTTAGGTTTAAAGAATAGACTGAAGTTTGTTAGTACCCACTTACATCATTATTTGGTTAGGTACCTATATTAATTGGATAATAGGCGATGGTTAAACAAATAAGGTACCTACCTAATCTTTTCTTAAGAATATAACTGTTTTATTCTAATAAGTTTAAAAATTTTGGTCAAGTCCTTTTCAGGGTTCCTTACCCAAAGGGTGCCAACGACAGGACCCTATTACTAAGTTTCCACTGACCGTTCGTCCGTTCGTCTACCAGCAGGCTGTATCTCATTAACTTTAACAGGTAGGCCGTTGAAATTTTTACAATGTGTATTCCTATTGCCGCTATAACAAACAAATAATAAAAATAATATTAAAAATTAAACGGGGTGTTCATACAAGAAACGTGTCTCTTTCGTTGTTTTTTTTAGATAAAGGATTATTTACAACAAGGTAATGGTATTATTGCATCACACGTTTGCCGAAATTAGGTCAGTAATAAACTTAGTAATTAGCTAATCTTACTAATTATCATTTCTATACCATTTCCAAATTCGCCGAACCTAATCTATTTAGTTTGGTCCATATTTGTGTTCACAATTACATTGCCCCGATGTGTTTGTTTTGTTATGAACAAACAAATGCAAAATCAGTTGATCACAAATCAATAGGCTTCAGTATAAAATATTGCTATCTCTATTGCATATTTTAGCAATTGATCGCTTTTTTACGGTAGAAGATGCGATTAAACGATGTCAATTTACTGCAATCTTGCCCGTTTTTACGGCTTTAGAGATAAAAATTTACGACTTTCGTAGCATTTTTTCTTGATATTCAAGGATGATCTGACATCAAGAATTATTTGTAACATTTTGTATCGTAGAAAACAGTATTTCAACGGCTCTTTGACCGCTTTTTGAAAATAAAACCATACATTGGGGCGGAATCGCGTGATTTTCAGAAAGTATCAAATAAAATACAAGCATTATTCAAAGACCTTTGCCGTTTCAAATTAATCTCCGTCAACGTTTCCGTAACCACAAAAGAAGGAAACATTTTTACATAAGCGAAGCTCGCGACGCGACGGGTGCATGTCAAAACGCAATATACCTAATAAAATCAGCATTCAGGGATCGATGTGTAAGTACTTAGCGTGACACGGCTGCTGCCTGTGGCAGTTTTGCTCGGACAGCCTTTTCAAAAGATGAGAAATAGTTATTTTCTCGTTGTGGACTCCCCACGACGATTAATCATCCTAACTCAGCGGGAGGCACGGATTGACCTATGTACACTTACGCCACTTCAGACTTTCGCCTTTGTTCGTTCACTGCACTATTGTCTAAGAACCTCATTTTAACACCCTCTTACCAAATAAAAACATTTATCAAAGACGGGAACGTTTGTGAAACTTAGCCACACGAAACAAAATAAGAACTGTAGGTTAATGGGGTTTTTTATGTGTTTTAGGAAAATACAAACTGATTTTGATTGTGTTGTTACATCTCAATTAAATGCTCAAATTAATTAATAATTATTTATTTAATACAGAGCAATAGGTACATGACATAATATAGTTATGTAAAATAGAGAGAGAGAGACTGATAAGTGCGAGTGCGTTCCAGATTCACAGATTGATGGTAACTTTTGACGATTGGTTTTCATACGATTTTCTAATCCCTAAAATATGTAGAACGTCCAAAGAGTAAATGACATTTTATTCAACAGGTTAGTAGAAAAGGTCTTCCTAAGCAGCGGTTTTATTAATGCCTGCACATTTCTCAAACTCCCTGAATCCTTGAATCCCAGACGCAAAACGTATAAACTGGAATCCACTCAGAAAACTATTTCCTCGTAAAAACAAACAGGGACGACACCGCATTCTGTCTATTTGCGAAAACTTTCCTTTGGCACATGTTTAAAATTAAATTAATATTTACTTTAAAATGTGACTTCGTAGGGAAACTTATTTTATACGAAGCGAATAGTCTAGTCAAGTGTAGGTCTCTTAATAGGAGGTCAAGGAATTTGCTCTCAATACGGATAACTGGAAGCTAGGTATCCTACAAAAGCATAGATACAGAATCTTATCTTTTAATCTAAGCCTGAACATTGAGGAATCAGGACTGGCAATCACAAGCTCGTCTAATCCCTAACCCCGCAGAAATCACGAAATTCTTATATGAACCTCTGTCAAAACATATTTAGATTACTAAACTTGAATATAAATATAGTAGGTACCTACTGCAGAGATTATTTGGTGCTTACATGCAACCTCCGCGAGTCCGTAAAAAGTTATTGGCAAGAATTACGAAACAAACATTCATTTAAATAAGGAATAGCACTAAAAACAATGGGGAGAAACCTCGTCTGATACCTAACCCCGCAGAAATCACGGAATACTTACTTGAATATAAATATAGTAGGTAGTGTAGACATTATAGCCTATTTGGTGCTTACATGCGACCTTCGCGAGTCCGTTACAAGTTATTGACAAGAATTACGAGACGAACATTAATTTATTTAAATATAGAATAGCAGAAAAAACAGTAGGGAGTCAGCACACTAATTGCGTAACGCTATCAATCGGAATCTGAATCATTTTGAAGCAAATTGCTAATCCATTGCTTCATAAGTTCGAAAAATTTGTCTGCTCAACGCGTAAATAACGCAATGAATGTTGTTAAACTGTCAAACAAACTGATTGATTTGCTGATTACTCATCCTATTGATTTACTCATCCCGGTACTAATATCTCGTAAAGCTGCTCACAATCATCATCAGCCTAGCCTTTTCCCAAATATGTTGGAGTCAGCTTCCGGTCTAACCGGATACAGCTGAATACCAGTGTTTTACATGGAGCGACTGCCTATCTGACCTCCACAACCCAGTTACTGGGTAATCGATACCCCTTGGTGGTTGTCAAACTTTCGGGCTTCTGACTACCCGTAACGACTGTCAAACATCCACGAATGACAGCCGGGACCAACCGCTTAACGTGCTTTTGCGTTAAGCGAGCGAGCGAGGGCTCGGTATGTAAAGGTTTGTCACCCATCCACAGACCAACCGCGGTAAGCGTAGCTTAACCTGATCGATCAACCTGTGCGGCTGTTATTATTTAGCCACAGGCCCCTCCGTAAAGCCCTCACAGTACTATCCATAATGTTGGGAATCTTTCGTGGACCATAATACCATGTAGATCTGGGGGCACAGTAGTGCCCCCGCCAAGTCGAGCCAAGCGAAGCGCAGGGGCACTACCTACCTTTCGAAGCAATTCGTCGTTTTTTTAACCCTCATAACTTGGCTTTGGATTATACCAGATAAAAATAATTCTTGATGTCAATAGTGGACTTATTAAACATAAAAGTTTCAATTGCATAGCTCTTATACCTACTTTAGATTTTATTGAAATCTAAAAAACCCCGATTTCGTCACTGACTGATGATCATCAAAACTCAGGTACTTTCTGAAGTCCTAGGAAGCTGAAATTTGGTATGTAAGCTAGTATTAGTACACAAACCACAAAAAAAATTGTAAAACTTGGAATGTTTACCCCCCCAACCCCTTAAACTTAAATTTCCGCAAATTTTGATGCTAGCAGTCTGAAAATTGATATAGGGACTCCTTGTTATAAATAATAAAATACATATTCCAGGATTGTTAAATCACCCCCAAAAAAAAAAGAAAAAAGAAATGTTTTTTCTTAAGCATCTTACAAAAAGATCTGAAATCCCACCAAAAACATTTTCATGTAAAATGTTGCCAAGACGAGACCACATATAGCTCGCACTGTCAAAAAGCTATCAGATCTCATGTAGAGCCAAGCTTCTAACTCTACACGCCCCAACTCTACAAGCCCTAACTTTACAAACTCTTCACCTTAGTAAAATATGTGGCTTGGCCGTTTCGCTACCATCACATGGGCGTCGGGTGAAAATTTTATTCACTGTTCATTACTTTTCTGTTAAACAATAGTTCTTGTAGTGAAACGGCCAAGCCTCATATTTTGACTAAGGTGTAGAGTTTGTAAAGTTAGGGCTTGTAGAGTTAAGGCGTGTAGAGTTAGAAGCTTGGCTCTACATGAGATCTGATAACTTTTTGACAGTGCGAGCCATAATCTGTGGACTCGTGTCTTGGCAACATTTTACATGAAAATATTTTTGGTGGGATATAATTTATTCTTAAAGTGTACTACTACAATATTTAAGGGCCTTGCAGCCTAACAGAATGTATAATATCCCTACACAACAGGAGGTAAACATTTTTCACAATCCCAAAGGCCTCGTGAATGAAACCGGGGCAAAAGCTAGTATATAAATATTTAGGTAGGTCCGTTACGTAGGTATAATCTTCGAAAATGTTGCCACAACGTTTCGCGACATGTTCGTTAAATCTTTCAAAACGGCTTCTCTTTGTCCAACAGAGATTCTTTTCTGCAAAACGTTAATCTTTTTGCTTTTCCCGGAAATATTATTGGGAGCCAAGACTTGGAGCTTTGGGAGAAAGTTAATCCGTATTGTTGTCGTTTTCACTCTAGACGTGAGTCAATTGATTTTGGGAAATTAACACTGTACTGTATGTAGTGTGGATTTGATCTAGTAATAATAATGTGACGATATCCTTGATACGAATAATTATTTCGATTACTTCCTGAGTATTCTTTTACTTATGTAGGTATATGTAATGTTTTCTATAAAATAATGTGTAAAGAGATATTTTATTTTACACTATATTTAAGTTTTCACACTGAATTTATTAAAGTTTTTTTAACACAACTTACCTGTAAAGACAAAAAACATTTTAAGTTATATTTAACTCTCATTTTCTTACTCTATTTACTTTTAATCTTTTATATTGTAGTAATCAATCGCCACGTGAAGACTTTTAGATCACATCAAAACAGTCATGTGTCAAACTTCTAGGCCCAACTTTATTCCTCATCTATATATATAAACGGTACGGTTGACTGCCCCGTTGGTCTCGTGGTTGCAAGCGCGACTGCTGAGCGTGGGGTAATGGGTTCGATTCCCGGGTCGGACAAAGTGTTATTGGACTTTACATTAGGAATTTCTTAGTAACAGTCCGGAGTTTGAAAGTTGGCGGTTTAATACCCTCGTGCATCGGAAAGCACGTAAAGCCGTTGGTCCTGCGCCTGAATTTTCCCTGGTCGTGTCGGATTGTCGTCCCATCGGACTATGAGAGTAAAGGAACAGAGAGTGCACCTGTGTTTGCGCACACACTTGTGCACTATAATATCTTCTGCGTACCTGGCTAATCTCCATTGAGATTGGCCACCGTGACCGAAAACGGTCGGGGAGGCAATTATATAAACGGTAAAGATTGGAGTGAAACAGACAAATGTGCTCAGATAGCACTAGACGCTGTTATGGATTGACTAAACAGAAACCTGTTGACCCTAAATGCAGAGAAAACTAAATTAGTCTCGTTCTCTTTAAGAAACCAATCTCAGCCAAGCACATCACTTACTATTCAAGTCCACACCGATCATGGGCGCCCAATGCATTCATCTTGTATGTGTCCTCCTTTAGCAATCACACCAAAACATAAAATACCTAGGAGTGCTGATTGCCAAACATCTCAATTGGTATAGCTACATTGATAACCTGATAGCCCGAACGCGAAAACTCATATGTGTTTTCAAAAAAATTGCAGACACAGATACACTAAAGTTGTTGTATTTTTGTCTTTGCCAATCTCTCCTCTTATATTGTTTACCAGCATGGGGTGGCACTTGCAAATCACACTTTCTAAAATTAGAAAGGGCCCAGAGGGCTGTTCTCAAAGTTATGTTTTGCAAGTCCTTCAGATACGCAACAATGGAACTTTATAGGGAAAACAAAGTATTGTCAGTGAGAGGACTATATTTGTTACAGTGTGTACTTAAGAAGACATCGACTGCCATTACAAATAAGTACCAAACGTCGTGCAGATATTGTTATCCCACCAGTAAGACCAACTTCGCAAAAAAACCGAAAAAAAAGAGAAAAATTCTAATGTTTTCGCGCCAATGTCTTTTTTAAAATTTCTTCTGTAGCCGCAACGCAATGCACGCATTCCACCGAAGAGATCGCCCGCTTTTAGTTCCATTTTCAAAAATAAAATGTTTTTCTTTTTATATGAAACAGTTATAAGTCGAGCCTATATTCATGATCATTCTACATAGGAATATAGATGTTTTTCGTTTTTAGGCGCGTTGGAAACAAACCAAAATTAAAAAAACACACTTTATCCCTTCGTTCTGCTACGCTACAATAACGGTATTTTTGAGCAAGAGGAGTGAAAATAAAAATAAAAAACACTTTTGTGTTTTTTTTACAAAAAAGGGTGTGTTAATATTTCGCGTTTATTTTTAAACGCAAAATATTAACACACCCTTTTTTAATCTCAGTTATTGAGATAAATATTTGTTCAAAATTGCAGCAGGAGTACAATGCAATTTTGAACTAATAGTTTTCCTCAATAACTGAAATTAAAACAACGGAAGTGTTAATATTTGCTCAATAACTGAGATTAAAAAAAAACTGAAATGTCGACTTTTGTTGCCGACTGTACATATTTTTGCCTAATTATAGCACTATAAACTATAAATCGATCATAGTGGAATTATTTATCTTGTTAGAGCTTTAAAACGACAAGAAGCAAGAAATTCCGCCATCTTCTACGCTGTGCACGTTTTACTGCTGCAACGTGGCTGAATCGAGTGATCGACCTCTTCTATTAAATATCTCAGATTACGTCAAAGACGATATTATTATTACGGTTCATTCGTTCTTTCAGGGTTTTTCCTGCACAGATTGTTCGGTGGCATAAGTAGGGTTGCTGCTGTCAATTGTTATTGGTCTTTTTCCTTCAAGACCGGCCTAACGTAAGTATCATATTTATTGAGGATACTTGGGATAGCGGTCCCGGTCTGGGTCCAGTCTGGTTTGAGAATATCCCTATACCAACAATGGGTTTCTTGCGTGTTCCCTCATTTAATAGCCTTTCACAAATGTATTGGGGTCTGCTTCCAGTCTAACCGGATACCTGTCTGACCTGATACCTGTCTGACCTACCCTACCCCTAACCCTAGTTACTGAGCAACAACATACCCCTTGTTAAGACTGGTTGTCAAATTTTAGGGCTTTTGACTTCCCGTAACGACTATCAAAGATCTACGAATGACTGCGTGCTTGTCGAGGCACGGAGATCTCTGTATGCTTTGGATGGCTCATCCACCGACCGGCCTCGGCAAACATTTCTTAACCTTGAAGAACGACCCGCGCAGCTGTTATTATTTAGCCACGAGCACCATAAGACTAAGATCGAATCCTAACATAGTTGAAAAATGGTAAGACTTCTAAAAATATTAAATCTGGAGACACTACATAGTCTTTCAAGAAAATGTGGTAATGTTTATGTCATAACTGGGTGGAAATGGTTTGAAAAATGCTGCGACGTTCCAGTCGCAGCGTTAAGTTTAAGAGCCAAGCTGTAGGTACGGTTACTGGGTCACACTAGAACATCAAGTTTAACTCACAGAGTAACTACATTGCAAACACTCTGAACGACATTTGCATTTGAACTTGTTGATTTTGGGACCATTGATAAAATTAACACGTATATACTATGTACACAAACATTTGCACATGAATCTGTCCTTATGCTAACAAATGCTTAAAACTGCATACCACTTTTACAAGTTTTGGTATACAAAGTCGAAATATGACATAATTTGCAAAGGATCGAATTACTAAATGTCTTCCAGACAACCTTTGGATGGACAAGACTTATTTGAAATTAGTCGAGAAAAGGGATAATGTGCTACACGTATTTACTAATTTATAAACATTTGACTGTCCGCATTTAAATACGTAATTTAACTTTCTGTCGAGATTACCTTCCAGAAAGGAGCGAACTTATTGATACACAAGTTTTAGTTTAAATCAATAAAATCAACTGAGGGGAAATTCTCGTAATTTAAGGTGAGACTGTGAGTGTTCTGAGCTGAGAACGAATAAACGAATTGAGATTACGATCACAGTCTCAATCCGTCAAAAATACCTCTAAATTCCTTAAATTTTTGGTTTCGGATGGCTTCACGTACCCATTAACTTATAATGCCAACATATTAGGTACATAGTTATGTGAGCGAAGCCGCGCGTTTGGTAAATATATAAATGGTTATTGCTGTTATACCTACCTCTAAGTAATCAATCTGCCAACTATGTTGAGGTTGGCATCCAATCTAATCGGATGTAGCTGAATAAAAGTATTTTGTCAGGTTTGCATAGCGGTGTACAAACTCTTCCGTCATAACAGACCTCTGTGGCGGACGGTCACTAACGTGGCAGCCCGACAGATTGACACTTTTTTTTCCCTTTTGGCAGACTGACACTTATGATTCATATATCATAAGTGTCAATCTGCCAGGCTGCCGGTCAGCTCATGCTGGCCAACACAGAGCATGTAACCTTTCTGGCCGAGGGGCCTCGACATTGCCACGTCATGTTTTTAAATTTTTGGCAAAAAAAAATAGTTTAACCCTCAATGAAAGGCTTTTCAAAAACCTGACCAACCACATTCTGAGTGACTACCTAATTAACCTTCACAACCCAGTTGCTGCCGTTGCTGGGTAACACGATACCCTTGGTAAGACAGGTTGACAAATTTTTAGGCTTCTGACTACCCGAAACGACTGTCAAAGCTCTACGAATGACGGCCAGGATCAACGGTTTCACGTGCTTTTCGAGGCACTGACCCCGGGGTGTCGAAATGTAATGGATGGTCCCAATCCACGAACCGACCGGGGCAAGCATAGCTAAACCTTTGATCGACCCTTGCTGTTGTTATTTATTATCCCACGAATACCTCTAAGTAATATCTTCTCTAATGGCCAACTATTATGCTTGCAGATATAATAATAATAATGTTTTTATACTTACTTTTATTTATTAAGAAACATTTAAAAATGTAATAGAATAAGATATCAGAATAAATAAACGAAATAATAATAATAAATATAACACACAGATACACACACACAGATATGTAACATCTGCTTCTTAATCGCAATTCAATGTTCAGTGGCATATTGAGCAGCATACAAGCTGACGTTTACATTATGCATTCCCAATGTAATCTGGAGCTTAATCAGTGCACGTTACTTGAATTAATAAGTGAAACAAAATTTTGGCCTGAGGTATATACCTAATTCATTAAATATTATACCTTCAAACATCATACAATTATAACTCCAGCATCAAAGCTTAAATTAAAAAAAAAAATATTTGCTTAAATTTTTAATAGTTGATTGCCGCAACGCATGCAGGTGCTCCGAAAATACCACACCATACAATGGTCCCTACAATAACAGTAACTTTTAAACATTCACGTTTTGGACAAAGCTCTTAAATTAATCCGACGTACAATTTTATTAAGTTACTAGCTTCTGCCCGCGACTTCGTACGCGGATCCTGTTGCTTATGCCAGCGACAACGGGGTCGTCAAAATCGAAGATCTGAAACGTCTGATGTCGAATTCTAAGAACCCGGGGACTGGATAACAACGGGATGCGCGAGACGATTCGAGACGTCATTTTCAGGCAATAATGAACCAATAGGGTGGTAAACTTGGCCTTGCACTTTGAATGTTGGCATAAATGGGCCTTCTGAAATCTGTTTCGCAACAAAAGATGTCATTTGAAAGGCATTATTGTACGAACGTATATTGTCCAAGAAATGTTTTGACTGTGATGGTCACCGATTAGCAGTGATCTTAATATTTCTGGAGGATTTTGTAATATTTCAATATGTACTTTCCCATCTGAGCAACACATACCGTTTGTTTCTTTTTGCTATTTAACAGCTTCACAAAAAGTACAATTTTCAACCATACCTCCGATGGCGGAATATGTGGCGTAGTCAATCATAGGAGTATACGTAAATGCACTCCGTTCCTTATCAACCCAAGGAAGGTCGCCATGCTCTACGGCTATATCTTGAGACACATCCGATTCTTCAGATGATATCGACATTCTGTTCAGAGAATATCGAAGTCGATCAGAATTCAAACGTTCGTTGCGCTCTTCTTAATCTGTCTCTTCATGCCGTACTCCAGCAATTCTTTCTTTCTCACTTTCTTATTATGAATATTTTGTTGTGCGCGTGTTCGGAACAATGTATGATAATCTCACCGTAAGTATCAGCGGTCAGTCGCGCATCATATTCTGCACTGGTCTCTAGAGACCTGGATGTAGATGCGTAAATACGCTGAGAACGCAGGCGTGCTTCGCAATCCGAAGAGGTTTCCACGGAGCGAGTTGCAGCCTGATGTTCTCAAACAGCATCAAGTCTCTCCTGACGCTCTTCGGTAGATTCTTGGGATCTTATGATCCTCAATCTTTTAGCTCCTTTGGAACATTGGGAAAGATTTGACCTCTTTCTAGGCATGGTTATAGTTTTATTATGAAGATACCTGATCAATTAAAATCTAAGTGACTGCTCCCCTACCAAGGGTGCCCAGGCACGGGATCGTCTGGCGCCCATGTGCTGGTTTGGTCCCTGGGGTGGTCACGGCGTGCTATGTGTTCTGGTGCGCCGGTGATGGGGAGTACTCCCCAGCGGAGGGTCCGGTGACGGACAGCCGCGGCGGGTTCACGGATGAGTGCTAACGCGTGCTCATGTTCCCGCCGTAAGCGGCAGAGGAGGACACAGTGGAGTTTTAGTGGGTTAGAGTCCCACATAACTGCACTATCTCCCCGTGGTAGTGCAGAATGCATGAGCATTTCTTCACGTTAAAAAAAATAAATGGGAGTTTTGGCCAGTAGAGTCAAATTTTCAATGATATACCTAAACTGTTACCGCCTTCACCGCGTGGAGGTGAAATTAGTGATAGCTTTGATTTCCACATCAGATGTTTCTGATCTTCGATTTTTATAAGTCAACAGGAAATGCCCATCAGACCGAATAACTTTTACTAAGACGTCATTCCTATATGTGTTATGGTGTAGCTGGGCTCTTGGAGTTCCCCATCAGGTGTTCCAGATCTTCAAATTTATTCTCTCAGCAGAAAATCCTCATCACGTGGAACAATTTTTGCTATGGTACCATTTTTGTATCTCTTATAGTTAAGCTGGTCTGTTTCGGTTCTGCATCAGGAGTTCAAGTTTCCAAGATAAATTATAGCCTGAATGTTGTCCAGCCATATAATAACTATACAATAAAAAAAATATCATTCAAATCCGTCCAGTAGTTCCGAAGATCAGACGCGCAGGCCCGAGGCGTGTACGTACTCTGATAGAATACCTTAACAATGTTCGCCGTGATTCTTTAAATTGACATAACTTTTTTATTTATGAACCGATTGACATGAAATAAACACTAAATGTTAAGTGAAGCCTACTACAATATATTAGTGAAAACCGCATCTAAATCGAATAAGCCGTTTCTGATATTAGCGTGCACAAACAAACAGACAAACAGACAAACCGACAAACAGACAAAAAAAAAATAATTACAATTTCGGGTTCAGCATCGATATAATAACAACCCCTGCTACTTTTTTTTTATATATTTCCATTGTACAGACACCACTTTTCTACAAATTTATTATATGTAAAAAATATATATATATATATATAATAGACTAGCTGCGCCCCGCGATTTCACCCGCATAAGTTTCGATCCCGTGGGAATATCATTATAAAAAGTAGCCTATATGTTAATCCAGGGTGTCAGCTACCTCCATACAAAATTTTATCAAAATTGGTCCAGCCGTTTGAGCGTGAAAAAGTAACAAACATATAAACACACCCCCGCACCCCCACACACGCCTTTATAATATTAGTACGATTCTGGAACACTAACGCAATATCTTACCCCAGATAAACTGTGCCCGTTATCTACCAAAAACTATAAAGATAAGTGATAACATAAATTATATGAGTACCTTCCCACGCAAAGGCAACGTGTGTTTGTTTTATACGTTTGACACTTATCAAGACCTCTTAACTTTCTTTTTGCGTATGAATAATAGATTACCTTAAACAAGCCTCCTAAAAGGTTAACTAACTAAATAACTGACTATCAGGTATCTTTCGAAGAGTGGATGTAGAGAATGGAGATAGAGAAGATCTAAAGACTCTAAAATCAGATTTTTGTAATCAATTCTCGGGGACTCGTTTTAAACATATGCACTATAGTTGACTACAGGCCTATGATACAGGACTCCTCTCTTCGACAGGGAGTGGGCCGTAATCTACCACGCGGGTACAGTGCTGGTTGGTAGATGTCACATGTCTTCGAATTTTTGATCCTAGGACATGCCAGTTTCCTCACGATATTTTCCTTCACCGTTTTGAGAGCAGTGGTGATTAAATATAATATATTTATTTACACAAATTAAAGCAACTGCCTGGGTTTGAAACCACGACCTACAACTTGTAAGTCGGGGCCGATACCACTGGATACTCTTGCTCCTGAGGATGTATACTTAATTATTAATACTTCATTAATTAATATAAGTTCCTCTTGTTAGTTCGTTTAGTTTTTACCTTTATTTAGTTCCTCCTAGTTATACTCATATAAAATAAAATATCAGTCTGAAACTCTCAATAAGTAAGCTGAACGCAGATTTCCCAAGACATATGAAAGAATTTTGAAAGACTAAATACTAAGATTAATAGCTAGATCAAGATTGATGATGCATAGTTTGATTTTCGACCTGATCTCTCGACGGACTCTGGACTTTTCTGGCTGAAGAAACATGCTTAATTACAACATCAAACAGGTCTATAAAAGTATCCATGCCTTTTTTACGGACTTTACACGAGCTTTCGATTTAGTACCTACATTGTAGTTTCTCAAAAGAAAAACCTAAAGTTTTTTCTAGGGTTATGCATAGATTCTAGACTAGGTTATTCCAAAGATATATCTCTTTTTTATCTATGAAACAGCGACTGGTTTCAAGGGTAATTGAGGAGACTCTTTCCTCTTCAGTCAAATAGGAAAAGATATATATATTTAAATTTATACTTTTAAAACAAAAATTCGCCATAAACTCGGTAATAACTAAAATTTTTTCGTGTTTATTTAATTATTTCATATTTATTTATTTATTAATTATCAAATTGTGTCACACTTGCAGGACCAACCGTCTCCAGACACAAGTGGGAAGATGTAAGTCTAACTTGGTAAAGTGGGGCTACCTTGACGGAACGGCGGAAGGGTGTGATTGCGGAGCTATGTCACAAACCATGCTCCACCTCCTATCCTGCACTCTGTGTCCCAAAACATGCAGTCAAAGTGACCTCTGCGCTGCCACCGACAACGCCGTGGAAGTGGCAAAGTTTTGAGAAAACAAGATTTAAATAAAATACAGTCGTGCCAGCGACACGAAGAAGAAGGACCAACATGGCCAGATTGCACAAGACGGGAGGTCTGGAAGAAATACCTTTGCCGAGCAGTGGGACACAATATAGGCTAACAAAAAAAAAACTAATTGTACAAGAATAGATTGGACATTTGCCTGTATCTTGGGGGTCGGATCTGTGATGTTAGTTTTGATAAACAACAACGAATGGCCAAGGGACAATGACTGGCCACAATAATATATATTTTTCGTTAACCCTGTTACCCCAATATCCTGATGCCTTAGTCACAAACACAACTTCTGCAGTCACAAAGAGAAAATCTATTTGATGTCCGAGTTTTTGTTAGTAAGGCCGAAACACTTTCTTAGAACAGCTACTTCATCCATCTATTGTTCTACACGAGTTATAGTCTAGCGGCTGCGAGTAATGTAACAAATCCCGCAGGCACATTACGACGATGGTAGGCCTGAGAACTACCCAGGAAATAGGATATTATGAATGAACTATATTTATATAAAAAATGGCACCTATTACTCTTTGGGTTTCGTGTAATTACATGATTTGAGATGTGTACGATATTCCGATGGGATTAGATATTATATTCTTCCATTGCCCCTTCGGATAACTGGGAGCTTGCCTTTTCCCAGAAGTTATAACTAGAGAAACGTAGGCTGAAATGGCCTGTGACATGCAATAATGATAATTGCCTACCTACATCGTAATACTCGATTGTCATTTTGCTAAATGGCTGAACCTGAGTCAATGTACAGTCAACAAAAGAGATAAGTATGCAGGAACTATATCCGACAATCCTGCATACCTATCTGTTTTGTTGACTGTACCTTTTAAATGACCTGCGAACTACGCGTCATACTGACGTCACACGAAATCCTGCATCTCGCAAGCAGAGTTTACCACGCAACTAGCATATGCAACGGCCCGACATGAATCATAGGGCAGTTGCCCGCCAGACACGACACCAGTCTGGTCGGAGGATCCTCCCTTTTTTAAGGAGGATGAGTGAACTTTACACCCTGTTCCTCATGCCTCTATTATAGTACCATTTAAATAAAATATGTAGCCACCTCGTACCTACCTACCTCGTGTATCTACTTCTGTTTACATAGCCTGTCTATAGATTAATTAATTCAATACTAGCGCTTTGCCCGCGGCTTTGCCCCGATGACACTCATAGATAAATAATAATGTAGCTTCCCATTAGTGAAGAATTTTCCTATTCGAATCAGTAGGTACCTACTTCCGAAGATTACCCCCTACATACAAACACATGTTTTACCTCTTTATAATATTAGTAGGTATAGATATTATCCATATTTTATAAGAAGATTGAATAGTATATTCAGTTACATACTTGCTTAACCCTTTGAACGCCATTGTGACATATACGTGACAAGCAAGCGCGTGGCCTGTACGCCAGTCGTGTGTCGCCTATCCTATTACGAGCGACATAAATATGTGACAAAAAATGCGGTGCACTTTATCACGAAATAAACAATTAAATCATTATTTTGTGTGTTTTTAAAAATTGTGGCTTGGCGTGGAGGGCACGCGCGTGCGTTTATGCTCTGGCGTTCAAAAGGTTAAGTATCTTATTTCGTAAATAGAAATGTCTTCACCATTCATGAAGAATTCTCGATCAAGAAAGATATTATTTTTATTTACGTCACCGTGATACGGCAAGAAAATGGCTGAGGGATAACTTTATTGAACGGGTTATAATTGATTGTAGTCAGCCTGTGGTATACATAGATATTTAGGTTACCTATGTTTTGCTATAAGTACGAAACTTTTAGGAGTAAGATTCAATTTCGTGGGTAATGTCCGGTTCCCAAGTTTATTTTGTGTAGTCGAATTGATAAAAAGTTTGTGGGAGCATTTTAATTGCAGAAAACATTTATAAATGATAAAAAATTATGCCATGCTATGAGACCTGTAGGGCTACCTAGAGTATTAGTTTTGATCACCAACTAACGTTCGGTAATTATTTGGACACACTACACTTCCACTTCTTTATTTCTTTTTTCACTTTGTCTTGTAATCCATGAAATGCTCCAAATATTACCTAATCGTCTACATAGAGGTACGCCGCGCCGCTTCAAACACAATGTAACTTTGTATCCATATGACAAAGTACCTATTCTGAGTGTGGCGCGGTTCCCCGTGAAATTGCTCCTTTGCTGCACGCTGCACTATACAAGCATGTAACGCCTCACTACACTCATATCTGATCATGCACAAGTATGTTTTAGCTCATGTTGTACCGTATTTACGGTGGACATAATCGTAACAGCACAGAGTACTTACAGTTTCGTGAAAAATGGGATTTTAGCATTAGGAAATTGTTTTGTTTTAAGACTGAAGATCGGATGTAAAAGTGACAGTATATATGTATATTGTATATATGAAATTCTTGTGAATGACAATAAACTATTGACTTCAGTTACTAAAACAGAACCTTGACTGAGACAAAATTGTCTTTAGACAGATACCCTACGTTTGGCTCTCGGAAAACAATGATGGTTGACCACACTTGCCAAAAAAACAGTGTCATAGTCAAAGTATACCTACCTATTCTAAAATCTACTTCCTGAACACAATTTTGAGTTTCAATGCTTTGAGACACAAAACAGTTCCGTCAACTTCGGATAAAATTGTTTTGACTGTTCACGTGCACACTGTCTCATTACCTACTGTACTAAATCACCATGACCACCAGCCTACAGCAGTCCTCTACTGGACGTAGGCCTCTCCTATTGCACGCCATTCAGTTCGATTCTTGGCAACTCTCATCTAGCTGCTACCAGCCAGCTTGCGAAGATCGTCGCTCCGCCTAGCTTGAGACTACTATATAAGGTCCCATTAAAATAGATGGACAAACTTTTAGAAATCGTTCAGACCATTTGGTGGTCTGAATAATTTCTAAAAGTTTGTGGATGATGGTAAAAAAATATAGAAGAAAATGGCATAGATACTTACAAAAAAAATAATGAGCTAACGAAAATACACTAATGTGCCGGCGGCAATTTATTATTTTAGGTCAAAATAAAATCACTTTAATCAGTGTTTTTTTTTTGCTTTGATATCTTTAGTTAGACGTAGGTACTGAGCGCTGTGTTAAAATTTGTCCATCTATTTTAATGGGACCCTGTATACTATAATGCATACTAATTCCATGATTCTCATTACCAGGAACTTCTTTTAAAAATAGTTTCGACCAAAATCATCCTAACTTATTATTTCTATTCCCTCGGTATTTGTAACCGATAATGCGTTATTTCCATTGTCAATAGTCTATACCTACTGTTAGTAATATGTATAAATCGGCAGCCGAATTCGATGACACTGAGTGACGTACCGAGGGCTCTCGGGATGCCATCCATCACACGACCGATCGCCAGGCCCTTCGGTAACGATTTCTTGGCCTTTGTTATGTATCTATTGATATTGACTCGTGTGGGGCACTTACAATTTACTTTCTTTATTGATATCACTATCATGGCTTCCCTTTCTTGTGACGTTTTCGTAAACATGCTTTTTGGTGAAAATATGCTATGATATTTATTATGGTGGTTGTCTGGCGACAAAATGCTGTATTATTATTTGATGAAACAAAAGTAGATTATTATAATAATAGGATACCTAGGGTAGTTATAACAATGATATCTTACCTTACTAATTGGTCGCTTGTAAATATCCTCTCCTACAAACAGGCGCGACACGCGATATAACACAAAGGCACCGCTCGTTGCGCGACTTGCGGTGCCTTTGTGTCGCGCACGATTTTATCGCGTGTCGCGCCTGTTTGAAGGAGCCTTTATCATGAATTTTCTAGCAATAAACAGGTTGAAATCCTCATAGAAATCCATATTCACGCAAATGATTTAGGACCTAGGTATTTGGTATTATGAATTTATAATGAAGAAGCTCTTCGTAATAATTCTCTATCATGTTTCTACATAATTATATCGGAAAATAACGTTCATTTTGGCAATTTTCGTATAAATAAATATTAACTTTGTTAACTTCTTTAGGTACCTATCCATTCCATATGTTTATTTTGTGTAACGTGTAGATATCGTTCTGCCTTTCACTATATTCTTTCAAAAGTAATATGAACAAAGAACCGGTAATATTTTTGTTATTCCATTCAACGACAAACATTACAATGCGTTACGTTACCCGAGTTTGGCATACCAACTTTGAGACCATATAGGTTCGTTCAGACTATGTCAGTACTTCAATAACATCCTATCATATGGTATTATTGTGTGATGTTAGAAAATATCGCGGCGGGATTTTATCGCGCATTGGATTTTGAAGTCTCGGTGTTGAGCCGAGCATTGAAAATCCAACAGAGCGCATCCCAGCGCGTCGTAAAATCACAGTGTTGGATTTTCAACTCTCGGAGCTAAGCAGTGCGTTGAAAATTCAGTGCGCGAAAAAAAATGGCCGCTGAAAAAACGAGCCCGTGTGAACCGGAGCTAAGCCAGGACACAAACTAGTTGTGATAAATGATAAATGATTTTTATTTCTGTAAGTAGGTTTGTACAGAAAGCGTCACTATGTCCTAACCCCTCAAGTTTTAAAATGTTACACTGCTACAACATTGAATTCCTTACGAATAATCTATAGAATACTTCAAAAAGAGTCCATTGTGTTGACTCGGATTCGAACCATCGCATCACCGAACGTCGTCATACTCATACCGGCAGTTTGACGAACTAGCCAGCGAGCCCATATGAATTGCGATGAAATTGTTATCTACTATCGGCTGAGTCATTATATCTTTAGGTCCCTGTCTAATCGAAAGATGTTATAATTTGAGGGTATCCATTAATTTTACTTACTTACGTTGTCTTTATAAAATTAATTCATACCTTCAAGTTAGAACTTTGTATACGTTCACTTAAAACGGCGAAGAGAAACGAAAACTAATTTTATCAATTATTTTTTTAAATGATTTCTGATTTTATGAGAACTAAAATAGTTGTTCTGTTTGTTGTAAAATAAGATCATAGTTTTGTTAAATAATAGCAATAATAAATATTATTAAATGATTAATAAAGTATTTTATTTTTCTTGATTTTTTAATTCTTTATAAATAATTACTACTTAAAACAAAATAGAAAAATATATCAAAATAATATAATGAACAAAAAGCACATTTCGTGCCTATATAGGATTTGAACTTCCAATCTTATGCACGGTAAGCGGTCTTGAAACCTCCAGTCTATTTAGACGATGAATAAGTTGTCGTAAATGTTAACCCTATTATTGTTGCTTGTCGTCGCAAAAGTATTGTTTTATTGAAAAAAACAATAATAAAAACAGAATTAAAAAAAAAATACTTACTTAAACTTCTTTATTCACTAAAACAATACATTATTTAAAATAAAATGTTTTTGCAAAATACAAAAACCAACTTGGGCCTATCACGGATTTGAACGCACATGTCTTTTGGTGGGGCGTTTCCTAACTGACTATTCTGAGAAGAAAGGCCGAAACAAACTCAGAAGTCACAGTCTCTTTTAAAGTCCAGACAAAATCTTGGTCAGATCGTGTGAAGACCATGTAGATTGGTGTCTGAAATGGTCTTTTGAGGAAAGAACCACACAGATTGAGCGGACCTGTCCAATCAGTGCACGCATTTGTCAAAAATCGTGCAGCTCAACTCAGAACTTGAGAAACACAACGATTCGACGAACAATACCAAAGACAGGACATTTGGGTAGGCCGCATAAACTACTGTGTGTGTACTTACAATATTTGTTTGCTAGTTTATTAGTCAATTAATTAAAACAAGAAATTGTTCGGTTAACCCAAAAGGAAGTTTTTCGACGAAAGTTGAACGCAGCCTTTAGCTCTTCTATGAAATCATTCATTTAGCGACTAATTGCAAAAATGGAAAACTACTGTCACATAAAAAAGGCTTCAGAAGAAAGGATTAATTTAATTATCGGAGGAGATCTGTGATTCTAGATAGTTGATTTAATGCTGAATAACTTTGGTATCTATTCGATGTAAAATCTAGTAGGTAAGTAGTGACTGTCTAATCAATATCTATGTATAATATCTATGTAAAAACAGCAACGAAGTCAAAACTGTACATTAATTAATATTTTTGAAAAAAAAGTAATTGCTACTTAGGTATCTACTATGGGAACGAATCTGATTGCAAAAATATAGTTTTTTGAACTTTTTGTCTGTTTTTGTGCCTGTATGTATGTTCTGGATTGGCGCAAAAATAGCTGAACAGATTTGGATTAAATTTGGCTCACAGATAGTTTATGCTCTAAATTAACACATAGGGTTCTAATTATTCTACCGGTAGTACGTTCCCGTGGGAGTTTTTCCGAGATTCACGCGGTCGAAACTGCGGGCAAAAGCTAGTAATAAAATAAAGTCACTTTTCGTTTCTGTGGCCGCTTAGATCTTCTTAACTACACAATTAATTTAAATTCGGTTTTCACCATCGTTTAGAACATTTGTATTCCGGAAGGTTTATGTATTGTTTATTCATCTTAGAAATTTCTGTTTTGACATGTCACCACATCATTAGGTTGTAACCGTGCAAAGCAGGGGCGGGTCGCAAGTTATTACTAAACAAAAAACAACCTTTTTTCAAGAAAGACCTTAAACCCTGAAACCTTTTTTTCTTTTTTCAAGGCATCGTTAGCGAATAAAGGATTATTCAATCTAGACCAAAGATATTCCGAGCTGGTCTTAAGCTACTGTTTCCTATAAAAGCGGTGCTCACATAGCGTCCGCAATTCACCAGTGATGAATGAACGTCACTGAAACGTTACTTGTGAAATTAAGTTGGTGTGCTTTCCTAGATATCGTTTTTGACACTGTAAAGTCAAATCCCGCTGCCCAAAGATTTAAATCTCTAGATTTACCCTCACCGTACCTACCCTACTTAGTCATGCGAAAAACTGACCATACTGAGAAGAGTGAGCTCACACGGTACTATACTGTTTTCATGACAGTCAAGTCACTGCGTCATTGTGTGTCAGAGCTGTCAAAACGAAACAGAAACACGACTATCTTTTGACGCGGGAGGGCTACCTCACGATTTAAATCTTTGCCGCTGTCATCATTTTCACGACAGCCGTCACTGCAGATGTTATGTGCGGTCACCGCTTTTTTAGGAAACCGTAGCTTGTACAGTCGAGTAAAGACAAAATTTCCGTTACGTTACTTGCTTGCTTTTTATTATTATTGACTTGACTTTATTGTGGACAGTATTTTCAATTTTATGTATTTCATTTAAATATATGATGTAGGGATGATTTTCCCATCTTCAGATAACTTTTATACGAGGAATAAATTGACGTTTGACAATTTTTGTATGAATAACTGTCAAAATTTCAAACTTATTCCTCGAATAAAGTTATCAGATGATTGAAAAAGCAGCCCATAATAGAATAGATTTTCAATATATATTTACACTAGCTGCTTCCCGCGGTTTCACCCGCGTAGATGTCGATCCCGTGGGAATATCGGGATAAAAGTAGCCTATATGTTAATCCAGGGTGCCAGCTACCTCCATAACAAAATTTTATTAAAATTGGTCCAGCCGTTAGAGCGTGAAAAAGTAATAAACATATAAACACTCGCACATATCAAACTTTCGTCTTTATAATTATTAGTGTGATAAGGACTTAAGGACTATCATAATATTAAGTGCTACTATCACCTTCTTTGGACCAAAAAGTCGTCTTTTTTTTTTTTATTAAATGTATTAAATGATTTTACTTCTGGTGAAAATGAAAAACACATCGAAATAAAAGTGACACTATGACGAATACTAAAAATAAAATTATAATAATAACGACTAACGAATAGCTGCATTCTATACACAATCACAGCGTCCACGCAGTATTTACACCAAAAAGAGGCTTGATTTAAAGTGTTAATAGCGCCTGTAATTTTCCGAGTGTTTAACTAACCACAGTCCAATAATTACCGACTCATTTATTTAGTTGTGCAAACAAGCTTATTTAATTCCCGTGGAGGTCCGTCATCCCCGATGGGGCGGTCACTAAACTTTGCATACCAGCATTTATTATGATGCATGGCGTTCATTCAAAACTGTACAAAATGAGTATTCTTTTGTTTTTAATGAACACATTTGTTCATGCGTTATCCTGTAATGATAGTTTGTGTTGATATACATATAAATACATTTTTACGCAAATGTTGATTGTGGATGGCCAAAAATCAGATGTTTCCTACATTTTGACGAGTTATACCTACGAACATAAATGTAGGGAACAGCTGATTTTTTTTCGCGATTTCAGGTTTGGTCCCATAGTAAAAGTTGTTTATAATGATGATTACAATGACCTTTTTAGAGGTTGTTAATGTTTTACCAATAACCCTGTATATAGGCCTCTATTAGGGTGCACCACAACACACTATCCTCCGTCTTCAGCATCCAATCTGTCCCAGCAACTTTCTTATCGTCGTCGGTGCATCTAGCTGGGGAGCTACCTACGCTACGCTTGCCGATAAGCGGTCTCCAGTCCAGGGGGTCTACTCCGAAGCGGTTAACCACTGTATCGGCCGAATGTTCGGTCATTTTCTACTACCATTAATTTCCTATATTGACTATTGGTTCCGACCAAACTGTGCCAATCCGAACCTTTTTAGAACCCTTAACCCTTTTTTTACCTTTTTTTTTTCTAAATTCGTAGTAGGACAACAATATTCGAATCAGAAAATCACCGAACATTCGGCCGATACAGTGGTTAACCGCTTCGGAGTAGACCCCCAGGACTCGTCTGCTCCACCGACCATCGGTGTTTTGTTTTTTTTCAAAAACGGGAGCACTTTTATAGTTTCCTCTTTTTACTTATAAACGTTGAAAATCTAAAAGATGAAAGGGTTATTCTGTTAGGCTGTGTATAAAGACTTCCCTTTGATTGTATTAAAAGTCCGAGAGTGATAGCTTTTTTTGCAAGGATTCCCGCATAACATGAATCGTTTTTTAGGGTTCCGTACCCAAAGGGTAAAAATGTGGGCCCTATTACTAAGACTGCGCACTGTTCGTCGGTCTGTCTATCTGTCACCAGGCTGTCTCATGAACCGTGATAGCTACACAGTTGAAATTTTCACAGATGATGTATTTCTGTTGCCGCTTTAACAACAAATAAAAAAAAATAAAGTTAAAATTTTAAGGGGTATAAAAGAAACGTTTTTTTTCGGCCTTGTGGTACCCTTTGTGTGCGAGTCTAAGTCGGCTCGTCGGTCTAACTTGGCTGGTTTTTTATTTAACAATAGACTGTGTTTTTAAAAGGAGGACTTAGTCCAGCAACATCTAAAAACGAATCGTTTTATTGATACAAAACCCTTAATTCCTTTAGAATTCTATTATTCATGTTGTTGTAACAATTACAGTGAAACAATTTAGTTCTGGCTTATAAACTTTCAGGTTTTGGGTTGAACCTTTGACATTGTTTTATTTTGTAGCCCAAACAGATGTTACGGGTTTAATTTCCTACCTCTAATACTCAACGCTTGAATATGTAAATAAATAAATCTGCGTACAACCGCATACTTAATGTAGGCAAGAGGGATAAAAGGGCTGATCTGTAATAATACCAATTGTATCTTTCATACAATACAACTAGCGGAAGCCTACAGACATTCCATTCACGTATAGGTACATATACATAGGGATTTATTAAAAGAGGTCAGGTCGGTGAAAACGCCTGAAATATTGAGGATGTCAGGTAAATTTATAGGGATAATATGTTGGAGGCACGAGAAGCTCAATTTCCGAGAGAGTTTACTGTGATTTTTTCTGTCTAAGAAAAATAGATAGCAAAGATTGTTAGAACGTCAAAAAAGTTTGTGCAATATCGCGCGCCGCCTCCTTAGACTACCTCAGCTATTTTTCGGCTTGCGGATCCTCCCCTTATAACTCGTGTTTCTTATAAACGAAGGTGGTCTATCTTTTTTTATCGAAAACCTTTCAACGTTTCATAGAAACTACTCAATCATTTATGAAAATAAATCTTGATTTGAAGAAAGGCTCATACTTATACACATTTTCATGTCACCATCTACCCTTATTATAACGTAGGAGAAGAATACAGAATAGGGTCGCCTATTCTGTATTCTGTGGAGCTTCTCAGCTTCCATGCTCATGGTGATATCCCAGCGCTCTTTGTTGAGGGTGTCCAGTCCTCGTGAGAGTCTAACCAATCGCGCCAGTACTACCACCAGTGCAAATCGTCTGAATTATCTGAATCTTATTTGCTTCTCATTTCTATGAAATCGTCTTCCACAAACTGAAATATAAAGAAAGCCTAAACCTTTAATGGAGACAAACAGAATAACTCGATTTATTTTGCTGCTAACACTCTTAGAACATTCTTCACTGCAGAACACGATCTCATAAAAGTTTATATGAAAACAAATTCTTTGGCGGCTCGTAAACGGGACACCATAAAAATGTACGCGCGATCTCCCATCGATAGAGACAGCAGCTGATGAAGGCGATTATGTTTATGGTGTACGCGTTCCCTCAGGACGACGCCCAGAGCGTCTAAAGCCCCTAAAGCTCCACGCAAGTATGGCAATGTATCATTTTTATGAGCCTAGCCAAAGTGAATTTGCAGGGTGAGATAACTCGAACGTGTTAGTCATTTACATCTAATATGACCAACCGTAATTTAGGAGTAACAACTTTTCCCAAAAATTTCATTTCGGCTCTGCAATTAATTTTATCCCTTATCGGCGTTTGATAATTGGTTTAGATAAGCCTTTAATGGTCCTGTTGCTGCTCCAGATATCTGTATAATCTATGAAAAATTTCGGCGAGTAAATGTTCTGGTTGTACATTTTAAATATAGGGTGGGGGCTATATAATTAATGTTGGCATAACATTTTAACATTAATCAATTTTAACAAGTTAGTTCGCTTAGTTTTAACATTTTCGCGGAGGAAATAGGTAGGTAAACTAACTAGAAGAAATGAAAATAGAAAACTTGAAAGTTTTCTAATGGAACAACGCAGACGTCAATTATCAGGTAAAAAAATTATCATTTAATTGCCGAGAGCAGTTTCTACAGGCGATTTTAATTACCTACACGGTAAACCATTCAGCTATTTAGTTCCGGATCGTGTCGATTTTCATTTCAAATTACTCAGCATGTATTGGAATTGCAAAATTTGAATACGTGCATAAATTTGCTGGTGAATGTTCACTCGGATTCAAGTCCGTGCAGGCAAATAGGTATATTTTCAATTTTGATACAACCCCGAAAATGGTACGGGAATGAATAAACTGTACCACAGGCATAATTTTGTTAATACGTATTTAATCACATTTTCCTTTGTAAAATTTAATATTATTAAAAGTAAATTGAGGCCCTAATTGTTTATATCATAATTATTAATGCCCTAGTTGTTACTGATAATGATAAAATATAATACATTTATTTTCACTTCAGTAGCTCAAACATGTAGGTTTTGCTGCCTGAAATCAGTGAGCAAAATGCGATTTTGCTCACTGAGTGAGACAAAGTAACTTTTTTTTTTTTTTTTCTGAGAGCCGCGAATATCTTTTTCAGCCTTGGGTTAATTATACAATTCGAAACATTCACACTCTATCTCTTTCCCGCCATTAGAAAGAGAGAGAGACAAAGACCAGCCCTTTCGAAGTTCCGATTTTGAATTCGACCTCAAAGACAAACACGTTCGGAATTTCGTACTAACTAAAGAAATTTTGCAAAATAGTTATTTGTGCAACAAGAGAGCAAAGTCGTTTATTGCTGCGAGTGCTGATTTTGAATCCTGAGTGTGGCGAGGGATTCAAAGGCACGAGATGCAAAAAACTTTGCTCTCGTGTAACACACATAACTTTTCACTTCAGCAGCGAGAACACTTTGTAAGGCGTGTTCGGAAATAGCACCCATGATATTTTATTATTCAAAATATATTACTTATCATTATTGAATCTAGAAATAAATATTTACAGGTTAAATATCAGTTTTATTTGCAGTAAATACTTATTTTCGTTTAAATACAACAATAAGTTAAAAATTCAATAAATTACATTAAAAGACATAATTATCCTTTCACTTAAGTAGCTCAAACATGTAGGTTTTGCTGCCTGAAATCAGTGAGCAAAATGCGATTTTGCTCACTGAGTGAGACAAAGTAACTTTCTAGATTCAATAATGATAAGTAATATATTTTGAATAATAAAATATCATGGGTGCTATTTCCGAACACGCCTTACAAAGTGTTCTCGCTGCTGAAGTGAAAAGTTATGTGTGTTACACGAGAGCACATTTTTTTGCATCTCGTGCCTTTGAATCCCTCGCCACACTCAGGATTCAAAATCAGCACTCGCAGCAAAAAACGACTTTGCTCTCTTGTTGCACAAATAACTATTGTGATATGATATTATATTTCACTTATTTTATCGATATAAATGAAACCTTATAATTATCATTGTGGTGATCTGCTATACCTACAGCAAGCGTAGCATGAGCACCGGTTTGTCGACGGAAGAGTAGGCACAGATGACGTTCCGTGTAGAAAGTACAACGGCAGCAAAGTAGAAAGAGTCAACTGCACTTTTTACGAAATTCACTCTTTTACATAATTCGACTCTGTTGTCATAGGATTTTTTTTTCTTTTTGATTCTTAATTTGTATTGATATTAAGTCACATTATAAGGAGGTAAATAATTACAGCCGCACAGGTTATCAGTTTAAGCTACGCTTGCCGCGGTTGGTCCACGTATGGGTGATCATCTTTATATACCGAGACACGGAGGGGTCCGTGCCTCGGAAAGTACGCTAAGCCATTGGCCCCGGCTGTGATTCGTGGACGTTTGACAGTCGTTACGGGATTTTGTAGATAACCGTTTATACTTTGTGGCCGTCGAGTAGAAAGTTTTCTACTGTCTTTAGCGATTACAAAATCTCTTAGACAACTATCAGTTGTCAATGTGATTTTGACAGTTGGGATAGAAAACTTTCTTCTGAAATAGTCTCATAGAAAAGGACCTAGACAAAGAGCGTTTGAAACGAAAGACAAAATGACAGATTGTAGAAGGATTTCTAGGCGGTATGTCAAAAATGAAGAAAATAAATGTCACTTTGTATAGAAAGCAATGTGTCTACTCTTCGTAGAGATAGAAGTGTTCATGAGGTATTCCTAGTGCTAGCTTGTGACAGACTGGTGTCTGCATTTTAAGCTTGTCTAAATTTATATGATACCATTGTTTGTGAAGAGAGAATAATTTGAATTTGAATTGAATCTTTATAATAAATAAATAAAAACCTCATAATAAAGACATTATGTGAAAATTATATTTCAAATAAGGTATGATTTTTTGCAACAAAATTGCCAATACCCTTTTTCAGGTGTCCTGTTTCCTAAAGGTCTGTATTCAACTAATGTGCCTAACAACTTTTATAAATGCAGTATTCATTTTATACCAACTTTTCATGGTATAAAGGGGTCATGTATAGCATGTGCAGAAAGCTAACCCTTCCGGTATAAACGGTAGCTTAAACATTGCAAATTTATAAATGTCCGCTGTACCAACTAATACAAGTTCCATCCAAGTAAACAGTCAAGTAAGAATACGTAATCCAGTTGTATCTACTCCGTACATAGGTTTATGTAACAGGATAAATTTCCTCCCAGCTGAAGTTTCAAATAACATCCACTTAATTAAAGTTAATCTCGAATGGTGTTGCGCCCGACGACACGATTCCATTAGGAAGCAACATTGAACCACAGTATAGATACTTACAGAAGGTCGGCTCCGTAGAACGATCGACACATAGACGCGTAGGTAGGTGCGTACTATACCCACTTAGGTAAGTGGGTATAGTACGCGCCACAGATTTTTTTAAATATCAGTAAATCAGTTTTCCCATTTAATATGCACTTTACAAAAGGAGTACATATATTCGACGCGTCTTTTCATACCGGATACCTCTCTCTTCCAGATTTCTGCCATTTTAACCCGACGAAAAAAACGGAGGAGGTTCTCAAGTCGACGCGTATTTTTTTTTGACCAACAGCTCAAAGATACAAAGATCCGTGGCGCGTACTTACAGTACGGAAAGTGTCTAAAGCTAAATATAAATATGTGTCCTGTGCCATTACAGGACTTATGTCAGGTGGTAGACCGCTTGAATATAAAATCTACACCACATGACTGCAATATAATATTTGAGTTATCTTTAAGTGAAGTATATCTAATTTTTCTAAGTGCCAATTTCGCCAATGAAGCTAAACGCGATCAGCACAACTAATTTGCGTTCAAGAGCTGTCAGTGTCAATATTCCACAGCATTGATGACACTGACAGGTCATGAACGCGGTTTAGATGTGCTGATCCCGTTCAGTGTGGTGTAATCCGCCCTAAGTGTCTATGCGTAGGAAACTGACCCTCTGGACCCATCTATTTAGTGACTGAACCGGCTTATCTAGGTCGTATTATTGAAGTAGAACTGTTTATGTACAACCTGTAGCAATTAAATTTAAATTGTGCATTTATTGCAGTCGTTAGTGCCCTTGAGATCAATTAGTTTTGTTGCTGCAGTTTTGAATTTTGTTCTGAGTTCTGAGCCAAACACTTGGCGCTTATCGTAAACGAATAGTTATTCCATTGTTCGTAATTACACTAGTTTCAATAATGCCATGGCTGTGCTTTTCTGTGTTAGTTACAAGTTGGTTTTCTTTTCAATCATATTTTAACTTAAAGAAAGAAAATACGATTATTTGCGGCAAACATGACGCAGAGAAAAACACAAAAAAGAACAAGTTGGTTGGTTGGTTGAGTTTCCCTTTTATGTAGCTAAATCGAAAGAACCCGTTTAAACCTAGTTATTATCACCAACCCACTTGCTAAGCGTGGTGAATGTCGTACTGAATGATACATAATATATGTCGCAATCAAGTCGGATCCGGTACGCCAGCGTCATCTGGTTGCGCTCGATAGAGTCTAGCCTGACGTTCGTGCGAGTGGACGAGAGCCCTGCTGAGCAGCGTGGTGCAGCAGCTCTTGACCATTGGACATCGTACGGACAACATGTGCTCAGAAACTGTCTCGCGTTCTGTATCTAGTTGTGTCGTGTACAGACGCCAACACATCAAGCTACTACAATCTGTCAAATTTATTTAATAGATTTGCAACTTTATCGCTAAAACATAAGGTTCAAAGTTGATTGGGAAAATTAGACATTTTCGGGTAGCTTGATGTTCTGGCGTCTGTAGATACAGTGTGTGATTCGCTAGAGCAATTCATATTTTCTGACTGACCGACTTCTTGACAATTCAAAAGGTTAATGGTTTAATTGAAATAAACCTTTGAGTTTGACCTAGTGTGATTAATTTGTTCGTAAAATTATAATTTGATTTGAACTGCAAATGGTTTTTCTATTGCGCAATAACCAACACTACCCATAGTACGCCCACATCAGTTAAAATATTGATGATGATAACGAGATAGATGTACCTTGTGTTTCCGATTTTCATATTAGGTAGGTACCCAAAAATTAACATTACTCATGTTACCTAACACACCTAATTGTCAGATACCTATAAACTCCGTTCAGAGAAACAAACAATAGCCAGCAATAGCCATGAAAACAAAACAGCATTTTAGTTTAGATATAAACTGAACAGTATACTAACGTCAGGCACACACATTTAATTTTGTGAGCAGTTCATTCATTACTCGTAACATTATCAGTGGCAACAATCTTGTGTTTAACATCGTATCCTTTTGAATGTAGCTCTGTTACAAGCCTTGCTGGAACGTTCGTTTATAACAAATGGGGGAAAGAAGAATAGGGCGGGCCTAATCATGGTATGTGTTTACAGAAAAGGGAAAACGGGTGAGAGTGAGTGAGATTCGTTAGTTTTCTTGCGCGTACGCAATCTATATAAACCAAATGTCCTGTCTTTGGTATTGTTCGTCGAATCGTTGAGCTCCTCAAGTTCTGAGTTGAGCTGCACGATTTTTGACAAATGCGTGCACTGATTGGACAGGTCCGCTCAATCTGTGTGGTTCTTTCCTCAAAAGACCATTTCAGACACCAATCTACATGGTCTTCACACGATCTGACCAAGATTTTGTATGGACTTTAAAAGAGACTGTGACTTCTGAGTTTGTTTCGGCCTTTCTTCTCAGAATAGTCAGATAGGAAACGCCGACCTCATCTAGTTTAAAAAAATATATGATTGACGTGTAAAAGAGTGATAAAGAAATCATTTATCATTTTATCAAAATCGCATTTTTTATCTTGCTGTCAGGACAAGGCTTCAACAATTTTTTTTTAATCCACCCGTGCGACGACGCCGGGCACAAAAAGCTAGTTTACAATAATTATTGTGTTGCTGTTTCAATGCAGTCTAAGTATTATGTTAACTATGGTGTTTGTTTACCTATTACCTAGTAGGTAAAGGTAAAGGTTATATATAGGTACCCAAGGACTGTCACAACTACTTATCACATTATCACCACGTTGTTTCGTTAAGTTAGGTATATAGGTAACCATTTGTTTTACAATTATAGTGACCTTTTAACTAAAACTGATTATGAAGTAGGTAAACTCGTCCAGTCCACCTATTTTAAAATAAAGATCCTACTTGTATGAACAAAACTTAGCATTCTTAGCAGTGCAGAAGTCATCTTATTAGTGAACGAGTAACTAGGTACTAGTACTACTTATACAGGGTGGCAGACATCGACGTGCAACCATGAATTCAGTACATGAATCTCGAATACGGTAAAAGATTTCGTCGGTTTTAAAAAAAATCTGCCAAGTTCGAGTCGCACTCGCAATTGAAGGGTTCCGTACCACAAGGCATAAAACGCTGAAAAAAACGTTTCTTTTATATCCCTTTAAATTAAATTAAATTTTTATTATTTGTTGTTATAGCGGCAACAGAAATACATCAACTGTGAAAATTTCAACTATCTAGCTATCACGGTTCATGAGATACAGCCTGGTGACAGACAGACGGACATTGGAGTCTTAGTAATAGGGTCCCGTTTTTACCCTTTGGATACGGAACCCTAAACCTACGCTGTTCCATACATTTTGACCACGTAGGTATTGTACTTTAGTATGAAATTCAAACTCAAACTCAAATCATTTATTTCAATTAAACCTTGTACAGGCACTTTTGAATTGTCAAAATTAAATAGTCTGTCAGTTAGTCAGAAAGTTGAAGCTAGTTGCCCATTCCAAAGCGTAGATCTCTATGGAGAAGAACGGGCAAGAAACTCCATGGACACTCTTTTAAATCAAGATATTACAAAATCCTGGGTACATTATTCTTGTTGCTTCTATATGTGAGAACAATGTAAAAAAGACAGAAATGAAGAAACAATTCAAGACATAAGATTAAAAATAAGCCTTGGCAGTTAAGAGATGACCAGTCTCAACCGACGGCGCCCGTTCACGAACATGACGCGTGGATCAGCACCATCCAGCTCAACCATTTTGTAGGGAACCGAATGATCCAACACACGCGCCACCATCGGTGAGACATTTAAGTGAGCATGACACGTTCTCAACTGCCATGCTCTTTCAAGTCAACATCAAAAAATCATAATAAACGGAAACATGGTTCTTACATTTACAAAATTAAAAAAAAATGCTTCTAAATTATACAAAACTACAGAAATGAAACAGACGGTTTTCTTTGATAACTTACGAATAACGTTACGTTACGTTACGTTTCTATAATTATGTCTGTAATTTATATGGTGTACATAATAAAGAGTATTCTATTCTATTCTACGAAAAATTTCTACGTCTAGAATCATGTGCTGAATTGATGGTTACAGTTTGCGCGTTGATCTCCCTGCCACCCTGTATTACTTTAATAATCCTGCCTTGGACACGAGTCAGCAGAAAAACTCCATGTTTAGAATGTTTAATATTACGAGTATGATGTGCAAGATAAGCAAGGCAGTAATTGCTTGGCACGCGTTGCTTCCACGTTGTGCCAGCAGTTTATGTCCCACATGTCATTTCGTGGTAGTCATAAAATTTTACTTATTATGGTAACCTAAAGTATTGTGTACAATATAATTCAGCTTGTTAGGGAATTTTTGATTGATTGGTGTATTTTCTAGCTACGATTTCGAAAAAAAAGACTGGGGAATTACTGGTCAAAAATGAAAACCAAAGTTATAGGCGATAGGCCATCCGAAATCTTGCTCAGCACCCTGAATGCGTAATCTGAAGCATTTTGAAGGTTATTACTAACTAGCTTCCGCCCGCGACTTTGTCCGCGTGAAATTTCACCCTCCCCCCATTCACCCTCTTAGGGGTGGAATTTCGAAAAATCCTTTCTTAGCGGATGCCTACGTCATAACATCTACCTGCATGCCAAATTTCAGCCCGATCCCTCCAGTGGTTTGGGCTGTGCGTTGATAGATCACTATGTCAGTCAGTCGGTCACCTTTGAGTTTTATATGGTATATTTAGATTCATTGCGTCATATGTTCGAAAAATGTAATGTAATACGATAAAACAACTTCCAACGTTATGCAACACTTTTCCATAGGTACAGCTTGCAAAATACGGATATTTTTATAACAAACTTGCAATTCGCTTTGCCCTTTGGCAGATCGTTTACATTGGAGTAGAATCCACTGGAATAACAAATGAACTGTCTGACCTTGCAATCAATATTTCGTCTGTAACTGTTCGGTTTGCAGAGCCAAAGAGGAATCGGGAAGCGTAAACTATCCACGTTGTTATTATAGACTGCAAGTTCACTGCTATCACATGCATTCACGCGTAAACCAATGTTATGATTCCTGATGATTTCCCTAGTTTCGATTTAGTCGTGAATTAGGTAAATACACACATCAAAAGTGTCTAGGGATCAACATATATTTTTGCAATAACTTTTCTCCTGATTGATATTAATTAAAATTTTCTTTAAGGATTCATCAAATAAAGTGTTTTCGTTTGTCACAGTAACGATAAACCAAGTCACCTTTGCATTAATAAAGAAATTTGCCATTTTCCTAATAAAGGGATTTTTGACATTTGAACCACTAACACAAAAGTTCGAAAAAAAGACTGAAATAACAGTTTTCTTTAAAATTTTATTGGGTAACTTAAACAATTAATAATCCGTGTTTCTACCGCGAACACTAACAACACAAGAACATCGGTTTGGCATACTCAAAATGAGTTCATCCAAATCACGCTGTGGAATGGCCGCCCATGTTCGTTGCAACAACAAAAAAAGGTCTTCTTGCGACTGGATACCCTCCATATTCGGCAGAGCTCTTCTCTGTAGCATATCCCATGCATGCTCAATCGGGTTCAAGTCTGGCGACTGAGCAGGCCAGGGCAGGACATTGATGTTAGCTGCGGCGAGAGTCTGTCTTACAACTCTTGCGGTGTGCGGTCGTGCATTATCATGCATTAACTGAAATAAGGGACCGATTTGCACTTGTAGAGGAACGATGACGTCTGATACAATCGTCTCAGCATAAATTTGAGCGTTGAGGTTGCCTCTGATCCAAATCAACTCAGTTCTTCCGCCGATCCAAATACCCGCCCATACCATGATGGTTCCACCCCTATAAGGATGGACTTCCTGGCAGGATTTTAATCGCTGTTGGCGTCCAGGGGTTCTCCAGTGTCGTATACGTCTTGTATCCGGTCTCATACCAAAACGAGACTCATCAGAAAAGCACACGAAACGCCATTGTTCTTCTGCCCAATTTCTGTGTTCAAGAGCCCATTGATATCGAATCCTACGATTGTGCATTGCTATAGGTGGTACCCGTAGAATGAAGGTTCACTTCATGCAAGCGGTTTCTGACTGTTTGGTCGCTAATTAAGTTCCCTGAAGAGTGATGAAGCCTCACGGCTAACATCATGGCGGTTATTGTTGGAGCTCTTCGAGTTAAGATTTGAATGTATCGGTCTTGTCTCCGTGTGGTGCAGCGATACCGTCCTCCATGGCGCTCAGCCACGGTACCAGTACTTCGGTAACGTGTCCAAAGTCGACTGATAACACTCTGACTTGTATTCAGAGCTAAAGCCACAGTACGTTGCCGGGAACCAGCTTCTATCATTCCCACGGCTCTGAGCATTTCTTCCCTGCTTAAATGACGTCGCCGCTCCATAATAACGTTGGTTTTAATCAGTAGTAGGGAAACAGTAGCACTAATAATGTCTTCAATGCGTTGTATGTTTTTATAGGGAAAATATTGACAGCTGATTTTCATCTTTTACTCGAATTTGATTCACAGTTCCTGATTCAAATTATGAAATGCACCAAAAAGGATCCATATAAATTTATAAAATCATAAATTTATTACAAAGCCACATCTCAATCTCAAGAAATCCGCATAAAAATTCTTGATCCCTAGACACTTTTGATGTGTGTATGTTGGTAGGTTATAAATAATATATGATAATTTTTAAAACATTATTTTTTACTCTCTCTTCTCATTCCTTTGTTTCTTGACCTTCATTTGTTTCCGTCTGTGCCTTTTGACATTTCCAGAGATTCAATTTTTTAAGCCAGTGTTCATAAGGCGCTACCTCGAAAATAAATCCGGGCGACTGATCTACTAAGCGAGCGAAAGTGATGCAATTACTATTGAAACGCAAAAGAAGAAGATGGCTATAATGTGCGTGCGCTCGAAATAAAACGATGTATGTGCCAAAACGAATTTACTCCTTTTTTAACAAAATAAATGATTTTTTTAAAACTACTTTGAGTAAACTTTGATTTATGATAATTCTCTATGTTTTAAAGAAAATTCCATTGAATAACTCGTTACACGCCGCGCCCCGTGAACTTTGCAATATTTTTGTATCGAGTAAAATTCATTGGATCGTGTATTCCTTTTACATGATACTAGATCAAAGAGTCAAAAACATATACCAAAATGTTAAATCCCTATTCCACATATTTAACAAGTTACATAAAATAGAAAATCCACTTTTTTTTTAATATATCACCATAAAATGCGGCGGTCTAGGATCTATATTTTAAAACAGCCGTTCTCATAGCGTTCCAAGTCAGGATATTAAATTGACCATAAGCACGTGCCTATGGTCACTTTAATATACTGACTTGAAAATGGTGTATCAATTGTTCACTGTAACTATTGGATATACGTATCCAATAGTTATAGTGAACAATTGACACACCATTTTTCAATGGCTTGAGTTCATAAATGTCCAGTGCAGAACGTGGCTCTCTTTTATCGACTTTATAGTGAACGATTCCGGGGGAATATCGCTTTACTCACCATGGAACTGCCAGGAAATTTGTTTAAATTGGTTAAAGTTATGTAGGTGATGATAATACTATAAAGATAAATTGGAGGATAATGTTACTTCGAAATACGATTGGATGAATGAACGTATTTCATCAAAAACGATGTAGTGAACGTTGGTCTCATTTGTTGATGAATCGTACGAATTTAAATGTATTTCGCCTACGCTCTCCATGCATGATTCACCCAAAAAAGAATCGTATCGTAGTTGATACAATTCGCCAAGGGATATTATTCATCAGTTTTCTATTTCAGTCAAAGGCAGTATACGTTAGTTAGAATAATTAGATAAAGTTACATCCGAAATGTGTTTTTTTCACACACCCCAACGTAAAATTATTTCACCAACTAAGCCTTTGACCAAAAGTAGACCTACTGTGATGGATCAAGCGTGTTTCGAGGTTAGAGTAGTGCTGCCAAAAAAATAATTTTATTAATAAACAAAAGGGTTTTAGTAGTTCATCATACTGAGAAAAATATCTCTCAATTAATCTGTTAAATGCTTGGGACGGAAAATGAGTTAAAAGGCGTTGGTAGCATGAAATTCTAGGTTCATTTTATCTCCACACAAATTATTTCCAAAGTTTTTCGTATACCTTTTTTTCTATGCTATGTCTTATCAATTTTGCACTGTCATTTTATTATGGGGTAATTCGGTTGAACTTAAAAAATTGTTTCGAGCTCAGAAAAAATGCGTACGCTCAATCTGTATGAGAGTCAAAATGGCGGGTGTACCTTAACTAATCGAATCCTTCCATTTACCAAAAAAATGTACCTAAATTGTACTATTTAGTACCTAGGTTTAAAAAAAATGTACTTTCTTCAGAACGAAATTATTTCGAAATTAAGGTACACCCGCCATATTGACGTCAAGATGGCGGGTGTTCTATAGTATTTTATTATATAACCATTACTCATAAAATATTATTACACCAAAAAAATGTACCTAAAATGTACTCTTTAGTATCTAGGTTTAAAACAATTGTACCTTCTTCAGAACGAAGTTGTATTAAAATTAAGGTACACCCGCCATATTGATGTACATCAGAACGTTCAGCCTACCGAGGTTACATTGTCACCCTATTTCAGTCGCTATCCGCCAATTTGTGACAGAACATTACAAATTATTTGGCTGGCATCTTTATGCGTCACAAAATCGTCACTAAAAACTGGAGTAGAAGCCAGCTCCCTACCTCGGTAGGCTGAACGTTCTGATGTTCGCACCCACTGGATAGTTGTGTTCCACTATTTAAAAAACTTAAAATACTGCCACTTCCAGCATTATACATTTTTTTAAATTTGTATCTTTGTACCTACACCAAAACAGACATGAATTTGACTTGTTTAATGATGTTGTATCCAGGACCCAGCCGCAAAGTGCATATGCTTAATGTTCCTAGGCGTAGAATTAAATTGTTTTCTAATAATGACATACTGCATGTCCATTACTGTTCATTCATAACAAATTACCTGATGGCTTCAAAACTCTCAGCCACAGACATTTGAAATTTTAATTGATTTAACATTCTTATGCAAATGTTATTAGAATTACTAATAACATTCGCAGGGCCAACATGGCCAGAGATCGCACAAGACAGGGAGGTTTGAAAGGAAAAAGGGGAGGCCTTTGCCCAGCAGTGGGACACAAACTAGGATAACAAAAAAAAAATGCAAATGTTATTACTCGACTGAAGATTTTATGAATAAAAATTAACCTAAATATTTGACATTATAAATCATATTTTATCTCCTTGATCTTATTGAATTTTGACTTAATTAAGCTCTTTTACAACTATTGTTCAATTTATTTATTTTATTTGTTAGTCTAATGATTATAATTTAATTTTATTATAACGATGACGCAACAATTTTACAAACCATATTTGTACGCCGGAAATGCCAGAATATTATGATCATAATACATAATGCACATAACAACTTTGTATGTAGGTACAATATTCTGACAAATAAATGCATTCTATTCTATTCTTATTCTTTATTTATTGTGAAATGTGTCTAGGAATGTGTCAGAATTTACCTTAATTTTGACGTAGAACACTTTTTTTTGCTGAGGATTCCCCTTTTTACGTTTTTATTCTGAATATCCTTAAATCAAATGTCACTTTCACACGACGAGGGTTGTGAGAAAGGTAACTAATCAAAAAACGATAATAATATTGGAATTAGCCAGGTGGATACAAATTTATCTTTATTTTCCTAAGCTCTCATATTTCTGTTAGGTATACGTTCGTTTTCCGTGAAAAATATAATATTTTTTAATACTTCGTATAAGTTGGTACAACAACTGATAAGTACTCACAAGAAAAGCAAAAACTTTTAATAAATGCCTTTAGCGTATTTTGCGTAATTGCTCTGAATAAACTTTCCAAGTTTTCTTTAGTAAGTAATTATTATACAAATGTGGATTCTATTATTACTTTGGTACCTTCAAAGGGTTTGATATTGCTGTTGTAGAATCGACTTGGTAAATAGATTTTACCCATCTTGGATTTCACCTTTATGATTTAGTTTAGTGAAATAAAATATTATTTCGTTCACGCTAGTTATTACCGTTTTTATAGGTGCTTTTTGTTGCCTATATTGTCCTTCTGTGAGCCAAAGACCTGCCTTTCTTTTCAGACCTCTCGATCTTGAGCTAGTACAGACAAAAGATGTAGGTGGCAAACTCGTCCCATCCTATTAGTCTAAACCTGCCACATTACCGTTGATGGTTTTGGTCACAAGGTCTCGTTGGCATAATTTGGATACGGAACCATTGTAACCAAATGTTCACCATATCAGCTGCTGTTCCTTCATTTAAAGACACATTCTATAGCTCAAGTATGATGAAACAAGACATGACTGGCAAAATCTTATCTGGTAAAGTATGAATGCCGTTGTCGCATGCTCCCGTCGTACCTACGCTTAACAAATTACTTCTTAACTAACTCAAATGTCTGTTTAAATTGCTAAGATTAAAACAGGTTAAACTATTAAACATAATTGCCTCGAAATTTCGTTCTTGAAAACTTTGTTCACGACAATAAATGTCTTGTTAGCTCATATCGCTGTTTTTAGATTAAAAACATTTTTAATTTAACAAAGTCGAACAACACTTTTACCCTTTTTTAAAGGCTTTAATTTATCCACAAAAAGGAGAGTTATAAGGGCGCTAATTACTTCACTGAAAAAACATTTTTACTATTAATTAAAGAAGCGCTCCGGATGTCGGACGGAGTTTATTAAAAGGCTCATCGATAAATACCTACTAATTAATTTTATTTCAATGCCGTAATTAAAATTCCTTTTGGATCTAAGGAAAACTGTTTGGTTTCTGTAACGGTTATGCAAACCGAGTATTCTTTGTTTAGTAGCAGTACAAGACTGTAAAGATTTTGATGACGTTCCTTGGTCATCTTAAATTTTTTCTAATAATATATAATCTTTAATTAGTGTTAGCTTGCATAAATTGTACACATTTAAGATTAGAAAAAAATAATTAAGTTACTCTGTCAAAATACAACACTTACGGTGAGCATCAGAAATTGTGATACTTATCACTTTTTGAAAATATCCTGTAGACCAATTCTCGTAATTTAAAACGTTCAAAATCTAGTCGCAGTCTTATCTCGGCGACAAACAATTTAATGTCAAAAACTTGTCAAAATGTAGGGAAATTAGAGGTATTTTTGACAGATTGAGACTGAAATCAGACTGAACGTTTTTAAAATTACGAGAATTTCCCCTCTGGTTTCTCCCAAAATATTTGTCACGTCAGATAGGATCGGGACAGACATAAATAAAACAATTTTAATCGAAACAGCCATATTTAAATATGCCGCCTATGCAACAGAATGATGTTCAACCGTAAAATTGCATTGACACTTCAAACCCGCCATCAATTATTCTCCTAGATTAGAAACCATTATATTTTTCCAGCGAATCGGTGTTATGGCAAATCATGACAAATGGCTATCCATATCCGTGTAACGACGTCGTACTTATGTCGCAATATCGAAAAACCGTATATCCGTATATCGACTTTTTATGTTACCCTTTCTGTGGAGAATCTACCTATAAACACATGAAGGGGGACTGACTAAACTGACTTATTAGTTGGCGCTATTTTTTTTCCACAAAAGTGGTAAACTAGATAGTCCAGTTTGCCACTTTTGTGGAAAAAAAAAGATGTGAACTATGAAAATGTGACCCCACTGTGCATTCGGGTGCGCCGGGCAGCCAGAATCATGGAATTTTTTGGGATGCAAAAAGAAGCCTCCTGCAGCGCAGTGTATTTATTTATTTGGGACAAACAAACAGTAACACATTATATCTGCGCAAATAATATAAACAAAGATATTATATAAATGTATTCTGCCAGTTACTCAACTGAACCGAGCGCTCAGCGCATCCTGGACAGTCACACCCAACACCTTATTTATTTGGCCAATACTTCCCTTGCGGTGGTAGGGTTAACGCTCGCCTGGGTTGCGACCAACCCTCCCACCGGAGTCCGGCATCAAGCAGTTTGCTGTGGCATCTTCTGGACACGTTCGTTCCATCATAGATCATCCATCATGCTCATCCATCGCTTTCCATCAGGCGTGATCGAGGTCAAGAGCGGACCCATTCTGCAATAAAAAAACATTCCTACACCTCATTGTTATTTAACTACGAGTTCATTCCTATAGGTACTCAATCAAAACACAGTCTAACACCATTACATCAATCCAACAGTCCTCAGAAGGTTGGCAGAGGTGTACTAGTAAAACCCACAGTATAAAAACTTTATCAGATTTCAATTATATCAAGTTTCACTCCAAAAAACCTCGAACAAGATCCTTTAAATTGTTCAAACGAACATAATAATCCAATACCGCATAATTTAACAGTTTTAAATACGCATTCGTAAATCTACATTATTATCCATTTATGTACCACGTGCCTGGTTTATTAATTACCTCCCCGGGCCGCGGTAATGCACTCCTCGCTACCGCTTTATACAGTCAGCTTGAACGATTTCAATACACCTACTTTTTACGTATTCAAATTATGTCTTCATAAGTATTAAAGAAATTTACACCATCATAACCGACGCGTTATAAACGGAAACGAAATGAATTTTAATATACCAAACGGTACGTAACGTTGTGTTTTAATTTATTCGGTCGATAAAACCACTCAGCTTTTTAATAAACACGCATGAATTACTTCCCTCTGTGAGGTCCTGAATAAATAAAGGAGGACCATCCCACACCGTTCCTTCATTCCCTTTGTGCTCTCATACTTCCTGGCATGCGTAATGGGATACCCAACCAAAATGGCGGCTTAGAAATCTTTTGTGCTAAATAAAAATCAGAAGAATGGCCGCCGGACTAAATAACTATAGTTGGACTCCTGCCGCGTCAGCACATAAAGGAATAGTGTTTATTATATATCAAAGTTTCAAGTTCCTGACAGCTTGTTTAAAAGATTTACTTAATTATTTACAAGTTTTCTTTCCTCTCCCATTATTTAGCTTACGCTAAGTACTAAGTTATGTAAAGTGGATTATTTCCTAATTTGGTTCAATTACCGTAATGACGTTTATTTATAAATGTATACCTAATCTAAATATAATTCAATAATTATAATTAAGTATAGGTAAGTATAATTTATTAGTTCAATAATTTCAATATCAATAGAAATTATTTAGATGCTAATTTGACTCTATACCTAACTACCAAGCCAGTTTTAAGTTGAATAAGTCTATAACCCCCTTACTAATAAACGTATTAAATCAGATGAATAGTTTACACACAGATTTCCCTCTTTCATTCGTCAGTAATTTGACTTTTGAAAGAAGAAGACAAAGCGTTGTGTAACATACTACGTTTATTAGAAAGTTCTTGAATATAACATATTTGCTTATTTCTATTTCATAATCTATATATATAAAATGGTAAACTGACTGACTGACTGATTGTTGATATATCAACGCACAGTCTAAACCGCTGCTCCTAGAGACATGAAATTTGGAGGGTGTGTTCTTTGTGAAGAGTAGGTATCCACTAAGAAAGGGTTTTTCGAAATTCCACCCCTAAGAGGGTGAAATTTCACGCGGACGAAGTCGCGGGCAGAAGCTAGTATAATATATTATGAAATAGAAATAAGCAAATATGTTGGTACCTAAAACATATAAATGAGGGACTAGTGGCTAAGTAATAGCAGCCGCCCGGGTCGATCGATCAGGTTAAGCTACGCTTGCCGCGGTTGGTCCGTGGATGGGTGACCATCTTTACATACCAAGACCCCTCCCCGCCTCGGAATGAACGTTAAGCCGTTGGTCCCGACAGTCATTCGTGGATCTTTAACAGTCGTTACGGGTCGTCAGTAGCCGGAAAGTCTGACAACCAGTCTTACCAAGGGGTATTATCGTATTAGCCAGTAACTGGGTTGTGGAGGTCAGATAGTCAGTCACTCCATGTAAAATACTGGTATTTAGCTGCGTCTGGTTTGACTGGTAGCCGACCCCAACATAGTTGGGAAAAGGCTAGGCAGATGATGAAACATATAAATAAAATCACCATATTTAGAAAGTAAAAAAAACAAACCAACACCTTTTACGTATTTTTCTGTTCCTTTCTTCCTGTCTGTTTATATGTGTGTTCTTATATGGTTAAATGAATAAATAGTTCTCTACACAATAAAATCCAGCATAGGTACCTAGTACATTACGCTAGATTTGCACGACGCAAGCATTTTCCAGTTTCATAGGAAAATGTAATTTCAGTTTAATATAATTTATATATATATAATTTTGGAAACTACGCTGTATTTAATATGCAATCCTAGGTATAGCATATTGATCTATCCAGATAGTTAATTTAGAATCTACGTAAAGTTATAACAGCTTAATACCTTTAAACGGTATCATGTGAGCCTTTAATTAACCGTTGAGGAAGGAGAGAGGTTCAGAGGGATGCGACAGAGTATTAATTGGCTGGACGACCCGTTCGCCTCACGCCTGGCGCTTTTGGTTTGCCTCTAATACAAATATTAACAAAATTAGACCGTGTGGTTAAGGCATTACGTACCGGATTAGACCTGCAGTACATTTAGGAGGTTGATTCAGTAAATAGCACGTAGATTGCGGGGATTTGACGCAACTACTCTACAAATATGTATTTCTCTAACATTCGCTCAGTATTCCCAGGTTGCTTATAGTTGCTTTAAGTACGGCTCCCCCTCTTCTGCCGTGGGAAATGGTAGCAATGACTTATGTTTCATTTCAGTACCGAAAAATGGAGCGTTTTTTAAACTTATCGTCTATTGTTTTAATTTTTTTTTTATAACTCCGGTCGGCAGCCGGAACGGCGCGGCGGCGCGCAAACTTTTATCTATAAAATTATGTGTGCCCAAGCATGCCATAGATTTTCTTAAAACGGAAAAGAAACATGTAGGTACATTATTTATCTAAAAACTCTCAAGCCAATTTTACCTGTAGGTAAACGCTATTAAATAATGAATCGATCTCCTATGCTAACCTATGAAGTGCTCGCTTAGATATTGACCCAGATACGAGAACGTTAGTTTTAACTAATTATTACGGTCGGTTTAACAAAGGAATAGGGTATCAACTACCTACTACACGATTAATTGACTTGAGTATCCATAATTCATTTGGATAGTGTTTGTTTGACAGTGTAGATTATTAAGCGTGGTTCAAGATGTTTATAAAAATTATTCATCGGCCTTCTTGTAGCTGGACTTAAAATGAAGCGCAATAGTTAATAACATTAGGAAGAAGGCAAGAAGTGATGATTGAGAAGGTAATTCTAATATTACCTACTTCTATCGCCACACAGCTTCTACTTTGGGACTCAGATTGCGAGAATAATCTGAGGTTAGACCGGGTCACCCACAGAGTGCTTTTTGATAGTGGCCAGTGGGGTACCATTTCAAAAAGTCCTGACACCATTCCTGTCATTTCACTTTTTAATCTTTTTTTTTCAGTTAAGCTGTAGCTTTTTTTTTAATCCCTATAAATCGAAAAGTGCGGACAATTGCCAAGGCCAGGCAAAGTCTGGACTGGGGAGCAAAAAGATAGTAGCCCTAGGTGGAGCAGACCCAAAGTAAAATAATTACCCAGAAACAAAATGCGGGACACCATACAGGGAACTGGTTAAAGTAATGTGACAATTCCCAGTATTCTATCGATTATCCAACTTGAAAATACATTTCCGCTATCACAATCATTTCTATTTGCCATAACAATTTTTCCAGCACGTGTTTATTGGTCCCAGCGTCCAAGTGTAGATGTTTCCGTACCACGGACTGGGATATTACTCATCGCAACGCGGAAGTGTAGACAGGGACATCCGCCGATTGCAGCCCAGTCGTGTTTGTCAATGTTCCCGTGATTTATCGTCTGTGGTCGGTGCCAAAACTGCACACATGTGTGTTTACCTTTACTACAATTTACGATTTACTTTTACCGGCACGCACCGAATGTGTACCGTCATGGTCGATTGGCGTTTACAGTTATCGTTAAGCCACTAACTGTGTTACGGCTGTGTAGTTTCTGCTTTAAAGCATGGGAAAAGTGCATAAGAGACCTATTTGGAGGTTTGTTTTATAGTTTGACCTATTTTGTTAACTTCAAACAAATGATAATTAAGTGTTGATAAATAACCACCGACGGCTGCCATGGCCCACGCACAATGGACCACTTGAAGGACTAAGTGCGGAAACCAAACTCATACATAGAACATAGTGTCGATAAACACGTGAGACTCCCATTAGTCTCGCGATAAAATGGGTTTTCGCCTGATTTTCATAATCATCTAAGCCGAAAGACGTCCACTGCTGGACATAGGCTCCTAAGCACCATCACTTTGACCGGTTCTGTGGTTTTTAGATACTAGCCCGCGACTTTGTTCGCGTCGAAGTTATAAGATAACAGCATCATTTTTATAAAACTTCCCTGTGTATATTATATACATTTGTAGTTTTTTTTTTGTTTTAACTAGGTGAGAATCAGGAGTGGTGGCGCGGGAGCAAGCGACATACAGTTGTCTGTGTGAGAAGCAGCTCGTCCTGAGTTCGACACCCGCAGCCTTCAGTAGCAATATCCCATTGCTTGCGAAGTTTTCCGTTTTTAGTGAATTAATGAACGCCTGCGTTCCTGCATATACCTACTACTGAAAGGCACAACATTGATACACTGACTGATGCATTCTTACCCATTATTCCTGACGAACTAGTAGGTACCTAACACTAAAATAATATAACAGTAGATTGTATATACATGGGATTTCTCATTAAGTGTTTGGCAAGACTGGGGACCGGGCGCGGGGTGGCGCGGGTGGCGCGGGGCGGGCGCAATTCAAACATAATTATTATGAACTTCCTTTGAGTGTCCACAGTGGACACGCGGGCGCGGTGAGTGACGCGGGCTGCTCGGCGCGGGGGGCGCGCGGGCATCTCACGCCATAGCTCGTTCATACAAGTGGCCACGCACCCAGCGTGGCGCGGGCGGCCCTCTTGGGGACCGGGGTTCTCAAACTAGTTCGAGCTTTTTTCTAAAAATTTGTCTTCTTCATCCATATTATATTTTGACAAACACTGGACAAGACAACACGCCGAACGCAGCGGCGCTCCAGTGCGGACAGGAATCCCGCGCGCATTCCCGCCCCCCGCGCCCGCCCCGCACCCTTGTCTCGACGGACACTGACAGTCACTTAGCCATAGACATTTATTTTTATTACAACCAAAGATAAGAGGCCTAAACTTTATGTTTTTCTGTGTACGTTGTACGAACTATCATAATATAATAGTATAACAAAATATAAAAAGAAGCACAAAAAATATCAATTGTTGGGAATTGAGCTTAGCTTTCCTCTAAACTATTTGCTTAGTTGAAAGTTGACTAAAATATTCGTTCTTATAATTATGTCATGATTAGAAAGAAAGCATGTTAAGTCGTTGGTCCCGGCTGTCATTCGTGGATCTTTGACAGTCGATACGGGCACAAGCCCGAAATTCTGACAAGCAGTCTTATAAATATTACCCAATAACTGGGTTGTGGAGGTCGGATAGGCAGACGCTCCATGTAAAATACTGGTATTCAGCTGCATCCGGTTAGACCCCAACATAGTTGGGAAAAGGCTAGGCAGATGATGATGATGAATTATGTCATGATTAACTATTCACTTCATAAAGTATTGGAATAATTCGATTGTTGTCATACACTGATATAATATGTGTTCTCTCTCATCTAAGTCACGTTTCTTGCGAATTTTAGGGGAAGTTTATTCGATTTCTGCCTTTTCTAGTACTCAAACCTGTTGGTCCAATAGAGTTTTTTATGCAGATCAATTTTTTTTTAAAGTTAAGAAAATCGTTGGTAAGGTACCTATTATTGCCCCATCTCAAAAATCTAGCCTGTAGGTATATCATTGTCGACTGCTTAGCTTCATGAAGGTATAACGTGATTAAATCTGTAACTAACAGCAATATTGCTCATCCCCATAGCAAATAGCGTGATAATATATAGCCTACTACCTTCCACCCGCGGCTTCGCCCGCAAGGTATGTCGAAAAAACTATCCTATATCCTTCCCCGGGATGCAATTAATCTCTCTGCCAAATTTTATAGAAATCCGTTCAGGCGTTGAAACGTGAAAAGATAACAACAGACATACAGACAGAGTTACTTTCGAGTTTATAATATCAGTATGGATAGACTGGCTAAACTTATAGGGAATGATTATTTATTAGAGACCGCCTCCTAATTCCCAAGATTTTCGTGTAAAATTGGAAGACTTGACTGGAGCGGCGGCGCCAATCGCGGCCATTTTCCTAAAAATTAAATGTTAAAGAGCTGATCAAAACTAAAACCTTATTACAAAAGAACCTTTTGTTCGCTGTTGATTGTTTCTTATTTAACTTCAGTAAGCCTCTTTTCTCTAATTTATTTCTGTAACTCGACGAAAAGTGAAGGAATAAAATTAACTTACGGAACAATTATCCCCAGCTCGCTGTTCGCATTTGACAGGTTTTTCTGTATAAATTCCATTCAAAGGCGTTCGGGCGTCTTCGATTCAATGATCGAAGTTGGCTCATATTTCTTGTCCTACGCAATTCGAGTTTGCTAATGAAAGACCCTTGTAACTTTAATCTTTGTAAAGTAGAAAATCCATCGTGAAACAATTTTACCGCGTGTTAAATAGCAACTTATTAAAATATAAGTTACTTGCGCCTGTCAATAAATTTGCGTTTAGGATTTGCTTTAATACGAATATAAGTCGGTGTACATTAATAGATGAAGTAAGGTTTTAGAGAGCAGTGGTGGCCCAGTGGTAACGGCCGCGACTTACGACAGGTAGGACATAGGTTCGAACTTAGACAAGCGCTTTACTTTGTGTAAATTAATAATCACCACTACACTCAAAACGGTGAAGGAAAACATCGTGAGGAAACCGGCATGTTCTAGAACCAATAATTCGATGACATGTGACATCTACAAACACGCATTGGGTCCGCGTGGTGGCTAACGGGTCAGACCCTGAGGCCTGTGTTCCAGCAGTGGGAACATTATAGGATGATTATCTAAGTTGTTAGAACAACCGATAATCGTTCCCGACTTTAGGTTTTGCACAGGAAAGACGCTTTCTCCTTCACCAATGTCACTGTATTCAACATGGTGATCTTCACGTCACAGACGCGTGGTGATTGGCACAAGAAAAGAGAAGCATAAACCCAAACACAAGCGGAGAGCTGGTGGACCTCGACACCAGATTGCAGGCAGTCCAGGGAATCTATGCCATCCTTAGATGGCAAGCTAACGAGACGCTTATTACGCCTGGACAGGAACGGCTTGCGGCAGGTGACAGGGACCACCATGGGACACTGCTTACTAAACAAACACTTGAACACAATAGGCATAACGGACAGTCCTCTATGCAGGGCTTGCATGGAGACTAAGGAAACCTTCGCTCATGTGCTCTTTAATGCACAGGCGTCACCTAGATTAGAACAGAAACCCTCGGGGTATCCAGATCTTACACAGATGTTCTTAACAGATCAGGAGATGTAATCAACTTCTGGATGGAGGTGGGCTGGCTGGAATAATCACCGACGGCGGCCATGGCTCACGCACAATGGTCCACCTGAAAGACTAAGTAACCAAACCATAGACCATAGAGATGCTCCGCAGTGGATGAGGTTGGGCTGTGGATGATGATGATGAACATCGTGATTAATCGGGGCATGAATATGGGATCACTTGACTAGCTGACCCGGCGGAACACGTTGTTTTGCCATATAAATTATTTGTAGCTGCCCGGCGCTACTTCGTTTGCGTGGTGTCCTACCCCTTACCCTACCCTACCCCTACCCTACTGCTACCCTACTCCTACGCTACTTCTACCTTACTCCTACCCTACTCCTACACTACTCTTACCCTACTCCTAACCTCTCCTAATCTACTCCTACCCTACTCCTAACCTACTCCTACCTTACTACTATAAGTAAAAAAAAATGTTTTTAATGTTTTTAATAATAAAAAGTCCTAATGTCCGTCTCCAGGTTCTAAGCTACCTCCCAACCAATTTTCAGCCAAATCGGTTCAGCCGTTTTTTAGTTATTTTATAGTGTAACTAACACGACTTTTTTTTATGTATACCTAGATATTAGTAGTTAGTAGATAGTTGATGGTTACATGCTAACCCCCTTACTAATAAACGTATTATATCAGATGAATAGTTACACATCGATTTCTCTCTTTCAGTCGTCAGTAATTTGACTTTCGAAAGAAGAAGACAAAGCTTTGTGTAACTATACAGACGCTATATAAAGTTTATTAGTAAGGGGTAAGAATATAATAATCCTATGTTATTCACTAATAGAAACCTAGTTAAGGGCTCCCCATTTCATTTTACAACAACAAAACAAACAGACGCACATAATACCGTTAAAATCTGAAACAAAGTAAACCGAATCACAACTAGTGACGAAAGCCGAAACATAATTAACCTCGTTCGTTACGTCGGTTAGTTAAAGGTGGATTAATCTGCATTTTTGCACAGAGAGGTTGGTAACACTGATTGATTTTTTATTTGTAACTGTAGCACATATTTCTATCAATTAAATAGGTACGACTTTTAAGGCTACGTCGACCGCCTAGTGGCGGATAATCACTAAAACAGAAAATAGTGGCCACTATTATCCGTTTTAGTGATTATAATAAAACTAAACAATGTAAAATTACCGTTTATAATAATATTAACGTATTATGGAGCACCACTTTACGCGCTTATTTTCTGCATTTTCATTCTAAAATAAAAGAAATAACCAAACAAACGATGAGGGCGCCACTGCGTGGTCGTCGTTTGGTCGGCGCCCTCTTAAGTGGGCGAAATGGGATTAGGACGGTCAAATTATTTAAAAAATTGTTTAAAAAAATTATTAAAAATTAAGAAATAATATACTTTTTCAACACACTTGCTCGTAAAGTGGCTCTTATTGAACCGCTTTTAGGTCCATAATGCAGTGTAAGATTCTGTAAATACATAAATATTATAGTCGCGAATCATATTTTAATCAAGATACAACCTGATACTGACCTGCAAATTACAAAAACGTATGAAAATTTCAATTTCGAGGTCTACCACTGCGCATTCACCTTAAATTGTCCGTGGACTCTTCCGAAACCAAACGGAAAAGACTCTGACTGGCGTTCTATTATTGCGGATTCTCACTGAACTAATGTATATTTCTCTATGCCAATAGTACTTTCTAATTCCATACTAACTAAACTACAATTTGACATACGACAACACTATCAGTCTAAACATTATTTTGTTTATTTGATTTTTTCTATTTTTTTTTTTTGTTTTTTTTTTTGTTTAGCGGTCTGTTGTCAGTGCTTTTATTTACACTTGCGCGCGCATCGCTAGCGCTGGCTAGGGCGGCGCACGGAAAAACAAAACCAGCGCGTCATTTTCCATACAAGTTAATATTAAACAATAGGTACAGAAAGCGTCACTATGTCCTAACCCCTCAAGTTTTAAAATGTTACACTGCTACAACATTGAATTCCTTACGAATAATCTAAAGAATACTTCAAAAAGAGTCCATTGTGTTGACTCGGATTCGAACCATCGCATCACCGAACGTCGTCATACTCATACCGGCAGTTTGACGAACTAGCCAGCGAGCCCATATGAATTGCGATGAAATTGTTATCTACTATCGGCTGAGTCATTATATCTTTAGGTCCCTGTCTAATCGAAAGATGTTATAATTTGAGGGTATCCATTAATTTTACTTACTTACGTTGTCTTTATAAAATTAATCCATACCTTCAAGTTAGAACTTTGTATACGTTCACTTAAAACGGCGAAGAGTAAACGACTACTAATTTTATCAATTATTTATTTAAATGATTTCTGATTTTATGAGAACTAAAATAGTTGTTCTGTTTGTTGTAAAATAAGATCATAGTTTTGTTAAATAATAGCAATAATAAATATTATTAAATGATTAATAAAGTATTTTATTTTTCTTGATTTTTAATTCTTTGTAAATAATTACTACTTAAAACAAAATAGAAATATATATCAAAATAATATAATGAACAAAAAGCACATTTCGTGCCTATATAGGATTTGAACTTCCAATCTTATGCACGGTAAGCGGTCTTGAAACCTCCAGTCTATTTAGACGATGAATAAGTTGTCGTAAATGTTAACCCTATTATTGTTGCTTGTCGTCGCAAAAGTATGTTTTATTGAAAAAAACAATAATAAAAACAGAATTTAAAAAAAAATACTTACTTAAACTTCTTTATTCACTAAAACAATACATTATTTAAAATAAAATGTTTTTGCAAAATACAAAAACCAACTTGGGCCTATCACGGATTTGAACGCACATGTCTTTTGGTGGGGTAACTACTTAAAGGAGCTGTGTGTACAAGTCTGTTTTTTTTCCTCGCTGGTGTGTTGAAAAACGTCGTATGAAACGCGTGTGCATTGATCATTATATGCTCAGCTTCCTTATCGTGTTCGCCTGCGGCTCGCGCGAATAATTAGTGCTCGCCTCGAGTGTACTGATCAACATAAGCACACATGTATCATAATGTACTATTATAACATAAGATAACGTCACGTCTGTATTTCCCCGAAAGGTTAGATAAACATGTACCTACAGCGCACCCTTATTTCGCCAGTTATGTTTAAGTCCCAAGTAATGGAGGCGAGCCTATTGCCATCAAGCGAGCAATAATCCAGGCTCTAGGCTGCTAAGAAATTCCTGATGGAAAAACCTAATAACATTTTGGCCGACCTGGGAATCGAATCTAGGACCGCATGCTCAGCAGTAGCGTTTGCGACCACTGTACCAACGAGGCAACATTAAAAAAAACGTTCCACGTAATTTGTTTCAGTTTTTTTTAAATGTTTTATTTTATGTTTTCTCTGGGAAATGTGGGTGTACTATATAAATCTCTGCCTAACCCTTCGATGCATACAGGTCTGATGTTATGATGTTATGTATTCGGTATATAATTGGCTGTGACGACACACAAAAGTATTATTTATGTCAAAATATATACCTATACTACGACAAAACCTATAAAAAAAATTGGCTATGAATAAATGAAAATCGGGCAAACGAACATACAAATGTATTGCGTTTTATATAACGTATTTTATGTAGGGACTGCCTATACATAAGAGGCTCAAATTAAAACAGAGTGGTTTTTGCGAGCATCCTTAAGTATCTAGTTTTCGGGCACTCTCAAACATCTATAAAACGTATTAAATAAATAATTATATTTATCTAGCCATTAACTTTTTTCTTTCATTTCCTGTCCATTTCGGAATTCTATTAATTTTCTTAATAAAAAATATGGTGAGCGGCAAATACATTTTTTTTATTACTACCTAAATGGGCCCGCTCTTTATATTTTCTTTGACACATAATTTTTGTAGTAATGACGTCAGCAGGTTAAGCTACTACAATCTGTCAAAGTTCTTTAATAGATTTTCAACTTTATCGCTAAAGAAGTTAAAGCAAAAGGTTCAAAGTTGATTGGGAAAATTTAACAGTTCAGTTTTGGGTAGCTTGATGTGCTGGCGTCTGTACATGAGGCACTAACAAATTGAAATTAATAATTAGTAAAAATAATCCATGCTACTTTTACATCGATATCAGTTTTTTTGTTTTGTTTCGGCACTTGGTATACGATTTTTCATGATATAAAATACCATGCCCCGGAGCCAGGGTGTGGTTGACATACGATTACCTCAAAGGCACTAAAGTATCTGTACTCGAGGCTATTTAAAAGCTCAATCGTGAATTCGGTATCACTCATATACAAAAGTAAAATAATACTTAAATTGAGAGGTGGAAAACCGATTTATTATTCTGGTGCGGAACATAAAAAGCTCGAGAACACTTCATTATTATTGAATCAAATCAACCCACTCCGTTCCGGTAACAAGCTTTTATTAATTTACATACAAAAGTGTTACTGCAAAAATTCATACACCGACAGCTGCCGAATCATTCGGAACAAACCAATTCAAATATAACCAATCAAAACAAAGCAATCAGTTGCAAAATCTAAATCAACATCAACCAGAAAGTTTATAATTACAGTCCAAGTAAGTACCTCAACTAAACATTTCCATTGGCAAATCGTTCCGCTATTCCGATTCCTTTCATTCAAATAATATCATATGAGAAGATAAAATGTAAATATATCATACACCTCAGTGAATCAAATACTCAGCGATAAAAATCAGAAGGCGTGAATACATCAGCACGCACCAACAAGATTTACATAAACGAGTCGAATGTTGCCAGCGTACGCTTCAACGGATTTTTATTTAGGAACGTGGATGCACGGAACGTCGTAATGATTTGTTGCTACTTTTGTAGAATTGTTGCTTCGTTTGAGTGTCTTGATTTATTACTGGGAAGTGGAAAATATTATGTAGCCTCGTTAGGGCCTGTAGCTGAGTTATAAAGACCTATTTATAAAGTTAGCGTGGTCTTATTTCAGAATAAATATTAAATATAGACATTAATAATACATACATTCTTACGTCGTACATTTTGTTATTCTTTTAAAGAGTAACAAGAATTTATAAAATTTAAATGCACATTCTGAATGCTGTTTCAGCCAGGGAAATATAATAATTAACACCACCTTAACGAATGTAAGTAAAGTCCAGTGGAAATCTCTGACTGAAAATAATTTTCAATATGTTCACCAAACTTCGGAACATCGGATAAAATTCATATAAACTCTTATATTTTTTTCTTCAGTCTATAACCCTTCGACCTCTGAACACACAGTGGATGTAATTTGTGTCCATTTTGGTAACGTAATCCTTAATTAAGCTTTACCAAACCTGGCGGTCCGTTTAATCGCGTTTGTCATTCCTAATTTACCGTATTTAGATCAGGTTACAAAATGTGTTTGGAAGAGGCCGCAGGACACCGTTCGGTTTACAAAACAAATTATTTTTACACAAATTGAATGAAACGCACCTGTGTGCGTTAGGGTAAGTGTACCTTTTTTGCCCCTAAATTGTAAATTTATTTCGAAGGGTTATTTGATTAATTTGATTTGTAACTTTATTAAAAGAGCGATAACAAAATTTACGTTCTACTATTATATGACTCGTTTTCGTCTTTATTTGTATCTGAGAGTTTTTAGTAAGACTCTCCTAATAGAGCAATAAAATTATAAATAATAGGTAATATGACACTATAATAAACTGACATTAAACACATGCAATTATTTTATTTGATACTAGCTTCTGCCCGCGACTTCGTACGCGGATCCTGTTGCTTATGCCAGCGACAACGGGGTCGTCAAAATCGAAGATCTGAAACGTCTGATGTCGAATTCTAAGAGCCTGGGGACGGGAAAACAGCGTGATGCACGAGACGATTAGAGACGTTTCAGATCTTTAATTTTTGTAAGTCAACAGGAAATGCCCATCAGACTAAACAACTTTTGCTAAGACGTCATTCCTATATGTTATAGTGTCGCTGGGCTTTGATGTTCCACAACAGGTGTTCCAGATCTTCAAATTTATTCTCACAGCAGAAAATGCTCTTCACGTGGAATATTTTTTGCTATGGCACCATTTTTATATCTCTTATACTTTAGCTGATCTGTTGCGGTTCTGCATCAGGTGTTCCATTTTCCAAAATAAATTAGTGATAGTTTGTTGATTTACAGAAACACTCAAAAGATGCGTCTCATACTGTACTTTAGCTTAGATCCCTCAAAAACTATTTGGCTTAGTAAAATCAAAATTTGAAAGTTATGTAGTAAATTTACTGGTAAGAGACGTCAGGTTAAAGGAAATTTAGGAGACGTCGAATAACAGAAGTGTTATAATTTACTGTAACACTTCTGTGTAAACAACTTTTGTTGTTTTTCCCTCGGTCTCATTCAATATGTAAATACAGCGAGTCAGGACTGGTGACGCGGGAGCAAGCGACGTACAGTTGTCCGTGTGAGATGCAGCTCATCCTGAGGTCGACACCCGTAGCCTTCAGTGTCTACCCCTGTGACTTATTTATTGTCATTGCGAAGCACACGCTCACAGGAAACAGCACGCGCTTGAATTGAAAGGGGTAATTGTGGCCGGGTGTCACCATTGCCAGGATCGCCCAGAAGACACGATGGAGCACACGGTGGAGGTCTGCCACGCTTGGGCTGAGCACCGCCGTGTCCTCGTAGAGGCGATCGGCAGCGGCGGCGACCTCTCGCGTCCGGCCCTGGTGCAAGCCATGGTCCGGGGCGAGAGGGAGTGGGAGGCAGTCACCTCCTTCTGCGAAGCAGTCATGCTAGCGAAGGAGGTGGCGGGACGGCTCAGGGAGAGAGCCTCCCGTCCCAGCCGCCGCGGGAGACGCTCCGGGCGTCGGGAGCCACGGGACGACTCCCGGCCACCGTAGGCGCGGGCCTGCGGGCGGAGAGCAATGGGTAGCTCACCGTCCGATCAGGACCAGGCCCGTGCCGGACGGCGCGTACGTGTTCCACGCGCGCCTCAAAGAGATGTCAGCATCGAGGAGGGGCCCCATAGGGCCGAAGCCTGCCGGGTCAGCGGGATTGTCCGAAAGGGTTACCGCTGGCCCGGAACATAAAGGGCTAAGGAAGGAACACGGGTGGGTTTTAGTCAGTAAGAGTCTGACACTCCCTTCCGCTCCACCCAGAGCGGGAGGGGTCATTTGATGACTTTCCAACCGAAAAAAGAAAGGGGTAATTGTGGGGAATCGGTGGTATACGTGGTATAAACACTGTCTCGCCGACACCACAACCCGTTAGAATTTCCGCCTCAATGATATTTCTCTGCGGCGAGACGACTTTGAGCCGGGTCCTATTGCACAGTTTCGGCGGAGTGAGATTCCGAAGAAGCATAATTGGGACACCGACATTTAGCTTAATGGTGTGCGCTGGTAGTTCACTTGCACTGAGGAAATTGAGAAATTCTACGGGGTAATGTGTAGCGTCATCTTGGTCGACAACAGTGTTTATTGAAGTGTAGATCACTTCATTTCCCTCAATTTCCGCGAGAATGCATTCATTGATCGCTGAAGGTTGGTCGTTTCTGGGTGTTAAAATGGCTCGTTCACACACCCAAGAATTATCTTGGTGCGGTATCCTATTGATGTCCCCGTACACCAGGCGTATCAAATCTTCTAAGGTGGATACCACTCTCCCAAGTATCTCAGGTAGAACCACCTGGCCACCGTCTACTGGTAGCGTTCCCTCACCCAATTTTAAGAGAACATCAGAAAATTCTTGGGCGTGTACATTCCCGCCAAGCTGTGCTCTCATATTCATCGTTAAGCGCAACCTATGAATATGTGGCCATAAGAAAGAGCATTTCAACAAAGCATTCACCTCATCAGCCCTAGTTCCTCGCGTCACCACAGGCAGCGTTTGTCAGAAATCGCCGCTTAACAGAACTGTAACGCCACCCATCATTTGCTGCTTCCTGCGGATGTCCTGCAAAGTCTTGTTTACCGCCTCTACTGCTTTCTGTTCGCCATAGTGCATTCATCCCACACGATTAAAGAGCAATCTTTAAGCACGCGCCCTTTGTCGCTGTTGCTGTTGCGTTTGGAGTGTCAACTCCACAAACAACAAATGTGCTTGGTAAGATATAACTTAGAACCAAAAGTTTGATTTGACTTTATGATAGTGTAGCTTGTTGTACCACCAATCAATCTGTTTAGTAACATTGGTGTGAAACTCGCCATACAATTAGATAGGACATGTATAGTTCTCAGATTTCTTATCAGTATCGTTCCTAATGCACATAAAAAATGCAAAAACTAAAAAAAAAAAGAATATTACGATTTAAAAAAAATTATAATACGGGATTTGAACTCGCACCATTTAGTGCGGTAAACGATCGAATGACCATACCGCTAAATTCCCTGTTGACATATGGTTGAAATAGCTGTTCCCTTGCAATTTATAATATTACTGCCCCGCTCCTTTATAAAAATAGCGTGATTGTTATGTTTCCAGGGTTAAATTTTTATTAACTAAATAAATAACATGTCATTTTGGGCATTCAATTATTTTGTGCATTCAATTACGAACCAAAACCTTTTCAAATCAATATTGCTTACCTGCCATAACATACGGCGTGATAATATGTAGCCTAAAGCCTTCCTTGGTTTACAAAGAACATTTTTGCTGAATTTCAATTCAATCTATCCAGTAGTTTTGGCGTGAAGCCGTACCATACACACAGACAAACAGACAAACAGACAAAAATTCTAAAAAGTCACTTTTTGCCATCAGTTACGTTTTTCTAACAAAAGCCACTTATTTTTTCTCGAAAATTCTCAATGTACAGTTTTTCTTTCGTTACTGTTTTATTATATGTATAGATTATAGAATAGAATAATTTTACAAAGTTACATATAAATATTATGAAGAAAATATTAAGCTATGCCTAAAATAAATCTAGTGTATAACTTATATATTATGATGTCCTATAAGAACCATTTTCATCCAACTAAACTAAAATTGAAGTAAAATCAATAGAAGTTGGTATTCCGCTTCTTGCGACACCTTAGAAAACTCTGGATTTAACTCAGGTATACAGGATGTACTAGAACAGGTGACTTTCTATACGGTACCAAGATCGTAATTGCGAAAAATGTATTAACTGTCCCATACAAAACTTCAATACCTTTTCCTCCTTTTTAGGGACGGCTGATTTTTTTTCGATATTGGTCTCGTAGACAAAGTTGTTCAGTTTTATGGTCTGTACCACTCCCTTTGACCACGCCCTTTTGGTACAGCCTGTATGTTATACAAAATACAATACCTGATGTATTATCTACATACTCAGTTCTTATGGTGACTTGTTGCACATATTATCGATATTTTACAGGGCCTTACACTTACTAACGAGGAAACTAATAGTACCTATCAACCTCAAAAACTGTGTGGAGTGTGTGGAGCAGCGAGCGAATGCCTCCTAAGGCCAGTATTACCTACAACAATTTCTAGAGTATAGAGCATTAAGTCCAACTTTTAGTCAAAGGCCTCACACTCGTACTGAGCAGACTTATTCCGAAGCTAAAGTTTTTCTTTCCTTTACTAGCTTAGGTTCGTACAAAGGGTGTAATTGTTAGTCGCAGTAATTTTAGCTTTGACACCTACACATATTTCGTAAGTTGAGGGGCTTGTGGCTAAGTATTAACAGCCGCACGCGTCTATCGATCAGGTTAAGCTACGCTTGCAGCAGTTGATTTGTGGATGGGTGACCATCTTTACATATCAAGACCCCACCGTGTATCGGAAAGCACGTTAAGCCGTTGGTCCCGGCTATTATTCGTGGGTCTTTGGCAGTCATTATGGGTCGTCAGAATCCCTGTCCCAGTCAGGCAACCAGTCTTATCAAGGGGTATCTTAATACCCAGTAACTTCAATTCAGCTGCATCCGGTTAGACTGGAAGCCGACCCAACATATTTGGGAAAAGACTAAGCAGATGATGTCACATATCCTATGCTGCGCTCCAAACGTTGTAGAAGATGAGTAGGTAGTAGGTACATAATAAACCTATATCAGGCAGGTCGCTATTGTATTCATTAGGCCTTTAACCAATATATTTATTAATAAAGACATTATAAAAAAAATTCAACACAATAAGAATTTAGTAATAATAATTTTATCCACGCGTTATAGGTATACCAACTGATACTATCCCATGATTAAATGACCTACTTTACTCCCTTTTCAGAAGTTCTTATTATCTACATTTGAACGTGAATATACATAGGTAGTACTAATAGTACTTTTAATAAGGTTTCTCTTTGAAAGGAAAACGTCTCGTAGCAAGGTTTTTAATAAAAATACTTGAAGAGGACTGGCACAGAAAATAATTACAGAGAGTCTGAAAATCAAAGTTTGCCATTTGCAAATATGTAATGTGTACTTACCTGTCCTGGTGTATGAATTCCTCAGCTTTGTATGATGAATAATCGTAAAATACATTTTACTATGTTGTAAAATACCTTTTACTTTTTAAAAACAGTTAAACATTTCAGACTAACATTTCAACAACATTACAAACTGAAAAGGTTCGTTAAATAAGTACTTACAAATAAAATTACAACTAACATTTTAGTTAAAATACAAAGCTGAAAACATAATAAAATAGAAAAAAAACTTTATTGCGATAGTTATTTTAATCCTTTGTATCCCGCGACCTTTTATATAAAGACCCAGTATAAAGGCTCTACGTGAATGGAGTGAAGTCAGAATATGTCCAAATTGTCTAATACGTTCGGCCAGGCCGGCCCATTACGTTTCACAAATAGACCATTAGGTTCCAATCCCTTTGCTATTTCAAAAGGATGAAGGGTTAATTTACGAGCTCAAAATTTAAATCTACGACCAACTTGTTTAATAGCAACCTTCGGGGTTAATTCTGTTGTTAAACTGTATTATTATGAAGCGCTCTTACACGTTTACTTGGCCCAGTATTACTCTGGAGCGTTCCAAGTTATTAATTGCCCGTACAAGAAAACTTTTCCGGCGTTTGCGTACGATTTAAAACCTTCCACTTTTGTTGCGTTGTGTTATAAATACAATGATTAAATGATTAAATGATTTTTATTTCTGTAAGTAGTTTTGTACAAACACTTTTACACGTCAATCATATTTTTTTTAAACTAGATGAGGTCGGCGTTTCCTAACTGACTATTCTGAGAAGAAAGGCCGAAACAAACTCAGAAGTCACAGTCTCTTTTAAAGTCCAGACAAAATCTTGGTCAGATCGTGTGAAGACCATGTAGATTGGTGTCTGAAATAGTCTTTTGAGGAAAGAACCACACAGATTGAGCGGACCTGTCCAATCAGTGCACGCATTTGTCAAAATCGTGCAGCTCAACTCAGAACTTGAGGAGCTCAACGATTCGACGAACAATACCAAAGACAGGACATTTGGGTAGGCCGCATAAACTACTCAAACTGCCAGATCATGATTAAAACTAAGAAGGAAAAAAAGAAATGACCCACATAGTCCTCACATTCACAATAATTAAATAAAAAAAATAATAATATAAATTACTTACAAAGTAAATATTCATGTCATTGTCTAAATAAAATTCATCAATGTCAATGTGTATATAAAAAATCCGGACATAATCTTTGAGGACCATGTAGATTAGTGTCTGAAATGGTCTTTTGAGGAAAGAACCACACAGATTGAGCGGACCTGTCCAGTCAGTGCACGCATTTGTCAGTAACCGTGCAGCTCAACTCAGAACTTAAGGAGCTCAACGATTCGACGAACAATACCAAAGACAGGACATTTGGGTAGGCCGCATAAACTACTCAAACTGCCAGATCATGATTAAAACGAAGAGAGAAAAAAAAAACAAAAAAATTACCCACATAGTCCTCACATTCACAATAATAATATAATAATCTATACATATAATAAAACAGTAACGAAAGAAAAACTGTACATTGAGAATTTTCGAGAAAAAATAAGTGGCTTTTGTTAGAAAAACGTAACTGATGGCAAAAAGTGACTTTTTAGAATTTTTGTCTGTTTGTCTGTTTGTCTGTGTGTATGGTACGGCTTCACGCCAAAACTACTGGATAGATTGAATTGAAATTCAGCAAAAATGTTCTTTGTAAACGAAGGAAGGCTTTAGGCTACATATTATCACGCCGTATGTTATGGCAGGTAAGCAATATTGATTTGAAAAGGTTTTGGTTCGTAATTGAATGCACAAAATAATTGAATGCCCAAAATGACATGTTATTTATTTAGTTAATAAAAATTTAACCCTGGAAACATAACAATCACGCTATTTTTATAAAGGAGCGGGGCAGTAATATTATAAATTGCAAGGGAACAGCTATTTCAACCATATGTCAACAGGGAATTTAGCGGTATGGTCATTCGATCGTTTACCGCACTAAATGGTGCGAGTTCAAATCCCGTATTATAATTTTTTTTAAATCGTAATATTCTTTTTTTTTTTAGTTTTTGCATTTTTTATGTGCATTAGGAACGATACTGATAAGAAATCTGAGAACTATACATGTCCTATCTAATTGTATGGCGAGTTTCACACCAATGTTACTAAACAGATTGATTGGTGGTACAACAAGCTACACTATCATAAAGTCAAATCAAACTTTTGGTTCTAAGTTATATCTTACCAAGCACATTTGTTGTTTGTGGAGTTGACACTCCAAACGCAACAGCAACAGCGACAAAGGGCGCGTGCTTAAAGATTGCTCTTTAATCGTGTGGGATGAATGCACTATGGCGAACAGAAAGCAGTAGAGGCGGTAAACAAGACTTTGCAGGACATCCGCAGGAAGCAGCAAATGATGGGTGGCGTTACAGTTCTGTTAAGCGGCGATTTCTGACAAACGCTGCCTGTGGTGACGCGAGGAACTAGGGCTGATGAGGTGAATGCTTTGTTGAAATGCTCTTTCTTATGGCCACATATTCATAGGTTGCGCTTAACGATGAATATGAGAGCACAGCTTGGCGGGAATGTACACGCCCAAGAATTTTCTGATGTTCTCTTAAAATTGGGTGAGGGAACGCTACCAGTAGACGGTGGCCAGGTGGTTCTACCTGAGATACTTGGGAGAGTGGTATCCACCTTAGAAGATTTGATACGCCTGGTGTACGGGGACATCAATAGGATACCGCACCAAGATAATTCTTGGGTGTGTGAACGAGCCATTTTAACACCCAGAAACGACCAACCTTCAGCGATCAATGAATGCATTCTCGCGGAAATTGAGGGAAATGAAGTGATCTACACTTCAATAAACACTGTTGTCGACCAAGATGACGCTACACATTACCCCGTAGAATTTCTCAATTTCCTCAGTGCAAGTGAACTACCAGCGCACACCATTAAGCTAAATGTCGGTGTCCCAATTATGCTTCTTCGGAATCTCACTCCGCCGAAACTGTGCAATAGGACCCGGCTCAAAGTCGTCTCGCCGCAGAGAAATATCATTGAGGCGGAAATTCTAACGGGTTGTGGTGTCGGCGAGACAGTGTTTATACCACGTATACCACCGATTCCCCACAATTACCCCTTTCTTTTTTCGGTTGGAAAGTCATCAAATGACCCCTCCCGCTCTGGGTGGAGCGGAAGGGAGTGTCAGACTCTTACTGACTAAAACCCACCCGTGTTCCTTCCTTACCCCTTTATGTTCCGGGCCAGCGGTAACCCTTTCGGACAATCCCGCTGACCCGGCAGGCTTCGGCCCTATGGGGCCCCTCCTCGATGCTGACATCTCTTTGAGGCGCGCGTGGAACACGTACGCGCCGTCCGGCACGGGCCTGGTCCTGATCGGACGGTGAGCTACCCATTGCTCTCCGCCCGCAGGCCCGCGCCTACGGTGGCCGGGAGTCGTCCCGTGGCTCCCGACGCCCGGAGCGTCTCCCGCGGCGGCTGGGACGGGAGGCTCTCTCCCTGAGCCGTCCCGCCACCTCCTTCGCTAGCATGACTGCTTCGCAGAAGGAGGTGACTGCCTCCCACTCCCTCTCGCCCCGGACCATGGCTTGCACCAGGGCCGGACGCGAGAGGTCGCCGCCGCTGCCGATCGCCTCTACGAGGACACGGCGGTGCTCAGCCCAAGCGTGGCAGACCTCCACCGTGTGCTCCATCGTGTCTTCTGGGCGATCCTGGCAATGGTGACACCCGGCCACAATTACCCCTTTCAATTCAAGCGCGTGCTGTTTCCTGTGAGCGTGTGCTTCGCAATGACAATAAATAAGTCACAGGGGTAGACACTGAAGGCTACGGGTGTCGACCTCAGGATGAGCTGCATCTCACACGGACAACTGTACGTCGCTTGCTCCCGCGTCACCAGTCCTGACTCGCTGTATTTACATATTGAATGAGACCGAGGGAAAAACAACAAAAGTTGTTTACACAGAAGTGTTACAGTAAATTATAACACTTCTGTTATTCGACGTCTCCTAAATTTCCTTTAACCTGACGTCTCTTACCAGTAAATTTACTACATAACTTTCAAATTTTGATTTTACTAAGCCAAATAGTTTTTGAGGGATCTAAGCTAAAGTACAGTATGAGACGCATCTTTTGAGTGTTTCTGTAAATCAACAAACTATCACTAATTTATTTTGGAAAATGGAACACCTGATGCAGAACCGCAACAGATCAGCTAAAGTATAAGAGATATAAAAATGGTGCCATAGCAAAAAATATTCCACGTGAAGAGCATTTTCTGCTGTGAGAATAAATTTGAAGATCTGGAACACCTGTTGTGGAACATCAAAGCCCAGCGACACTATAACATATAGGAATGACGTCTTAGCAAAAGTTGTTTAGTCTGATGGGCATTTCCTGTTGACTTACAAAAATTAAAGATCTGAAACGTCTCTAATCGTCTCGTGCATCACGCTGTTTTCCCGTCCCCAGGCTCTTAGAATTCGACATCAGACGTTTCAGATCTTCGATTTTGACGACCCCGTTGTCGCTGGCATAAGCAACAGGATCCGCGTACGAAGTCGCGGGCAGAAGCTAGTTAAAATCATATAATACTTTATACAGTAAATGTACATGTCATTATTTAAGTAAATAGATACTTAAAAAAAAAGAAAATTATTAAAGTGTAAATTAGAAAAATAAAAACAACATTCTAAACCTATTGGAGCAGCTCAATCCCAAGCCTTTTTGTCCTCAATATAGTCTTTTACAGTATAATAGGCTTTCTGACATAGTTTTCGCTTTATAAAAGATTTGAATTTATTAAGGCTTAGTTCTTGAATGTGGCTAGGAAGTTTATTATAAAAACGTATACACTGGCATCTAAACGACCCACCTATTTTTTTGAGCCTTGTTGTAGGAACAACAAATTTGTGTTTGTTCCTAGTATTTATGTTATGGATATCACTGTATTTTTTAAACAGATTAATATTTTTATGTGCATACAAAAGATTATCATAAATGTACTGAGAAGGCACAGTCATTATATTAATCTCTTTAAATTTGTCTCTGAGGGAGTGTCTGGGACTTAATTTATAAATGGAACGAATTGCCCTTTTTTGTAATATAAAAATTGTCTGAATATCGGCGGCATTTCCCCACAACAGAATACCGTACGACATCACACTATGAAAATAACTAAAGTATACTAAACGGGCTGTCTCTAAATCAGTTAAATCACGAATTTTCCTAACGGCGTATGCTGCAGAGCTAAGCTTTTTTGACAATTTGTCTATATGGGGGCCCCATTGAAGCTTGGCATCCAACGTTATGCCCAGGAACACTGTGGTATCTTCGGGTTTCAACTCTTCATCCTTAATGAGAACACTAGTTTCTACTTGTCTAACGTGGGGTATGGTAAACTTAATACATTTCGTTTTTTTTCCGTTAAGAAGTAGGTTATTGACATTAAACCAGTTAACTACTTTTGCAAGGGCGTTATTTACATTGTCAGTAACCAGCTGCTGACGTTTGAGTTTAAATAAAAGTGAAGTGTCATCTGCAAACAACACTATATCATGTTCATCCCTTATGAGGTAAGGCAAGTCATTTATATAAATAATAAATAAAAATGGGCCGAGAATTGAGCCCTGGGGGACCCCCATTCTTACCACAGATCCGGGTGACCTTTTTCCGTTAACATCAACTCTCTGAATCCTATCACTCAAGTAAGAAGATCCAGAGAGGCGTTCCGGATTCCGTAGTGGTGCAGTTTCCTGATTAATGTTTCATGAAGAACACAATCGAATGCCTTGGACAAATCGCAAAAGATGCCCAAAGCATCGCATTTGTCCTCCCATGCATTATAAATATGTCCTAAAAGTTCAACTCCTGCATCAGTAGTCGAACGACCCCTTGTAAATCCGAACTGTTTGTTATGTAGTAATTTATTTTTATTAAAAAATCTTTGCAATTGATTTAAAATAAGTTTTTCAAAAATTTTACTAAAGGTAGGTAGTACTGAAATAGGTCTATAATTAGTAGGGTCTGATGTACTACCCGATTTAAACAACGGTATTATTTTACTGTTTTTCATAAGATCAGGAAACTCACCACGGTCAATACAATTATTAAATATAACAGCTAAAGTAGGTGCTACAATGTCTATAATCGACTTAGCAACATCCACAGAATTACCCCATAGATCTGCGGTCTTTTTAACATTTAACGTGTGAAAAGTTTTAATTATATCTTTACAGGTTACATATTGGAAGTGAAATTCAGAATCGCAAACTGGAACGTTTTCTTTAAGTAAAGACTCTGCAGCAATGGGTGATGAGTTAAGAGATTTAGTAGTTGATACGGGAATCTCTGCAAAGAAATTTTCAAAGGCCGCGGCGACTTGACAATCTGATTTAATTATATTGTCATCAATAACAAGGCTGTAGTCACTACTTCGGGTGCATGACCTTCCCGTTTCGCTATTAATGACATTCCAAGTCGTTTTAATAATGTTACTACTATTTTTAATTTTTGAACTCAAATAACGTGACTTGGCAATACTACAAACTTTTTTAAATATTTTAGAATAATTCTTAACATATAAATTAAATTCAGCAGTGTTTTTACAAATCCGTTCTTCATATAATTCATAAAGTCGTTTTCTACTTTTATGTATACCAATGGTGGCCCAGTCACTGAAGGAAGCAATACTATTAACCGATAATGTTTTTGGAATAAATGTGTTATCAAATTGTGTGCAATACATATTAAAAAAATCATTATATTGTTGATTAGGGTCATCATTAGTGAACAAAAGTGGTAATTTACCCATGAGTTTAGTTTTAAATGTTTCCAAGCGATTAGTTGTTTTTGGATTAACAGTGATATCTTTTTTAGTAATTTTTTTGTTTTTATTTGGAATAGTGATTAATTGTCCACAATGATCTGAGTCTATTAGGTTAATAATGTCTTTGTGGGTTGGTATAACATCTGTATAAATGTTATCTAGGCATGTGGCACTAGTAGGAGTTATTCTAGTTGGCTCCAAAAATTGGTTTGCAAGATTGTATGACTGAAACAAACTTATAATTTTAGTACTTAACCCAGAATTTTCTAACAAATTAACATTAAAATCACCACAAATGATGATGGACTTGTTTGTATTACAGATTTTGTGCAACACTTCATCCATAACTTTTTCAAAACAATCATACAATCCTGAAGGAGGTCTGTACACACTTAATATAATGAACTGCTCCAATTCTATACAGGCTATTTCAATTGTCCGTTCAACAGAGAGGCTCACAATATCCTTTCGGTCTTTAAACTTAAGCTGGTTATTTATTAAAATTAATGAGCCACCATGTATAGCATTTACTCTGCTGAATGAACTACCAACCTGGTGATTACTAAAATTGAACATGAACTGGTGACTTTTAAGCCAATGTTCTGTCATACAAAGAATATCTATATTGTAACAATTCAGGAATAATTCTACTTCTAAGTCTTTGTTTGAAAAACCTTGAATATTTTGATGCACCAGATTGATACTATTTAATTTTTTTACACTTTCATTTGACTTATTTACATTTTTGCAAGAGGTTGCCTTTATTGTCTTAATTTCTAATTTAAATGATTAATGTCAATAATTTCAACCAAATTATTACCAGAGTAATTTAAAAAGTCATTGCATTGCTCAATAGGAGCAATTTGTTTAGCCAAATGTTTGGCTGAAATAGAAAAAAAATATGATAGCGACACAGCTATCTGTCTTTTTTGATAGTTAGAAAGATAGTACATAACAATATTATATCTATCTTTTGTCAAATATAAATTATTACCAACATAATAGTTAGTATCAATTAACTGGAATAAGTTATCATTATATGTCAAATTGTGCAATGTCATGTTTATATCAAATCTTAAGTAATGAACGTTAAACAACCGTTTTAATGTAAACATAGGTAATTGAGGGTTAATCTGTGCAAATATAGATTAATAAACAATGTGGAAGTTTAAGCGGTTTGGCACTTTCATTAAAGTAGAAACAACGGGGTCGTGGTCTGTGAGACGAGTCTGTGGAACGGCTCCCTCGCGTCAGTTGTCCACAATTAATAATAGAGGTCTGCAAGTTGAATGCCACATGTTGTTGCATGGGCTCCTCTCCGCTTGCATGTTGAATACAGATGAGCTTATTTATGTAAATTTGCGTCGCCTCCACGCTAGAGGATGACGCTCCGTTTTGAGTAATCCCCGGCATCGCAAGTGATTGATGCCGAAGCCGTTGACATTCCGCTTTGCTGGCGATCACGGGTGGCTTATGCAAGCTATTTTTTATTATGCCTTCATGTCAGAAAATATTTTAAGCGCCTGAGACGTGCCAGTTTGTTGTTTATGTTCGACGTAATGTGGAATGAATAATGGAACCTATCAAGCTGGTTTGAGGCTAGACTGTAAATCTAAAATCATCAATAACCTCTTCTACGAATGCACTTTATAGAAGCCTTACAATCACAAGCCACATGTGGACTTGATACGTATATACATTTATAGATCGAAGTATGCAATTCATTTTAAATGGGAAGCTCTTCAAAAAGTATGGAGGAGTAAGCTCATCGAAGCAAGAATTGAATAAAACCCATACAAGAAAAAAGAAAATTACATCTTCAAGAAAAAAGCGAGTTAAAAGTCGATATCTTTATTTTAAAAGGTAATTATTTTCAGATGTATGTACCTATATACGGCTTCTGTATCCATTTATATAAATAAAACAAAGTCGGGTTCCATTTATAGCTCAATAATGGAACACCGACTTTTATGATCTTTGATTTGTTGGATTTGTCTCCGCCCCGAATAGAAGAATAGCTATTCCTAATTCGTTTTCACTTTCCTTAACCAATGTTGTTTCTTTAAAATAAACATACTTAGTTGGTAACATGAACTTAACCAATACACTTCAAGAATATATTTCAACTTTCAGTAGTCAATTGATTGTAACCCTTTCAGTAACTAAACGAGCAATTGATTTGTGTTTGATAAACTACATTTTCTATTGGAAAGAAAGCGGGTGCAAACAATTTATTAAGCTCCTTGTTCGGTTTAAAACGAAAGCTTTTCGTTAACGCTCGGGCGCCGGACACAATGAGCGTAGCGGATGTTCTCTGTAGAAAAATACAATTTAAACTTTCTTTGCACAAGGAATACATTAAATAAGGGCAAATCACGAGACTCTATTTCAGAGTGGCAAGATTTATTTGAATGCTTGTTACTTTATTTTGGCATTCAGTTTACTAGGACAGTTTCAATTATCCGATTTTAAGGGTTGAAAACTATATTATGCTGCATGTTAATCAGTTTAGCTTGAATTTGGGTGTAAGACATAAGAGATATCTTTCAGACACAGACGCATCGTCTAATAACGTAGATATAATGGACATTCAGTCGGTATCTGCGGTCTTTGCTGTTGCGCTGCGGATAAAAAAAGCCCGCATGCGGTGGCCGCATACACTGTGCTTGCTGCAATAGTGTATTTTATTTTATTAACTTCCAACTGCATTTTATTACCTATCCTGTCCTTTAAATATATGTACGAAAGTTGCTCTCTGGAATCATCCTTTGTATCTATTTGTTTAGAGAAAACACTTTAATAAAAGTAAACGATGTCTTGGTATTTATCATGAGGTGACTGCAGGAACTGCGTTGGCGCCGAGCGGTATTGTAAATCTTGGTGCAATATCCTGCTATTACTCTCCAGTGCTGAAGCTGAAATATTATAGAGATTTGCACATTACGAGCTGTACACAATTCAATGGTTGCGAATGCGTTTGGAGAGCTGAGCTGGCTATTGTTAATAGAAATAGGAAAATGTGGTGGCATAATTTATCACGTTTAACCTAATTCTAAAGTGGAGCAATAAAATGCAGCGTAAAATCGCAGTTTCCATAGCAAGTTTAATCCTTATCACTTTTCCATTGCATCATCATCTATTCCAACGACCATTTGCCGAGACGGCTAGTCAACTGGTTTACACAAATGATTTCTAAATCATGATGTTTAAAAAAACCGACACGGAGACACGAAGACGACACGAAGGTTTCCGTACCACAAGGCACAAAATGCCGAAAAAAACACGGTTCTTTTATGGAGGCTCCCTCTAATTGTTAAATTAATTTTATATTTATTACTAGTTATTATAGCGGCAATAGAAAAACATACCTACTCAGTGAAAATTTCAACTGTCTACCTATACGATTGAGAGTCAGCCCGTTGACAGACAGACGGACTGCGGAGGCTTAGTAATAGTGTCCCGTTGGCACCCTTTGGGTACAGAACCCTAAAAACTATGTTGAAAAATTCAGTACCTACTTGTCCGAATCATTTCTGTAAGTAGGCATAATTATTATGCTCCACTTATGAAAAAATCGTTTATTGAAAGAGGGTGACTAGCTATATCGCCCTGATCGTAGCAATTTGCATATTAAGGCTTTTTGCTTAGTAGTTAACATGTCGATTAATTTGATGCTACGCGTATATGACATTGTTAAGTCAGTAACGCATTTAATAAAGCGTTATATGTCACGTAAAGACACAATCTACTTATTATGCTTCATTTATGAAAAAACGTTTATTGAAAGACAGTGACTAGCTATATCGCCCTGATCGTAGCAATTTGCATATTAAGGCGTTTTGCTTAGTAGTTAACATGTCGAGTAATTTGATGCTACGCGTATAAGACATTGTTAAATCAGTAACGTATGTATTTAATAAAGCGGTAAGTGTCACGTAAAGACATAATTACTTATTATGCTTCATTTATGAAAAAACCTTTATTGAAAGACAATGACTAGCTATATCACCCTGATCGTAGCAATTTGCATATTAAGTCGTTTTGCTTAGTAGTTAACATGTCGATTAATTTGATGCTACGCGTTATGACATTGTTAAGTCAGTAACGCATTTAATAAAGCGGAATGTGTCACGTAAAGATCGTTCAGTAAATAATAAAGTTTTAATCCCCTATCACAAGACGGGACGAAACGAGCATTCCAATTAGTGCTGGATTCTCATTAAGTTTCAGATTCTTGGCGTACACTTTGATATCGGAGCTACGTGATCAAGATTTAGTTCATTTTATTTGAACTTCAATTGTTCACTGTGTTTACCAAATCTAACTTATTTAATATTTGGTTAAGTTCAAATATTCTGAACGAAAATAAAGAATATATAGGTTTGACAGAGTGAACTAATAAAGATCAAATTCGCAAAACACGTACTTATGCGTTTGTATGCAAGTGATGGGTGTCAAGAACGCATTCTATCGACGACGGCCGGACTACATAACAAAAGCACTCAATTCTTTTAATTCAACCCGATCTAATTCAAAAGTCAAAGAAACTAACAAATTCATTCAACAAACAAAAATCATCGTTCCACTTCGCCGACGCAATCAAAATTTGCAAACGCCAGTGTTGCCGAAGATAAAAAGAAGGCTACCTTAAAGACACCGCAATTCTATTAAAGTTTTGTAAGAGTTTGTAAGTGTTCGAAAAATTTGTGGTGGAAATGGCCAACGTTAGTTCCGCATAGGAGTCAAGGTGTGGAGCCCCTGGCTCATGAATAAAGCAGGACGACGCCGCCTTTGCCGTGTTTCCATCTCAATAATGGTGAATTCTTTTTTACACGTTTCTTGATTTGTGGACTGTTTTAGCGTCTCTAAATAAATATGTCCATATGTTTATGTGAAAATAATAAATCTTTATATAACGGATTCTAAATAAGACTGAGGTTATTTCCGATTTTATTTAGACTTTTATCGCCCCTGTCATAAGTTATCTAAACACAACGCATACCAATAAACATGCTCCTTCTTTGATTAATCTCGTTAATATCGAAACGTGCGCCATCACACTACCTACCTCAATCAATCAAAGAACGTTACGCGCAAAGTGCTATATAAAAACCATTCGTCTACCAAATAAACAGCACTTTATAGTAAACACCATAGTACACTTAAACAAACTGAAAAATAGCGAATTCAAAACTGGATACATGCCATCAGAACTTGTGCAAACTTTAATTTTAAGATTATGCAGATATATTTACTGAAGACAGAGCGCATCCTTATAAGCTGCTTTGTCATTCAACGTTGCTTGTACAGTTTCATTTCGGACACAAGAAACTTTATGAAACAGCACTTCTCAAGTATTCATCATCAAAATATAAGGAAAGGAGCTAAAACATCGTTGCTTTTGCAAAGAATAAGTTCAAATTTGGCAAGAAGACGACAAATTTTCATTGCATCTCTAGACGGCAGGTGCGCGGACCGTGAATAAAGAAAAACTCCGCTTTGCTGGGAATATTTTTATAAGGAAAATGTATCGCACACTACCGTTTGGCGGAGAATCGCTGCTTACTGTGCTCGCTTTGAAAGTAATTTATCTAACTTTTAATATACTTTCGCGATTATACGTATGTCGTATTTTTTATTTTTGCTGACTCTTCATGCGGAAAGTGTAATTTTTAGTAATAACTAGCTAATGCCCGGTTGCGATACCCTTTTCATATTTTTTTTTTTGTATAAACCTTTTCCGGTTCGCGCACAATAACATACCAAAGTTTTTATCACAATCGAGTCGAGACCCATTTCAGAGTTTTTGCGACACTAACGCACGGCAATTGATTTTTATATTAAAGAAGATAGATAAATAATATCTACATAGACTGAGTAGATATATTATTTCCAATTTCACCTCTAGCAATAATATAGATCGCAATTCGTATTTAAATCACGGGATTGTTGGATACTCGACAATTTTTGTCCGCCAGTGAAATGCGCAATTTTCCTTAAAAGAAGAGAGAATTGAAAGAATTGAGATCTTGTTATTGCACTCGTGTATCACGTTCACTAAATGAAGTAGATTTGCTCGCAGTGACAGCTTTTATCAACAATCCCTTGTTTTTCCGAAACTTTCAGAAGATTTCTTGAAACAAATACGTAGTCGTTTCGTAATCAAAAGGTTTAGTGAATTATTAGAAGTGGAGAGAGTAGGGAGGCCCTGCAGTGGGACATCACAGGCTAATAATAATATAATAATAATTTAAATACCTCCAGAATAGTTAGAAAGTTCATGCAAATTGATGAAAATGAAACCACTCCTCCTAACATTAATTCTTCGTAAAACAAAAAAAAAACCACCACACACATGCTACATTGACTTAGCTTGGGTCCGTTAATGTAGCTAAGGGCCTGTACACACCGCACACGTTTTTTAAACGCGCCGTTATGCGCGTTTTAGAAACGTGCGTCGACGGCGCGCTTTTATCTTAGAGAGCAGTGCCTGCCAGTACTCGCGTGCGTATCGCGTCTGTATCGCTACAAACGCGCGTCAACGGTAGACTCGCATGCCAGTAGACTCGCGTGCGTATCGCGTCTGTATCGCTACAAACGCGCGTCAACGGCGAGTTTAAAAAACGTGGTATGCACAGGCCCTTAAACTAGCCAAAGAGCTAAGAAACAAAATTCGTTTACCAAAAATAATAATAATAATAGGTCATGGTGACATTTTGTAAGTTAGCTAACAGTTGGATATATGTAGGATACACCTTCTGGCGCCAAGACATGAAACAACATCTAACTATCCCAACTAATAAACACATCCGAATTTACGGGTCAGTCTGAGTCCAATATCACGGACTAATTCCGAAAATGTGACTTTGACATTGAAGCAACACTGGTTTAGCACGAAATATTAGTAAACATCTGTAGTCACGTGTCACTAATTGGCCAATTCTCAATCAGATCACGTAGTCGCGAAGGCAGCAGTAAACAGGCGATATTTCGTGGACAACGAAAGTTTGTACCGCTATGCGAATCGGAACACCCCCCACCAACAGATTGTGGGTCGTTCCAGCTAGGAACAATTAAAGCCAAATGCTCACCGACACCAGTGTTTCAATGTAAGCCGTTACAAAGGAGTGCGGAGAATCCCGAGCAACAGATTTCACTGTTATTCTTTTTAATAACGTCGTTAACGTTTTTATTTTAACTGTTCCCGTTTATAGCTAATGATAGGTTTATGGAGGGATTTCTGAGGAAATTTTACGGAGAATAATTCTGTTTGACGCTTTTGTATTCATGTAATGTCTAGGTTTTATTATTCTTTATGAAAGTTTTGGAGTTACAGCGGTATGGATTCTTTTAGTTCTGATCGTTTGTTTTTCTGAGGAGGTTTCAGTATTTATCCATTCAGTATAAAGTGTGTAACAGAAATGTGTGGTCAAATTTAAAGATGGGGAAAGTAGTTCAGTTTGATGGTATGTGCCACACCCTTAAACAGGACCAGACATTGCTGATGCACTGTAAAATTTAAATTAAAATGTACTTATTTCTTAACTTTCACAATTTATCACTCTAAAAATATTGGACCAAAAGTTTAAATTACAGCCTTATTTATCTAAGTAAGGTTATAACTAAACACACAAATCACCTAATCAAACATCTAGACCGGGACCAAATATGTATATACAAATATTAGCTCCGATATGAGAACAGACCTTGAGAACAGAAGGCGGTGTTTGGGTCGTCCATAATGTAATTATTGGATGATTAATTTATCAAAGAAAGATCACGTCATGCAAAAATATTTGAGGTTCGGTGAGTCGCGATTACGTGTGATTGAAGTAGTGAGGGAAATGTATGTCTTTGTGAGTTTTTGAAATAGGCTGTTTTTTTATATGTCTTAACATGCCAACTGGTCATGTTTTCTGATTAAGTCTATAACAATTTTGTTTCTTTTTGTAAATTTATTTTAAATAAAATAAAAAAATTGTTGCAAGAAGTAAAAAAACAAAATTATAGAGACAAGCTGCCATTATTAAGTTGCACTATGTATCTCTTTAACTTTCTTCTAAGTCAAAAAGTTAAAATGTGAAACGATAGTATGGACATTTTATAACATGTACTATAACAGTCAGAAGTCGACTAGCAATCTCACAAAACTATGGCATAAGAATATTAGTTGTACTTATGACCTTCTTCTATAAGAACGTTTGACAACACTACACATTGGCAACTTGTTGGCCGCTTATGATTGTTATTACAAATTTCAATAAGTTAAGTGAGCGTTACGGTGGCCAAAGTAGTTAGCATTGTGCCTCGCATGGCGAACGTTCGGGTTCGAGTCTCACATCAAACATGAAAAATATTTTTTAAGTATTACAATCATGTGAAATAAGAATTCCGAGTTGCTAACAAATATTTTAAATATTCCACAACTAAACGAATATTCTTTCGTTTTACAATTATAATCTTAGCGTCGTTATTAAAATATGAGGGTAGATTTGAAACAAAGTGATAAGTTCACTTTGTAAATCTACCCTCATATTTTAACTACTTTACTAGTTTACCTAAATTATTCCACTATTCGCTATTGTTGGTTGGTGAACATAGTTACGAGCGTTTGTGTTATCTTGTTGTTGCTATTTTAGTATTCTTTTGAATTCAATATGCAGGATAATATTAGTATTGAAGCCAAGGCAAATATTATGGCCCTATAATAACATAAATAAGTGGAAAGGATTTCTTTTGTATAAAAAATATTACAATGTTACCATATCAAAATTTGTTTCATTTATTATCATATTATAATAATAAATTACCTTTATTGTAATATCTATTTGTTCAAAGTAATTTACTAAAATAAATTACTAAAACATACAAATAATAATAATTATATAAAACATAAAAAAAAAACTGGCTCAACTAGGATTCGAACCTACACCTATCCCGTTCACATTAGCGGGTGCAGCCTCGTTACCGATCTAGCTAATGTTAACTTATATTCACTTGTTGAAATTTTGCATTACTATGAAAAAAATAATCAGACTGCGATAAAGAAACAAGTTACTGATATTGTCATCCTTGTCTAGCATTGACCACATCTATGACTACTCGTAGCGCGATGCTACACGACATGTTAGTTTGTTAGCGTTGGAACATCACTCACACGGATAAAAATGCGTATGTGTGTCTAAGCGCCGCAGCCCGTATAGCGCAGGCGATAATGATCATTGCGGTGTAAGTGGACTTCTGGCCGTGACTGTACCTATGGAATGTACTCTCAAGCAAGTAAGTACCTACTTAAGCCACTTCTAGTTAACTCTCGTTCCCTTATCCTTGTACTCGCCGTATGCGTTCTCCCATACATCATATCCGGAGGGGATACCCTCCCCACAAATGAGAAAGACTTGGAAGGATCTCTTACGTATCATCGTAGCAACTCAAATTTCTCATTTCTGTTAAATCGTTCAAAAAACTAGAAACAGAGAGAAAGTCAGAGTTTCTGGTCATTTTGGCGTATGCGATGTTTTTTTCCTGTAAAAATAGTCCCAAAGATGCAATGGCAAAAAAGTATCTTTTCAGAAAATTAGGAAACTGAGAGATACGCGTAGCTACATTTAAATTTCCCATGGCAGGTATATCGGTCCCTACATATTGACAAATGAATCCGACACTGATTTAAGGATAAGGATTAAACCATAAACTTCATGGAAGGCAAAACAGAAAACACAGGGATGTTTCGTAATAGCGCAGATTGAGACAATATAGATAAACTTCACGTTCAATTTCACATCCCATCATAACTCACTTTATAATAAACATGTTCCTATCCTAATAACCTTTTTGTTTATCTTTTGAACTTGGTAATAAATTGAACATGCTAGTTAACTCTTTGCCGGAATCCTGAAACTTTCCCGATATCGCGTGTCCGTCGAATACACAGGGGTACGTCCTTCCGAACAAGTTTTCTCAACAAAATCAATGACGCATAAAATTTTAATGACATCATATTGTCACGTTATAATTACCTATTATCCTTTTTATTATTTAGTAATGGTGTCCTAGTGAGTAGTGGTAGCCCAGTGAGCAGTGGTGGCTCAGTGAGCAGTCGTCGCTCAGCGAGCAGTCGCAGCCCAGCGAGGAGTGGCGGCCCAGTGAGCAGTGGTGGCTCAGTGAGCAGTCATCGCTCAGTGAGCAGACGTAGCCCAGCGAGCAGTGGTGGCCCAGTGAGCAGTGGTGGCTCAGTGAGCAGTCGTCGCTCAGCGAGCAGTCGTAGCCCAGCGAGCAGTGGCGGCCCAGTGAGCAGTGGTGGGCCCACCGAGCAGCGGTGGCTCAGTAAGCAGTCGTGGTTCAGTGAGCAGTTGCAGCCCAGTGAACAGCCTTAGCCCAGTGTGCAGTGGAGTAGGTAGTAGGATAGATTATAGTCTCAAACCCACACCGGTGCTTTACTTTGTGTAAATTATTTCATTAACACTGTTCTCAAAACGTTGAAGGAAAACATCGTGAGGAAACCGGTATGTCCTAAACCCATAATAGGCTGATTATGATATCCTTTAATATTCTATAGTTAGTTTCAGATTTTCCGGGAGGGACCCGTGTATCCAATACAGCTCGGTAACTCTGCTAATTCATATAGGCACGTGAAAGAGGAATTAACCCACTGTTCTTAATTACATTTTCGCATGCTTCACTTTCGTTTAAAAGGGTCCCCTTTGTACACAGTGTGCCCATCCTATTACATTCACAGCTGAGCTTTCATCTGAATTTTTGCTGAATTTTATAATACCTTAGTTATTTTAATGTAGTATGTGGGTTTAGGACACCTTACAACGGACGTAATGTAAGTGAAGAATGTGTAGATGGGACAATGTATGCATACGTCAGTTGATTTAATTTGTTTTGGTATGAACGATGTAAGAACCGTGAGCCAACCTGAAAGAGGAAATTGCATTTTTATCTTTACTGCTAACTGATCATAACACATAATCGTGAGTGAATCCAAAATTTCAAATGCCTGCCTTTGAGCTCAATATTGAAACTCTGTTCATGTTTGAAATGTAATTGAGAATTGCATTTTACATAATGACGCACGTACCCTAGGGATGTTAACGCCGTGGTTAATTAGATGTCAATCACCGAGAAATGTAGTTAGAACAAGGCGTATCCACATTGCGCAGGTGGTACCTACACTGTCTGTCAGTCTAGCAACCAAACTGACAGGGAAGTTACCTACAAACATACCAAACGTTAATGCAAGCACAATTTTGGAAACGTGCGGTCGCTCAATTTATTCCCAGTAATACAAATCCGTTGAAATAAATATTAAACGCAAATTCGCTTAAATTAACATTAATAAAGTTAATCGCAGCGTTTAATGTGGGAAATATTCCATGGGGTTGTATAACCACAGATTAGAATCAGCCTGTTGGGCTTCAGCCGTAATAAAGTTGGTTGATCTCACAATAAGCGTTTGAAATACGTGAGAGCATCTCTTTAACGAAACAATAATATCTGAACTTATACACAAAGTCGAGGTATAATAAAAGGAACATGAAATTACTATAGTACCAACGCATATGTACGACACGAGAAAATTATAAAGTAAAAGTAATGCTGTCATTCCAAACGGCTACATAACACGTTTCAGGGGAGCTTTAAAATACCTTAAAATGTTGGAGCGTTCAAGTAATTTCCCTCGTACGACAGTGAGTGCCGCTTGTACACGGAAAGTTGACGGCACACAATGTTACACGTGTGAATTTGTTAGATTCGTGACAAGTTTTCTTAATAGCTTATAATATTTTTATTAAGACTTGATGTCCATTTTGTTTCGTTCGTACAGGAAATTCTAACCTATTTCATATATCGCGGTACAAAAGTGTCAAACTTTATATGTAGTTGGCTAGATGCATACCAAAGTATAACACTTTCAACAATATGTTACCAAATGTAAGCGTGGCATGAAAGTAGTTTCTAACCGTAAGTACCTGTAACGACTTCTATAGCATTGAAGTTAGATACAGATATTTCTTACGTGATCTTTACCTTAGTTTAAATATCCGCACGGTCAATTATGATCATATTTAATCAATTCCCGCAGTCTCCAACAATCGAACCGGGCATACGTTGTATTGCTATTACGTTCAGCAACTTTAGGAGATAACGATATTTACCAATTCCCATGTCGTCCCGGAATAGCTGGTAACAGTGCAACTAGTTCAGATGAGACTTGAGTAACAAACTTACACAGATTTAATAAAACCCGTTCCAATACATAAGAGCTTACACTTCGTTATCGTCAATAGCGGCAATATGTTTTGCGCCCACTCCCGGCGTTTAAGAGCTAAAATTTATCTGTGCTAATAAATTACGTGCGCCTACCCCCAACCTTGTTAAATAAACACGACGTTCGCACCACATTTTTCATTGTGAACTTCTCAGGGCCTATAGATTGCGGCACAATGTATTAGGGATACCACTCCAGAGGTGCAGCTTTTCATTGAAACCGCAGACCATGAATTACTCTCAAAGTTCCCGTGTCTCATCTCGCAGGCAACCTCGGCGCGACGAAGAGGAATGTGCCGCGCCATTGTCAACTTGTTTGCAAGTAATACGTAGTTATTATGCGCTAAAACGGCTAATATTCTGACAATATTGCCCTAAAGTTGAAAAAATATCGGAAATATGTTGTGAGTAATTAATTGTGTATTAGGTGCGTATGTTTTCCATTAATTATGAACATAATGACGCGACAGTCCAGCTCTGTGTTTTATTATTATCAATTTAATAATTAAATAGGTCTATACCATTCTAGTTTTAATTGGATCGTGGTTATTGTGCATGATTAATGGACTTATATTAAAATTGTCCATTCTGTATAACAGCTATTTGTATAGCTTTAAATTAAAACTGGTACAAAAAGGACCGAAGTATGGTATGTCATTAAAAAGTTTCTTGCTACTTTGGAATTCCAGAAAACTTAATAATAGAGAAACAAAATGAATAGGTTCTTGTGAGAGGCTTTTTGTATCGACCTCTTTGAGGCAAAGAGTAACGACCTGGTTCGGGGCCAGATTCGTAGCCGCGGGCAGGGCCGGGGCTACTTTTAAAATGAATTTTACTTTTTATTTGAAATTTTCTTGAACATTGTGGTAGAAATCTTTTAATATTTTATGCATGGTAACGGCGTGGGTGTGAATTTTTACGTCTTTTCTATATACCTACGAAGAGATTCCCCGGCGACTCGATACGAGTATTGTTATAACAGTGTTCAGTATTCTGAGATGCTTGAAAACGTGTAAAATCAATTGCGTATGCAACGCAACTACGAATAGCTACTTTCTGTCTAGAATTACTTACGGGTATCCAGTAGAATGTACCACTTTCTTTTATTTTATCACTTGCATTAGTAAGTAAGATGTTACCCGTAGCCGTTATCCTTGAATTTATTTATTTAGGATCTCCAACAAAAGAAATACACAATACATGACACATACACAGAGAGCTTTTACCATATTAAGTAGTACCACCCATGTACCTACTCATACTCATTTTCAGTACTTTCAATATTATTATCTTGAATTTCTATGGCAATAATCTAAACCATAGGTATTAAAAAGAAAAAACATTAGAAAAATCGTTTTTTTTTTTTTTTTTAATATACCTTTATATTTTTTATGTTTGTTTGTTTCACTCTAAAACGGCTTATCAGATTTGAAACTTTACGTCATACGCAAGGTATTCAAGTGCTTGAACCCTAAGACATTTGTCAAGTTGTACAAGACCTACTTATGACCTCTCTTGGAATATACTAATGTCATCTGGGACCCATATTTAAAAAAAGACATTACTCTAGTTGATAATGTAAACAGAAGGGCAACCAAGATGGTTCACACCATGCGTAATTTACCTTACGAACAGCGCCTCCAAGACCTTATCACACTGGAACAGCGAAGGCAAAGGGGTAGGCTCATTGAGACGTACAAACTACTTACAGAACACTACGAAGTGCCCAGCCTTCAAGACCTTTACACTCGGAATGCCAACCAAACATTTGCGTGGGCATTCCCTAAAATTATGGGAAAATACATCAAAGAGAAAGCCTTTGAAGCACTTCTTGTCTAACCGAGTTGTAACAGTAAAACGCTTCAGGAAAATGTTGTGACAGCTCCCAAAATGAACTGCTTCAAGAATCGAATGGACAGATTAAATATATTTAAGCTGTTTGATACACACGCTGCTGTGTGTCTAACCAAATAATAATAATAACCATTATGTGTTTTAGCTGGACTCCTTCAACAAGAACTGGTCCTTAACAGCTTTGAACAGAGAGAAGTGGAAAGAGAGTAGGGAGGCCTTTGCCCTGCAGTGGGACACCACAGGCTAATAATAATAATAATAATGTGTTTTAGGAAACAGAATACTTTTATCCCGATATTCCCAAGGGATTGAGACTAAAGCGGGTGAAACCGCGAGGCGCACCTAGTTAATAATAAACCTGCCTAAAAACATAATAACGTTGCATTTCAGTTGGGTCAGGGTTACATTTTGTAGTTAATTATGTAACGACTACCTAAATCAACATTTAAATTAAAACGTGCATCCGGTTTATAGTTTAAATATTAATGAAGCTTAGTTTTGTGCGGTTTAGTTTTATTCATTTGCTTCAACTAATTAAAAGTAATCTATGAAACTATTAATGATAATAATACGAGCCTGTAACTGTCCTACTGCAGAGCAAGGACTTCTCCTCATGCAGAGAAGGCATGAGCAGTAATCACTACGCGACTCAAGGCAGATTGACGTTATTTATTTATTTATTTATATATACTTTTAGACCAATGAAACGATGGATGGATTGTGTGAATGACGATATGGTTAGAAAGGGGGTGACTACCGAGATGACGACTTATAGAGAAGTATGGAAGAAAAAGACATGTTGCGCCGACCCCACATAAATTGGGATAAGGTCAGGAGAATGATGATGATATATACTATATTGTACACCAGACAGAAAATACATAACAAAAAAAAAAATACGATTAATACAAAACATACAATGGGCGGGCTTATCGCTTTCTGCGATCTCTTCCAGGCAACCTTGGAATGGACGTTTTCAGACGTTTGGAAGAAAAAACGGGAGGCCTTTGCCCAGCAGTGGGGCACAATATAGGCTAACAAAAACTAAATGTATTTTATGTGTATTTTATTTTAGCATGTACCTAGGTACGTACGGCTGCGCTCGCGATGATGTCGAAAAATATCCTCCATCAATAACGGATTAAAAGTATATTTTGTGTTACTCCAGGTAATAAAGTAGCTTTGTGCTAAATTTTGTCCAAATTCGTTCAGTCATTTTTGCGTGATTGAGAAACAAACATACAAACTTTCACATTTATAATATTTATTTATTATAAGTACTATAAAACATCAATCAATATTCGCCAACTTATATAAAGTCGTAAACTCCAGAAACATTTTCAAACAAATTTCAAAATGCGACAATTTATTACGATAAACAACATTACTTTATATAAATAACGAACGGAACTCAGCAATGATCACAACATTAAATTGGCGTAAAACGAGCAGCGTATTATAATAATTGGACGCAAGTGAAGACTATTCTACGAATTGATATGTTATTTCTAAAACGTAGATGTGTAATATGACGCTCGTTCTTCTTCTTAGCGTGTCGATAGCAATCTAAATGGACTCGGCCCAGAATTCGGCTACTTGTTTGGCGCCTTCACCAGCGTCCATCAGTTCCTGTAACGTGCAGCTGACAGGACACGCAGGACACGATATTAAGTGTCCCATCGTTTGTGGAACAGGACACTCGTTAATTCACACACATACTAAAGTAAAACACACACACACCGTTTTTGCGACATTAAGGTAAACATGAAATGCGACAAAATGATAAATAATACGTACATAATACATATCTACGTACACTTTCAAATAAGAAAACAAAATCCTTAAAATCAAGTTGTATACAGTGTACGCACATTCGCAAAGCTTGAAGGCTACAAACTGAATCTAATCCATTAACGTAATAGAACGGAATGAGCTCCAAATGGACCAAATTACCTATTTTATCTGTCGGCAGGAAAGTCCATCATTTTCAATCGGAGTCCGTATTGAGCATTTGAAACGTCCCCATACGTCGAACCGGTAATCTCCTAACACGGCGCCACAGTTTATCCCGCCATATATCTCGGGCTGCACCGCGGTTCAAACTCATACGCTCCAAGGCAACCTACCATACTAAATTATCAATTTACCGACATCACAGCACCTGCCTAAATTGTTGCGTGCCCATATACCATTAATCAATAACTGCCGAAACTTGTTAAGCAATACAATTTTCATAATAATGTTCATATGATGACGAATTGTTTATTTTATGGGATGGTGTATATAAGTCTAGACATAAATTGCTGAACACCTGCAGAGATAACATTTTATCATCATTTAGATATACAATAATGACGAAAATATTTTATACCATAATTTATAATTTTCAGGCGTATTTTCAACTTATTGTTGAAGATTTTGCTCAATTTACATAAATATCTCATTAATTCAAATCTTCATAATATTTCATGACAAAGCTATTTGACAAAGAAATAATATTAATGAATCTATTGTCAATATACCTGTACATTGACGTACGCAATAAGGTTCAAAATTGAAGCTGAACAAGCTTCAAGGCTTCATAGCTATTTTAAAATTTGTATAAAAGTTTGTATAGCAAGCAGTTTTTGTGCTGTGTTGTTGTTTTGTATTATGTTGTTGCGAAGACTAGACAGATGTGAAGTAATTTCATTTAGATCATCTCAAAAGGTGTATTAATTATTTCCAAAATTTTACTCAAATATGGACTCACTTACTGAACAATTAATACGGTAATCAACATCGATAAACATTCGGTACTTGTCAACAATTTCAATAAAAGGGCGCAATAATTCAATAATTTATTTTGTACTTTATCGAGCGTTGTCACGTTATTTCTTTAAATAATAGCGAGAATTTTAAATTTTATTGCACGGTATATTATTTTCATTACAAACATGGTCCATGTTTATTGCACTTTGTGGGTCTGGGTGGTCAGAGCTGTCAATATGAAGCAACCTTCTTTTATCAGGCTTCATACTGTGGTGGTAACTTTAAATGTAATTGTTTTAACATTTATTGCGAATCAGTACCTACGAAAAAATACTTTTCCTAGCTGTACATTAAAAATAACTCGTATCTTAGTATACAGAAATAATCATTTGTGGAATAAAAGGAAGTAATTTGACCAAATAATTCACAAGCAATTCCGACTCAAGTAAACTAAGGTTTTGTCGTTGAATGATTGCTACGACGGCTACGACGGCCTACGCGGCTACGAACAACGTAGCAAAGAGCTACGAACCGTTTTCACTCTGTATACCGCACACTCTGGGGTTTATGTTTAGGATACTGACTACACCATCCTTCAATGGTCATGTAAAAAAAAAAAAAAAAAAAAAGTGTTTATGTTTAACTCACGTACATATCAAGGGCATCTGGGTATCACTCGAGTTTCAGACATGTTTTTAACACCGTTCGGTTCGTCCGTCGAGATTAGTCACGCCAACTTTTATTTGTTTTCACTTTATAACTTATACTGTACCTACCTATGTATTCAATCATTAATGTTTTCAAACTGATTATGATGTTGTGTACAGACGCCAGCACATTAAGAGCGTTTACGCCGAACGGCATTTCATACAAACTTTCAAGCCCTTGTTTTCCGAAATGAATGAATTTTTGAAAAAATTTTTGAAAATTTAATGAAACTTCATACGCATAAGCAGGATACAAAGGTCTAAAAAGTTAGCAGAGAACATTTTCGGAATGTGTTATTTAAAAAAAGATAACTGGAAATCTCTGTTTCCATGAAAAGTTTAAATTTGGCTGTACCACTATTTTTCGAAAATGATCTCTGCTAACTTTTTAGACCTTTGTATCCTTATGCCGTATGCTTATGCTTATGAAGTTTCATTAAAATCGGTTCGTTCATTTCGGAAAACAAGGGCTTGAAAGTTTGTATGAAATGACGTTCGGCGTAAACGCTCTTAAGCTACTACAATCTGTCAAATTTATTTAATAGATTTTCAACTTTATCGCTAAAGCTTAAGGTTCAAAATTGATTGGGAAAATTTTACAGTTTCGGGTAGCTTGATGTGCTGGCATTTGTACGGCTGCATTCTTTATTTTAGTTTATGCAGTAATAATATAAAGTTTTCTTATTGTTCGCGGGTGAATTTCAGTTTCGTAACTTGTGTTGTAAGAACTACAAACTACAAGATAACAGTATGATGTATTCTTTGTTTTTCCTTGTTTACTATGGAACGTAAAACATCTCTTTTATTCTATTATATATTTTGTTTGGAATAAGTTATTTATAGAGACGAGGATTTTTTATTGTAATCTCTATCCGTGTGCTCCGTGGGATTACCCGTCGGTAAAAATGACGTAACATACAAACTTTCATCCCCTATTTTACCACTTTAGGGGATGAATATTCAAAAATCCTTCCTTCATTATGTAAGTAACTCTTGTGCAAAATTTCATACTTCAAGTCCCAGCGGTTTAATGCTGTGTCTTGTCTGTAAGTGAATTTCAAACTTTTTTTTAAATAGATTTGTAATACAAATTCTGAACATTTGAATTTTCTTACTATACAACATCAAAAGGCTTTACCCTCAATTAGTATCTAGTTCTGGTTTGAAATCTAATTCTAACTTCAAAAGCAATAAGCAAACTTAGGCAGTCGTCGTTCGCTTACTAATTAGTAAGTACTTAGCGTACCTACATTCCTCGCAGGCTTCGACTTTGAGGGTGAAACGTATTCAAAAATGAACAAAAAAAATGTAGGCAATGATTTACTAGCGTACACACAGCTCCTTTAACTAGTTACCCCACCAAAAGACATGTGCGTTCAAATCCGTGATAGGCCCAAGTTGGTTTTTGTATTTTGCAAAAACATTTTATTTTAAATAATGTATTGTTTTAGTGAATAAAGAAGTTTAAGTAAGTATTTTTTTTTTTATTCTGTTTTTATTATTGTTTTTTTCAATAAAACAATACTTTTGCGACGACAAGCAACAATAATAGGGTTAACATTTACGACAACTTATTCATCGTCTAAATAGACTGGAGGTTTCAAGACCGCTTACCGTGCATAAGATTGGAAGTTCAAATCCTATATAGGCACGAAATGTGCTTTTTGTTCATTATATTATTTTGATATATATTTCTATTTTGTTTTAAGTAGTAATTATTTATAAAGAATTAAAAAATCAAGAAAAATAAAATACTTTATTAATCATTTAATAATATTTATTATTGCTATTATATAACAAAACTATGATCTTATTTTACAACAAACAGAACAACTATTTTAGTTCTCATAAAATCAGAAATCATTTAAAAAAATAATTGATAAAATTAGTAGTCGTTTACTCTTCGCCGTTTTAAGTGAACGTATACAAAGTTCTAACTTGAAGGTATGGATTAATTTTATAAAGACAACGTAAGTAAGTAAAATTAATGGATACCCTCAAATTATAACATCTTTCGATTAGACAGGGACCTAAAGATATAATGACTCAGCCGATAGTAGATAACAATTTCATCGCAATTCATATGGGCTCGCTGGCTAGTTCGTCAAACTGCCGGTATGAGTATGACGACGTTCGGTGATGCGATGGTTCGAATCCGAGTCAACACAATGGGCTCTTTTTGAAGTATTCTTTAGATTATTCGTAAGGAATTCAATGTTGTAGCAGTGTAACATTTTAAAACTTGAGGGGTTAGAACATAGTGACGCTTTCTGTACATTCCTCGTAGACATCGACTTTGAGGGTGAAACGTATTCAAAAATGAACAAAAAAAATGTAGGCAATGATTTACTAGCGTACATTCCTCGCAGGCTTCGACTTTGAGGGTGAAACGTATTCAAAAATAAACAAAAAAAATGTAGGCATGCGAAAACTTATATGACAATCGAAGTAGAAAAACAATTGTGAGTATTATAAAACGGAACGGAACGGAACGGAACGGGAGACGCTCCGGGCGTCGGGAGCCGCGTGACGACTCCCGGCCACCATAGGCGCGGGCCTGCGGGCGGAGAGAGAGTAATGGGTAGTTCACCATCCGATCAGGACCAGGCCCGTGCTGGACGGCGCGTACGTGTTCCACGCGCGCCTCTAAGAGATGTCAGCATCGAGGAGGGGCCCCCTTAGGGCCGAAGCCTGCCGGGTCAGCGGGATTGTCCGAAAGGGTTACCGCTGGCCCGAAACATAAATCGCTAAGGAAGGAACATGGGTGGGTTTTAGTCAGTAAGAGTTTGACACTCCCTTCCGCTCCACCCAGAGCGGGAGGGGATCATTTGATGATTTCCCAAACGAAAAAAAAAAAAGTATTATAAAATTATGTAATAGTAATTTATTCACATATTTTCACTTAAGAACACAAACATTAGTGTCGCCCTGGCTCTTGTACAGACGCCAGCACATCAAGCTACCCGAAACTGTCAAATTTTCCCAATAAACTTTGAACCTTATGCCAAGCGATAAAGTTGAAAATCTATTTAAGAAAATTGACAGATTGTAGTAGCTTGCTGTGCTGGTCTCTTACTAGGAGTTCCTGTATCACAAGAGCCAAATTAGTTTTTATGTAGTTTTAGGTACCTACCTATTTTGAAATACAAAGATGAAAAGAAAGAAAAAATGTTTTATTATCACAGAAACACGTGCATATAAATAAGATAAGCTCGAAAACCTACTTTAGTAAAACAAAAACCTACTAAATACGTCGGCGGTTTATTAGTAGTAAGTTGAGCTGCACGATGACTGACAAATGCGTGCACTGACAGGACAGGTCCACTCAATCTGTGGTTCTTTCCAAAACACCATTTCAGACATCAATCTACATGGTCTTCACATGATCTGACCAAGATGATGTCTGGACTTTAAACTGAGTTTGTTTCGGCCTTTCTTCTCGGAGTAATCAGATAGGAAACGCCGACCACATCTAGTTTTTAAAATATGATATTGTGTAAAAGTGTTTGTACAAACCTACTTCAGAAATAAAATCATTTATCATTAGTAAAGTGGCACCTTCTTTTTTCTCAGCCTCTGTTCATACAATACTGTGTCGGCACTCTTTGAACGCTCTCATACTTGGTAAAATATATTTTTACTATAACACAATACCCAAGTCTGTTTTTTATAAACCGTTTGGAGTTTACTACTCCCGAAAATGATACATAATAAGAGAGTTTTCTCCAAAAATAACCGTTGACAGCCGCATAGTAAAAAAGCTCTAAAATGTCGACTTTATACATCGCTGCGGTCTTGATAATACATATTTTACAAGGTACATGTGTATACGGTTAAAGTGCATGGAGAAAAATACACTGGGCATAGATATTATTTATTTTATTTTATGTTACACTGTCCCTCTTCTAAGCAAAGGCCTCCCCCAAATCCTTTCAGATATGCTTTTCTAGAGCCATCTCGATCCAATCCTTGCGGTACGCATCTAATGCCGGCCATCCACGATACTTCCTATCGTCCAATCGGCATGACGCTGCAGGCTTGATCCAATCTGCAGTTCGTCTATATACACCACACACGATCAGTTTAAACTGTCCAATCGGCAGCGACGTTCAGTTAAAGCCATGGCGTCACCGGTGACAGACGACGATGTTTTAGCCGTTTTGGGCATTTTACTCGTAAAAATGAAACAAAAGAAAAGATCCAGCAGAGTGGTGCAAACAGTGGCTAATGAAAAGAAAACAGTTTACTTATACAAATTTATTAAAAGAATTGAGGGCTACGCCTCAAGATTATTGTAATTATTATAATTATTTTGCGACATCTTGAGAGCGCGCGCACGACGTCCACCACCGGCAAAAATCTTGACCAAATTGAACTGACGATCGGCAGACCGCCATGCACGGTCCAATCGGCATGATCCAATCGGAATGATCAAGCCAAAAGAATCGAAATTCGATTGTGCCGTCAAGTATAACTGTCATGCCAACCTACTCCCACACACGGTCAATTATAACTGATCCAATCGGTAGCGTCATGCCGATTGGACGATAGGAAGGATCGTGGATGGCCGGCATTAGTCGTCTCGCCACCTCCTCCTGGTCTGGCCTCGGCGGCGTCATCCATCTTCAGGCACCCACCGTGAAACTATTGCCCAGCGGTCACTGTGCATGCGGCTGACGCGACCCGCCCAATCCCATTTCAGCTTGGCTCAGTTAATATTGACTTAAAAAGAATGACGTTCAAACTTTCGAATTGGTTTATAAAAGTTCGGGGTTCCAATTGAATTTTAAATTCAACAAAACGTTACCGGGTATATGTACAAAACTGACGACCAATATTCATAAAATAATAATTTAATAGCACTAAAAAGTGTGTACGTTTATTAACGTACTACATGACAGACTTAGTTATTAATTTATAACTAAAATTGCCGCTGTCGGGTTAGGGTTGCTGGATACAACGGGTAGGTACGGTATGTGTAGGTATGTGATAGGCAATCACCTCACATGTCCTGAATAGTGTGGGCTATTGTTTGATAGTATCTGAAATATTTCATTCATGCTCGCATTTGTCCGAAAGGGTTACCGCTGGCCCGGAACATAAAGGGCTAAGGAAGGAACACGGGTGGGTTTTAGTCAGTAAGAGTCTGACACTCCCTTTCGCTCCACCCAGAGCGGGAGGGGTCATTTGATGATTTCGCAATCGAAAAAAAAAAAAAAAAGTGTCAATAAAATGAAAATAGTTGTAACAAAAAATAAAAAACGCAAATACAACAGAACTTTACTTATCTAATAAAGGCTTACAACTAAGCCATATCATAATCAACCTATAACGTTAGCACTGCACACAGGCCTCCTCTTTGTGAGACGAAGTGGGCCATAACCATAACCACACCGGCTTAGTGCGGGTTGGTGGATGTTAAAAATGAATAAATATAGATTTTTTGGTTCTAGGATCGTTTCTAGAACATGCGTTTTTCTCACGATGTTTTCCTTCACCGTTTTGAGAGAATGAAATAAATCACGAAAGTAAAGTGTCTTTGTTCAAACCCACGACCTATGATACGTACCTAATTCAGGACTGTTACCACTGTGCCACCACTGCCCGAAGCAATTTTTTTCTCTCATATTATTTGGCTCTTCTTAGCGTATCAATGGCAAAAAGTTCAAACATCTTTGGCCCTAAATTAAATTAAGCTGCGCGAATTTGGCTCTTTAAATCCATCTATCCAGCTTATCTCAATCTGACACAAAATGTTCGATCGATAAAAACGAAGTTGTTTTGTTTAATAATAATAATAATAATAATGTTTCAGCTACTGAAAGTAACTGAAACTTTCAGTAACGCCATCAGGATGGAATTTGGTGTGGACAAATGTGCGGTCATGCATGTAAAGCGAGGGGAGATTGTGGAATCCGTGGGAACCCAACTCTCGGATTCCACAAACCTTAGAGCCCTCTCCGCATCCGAAACCTATAAGTATTTGGGTATGTCGGAAGCGTTAGGCATCAATGTTACTGACATGAAGCAATCGTTGAAGGAGCGCTTCTTTGGTCGCTTGAAAAAAGTACTTAATAGTCTTCTATCAGGCGGAAACAAGGTGCGCGCCTTCAACGGTTGGGTCATGCCGGTTTTGATGTACTCTTTCGGCATACTCAAATGGACTCAGACCGAACTCGACGCCCTGGATAGGAGGGTCCGCACGCTGCTGACTGCAAATCGAATGCATCACCCACGGTCATCGGTAATGAGGCTGTATACGAAAGTGTGGAGGTCGAGGGTTTTTAAACGCTAAGACCCTCCACAATCGCGAGATATGCAGTCTCAGGGAATATTTCCTAGAAACCGACGTGGGGATGCATCGAGATGTAGTTGCCGTGGACAAGGGCCTCACCCCGCTCTCCTTAGCTAAAGAGAACTGGCGCAAGCCAGTAGTGCTTGACACCAATGATCGCATGGAGGTATGGCAGAGTAAGGAGCTTCACGGACGCTTTTTCCGGGTCCTACATGGACCCGATGTCGATCTATTAGCGTCCGTAGCCTGGCTGCGTTTCGGTGATCTCTTTGGAGAAACCGAAGGTTTTGTCTGTGCAATTATGGACGAAGTTATGATGACGAACAATTACCGGAGATTTATTGTGAAAGACGGCACGGTTGACATCTGTCGGGCATGCCACCGGCCGGGAGAATCAATCAGGCATATTATCTCCGGGTGTTCTCGTCTAGCTAACGAAGAGTACTTGCATAGACACAACCTTGTAGCCAGGATAATCCATCAGCAACTTGCTCTGAAATACAACCTTGTGGAATCGGAGGTGCCGTACTACAGGTATGTGCCCGACCCAGTTCTCGAAAATGGTAATATCACATTATATTGGGATCGATCCATCATCACTGACAGGACTATTGTTGCCAATAAGCCTGATATAGTGGTGGTGGATCGAACAGAGCGGCGCGCAATGATTGTTGACATAACCGTCCCGCATGATGGGAACCTCGTGAAAGCCGAGAAAGATAAACAAATCAAGTATCTTGACTTGGCTCACGAGGTTGTCGACATGTGGGATGTGGACTCAGCGATCATTGTGCCGATAGTCGTGACAGCCAATGGTCTACCGGTGGGCTACTATTTTTTATATTTTTAAATGTTTTTATATTTCTTTATACTAATATTTAAAAATATAATTTATAAGGATTTTATTTGAATAAAGGAGATAATAATAATAATCATTTTATTTTCAGGCAATTATGGCCCATAGATAAAATACACAAAATAATCTTATAAAATAATAAACTAATACATAATTAAAAACCTTAAAACTATGAACTATACACGTAACATCGGCGTCGTGTTTCGCTGCGTGGTGTCGCGTAAACGTCCGTTCAGACAGGTCTGTAGATGTTGGGTTGGAACTCGTACCACAAAAGACTTGAAGTTGATGTTGTGGCGCGATTCCAACCTTTCGACCCTCAGAGTCCAATTGGTCTTCACCTTCAAATACTGCACGACTTCCTCAGTTGTCGTGGAGTGATGCAGACGTGAAAGGTACAGCTGCGTCGTAGGCACAGCAGGGCGCAGCAGCATGTTGGGTCCACTCGGTGCGGTGCCACGCAGGTTACGAGAACAGGGCTTCTTCTTCTTCCTTTCCACTTTCGTGAAACCCTCCTCATCAACCTGGCCGGCTCTTGGCAAAGAGCAACGGACCGCAGTCAGGGCAGGTTGAGCACCCTTTACCAGTTTTTCCCCTTTTCTGGTTTGTCGCTTAGGCTGCGACGCATCTGATTTGCCGCTGGTGACAATAGCAGCGTAGGCACGTTTAGGGGTCGACGTACCTACTCGTGACGTTTCCGCAGCCGGTGTTGTGGCGCGGGCGACGGCGGCAGCGGGCGGCGCTTGCTCAGCGTTATCGGCAGCTGGTGACGCACTTGTGTTCGCCGATTCAAAACTGCCGACGGATGCATTTTGCGCGCCTCGTCGTGTGTTCACCTTTGAGGCCTCAGGTGACCCAATTACCGAACCAATGTTGCGCAATGATGCTATTTCTGCACGTAGTTCAGTATTGGTTTTTTCCGATACCTCCATTCTGGACTGCATCTTGGTCATCTCCGCCTTCAAGGAAGTGATGTCCTTTAGCAGCCGCGTAACGTCGACGTGATCGAACGTGACGGGGGGCAGTTTACTTAGCTGCTTCGCCACGAAATCTGGCACGTCGTCCGGGTCAGTCTTCTTCAACATATCGATGATATCTTGAATACTCTTCTCGGTTCCATCTCTGCGGCGAGACGGCATCTGATCGCATCGGAACTATAAGATCGAAGAAAGTTAGAAAAATGAAGAAAGAAGAAAGTTGGTTATCTTTGTATTTCTCTATCAACTAGAAATGCAAAATTAACCAACTTTCTTCTTTTTTCCATTAATCGGTTGACAGACACCAAACGAGACAAAATAAATTTTATTGTTATTACGTCTAGGGGCGTTTAGTGTCCTGCAAAGTGTTAGAAAAAATTTTTAGATACCTAGCTTATAGAACAGCTATGTTGACTGTTGGTACCGAGTTGGATCTCTCTCCTTTACCAACGATTGATGCACGCTCTGCGTATAGCCCTAGGGGCCTATTCAAGTCTGTGACAATGCATATACAAACAGTGCATACTATATCTGGTCGTATTCTGTTCAAAAGGTGGGCTCGAGAGACCATATCCTTTTGCTTAAGATAGATCTTCATATGTACGGTCAGCAACAAAAGTAGATTAACATTTCAGTTTTTTTAATCGCGGTTATTGAGCAAAATATTTGCTCAAAATTGCAGCAGAAGTACAATTCAATTTTGAACAAATATTTTCACAATAACTGAGATGAAAAAACTTAAGTGTTAATCGACTTTTGTTGCCGACTGTACCTATTTCTGTATGTCATACTTCACTTTCGTGTTGATTTGCAGAATGATGGTGTAAAAATTGAGGATGTTTGTCTCTTTGACAAAATGATGTCAGAATTTAGAGGAAAAAATCCTTTCAAGCGAACCATCCCCTAGTTATTTTAGAGGCTGTCCTCCGACTATCTCAGTCCACGGAACAAACTATTCGTGTCCGATGTTCACGACTGCCGGATGAGATGTTAAGGAGTGAAAAAAAACAAAAAAAAAAAAACTCACTCCACAATATTTATTTTATCAGTAAAGCCTACAATTATCCAGTGTGATAACGAAGTTAATAAATAAATGTTTATTATACGTTACTTAAATTAAAATATTACAAATTATTTTCTTTCGTTCTTAGACCTCTTAAACCAAAGGAGTACAAAGTTTTAGTTTAAATTAACAAAATAACATGATGTTGTAGATGATATTACTAATATACTATTACTTTTGTTCCCATTAGCTTATAATGCCAATAGAAACACAGTCACGTGAGCGACGCCAATTGCATGGCTTAAAAAGTATAGAGTTATGAGGAACACGGTGTAAAGTTCACTCATCATTATCTGCCTAGCCTTTTCCCAACTATGTTGGGGTCGGCTTCCAGTCTAACCGGATGCAGCTAAATACCAGTATTTTACATGGAGCGATTGCCTACCTGACCTCCACAACCCAGTTACTGGGAAATACGATACCACTTGGTAAGAGTGGTTGTCAGACTTTGCGGCTTCTGACTACCCGTAAAGACTGCCAAAGGTCCACGAATGATAGCCGGGACCGTGCTTTCCGAGGCACAAAGTGTAAAGTTTAGTCATATGTTATGTTATGTTTTATTCACATGTCGCGATGTAGATAAGTAAGTACATACAAAGACAAATAAGTATAGTATATTTTCATAGTGGAAAATATAATTCGCACACATTGGAATATGAGCTACTATGGAACTACCACCATTTTTGTCCATCTCACGTCAGGATCCTTTATCTCAGCCACCGCTAGACGTTTCACATAAAATAAGTTACAGTTTGAACTCATAAAGCTCCAGCGCTACAAAATGAACTTAAAAAGATAGATTTATCAAAGATTTTTATGTGACTTCCGATTAAAAATAAAATCAAGCTAGAAAAGGAGATGAACTATTTTATACACCGATACTGCGCTTGATATTTCATTTATTTTAATACTAGCTGACGTTGGAAGTTGTCCTGTCCAAATTTCAATTTTATTTGGATGTTGGTCTAGTGGTCAGTGACTATGACTGCTATGCCGGAGGTCGTGGGTTCGATTCCCACCCAGGACAAATGTTTGTGTGATGAGCATGATCATTTGTTCTGTGTCTGGGTGTAATTTATCTATATATGTATGTATTTAGAAATATATAAGTATGTTTATCAGTTGTCTAGTACTCATAACACAAGCTCTGCTTAGCTTGAGACTAGACGGCGTTGTGTGATAGTTGTGGAATATTATTATTATTATTATTTCACTCAAAACCATACGCTGTACCTACATATATTTACTTGTATGAGAAAAACATAATAGTTACAAAGTTTGTGATAGTTGAATTAGTTTTGCGTAATATTCCCTATTCTCCCGATTCTTTTTCCTGATAACTTTTCCGTGATATGATCTTGAGTGCATACAAAAATCCCAGAGAAAAAAGAACGTTCAGTTTTCCCGAATTTAAAAATTTTCCGCGAAACTTTTCCAATTTTTCTTTTCAGAAAATTGGTTCAGCCGTTCTCAAGATATGCATGTGCGATGTGTTCTCGAATGAACAGCATTTAATTTTTATTAATATTTTTAGCTTTCGTAAATAACACCATAATGCGATACTGAATGTACAGAAGCACATCAATCTACGACAATCTGTCAAATTTCTTTAATAGATTTTCAACTTTATCGCTGAATAAGAATAAGGTTCAAAGTTGATTGGGAAAAATTTACAGTTTCGGTTAGCTTGATGTGCTGGCGTCTGTACATTATTCCGACTGACGATAAGGTCCCAATAAAAACGCAGTTTTTTTTTTAACGAGAACACCAACAAATTACTTTATAAAATTAGGTACGCATGATCATTTGAATGAAGTTCGATCGGTTGAACTGATAACCCATGAAAACTCAATTTCCTCCCCAGTGTCAATCAATACGATTTGCCTGAAACCACATCGTGCATCGGTATTGGTACCGTGTGGGAGGTTGTCAGCTAGTTCGTTCACAGTTATTTTACCTCTGATTTTGCGTCAGTGTCAAAATCAAAGTGATCTTTGTTCTCGTTACATTAAGGTCACCAAATGACTTTGGCAGAATAGTCGAAATCGGCTCAGTTGCCATTGAAGGAAAAAGAAAAGGTTGACGTTGGGTTGCAATCTCAGAGGTGAAACAAGAACACAAACGTGAACGGAATGTACAGACATCAAGCTACTACAATCTCTCAAATTTCTTTTATAGATTTTCAACTTTATTGCTAAAGCATAAGGGTCAAAGTTGATTGGGAAAATTTGACTGTTTCGGGTAGCTTGATGTGCTGGCGTCTGCACCTACCTTTCAACGGTTGTTCATACAGTTGTTTAATATGAATATTGACCAAAGTTTTCATATTTTCCGTTACTTTACAAAGACAATATTGAAAACAGTAAACAAAGCGATTGCGTGTCATATCTCTTTTACCTCTGAAGTGTACAGTACAGTCAAGTCTTTTATACCTTCGTCAATTTTCAAATTATTTCCTTTAACAAGTCAGGATAGAAAATACCTTTTGAAGCTGCCTATGGCACTGAGCACACCACAGAAAACACAGCCCACACAAACAGCTTTATTTTGTTTGGTTGCAGTTTTCTGCACCGAAAACAATATTAAATATCCTGATAATGTCGAGTTGACGTCAACCTGGAACCGTTTTAGTGGCCTGGGTATTTGTATAAAATCTAAATCTATTATTTTATTTCATTGTCAGAATCTGTCTATGTCACATTTTTAATTTGGTCTAACATTAAAGAAGATGACGGAGTGTCATTCTGCGGTATTGACATTACGACACAATATGATAATGCTAAGTTGTTAAAGCAGATTCTACCGTGCGATGCATAGCATAACAATATTATCAGCCTATAATATTCCCACTGCTGGGACTGGAACTGGGAGGAAGTGGGTGGTGGTGAGTATTTTTGTGCAATAAGTAGACAAAAATAGGCCTTAAGTCGACGATCGTATTTTGCCGGCGACTGTAAATACTAGGAACAAAACTATAACATTTTCCGCTCAAGTAAACACAAACGCAATCGTTTCCTTGCTACGTTTACATATCCATCTTGATCAAAGAAAGCAGCTTTACCTCCAAAATACAGTTGTTGAAGAACGGAATTCCGGATCGATCCCCTATTTTTTCCCCAGGGCAATGTGAAGACATCCATTTAGCCGTGAGAGGCATCTCTAAGTAAATAAGTAAAGGACAGGTTGCAGTCTTGTTCAGCATATACGTTTCTACTTAATACTTAGGTGTGTTATACGTATCTAACACACATATATGTGTCACCGGGTGGGACAAGCCGCGACTCAGACTGAATTATTCATGAGACATATGGACCTAAAGCAGACTGGATTTCAGACGAGAATTTTAAAATATCTATACGGAGCTTTAAAATTGAAAATTGTTTTATAAAAAGCAATATAACATAAGGTGAACTACTCAGGATTTAATACTTGTCTAGAATTTAAATTGAGCGTTTTATTGTATGAATTTAGTTTAACACTTTATAAGGTCAAAAAGTAATATTTGCTTTATTTAATGCAGGAGAAAAATCAACGTGACTTGACTTTATTTTGGAGTTCTAATTAATTCAGTAGGTTAGGATAATAATAATAGATAACTAATTAACTTGGATCACTTTTACTATAATGAGTCTAATTATATTGTTTTTTTATGTATTCCTATTCGTTATTCTTCTTTTATATTTATCTATCTAATCTAAGTATTATTATTATTGTCCCAATGCAGGGCAAAGACCTGAGTGTCTTTTATATTTTACTAGCTTCCGCCCGCGGCTTCGCCCGCCAGGTATGACGATAAAAACTAACCTTTGTCCTTCCCCAGGATGCAATCTATCTCTCTGCCAATTTTTATCGAAATCCGTTCAGTGGTTTAGGCGTGAAAAGGTAACATAAACCCAAACAGACAGAGTTACTTTCGAATTTATAATATTAGTATGGATGAAAATGAAAATAAGTTTATTTAATTTTTTATGAAAAAGAACTATTTGTTAAATAACTGTTGTTTATATTTGTGGACTGGAAGCCGACCCCAACATAGGTACAGTCAACAAAAGAGAAGTATGGAGGATCGACGGATATAGTTGAAGTTTAATAATAAACCGATGGATATTCTCGAATAAAATTTTATTTTATTAATAGAAAACAAACACCTCAATTATCAATTTAATTTCGGTTATAAACATCCATCGGTTCCTTACTAAACTTCAACTATATCCGACGATCCTGCATACTAATCTTTTTTGTTGACTGTACATAGTTGGGAAAAGGCTAGGCAGATTGATTTGACAACGAATAAAGAAAATAATAATAACGACTTCCAATTATATTTTTTATAAGTCAATATTGTACATAAAATTCCCATCAGAGTTTGTAATTAAGCTTACATTTCATACAATTTTATTTTGGCCTTTTTGCTAGGTGCAACTAGCTTCACTTTCTGACTAACTGACCGACTATTTAATTTTGACAATTTAAAAGCGCCTCAATATGGTTTAATTGAAATAAATGCCTTGAGTTTGAGTTTGTATTGAATGCTTTCGAACGTTCGTTGCAGGAAAAAACTGGTCAATTTTAAATTCATGCATTGTACATGGAATAATGAACGGTTTTGTAGTAATAAAATCACAATGAATTATGTATGGTCCGATTATTCACGCCTTTTATTCGAATTCGCGTATAAAATATTTTTCTCACATAAAATGTTACTGAATAAAACGTTAAAGGTAAATGTGCAAGCTCCATGTATCGATAAGTATTTAAGAGAATAACGCCGATGCACCTCCGTTCAATTTTAAAACTAGCTTGGTATTCAAACCAGACTTATGGCTTGGCTAGTATCCAGCCACAAGAGGCTTTGGGCACACGAATAAGAACAATATTTTTTGACATCTCCATCGTCTTTTGTTTTATAAAATATTCGAATACTTTTGTTTCTCTAATATTGTAACTTTATTATTATTACTTCGTTATTATCCGTAAATGATAGTGGAATGATTTTCACTTGTTTCGTGTTTGAAAAAATAGAACAGAGTGGCAATTCTCGTAATTTAAAGAACGTTTAAAGTCTGATCTCAGTCTCAATCTGTCAAAAATACCTGTAATTTACCTAAATTTTTGACAAGTTTTTTACATTAATTGTAACTGAATTGTGATTGCGACTAGATTTGAACGTTTTCAAATTACGGGAATTGGCCCTCAGACTTGTTTCATTTTTTTTTGTTTCTTGTTTTGGCACATTGTTGTAGCAAACGTTACAGCTACGCCGCTACGATGTCGTAGCACTTTGGTAATTAGCTACGCGAGAAAAATCAGGATACAATATGCTTTTGTTAGAAACCTAAATAATAATTTTCCCATACGTTGTACACTAACAAAATCATACATTTCTACTTTCTTCTGATCTTAAGTAAAGTAAATTAAATTAAAATCGTTTATTTCATAAATCAAAATTACAATATGGAGGTATCGTTGATCCCAAACTAGGTACAGCCTTTATCTTGGGCACCTTGTATGTGTGACGTGTACTCAATTAAGCTGGCCTTGGCACTGCTCAACCCACTTACTGAGGCGGGTTAAAGATCAAAAGAGTTCGCATCACAATGGCTTAATGTGGTGCTATGCACTTGGGATCTTTTTGTTATCCGACTTTTATAAGCGCCATTAAGTAAGCAACAGTCTTTGAGAATTTTAATTAAGCTTTGCCATTGTGTGTAATGTAAGGTAATTTACGAGAAGAGTAGGGAAATTCTTTGATAAGAACCACACTACCGAGTAAGAACTAGTGCCTTTAAAACTTCTCACAGAATGAAATACAGAAACATGGTTCACACAGACAAAGTCACAAAAAATAAGAAAGGAACATCCATGTTTAATCAGACAGTCCTTATAAAATAGAACATCTTACGCCAAGGGAACGCTAATCAAAAGAAAGACTGTCTGCAGTAAAGAAAATACAAAAAGTTCTCAACGATTCAGTTCCAACAGTTTAATAAGCTGCAAATAAATATTACAGTACTGATAAAGACAGAATAAGAATAAAATAGTTCCGACGACTCCTGAAAGATTTTATGAGTTCAGTGGCTATTTAGCGACGGTGAATACCGGCTGGCTCGTAAAGTGCGACTTTACCTTTCTATGTCAGTACCTCAGTGGCATTCTTTAGACACGTGCTTGAACATCTGTCTTCGTGGCTTCTCGTGGTTCTTCGGGCTTTCTCGTATTTTAAATTTTTCATATAGAACCTCCTCGGCAAGGCACTTTGCGGGGTGCTTATGTGCTTTTTGAATGTGAGCGGGGTTAATAATTTAATGTGACTGCTAGCCGGTGATGGACGTCATAACAGCAATGTTCGTGGATGTCGTACTGTCTGTCAGTTTTACTAAGACCTGGATTCAGGAATTATACCGCCATTCCGTTTTTGCACTGGACCGAAAGGATTTAACACTTCCCTTTAATGGCCCCTGCAAGATTTGTGAGTGGCGTGATTAAATCCCGTAATGGTACATGTAAGTAGATAAAAAAATAAATAAATAAAGAGCCGTGGTATATAATTACCTATATCGGTTGATACATCGGATCTAAAAATATTTAACTAGACTAAGCCTACTGTGCTAGTTATTACTACTACACACTATTGTGTGCAATTTAAAGTATCCTGTAATGATACTTTCATTACAGTATCTTTTAAATTGTACAATTTTGAATCAAATGGATGGTCTGAAACATTTCAGCAAAACCCTCCACTATCTCGATTGCAAATTAGCACTAAGTGGGCATCGTGTCGCCACTGTCACTGCCTATTACACTAACAATTATCTAAGCCTTGTGAACAATAAACATTTCTCTAGCACAAAATAAAGGTATGGTTTCAATGTAATAACGAAAAACACGCAACACTATAATTATACCTAAAGGTATGATGTTTTTGCCCTTTTTCGTCCATATGATTAATATTCATAGGTTATTTCACGTGTCTTTTATGCCCCGACCGTACTGCGTACAAGTGTAAAAACAAGCTGAATATTTTGCTGACCGTAGCTGGGTTAGACTGAAATATTTTATTTTTTATATTATTTGAAGTTTTCAGTATTTATTTAAGGTTACTAAAAATAATCAACAGCATAAGTATATTTTTATGAAAGTAATAGGTCCGACAGAAATAACCTTCGTCTAGTTATACAAGGTGGCAGGGACGTCAACGCGCAAACTGAAACCATGAATTCAGCACATGATTCTAGACGTAGAAATTCTGCATATAAATATTTCGTCGGATAACAAAAAAAAAAATATCTGGTGTTTCATAGAAAAATGCCAAACCTACGCGGTCTAAATTTACGCAACAGCAATTTTTTTTTAAATAACCGACCATTAATTTCGCAGTGGAGTCGAGCAGTGGTGGCCAAGTGGTAACGGCCGCGACTGACGAGTTGTAGGTCGTAGGTTCGAACCCAGACAGGCGCTTTACTTTGTGTAAATTATTTCACGATTGGCGGGGGCACTTCCGTGCCCCCCGATCACCACTGCTCTCAAAACGGTGAAGGAAAACATCGTGAGGAAACCGGCATGTCCTAGAACCAAAAATTCGAAGACATGTGACATCTGCCAATCCGCACTGGGCCCGCGTGGTGGATTACGGCCCACTCCCTCTCACCGAGAGGAGGCCTGTGTCCCAGCAGTGGGAACATTATAGGCTGATTATGGAATTTCGCAGAGGGGTTCTATTTCTGAATCATGTAGGTACTGAATCCAAAGAGTATATTATATTCTCTTTGACTGAATCAATGGTAACAGGTTGCGTGTCGATGTCCTACTATCCTACCTAACTTAAATAACTATACAGGGTGGCAGACCCTGTATAGTTATTTAAGTTAGGTAGTACTTACATCGGAAACAAATTCTCTGAAGATTAGTTATTCACACCTGACCCGTCTTCGATGTGTATAATCCATCACTAACATGATCCGACAACTCTGTTAGGGTAGACTTGATGACACGCCTATTTAGCTCGTAACCCAATTTTAGGCGAGTAGAAATTACTCGCAAAATCTAAGAAGTTTGAACGTCTATATTCCCTTTTAAATTGTAGGTTAGTATCACAACGAATCTTAAATAAACAGACACCTATGCTTAATTGAAATTACCTTCACCTAAATCTAATTCCTTATAAGCTATTCATTATTAATTAAATTTACGCTAACACAAAACCGAGTACACACAAAGTTTCACCTCCAAAATGTCTTTAAAATAACTATTTAATTGTAAAGATCGCTTAACAACTTCAAGTCACTGATGAGATTACAACCGAACGATATAACTCGTTAATTGGAGCACCTGTAATTAGCAGCAGCTCTCAAGGAGGTACATACTGTGAACGCGACGAAGTTAATAGGAATAATGTGAGTATAAATGGGAAAAGTTAACTCATTTAGTAGCTCCTTCGCGTCCGCGTGGCGCGATCTCGGCCCACCAGACGGACTCGTCTCGAATTCTACTACTTTACAATCACCCCTTTTTGCAAAATTACACCTCCAACGTGACTCGACTTGGAACGGGCGAAGCAATCAACGGCGCCCCTCACTCTGCCTCCTAATACTGTAATTTCATTTTAATCCTTTGCACCGTCGGATTAACCCTTGTACACAATAAGTTTCGTACGTACACAGCACACGTAAGTTTTGTTTTTATTACCGAAAGGATTCGGGGCAAAGATAAATAAAGTAACGTGGAATGGATTTAACTTTAAATTAAATTGTATTGTTAATGAGTGGTCCGGCATGACGAGCATGTTGTTGAGTGAATAATGAACTTATGGAATATTTTAATTAAGTTTTGTTTCACAGTGAATGCAAATCACTAAAATTCTCTGCCGTTATTTTCAAGAATTCTTTACGTTCACATAACAGACATTGTCCCTTTACTCCTGCTTCTACTGCTCCTGCTACTCTCTTTACAGCCTGAAGGCACTGGTAATACTTATGAACTCATGGCGATATGGAGAGTGCGACTCTCGCACGCCACAATTGCGGCGATAAGTCCCCTCTTTGAGGAGTGGCTGGAGAGGCGCCACGGCGTCCTCACCTTCCGCCTAACGCAGGTCCTCACGGACACGGCTGCTTCGGGAGGTTCCTGTTCCGGATAAGGCGGGAGGAAACACCCGGGTGTCACCATTGTGTGGATCGCCCGGAGGACACGGTGGAGCATACGGTGGAGGTCTGCCCAGCTTGGGCAGAGCACCGCCGCGTCCTGAGAGTGCATGGGAGGCCGTCGTCGCGTCGCCTCCTTCTGCGAAGCAGTAATGCTCGCAAAGGAGGAGGCGGAACGCGTAAGGGAGAAGCAATCTTTGCGCCCTCATGAATCAATAGCCGATTCCCGGTCACCGAAGGCGCGGGCTTGCGGACGGCGAGCAATGAGCAGCTTGCCGTCCGGTAAGGACCAGGCCCGAATTTCGATCATGGCGGCCAATTTCAGAGGAGACTAGCCTTTGAAGCGGGAGATATTATAGTGCACAATTGTATTCGCAGACATAGGTGCACTCTCATTGCCCGATGTGACGGCAATCCCCACGACCGGAGAGAGATCAGGCGCAGGACCAATTTCGAATTAAACCGCCAACACGAAACTGGGGAATCAAACCGCCAACATCCAAACTCCGGGCTGCTACTAAGAAATTCCTAATGGAAAAACCCAATACCAATTTGCCCAACCTGGGAATGAAACCCAATACAAAACTCAATACATAACTTGACACCAAAACAATAATATAAGGCAATTGAAAATTATACGTGTAGGACAACAATTATTTTCGGTAATTGTAATTAGAAGTCCCGGATAAATTCATTATACAGTACTGCTAACTAAACACTGTTTTTCTTATGCATTACCGCAACGCGCGATGTTCACTTTTTATTAACACATGGCATGAAACATTCTATTCGAGAAATTCACTAAAGTATTCAGCTACGATAAATGTAAAAGTTACAGCTGTTATATTTTATTCATAACCAACAAAAACTTCATTTTATAGGCACAATTTGGTCAAAAATCAATTCGGAGTAAAACCATGGTAGATTTTACTAAATAAAATTATAACATCCAATAAAGTAGACCAATTTAGTAGACAACATACCGGCAGCGAACATTTGGCACAATTAATTTCCTGCCTATCACTTCCACGAAAATATGATTGATTGAAGCAAGGTTTGTTTAAATCGTTCATTCGAATACAGTTTATATTAATAAACTATCAACAAAACATTGTATTCTATTATTAACTATAAACCAGGCTTTGAGTCGGCGTCCTGAATTATAAATATAACACAAATTTAGTTTGGTTTGTGTTATTTATGAGCTCCAAATGTCCGGAATTAAATTATGAAGCGTTCGAGCGGGCAGTGTGTGCGCACTTGACCCTGCCGACCGATGAAAATTTAACGAATGACCGCCACAAAAGGAAATTGCAACCACGGCACGGAGAACGTGTGAACCCTTTACCTTGTGGCTTCTGGCAAATGAAAAGCGCCGGAGGCCCGCAGAAAAACTGCGCGAGTGGATAACACAAAATGTGTTTTATTTATCAACATAATACCTACAAGGAGCGGCCACCAATTGTGACAGGAGGTTTCGCGTTATTATTAGTCCCCTTTCAACGAGAACGGAAACCTGAAAAGTTTATGGCGGCCTAAACAGGCGTGGGATCTGGAGACCTCGGTGCGGCACGTGACGCAACAAATAAAAGCCCACTTAATTCAGAGATCCGACTGGTAAATTTATGCCGCGCAATATCTCTTTAATGCCGGGGCCGTGACAACGCGTACATATCAACCTCCTTTCACTCAGAACGAACGCGACAAGTCGTTTGTATCAACAATCGATGAGCCCTGCCTGCGTGATGTGTCGATGCTATGTAACTACCTTGTTTCGATCGATAATAGCTCAGTTTTATGCATAAATGTTTATTATGTAATATTATTAGCGGTGCTATAAGTAACCTTACGCATAGGGACAGCCCGAGAATAGTTTATGATAATACCAACAAAGCCTTATTTATAATTACATCTCATAAATTAGTTAATTTATAAAAGGTAAACGTTCATTTAATCTGAAAAAAAAACAGTCAATGAACGGTTTTGGAGCCTTTTGGCCTCGTATAGGACTTTGTTTCATTTTCCTTTTGTTACTTTTTTTTTTATATAACTTGGATTTTTATTTTACTGTGTTTAGTTTAGTTTGTGATCTTCCTGTACGAGTCGCAATAAATACTTTTTCTTTCTTTCTTTCTTTTCATTTATCTGAAATGGTTACATTTTGCTAACAGTACCTAATCCCAACTGTTTCTGTGACAAAGAAAATTTCCCTGTGGATAGTGCAACGGATAAAAACCGCTTCTATTCATTGCCACTGAGACTGCGTTTCATTATTTTAAACGGATTTAAAATTGGTACCAACTGCATGATTTAGAAATTCGGATCGGTACCATTATTATCAGACACAATACACCTACAAAAAAAATTCTATTCATTGGGGTCTACACAGTACACCACCGTCACATGTGGTGTATAGGACTATTTTACCACTATTTCTCATTCACCAATATAAAAAAAACCTTTATTGCTACTTCTACATTGTTCTTTAAAAGATTTTTCTATACTATAAATACCTAAAACTATTTTCTTACATATCGACGTTCGGTGCACTCTTATTTTTAAACACCTTGTCCTTTGACAAAGATCTAAATATTTTCATATATCTCTGCCTTTCGCACTCTGAAACCACGCTATACCTAACCAGTGAAACTTTTGTATAAATTGGATTGGGAAGACGACGTCAAAAGTACTCTTTTGACGCCGACTTCCCAATCCAATTTATACAAAACCGTAATGAATCATACCCTTAAACCTTCCTCGTGAATCACTCCGTCCATTGGTGAAAACTGTATGAAAACCGTTTAGGTAGTTTTTGAGTTCACTTGACATCCCTTACCCCTTTTTCCATTTCCAATAAACTAGAATGGCAGTTCTCCAGTGTTTCATACTCTGAAACAGCTGCATTTTGAAAATCGGAACGATGCCGCTCTATTAATTGGCATCATCGTTAGTCTTAAAACAAACAACAGATAAAAAGTTTAAAACTAAAAAGAAAGCCTCTCCGGTAGCAATCAAGGCACGACCTAGTTTGTCTAGACTGTTCCCAATACGCTATATTGAAAGCTGCAATTCAATGCCGTTTAAGAGATGAATAAGTTAGTTGAACAACGTTAAAGTGCTACTGTGACAGGTGAAAGGGTACAAAAATATTCCAAAAACTATTATTTAAATATTATGCTACCGGCAATCTATATAATCCGGTATTCTATACAATACCTAGGCAATGTATAGAATACCTAAAACGTTTCGGTAATGTATGAAAGATTATTTATTTTATACTTTGCCTAGGCATTCTATGCTGTACCGAATGCGCAGCCGGCAATGTGTGAAAAAGACGAAAGCTCGGGGTGCGAGGTGTGATGTTCGTTTCTTGCATGGTACATACATAACATTGATAAATATAGACCAAATCTATTTACTTTACACATTGCCGGTGAACCAGCAGGTATTCTACAACGTGCCGCTACAATGGTGACATTAATTTAACACACGTATACGTTTTCACATTTTCGTTTCATGAAGAAGTTCTATTTCCATTAAACGTTATTATTTACGGATTTATTTAAAACTTTAGAAAATAGCATCTTAGAGCAACCTGTACATAAAGAACTGTTGCGCAGCGGTCATTTGCCGGGGTCACGGATCATAACATCGCATCAATGAAATAAAACGAATAAGCAATACTATTAGAATGAAACAAATGCAAAGAGTAGGCGAATTGAAGGAAAGACATATCGCTTTGGCGGCGAGTGGCGCGTGCGCGCCGCTCGCCGACAAAGGGATATCTCTTACCTACCCCGCCGCCATCCTTTTGTCGGCGGCGGCGCGCGCGCCGCCGCTTGCCGCCAAAGGGATGGCGGCGCAGGTGACTCGCGAAACCCCTTCCACCCGCCGCGCCCCCGCAATGCACTCGAATTCTTTTTTGCTTTCTAGTTTCTAGTGCTAGCCGAACCCGTGTCCTTGACACACTTCGTCAAACCAGTGCGCATAATTACGAATATTGTTGTGAATGTTTCCGCGAAAAAGACGCTTACCTATTGTTTTATTTATTTATTTTTGTGTAATTAGGATAGTAATTAGATTATGGTGCTGCGATAAAGACGCTTTGCTTTGTTTTACTAGTAGGTACGTTTACATCTCTTGCGATACAGACGCTTTTATTTTTTTGTTTTGTGCTTGTGTAAACTTGTGATCGTGATGGCAAATACACATCCGAACTACACAGCAGCAGCTGCTGTGTAGTTCGGATGTGTATTTTAGGATCATGTCCGCATATTCAGCTGCTGAATATGCGGACATGATCCTAATTTACGGAGAATGTCAACAAAATGCTGCCCTTGCGATAAGAACATATCGCGAGAGATATGGCGATAGATGCGGGAAAACATGAAACGCCGTTTAGCCCTTTGTATCCGCCAACAAGGTGGTCTCATTGAAAATAAGAAAATTTAAAATAAAGACAAATCTCAGCAGGATTGTCCGAAAGGGTTACCGCTGGCCCGGAACATAAAGGGCTAAGGAAGGAACACGGGTGGGTTTTAGTCAGTAAGAGTCTGACACTCCCTTCCGCTCCACCCAGAGCGGGAAGGGTCATTTGAAGATTTCCCATCCGCAAAAAAAAAAAAAAATAAGACAAATAAAAGCAGTGTTAGTGATGTGATGATAAGTGATGACAGTTATAACTAATAGTATCTAACAAGAGAGGGTGATATGATAAACGTTTGACTAAGCACCTCCGCTGTAGGTACCACTTGCGCCGCCGCCGCCGCTCGGTTTCTTTGATAAATGCCGTCAAAGAATCGGACCGATCACGAGTAGGTACAATACGCATTGCGCTTGCGCGGTTGCCAGCGCGCGAAGTGACGCGCGTTGCCGCTCCGAGTCAACGTAACCAGCAGCTACGTAAGTAATTTCATGAATGAATTTTTGCAAGGGTGATCCCAATTTTAGTTAATATAATATTATTTAGTTTGTTTGAAAAATTTTTTTTTTCAATTTACGTATTATTTTAACCTATCAAGTTAAATATGATTAATGGGCACTAGCCCTACCCGTGTGTTAAATTAATGTCGCCATTGTAGCGGCACGTTGTATACAATCCCTGGGAAATGTATGCATTAGCTAGGCAAAGTGTGTAACAAGCAATAATATTCATGATATTTCATACATTGCCTGGACGCCTCAGGTATTCTATACATTGCCTAGGTATTGTATAGAATACCTACCTTAATTATACAGATTACCGCTAAAATATACAGGGTGAATTTTCCAAGTGGGCGTGAATGGCCAAATCTGAAACTATGAGGAATAGCGAAAAGTGCCTACTCAAAGGAGTCGCGAGCTCGATTTTGATGAAAACTAAAACTGCATCGTTGGATTTTTGAAAAATCTATATCTAGCCAGGAATCGAACCTGTTAATTTAAAAAAAAACACACAAAACCATTCGATAGTGTCGCTGATAAGGATCGAATTCTGGGAAGTAATGACATACGACAAACTTGGTTGACTTAATTAAAAAAAACAGCTTCTTTGATTTTTGTTGTGTTAGGATACGGATTAAGGTTGTTATAAAAGATTGATTGATTATAACTTGAATTGGGGACTGGGCAAGACATGTTCGCCATATACCGGACAAACTGTGGACCAAATAGCACAGAACTGGAGCCCTGAGACAGTGAGGCGGGGTCACGGCACAGCACGTCGGAGATGGCGGGACGCGCTGGATAGGTTCCGTCAAAACTGGAGGGGGGACGCGCGGGCTCGCGAAAGATGGAAGGAGTGGAAGGAGGCCTTTGCCAAGGAGTGGGACATCGTAAGCTAATAAAAAAAACTTTAATTTCACAATTATCTCACTTTTGGGCTAAGTTCATCTCACGTTTGGGCCAAGAGTCATTATAGGACCAAAGACTTTTCGTTCTAAGTATGCAATTTTCATCTCTCTGTGCCTAACGTTCTGTGGAAACTCATGTATGACATCAGATGGTAACAACCGGTTATTTTGTTAGAAAAAGTACTTGATGTTCTCTAGGCGCAGCGTAAGAAATTCACTTCATTACCCATCTTTTTTTAAAAGGCCTTGTATGTGTGCGCGGTGGAGGAGCGCTATCTGAAACAGTAAATAAGATAAAATTGCGGCGTATCAGCAATGTCAACGCCTCATAAGAACGCTCTCTGCGACCTAAAGAACGAAAGAAAACAAGGAAAACATAAAAATCTGACCCCTACAGAAATGTCCCGGAAAGGAAATAAAAACTATGATACAAAACAAACCTAGCGAGGTATTGGATCTTCTGATTTGTTGTTCTACCTTTTTCAGTTCCGTTTTTTTCTTTGTTACAAGGAAGCCGGTTCGTAAATATGAAATGGAAATTTTGCATCGAAAATATTGAAGGTTAGCTGTTTTTAGGCATAAAAAATGAGGTAATCCAGATAAACTTCTGCTGTAGGTACTCAATTCCAACTAAATCAGTACATAAATCACCAAAATGTTTGTATTAATCAATACTAAATAAGTACATACTTCTCTGTAAACTATCTTTTAATCGCCACGTTTTGTTAAAACATAGCTCCGAAACAGAAAACTCTATTAGCAAAAAACGTAATTAAAAGCCACACGACATTAACATAGCGTTAGTGCATTAAACCACTCATAAAAACGTATTCGTAGTACAGAAGGTAATATTTCAATCGCGTGACAGGGAAAGTGGAAAAGTTGCATTGCAATTAGCAATTCTAAATATGCAGTGGGTTCTAGCCTAGTTTTTATAAGCAGATAGTAACTACATGTGAGGGAATGTTTTATGGGACACTAACAGGCGGAAGACAGGCATAGAAAAAGCATTTCCTCGAAAAGCTTTATACATGTACAACTTGTTTTTTGCATGACGTGTACGTTTATCCTTGACATGATTTCTTTTGAGAAAAATACTGCACGCATTTCAATGTACTTTTTATTAAAATGTCAATTTATGGGTGTACGTGAAAGGATTTGCAATGTCCACAACAATAACCACAAACTCATGCCATTTTCTTTAGTTTTTTTATATAAATGCTTGCATAATAATGAGCACTCAAATTTTTTTATCTTTTGTAACAGTATTTCATTGCACATAATTACCACGATCAAAATGACGTTATGAGGTTTAGCTTTATTTAAAACCTTTATATTTATAGTTGCCATTCCCAAAAATTACAACATTCCACGTAAATTTCTCCCATTCAACGTACCTAGTATAGAAAGTAGCAAACATTTGCCTCTATTTGAAAGCAAAATATTAATAGAACGTACCTATACCTTATTCAACGAAAAAATGTCGTACTTCATACGGGAATGCTATAAAGAAACCGTCTGTCTCAGCACATTTAGAACGGCTGGCAACCCTAAACATAGCATATTGACCTAAATGCTGTCTGGGGTTGGGGCAACGAGCTAAATTTACAAGAAGCTTCGCCGAAGTGTCAGACTATCACCCAGTTTGCAACTTTGGGCCACTCGGATACCCTACAGTGAGAATTTCTCGCTGATATTATAGTTTACTGGTCTGTTATACAAACATTTGTGTTTGGAAAACCTATATAGGTGCAAACTTTGCTTTAAAGTAGGATTTAATTTCCTCATTCAATTGGACCATATTATATAGTCTATATATAATATTAGTATGGATTATTACATCTCTCAATATTTATTCTGTTTATATTTTATATAAAAGCTTCTAGTTTATCTCAAAAAATACCTACATCATTAGTATAATAAATAGCAGTTTGATAAGTAATGTTATAAAATTAACAAATGCTTCCTCTATCCTAACTCACTTATTTTGCTGTGCCCGACAGGGTCCATATGATCTAACTATAAGTTTACCACCTAAGAGAACCTACATGTGGAATGCAATTAAAGTATTGAGTATGAAAATCCCATCCGGATATGGTGATGATGACTTGTCATATTTTCGATTGTAATACAAAATGCACACCAACCTACGTGATGTTAAAAAAAATAAAAGCGCATTCAGAAATGGGTACCTTCTATTTCGAAGATCACAAAGGGCAGCCTTGTCGTCTTCAAAATCAATCAATCACATTCTACAAAACATAAAACCTATACCCGAAGGTAAGGAAATGGAGGCTTTAATCGAAAATGCCCCAAATCACGTGTCATGTTGATCATTATTTTCTTTTTACCCCCAATAGACGAAGTTCAGGAAGAATTCGTTAGTTTTTAAGTTCCTGCCCGCCTCTAGGCAAACTTCAAAGCGATGCCGACTGAACTAGCGCGCACTAATTACTGACCTCCCGTGTGTAAAACACTTACGGTCTTATTCATAATAAGTTATAGAACATCTAAAGTCTTGCTAATGTCTCGTTGTCAAAAATTGTTATTCATAAACGCATTTTAGCCCTAAAACGTTCTATAAACCTACTATAAAGTTATGAAACCCAGAAGCCTACTATAACAGTACTATAAGGAAAAAAAAATGGCCGACTCTATACCAGCTGATAGAAAATGACGTTTGACCTACAAATGTAACATGTGCAATTGTATTTAATTTATGTTGCACTTCTGTTTAACCAATTTAGTTAGTTATTATATAACTACAATGCAAAATAGAAGCGAGGAAAAATATAACGAAGGACATAATTCGTCACATCCACGGCAAACTTACGAATCTTCAGAAAATGCATTTTACAGGGAATGTTAAGTTTTTTTTGTAACAGCTAAGTACCGTGGTACATTTGGTTTGGTTTGTTTGGTAAGATTTAATCTTAAAAAAGTAGTATTTTTAAAACCAAATGTACCACGGTACCTATATACCTAGGTATAGGTACCTGTTACTAAAAAAAACTTATCATTCCCTGTAAAATGCATTTTCTGCAGATTCGTAAGTTTGTCTTGGATATGAGGAATAGCAACAAGAATTACTGTGGGACGCTGCTGCTTTGGGCTGTGGAAACAACGCTTTCAAAATGTCTTTTACATGCAACAACCATAGTGGCTAGAGCAGTCCTTTACAATATTGCAGTTGACCATGGAGACATTCAGTTAAAGGGTAGGTAGCAATATCAATTAATATCATACAGTCACCCCAAGAAGTTGCAAGGGGAAATGCAAATGCTAATTTACAAACTTTTCAGGAAACATTCCACCGAGGTAGCCTCACTTTACCAGGTTAGAGGTACATCTTCCCACTTGTGTCCGGAGACAGTTCAGGGACTTCCGTGTCGATCATGTAGGTTTACACCCTGCAGGGAGATGCTCCAGTAGGGAGTGGTTGTGAAGCTATGTCGCAAACCATGCTCCGCCTCCTATCCTACCCTATGTGTCCCAAAACATGCAGTCAAAGTGACCTCTGCGCTGCCACTGACAACATTGTGGAAGTGGCAAAGTTTAGGGCCAACAAGATCTAAAATACAGTCGTCCCCGCGACACAAAGAAGATAAAGAGGAAACATTTTAGCAAGTAGTGCATTAATAAAAAGCTTATACATATACAGATATCAGTTTAATTAATTTATTTTTAAAATACTCTAAACTTTCATTTGGCTTCTAGAACTTGTGCTAGCAGAACAACATTTTTAAAATATTTCTTTTCATTTGCCATCTATGCCACCTCTTCTGTTTAATATTTGTAGTGAAGCACCATTCTTCCTATTGTCCTGAAATACAAAATTAATGTTATAATTCTTTCTCTTCATCAAACGAAGTTCTTGACATGCTTACTCAGGAACTTTGTAACTTATAAGTAAATTGGATAGGCACCTAATTCGTAAATCATGCCAGGCCGCCTTTTTCCCTTTTTTGCGTTGGTGTCAGTCAGTATGTGTTTTTATTTTCTATCTTCTTATTGTGCCCAGAATTCAGCTACTTGTTTGGCGCCATCACCAGCGTCCACCTTCATTTTCTATTATGGAAACTCTCTCCCTGACCAATTCTTCCAAAGATCTAAGGAAAAGCAAGAATAAGTTTAAGAAATAAATATTGTTTACAAAACAAAACTTACTTTGAACACATTTTAGTTGTAACAGTACAAACCTTATCGTCCTCCAACCAAAACGAGTATTCACTTCTTTGCCCTTTCTTGGAACTAGTCTCCGGTCTTAATTCCATTTCTTTTAAATATAAAAAAATATTCAAAGGTTTTCGCTCGCCTGACAATAAAATTACATTAACAAATTCACTGTCAAAAATGACGTTAACGCGGCAAAACTGTCGAAACCGTAGACAATAAATTAGTTTTCCGTACGTCATAATGTCTATGGTCACAATTATTCGGTGCGTAGACAGATATTCTCGTTTGACGACTCAATATGTTGACCAATTTGTTGGATGACTTCAATAAAATGGCAACATTTATATTTATATTGAAGTTATAGGACGTTTTAGTTATCGAACGTTTATGAAGCGTTTATGAATACAAAATTTTATCGAACGTTATAAAGGCTTAATGAGCATTTTAACTAATGTGTGCTTTAAACCTTCTATAAGCTTTTTTTATGAATAAGACCTAGTTCATAAAACGAGGATAATCATATTCAAGGCAGATGGGCTGTGATGACGTGACCCGGCCATCGCGTCCGCTCTTTTTACCCTTTTCTGCTACTACGCTGCAGATGCAAATATAAAGGTAATTTTTGCTGTCGTGTAATTTTTTTTTGTTGCAGGTAAGCGAATCTGAAGGCAGCGGTGGTGGAAAAAGGCTACTGTTGTTTGTACCTGTGACACCTGCGCGATTGGTTAAAGACTGCAAAAAATATAAAGTAGGTTATGCTGTCGGCAACCGAGTCAGATATATCTGCTTGTGCTTATTAGGGTATGTTGACTCCCGCCCCGACCCTTGCTTTATCCAGCCCGTACAGTTTACCTTGTAACTTTAAATTCTTCCCTAATTAATCTAGATCTGATCCAGCCTGTCCCTTGCTTGGGGGAGGCACCCCCAGTATCGCTCCTAGCTGATGTCCGTACCCCACAGGGGTGCCCTTAGCGTGTAGTCGTTTAGTTTAAAAGTTTTTTGCCCTGTTTAGACGCCTTATTTATAAGGCGTCCACAGAGTAGCCCAGAACCATCTCCTAAGTTAACCTGTAGTAAAAAAGGTCACCGCCCTCGAAAACCATGAAAACGACACCCATGACGAAAATCGGTATCCCGGTTTTGTTATCAACGAACTCGACAACCATGAAAATGTCACCAAAACAAAAAAAGGTACAATAAAATACTACGACAAACCTTTGAAAGAAAACAGGCGTGATTTTATGAAGGAACCTACAGCAACTTTTTCGCACCAAAAAAAAACTTGCGCATGTCTCTTTCGGGAAAGTGGATTTGCGTAAGTGTGTTTCAAGCAAGTGTCTTTAGCGCAAATGCCTTTAGCACAAATGCCCATTCGCGCAAAAGTCCATTCGCGCAAATTTTCATTCGCGGAAATATCTTTCCCCGCAAGTGGGTTCGTGCATGTGTCTTTCGCGCAAGTGGGTCCTGGTACCGAAAAAAAAGGTACCTATGTTGTCAGCACTTCCCGAACGAACTCTTCTACAAGAAACGCTAACCGTGCCTCTGTCTCAGAAACTGCTCAGGACGAGATGAGATAAGGTCTCCTCCTAATACTGGTGCAACACCCGTGTGCTCAGCAGGAAATTTCATGACATTGCAAAGCTGTAACAATGAATTACACTCTTCAGATCCTGGGCATTGCTAGCGTACATTCATCCAAAAATGGATGGTAGTCAGGCCTTTATTGGTCAGCTGCGGAAATAAGCCGTTTCCGGAAGCTTGATACTTCAGCAATGAAATCCTAACTCATTCCTAAGTACATCCAGTCAATATGATTTTTGTGTGACGCCCTGATTTCTTTGACATTGGTAAAGTAGGGTAATGCGCTGTTGTATGTTTTGGCAAACAGTCTAGAAAACCCAAATGAAAATATTTCACCGAGTGCTGCGAAATTGATTGTATCTTTGGTAGGCTATATGAAAAGGAAAGTTTTTCAAGTTTTTCTATCGAGAATTCTTCCTAAAGAAATAACCAATAAAATAAAATTAACAATCAGTCGCTTTAAGGTGATATATTGAACAAAAATTGTTTTCGTGTAACTTGATAAGTATGTAGAGGGATCCTGCCGTTTTACCAAAAAGATTTTGCCAAAATTTCACTACCCCAACAAATTTTCGCAACCTTTTATTATACCAATGCAATGTTTGGAATGATTTTAATATGCACATTTTCATTTGGTCAAATTTTTACTTGGCAGAATATTACTATGGATAATGTCATTTAGGCATTTGGTATTTAATCAAATGATTTATTACAGCAAACAATCTTTAGACAATAAACGTTTGGTCAAATGATTTGTTATGACAAAAAATATAAAGACAAAAATAAGATTTTTTCGGAATTAAATAATAAAAAAATGCAATTTTATCGTAAAATAATAATTTCATTCATTTCAATTTTTTTGCAATGGACATTATCGAGAACCAAATTAGTTAGACGAGGTTAATTATAAAAAAAAAATATTAGGTTAGGTTAGGTCAAAACGACTAAATTATGTAGAAAAAAAAATATGGAAAAAAAATGGTTGCCTGTAAAGTCGGTTTTACGGGCGAAGATTTTACGTGACAACGACCGATCATCCGATCATAGTTGAGTGGGAGAGAGACGCAAGGCATTCGGCGGGCCTCTCTCTCGTTCGGTGACTCATCGTAACGTTACCGAGCGTTACACTTTTTCATAAGTGACTCCCAGTCGCAACCTAATTTAAGACGTTGTCACGTCAAAAAAATGGTTGCCTGTAAAGTCGGTTTTACGGGCGAAGATTTTACGTGACAACGTCTTTTTCTCGGTAGAATATTTATTGATATGAATATAATTAAATTGCACAATAGGAACAAGGAATTAAATGAAAATAAGAACGTAACGTTACCGAGCGTTACACTTTTTCATAAGTGACTCCCAGCCGCAACCTAATTTAAAATAAGAACGTAACGTTACCGAGCGTTACACTTTTTCATAAGTGACTCCCAGCCGCAACCTAATTTAAGACGTTGTCACGTCAAAAGAAATTATTTTTAGCAGGCTATCGAAAACCGTATTAGTTAGACGAGGTTATTTAAAAAAATACTTAGGTTAGGTTAAAACTGTGACCTCCTACGCACGAGCCGAGCGAGCGAAGCGAGCAGTGCCGCGGTAGCGGCCGGCGAGTGCCAGAAACGACTAGATTATATAGAAAAAAAATATAGAAAAAAACAGACTACCCGAAACTGAACTAGTTAGACGAGATTAATTATTTAAAAAAAAATACTACCAGAATACTTAATATTATTATTATTACCTGTTTAGAATTTGTCCCAGTGAAAAAACACCCTTGTAATAAAACGTCTTCAAAGTTAGATCTTATGCTTGAAATGGCTGCCTTAAAACTGCGAAAACTGACGATACTAAATATTTGGCAAATGTGATTTTGCGTAAAATTAGTTATTCCAACTGAAATATTTGACTAAATAAAAATTGGTAAAAGTACTAGTTAGCTAAATAAAAATTGGTAAAAGTAGAGTAAACAAGTTAATGTTTAAACGTTCACTTGCCAAACATTAGGTTTGGGTTACAATTATTTGTGAAGAGATTTTTTGCTAAGTAATAATTTGGCAAATGAAATTATGCGAAAAATGGTTTGGGAAGTGATAATTTGGCAATTTCTTTTTGGTAAAAAAAGGGAGACCCGTATGTGGAATAGGGGTACGTATTAAAATCCCGAAAGTTCATAATACCAATGATTGAAATACCGACGTCCAAAACACCGAAATTCAAAATACCGAAAGTTTTAAATGCCGATAGTCGTTATATCGAAAGACAAAATACCGATGTTCAAATGCCCGAAAGGACGAAATCCCGAATGGACGAAATACCGATGGATGAAATCCCAAACGCAATAGGCGACGTAGGATGCAAGAGCGAGCGAAGGGCACCCCGAGGTTAGGTTTGGTTAGGTTACTTTCCCCCCCGGTGGGTTCCCGCATTGTCGAGGCGGGGGGGCTCAGTAGCCGTGGCTTGGACACCCACGGTGAAGCGAAGAGGAACCCGAGGAGAGGCCGCTCGTCAGGGCGTTTGCCGATAAGCCGACGACGTAGCGGCCAACATGTAGGTTGCGGTGCCGCTTGGGCGACATCGCAACTGAGGCGGGCCGCGATGTCGTATCGGAGGCATCGCGGCTGAGGGTTGGAGGCCGCGGCGGGAGAGGAGTGCCGGTATTATGGTGCGCCGCTCTCCCTACCTTCCGCGGCCTTGACGGGGTCGCCACCGTTCGATGGCGGACGCGGTGGGGCCGCAGGGGAAGAGGAGTGTTGGTATGACGTTGGCCACTCTCCCTATCCTCTGCGGCCGAAAATTGGCAGGCGGCGGGGCCAATGACCTGACCCGTCGCAGGGGGACCAAGGGTGGCAGAGACGGGGTCGTCTGGCGCCCATGTGCTGGTTTGGTCCCTGGGGTGGTCACGGCGTGCTATGTGTACTGGTGCGCCGGTGTACTCCCCGGAGGAGGGTCCGGTGACGGACAGCCGCGGCGGGTTCACGGATGAGTGCTAAGGCGTGCCCGTGTTCCCGCCATAAGCGGCAGAGGAGGCCACCGTGCAGTTTTAGTGGGTTAGAGTCCCACATAACTGCACTATCTCCCCGTGGTAGTGCAGAATGCATGAGCATTTCTCCACGTAAAAAAAAAAAAAAAATGGTTAGGTTACTTTAAACCCTTAACATAGATATAGGGGCCCCGCGAAGGGGGGCTCTGTCGACATAGACGGCGGAGCCCCCCACCGGATGGCGACGGTATTTTCGCTCTTGCATCCTATGTCGACGGAGCCCCGCTTCGCGGGAGGATTTCTGTGTAAAGGGTTTAAAGTAACCTAACAAAACCGAACCTCGGGGTGCCCTTCGCTCGCTCTTTCTTGAGAAAGTTGATCCCTATGATGAACCTAACCTCCGACTACGCTTTTTAGGCAACTTTTAAGTGTTTTGAGGTTAGGTTTACAAAAAATCGTTTTTCTCGGAAACGGTGGCAATTTCAGGATTTTGAACTTCGGGATTTTAAACATCGGGTTTTTAAGCTTTCGGGCATATGAACTTTCGTGATTTTAACCTTTTGACCAAACAACCATTCGGCGTTTCAATTTTCGGGATTTCGTCCATCGGTATTGTAATATTCGGTCTCTTAAAATTCGGGATTATAATACGTACCCGTGGATTTAACATTTTGGTATATGTTTTTGACTCTCTGGTCTAGTATCATGTAAAAGTAATACACGATTCAATTAATTTTTCTCGATACAAAAAAATTGCAAAATTATATCTATTTTTTTCCTTTTTTCGACATTACGGCGTAACGGCGGGTACGTATCAAAATCCCGAAGATTCATAATACCGATGATTGAAATACCGACGTCCAGAAGACCGAAATTCAAAATACCGAAAGTTTTAAATGCCGATAGTCGTTATATCGAAACACAAAATGCCGATAGTCGTTATATCGAAACACAAAATACCGATGTTCAAATGCCCGAAAGGACGAAATCCCGAATGGATGAAATACCGATGGATGAAATCCTAAACGCAATAGGCGACGTATGATGCAAGAGCGAGCGAAGGGCACCCCGAGGTTCGGTTTTGTTAGGTTACTTTAAACCCTTTACACAGAAATAAGCGAAGAAGCTTTACGCGAAGCGGGGCTCCGTCGACATAGACGGCGGAGCCCCCCGCCGGGCGGTGACGGTATTTTCGCTTTTGCATCCTATTTCGACGGAGCCCCGCTTCGGGGGGCACCCCTAGGTTCGGTTTTGTTAGGTTACTTTAAACCCTTTATACAGAAATAGGGACCCCGCGAAGCGGGGCTCCGTCGACATAGGATGCAAGAGCGAGCGAAGGGCAACCCGAGGTTATGTTTGGTTAGGTTACTTTAAACCTTTTACACAGAAATAGGGGCCCGCGAAGCGGGGCTCCGTCGACATAGACGGCGGAGCCCCCCGCCAGGCGGAGACGGTATTTTCGCTTTTGCATCCTATTTCGACGGAGCCCCGCTTCGCGGGGCCCCTATTTCTGTGTAAAGGGTTTAAAGTGACCTAACAAAACCGAACCTCGAGGTGCCCTTCGCTCGCTTTTTCTTGAGAAAGTTGATCCCTATGATGAATCTAACCTCCGACTACGCTTTTTATGTGTTTTGAGGTTAGGTTTACAAAAAATCATTTTTCTCGGAAACGGTGGCAATTTCGGGATTTTGAACTTCGGGATTTTAAAAATCGGCTTTTTAAACTTTCGGGCATATGAACTTTCGGGATTTTAAACTTTCGACCAAACAACCATTCGGCGTTTCAATTTTCGGGATTTCGTCCATCGGTATTGTAAAATTCGGTCTTTTAAAATTCGGGATTTTGATACGTACCCCGTAATGCATATGAGTGGAATTTACTTTAAAACAGAGAATTATCATATCAAAGTTTAGTCAAAGTAGTTTTAAATTTAATTCATTTATTTTGTTAAAAACAGTAATTAAAAAAAAATTAAGACTTCAAAAGAAAATAACTCAAAATTATGAAATAACTTTAATTTCGGAAGTCGATGTCTTGGGATCTGCATTTCAGTTTTAGTTTTTTGCCACCGACTTCCGAAATTAAAGTTATTTCATAATTTTGAGTTAATTTATTTTTGAAGTCGGTTTAATTTATTACCGACTTCAAAAAAAGGAGGTTATCAATTCGACACGTATGTATGTAATATTATTGGACTTGCATTATATTCACATATGACAATCTATTAAGGCTTCCAAGCAAATACCTATATACCAAATTTTATAGAAGTGTGTATGTATGTATGTACAATGTTTGTCCACGCATTTCTCCACAACTATTAATCGGATCGTGACCATTTTTTTTATTGGCTTACATTTACTTCAACTTAGGGAACAGTGCAACTGTCATCAAAATCGATTCAGTCATTTTCAAGATATAGACTAATACGTGTGACTAAAGACACCGACTTCCGATATTAAAGTTATTTCATAATTTTGAGTTAATTTCTTTTTAAAGTCGGTTTAATTTTTTTTAATTACTTATTCTTCCACATCCTGCCGGACGCGATCGGCTGTCGCCGCATCCGTTCGTATCCTTTCCGATCCGATGCGATGCGAGCCGTTTGGTGGAAGTCATCCTTAAAACATTCGCAACTCAGTTCTCTTCAAAAGCATTACGCATACGTAGTTTGCTCGGAAAATGTACAAACATGTTTTATTTTAAAGCAATACCAAAATTAATAAGTTTTTCTGAATGTGGGAAAATCGTTTTTAATGAACGAGCATTTAGTTTTCACACATTGATTACAAAGTGGAAAATAAAACGAAAAATAGAAGCAAAATGACCATTGCTTTCGAGGAATACTCATACATGACCAAGAGCCGACCGCCCAAAAGCAGAGCACACAATTACATTCAACCAAAAATGAACCTTATCTCCTCGTTTTTAAGCTATCGAATGCAAAAACTTTCCAAAATGTACAAAAGCAAAATAATTCAGGAAGATTGTATTTCATATTCGACCATGCTCTCTCCCCTTCGTCATAATATAGGGTTAGGCCCTAATACATTTCTCATGTTATTTTCATAAAAGCAACTTATACGTGACCTAGTTTTTGTGAAAGTTCTGGCAGTGTACAGCGCTGAATTCACTGCCAACTATTCGACAGTGCAACGTCAAACCTCAAGGCTGCGATCGAAACTCCAGTTTTATATTCCCCAAGTTACCAGTCTCTTGTTCTCGGTGCAGTTTTGTATTTCTCTGGAAAGACAACTCGGAAATGAAGATATTTGGAGAACTGACGGGATTTTTTTTATTTTAAATAAATATATTTGATGACTTGTGAATTTAAAAATATACTTTATTATACTTATACTATTTTAGTTGTAGGTACATTATTATAGCCCACAGAAATAACATACAACTTTTAGTAACCCATACGTTACAACATTCAAAATATTATTTTGTATCCATATAAACATGACACCGCAACACAAAAGCGTGTACGTCACGATACGATAAACACTTACAAGATCACGTCACTACAAAAAGCCGGTTGTTCGGTAGCAAAATCCGATTCGTCATAAAAGTATAATAATAGTGGGTCGGGGGTGCCGCAACAACGGCGGTGACCTACCCAGCGCGCGCCGCCGCGGCAGTCTTCTGTCGAGCTTTCTAATGACCCCAGGCGTTCTGTGTTGCGCGTTAAGGCACACTCAAGCCCAATAGAACCGATAAAAACTTGAACTGGATTGAAATTCAGTTTGTTTCACGCGTTGTACGCTCTACTACGGCAGACAGGCGCACTTCAGCCCTCGCCCCGCGGACAGGACAGGACGCGAAAATGGACTCTATGTCCTCCAGGATAACACCGTTTTGTAATTAACCACGAGTTGTGTGTGTCAGCGCAAAGGAAACCTAACTGGGTGAGTACATAAATATTTCATCACAACTTTTATCGAAACTAGTTACCTAATAGAACAATGTAGACATTATGTACAAGTTTGTCGCGTGTTTTTGCTTATGTTGTGTCTTTGAACTGAAATGAAACTCTTTGTACTGCTTTCAATGTTGTTTGTTTTGTGTTTAGTGCTTAAATAAATTCTTTGTTTGCGCTATTCTTCAAAGAAGTTCTTCTTGTAGACTGTTGAACGTTTAGATTTTTTATTGTCACTCGGAAGCGATTTTGTTTTATTTATTTTTCAATCACTGATCTGGAAAGTATTTTATAGCGGTATTAGCTAGGTGTAGCTTCGACTATATAATTAATACCTCTAGAATCTGCCTGCAATGACCATATTCATAATTCCATATGTATATTATAATAGTCATTATTAATTCCAAAATACTAGAAGTGCATTATATAGTAATAATCTTCAAACACTATTAGCTACTACTCTACTAAGCCGAGTATTACAACGATATGGAGACAGTCTCCATTTACTGAATCGAACAATATCTACATGGAATCCGGATCTGTGGTCTCACGCAATTTCATCTGTGTAATCTACTTAAGCACTGCATGTAGGTATACAATAATTAAGGTACAAGGATTTCCCATCTACACAGACTAGGAGTAGGAACTATAATTCCCAATAAGTAATTCATAATAATATATATACAGGCAACAATGTACTTTAATCATGTTACTGCACAGTCGAGCCTTCTCAAGCCGGCGAAGCGTTCTGATTACACAGCATGAGTCTTTGATCTATTCATTACGTTGAGTAAACAATATAATAGACATATAATTGATAATGTTGTGCGCTATCGAGTCATTGTCTTTGATGCGGACGTGACAATACCTATATGTTTGTTACAGGTAGAATAACAAAGGAGAAATAAAATGTAGAAAAAATCATTATAATGTAACTATGAAAAAAGTTTTACTCTCCAAGACAAGGAAAAATGAGTGCGACGTTTTGCAAATTGTTTCGTTACTGCTGGTTCTACCCTCCGTTTTGCGAGCTCAGAATACCGTGGGCTGTCCCGACTTAATAAAAACTAACAAATGTTCTTGTTATACATTTGAAGACGGTAAGATTGCTGCCTATTTGTAAATCGTTTGCGTCGTGAACGTAATATTAATCAGGGATTTATTTTCAGGCTTGTTTCTTGATTGTCAGGATACTGCCTCCAAAGACATAAAAAATGCTCTTAAAAGTGTGTCTGACATACACTCACTTTCCGTTTACGACCTCGACGACAACGAAGAAGCTCTGGGACCCCATTTTATACCTCAAGGCGTTTGTATAAAGCATATTCATATGTCAAGAACAAGCATAAAAGACATCGGTGATGATACGTTTATGCCGTTGAGAAAGTGCCTTGAAACGTTAAGCGTCGTATCGAGCAAAATCAAAATTATTCCCCAGAAAGCTTTATCCGGCATGCTGAAATTGATATCGATCGACTTGACGTCTAATTATATTGAAGACATACAAAGCTACAGCTTTTATGGTCTTCCGCTTATGAAACTGAACATAAAAGGAAATGTTATTCGAGAAATATCTGAATCTGCTTTCTCAAGTCTCGAGCTGACTCTCTTGGAAATCGATTTGAGTGAAAACAATCTCACTACGTTCCCTATAGAAGCTTTTGCAAAATTAAGGCACCTTCGATCTTTACGGCTAGCTTGGAATGAAATGTCATCTTTTCCTGTAGTCGAAAATTCTGATTTGATATCTCTAGAGTACCTAGATTTAAGTTCCAATAATTTTGAATTTATTTCAGAAGACTGCCTTAAATTTTGTCCGTCCCTAATAACATTGTCATTTCATTTTAATTTTATCAACACCATACATTATAGAGCATTTCATTCTTTAGTTAATTTAAAGTCTCTTGATTTAAGTCATAATAGGATAAAAATATTGAACCCCAATTTGTTTCAGAACAACAAACATTTAGAATATGTAGATCTAAGTCACAATCATTTGCACCACATCCACGGTTTGTTTTGTAACTTACCGTCACTCACCGAAGTAATTTTAAGTCATAATAATATTTTGGATGTGCCAATAGACTCGTTTCTTAATTCAAAGAAGATTAATGCAATACATTTAGATAAGAATTGTATAAGCAACATTCATAGTGAGAGCTTTAGTAACTTAGAGAACCTTGATAAGCTTAGTCTAGAATATAATTATTTGAATCAAGTGCCACATAATATTTTTATAAATAATAAGAATATATTGAACCTAAGATTAGACAATAACAATTTTTCAGAATTTAATAACGACACACTAGGACCCTTAGTAAACGTAAAAGAGATAAGATTAAATAACAACAAGATTAAAGTCGTAACAAAGAGTTATTTTATAAATTCTATGAAACTAGAAGAAATTTACTTGGACCACAACGAGATTACTTTTATAGAACCAGGGACTTTTTTAGAAATGACTGATTTAAAATATCTCAGTCTACATTATAATTATATCATAGTCTTAAATGATGTTTTGCCAAAATTAAGTTCTAATTTAGTTACGCTACACTTGGAATCTAATTCATTATCTTTAATAGGCAACTTTATGTTGCAGTCACAAGAAAAATTAAATTACTTAAGTTTAAAAAATAATCGCTTAAAGTTCTTGACAAAGAACACGTTTCGTAATTTGAGTCTCGTAACAAGGCTTGAATTAAATAATAACGACATTTCTGTCATAGAAGACTTCTCATTACAGCACTTAACCTCTGCACGCTATCTAGATTTACAATACAATTTACTGAGTAATATTACAAATTATACATTTTTCGGTTTAGCTGAAATAGAAGACTTGGATATCTCGCACAACTCTATCATGTTTATTTTCGATATGGCGTTTGACACTCTAAAGAAACTACGTAGTCTATCCCTTTCATTTAATCCACTGAAAATACTCCACAAACATGTTTTCCAGCAAGGTTTGCCTCTCAGTTCACTATATTTAGATAACTGCGAAATACAATTTATAGAAAACGGTACATTCCTAGGGTTGAACAATTTAAAATTACTATCTCTCAAAAATAATTCCTTAAAAGCTAGAGACTTACTATCCGTTAATATTCCCGGATTGAAATATTTAACTTTATCATTCAACGTTCTGGACTATCTCCCTGTAGATACTTTTACTCAGCTTCCACTTTTAGAAGTTCTCTTTATGGAACATTGTAATATTGAACACATTTTTGAGGGCACATTCAGACATAATAGAAATTTGTTGAGACTGAACTTAGCACAGAATATAATCAGTACTATTCCTTCTATATTGTTTGACTCGCAAAACTCAGTATCAGAGTTTAATATAAGTAACAACTTTTTAGATTTTGTGCCATATAACACGTTTGAAAATTTCACGCATGTTGAGAGTTTAGATTTAGCAGATAACCTTATACCGAGAATAGAGTTATGTGGCTTTGAAAAATTAATTAAATTAAAATACCTCATTCTAAGGAAAAATGAAATAAGAACTATAACAGCGAGCAAGAAAATAGAATACCCTTATTTAGTACTTTTTGATATCAGTTACAATAAGTTGGATAACTTACCACTTTTCGTTTTCGATATATTTCCAAACATACAAAATATTAACATATCGTACAATGAGATTGTGAGATTTGATTTCTTGTTGACTTATAGAAAGTTTGGTGTCACTCTTATCAATATTGATATGAGTAAGAATCCCGAAATATCTTGGTCTGCATCGAACAGAATTAATAATAATACACTAATAGCAAATCTTTACGAATTACACATATGTGCCACGAACATGACAAACATAGACGATATCACATTTGAACTGTTCTCTAATCTACAACATCTGTATCTCAAATTCAATAAAATAAGACGTATGTCTGTGAGCCCATTTTCCAAATTAACTTTTTTAGAAAGTTTAGACTTAAGTTTTAATAGGATTTCTCAGCTGAAAACCAGCAATTTCCGTGGACTAACTAAGTTGAGAACACTGTGTTTATCAAATAATAACATCGAATCAATAGAATCCTTCGCTGAAGAGTTGAGTAATTTGAAGCTTTTGGATCTTTCGCACAACAAGTTGCAAAACATTCTTAATGAAGATCTTATAAACTTAAAAGAGTTAACGGTATTGCACTTGAGCTACAACAATATCAAGTATATATCAGTAACGGCATTCAAGAACTTGAATAAAATAATAAAGATTGATTTGGAGCACAACAAGCTTCAGACAATACCTATAGAACTGTTGACTTCAGTCGAAAATTACATACAAGATATATCTATAAAAGGTTTGTATTCGAGCATGTGTTGATACAATTTGAAAATAACCAAGATAATTATGTAAAACCAAATATATATTATTTTGCAGATAATGTGATTCTATGCAGCTGCCAAAAAGATAATGCCTGGGTGTGGATTCAGGATCATCCCAAAGTTATAAAATCCAATTCAATAACTTGTTACAACGATGAGTATCCAAGAGAGAAATGTGACGTTCCAGTAATATCACAGCTGTCTGTGGACAGACATAAAGATAATTCTGTATCAGTATCGTGGTTCATAAGAAATCGCACAGCTATTAAAGCTTTACAAATTTTATACTATGGTGAAGAGGGAAACACTGACGTAAGTAAACTACAGTTAATACTAACTAGCAATAAGGCCTTGAAAGCTAAACAAGGCATTGAAAATGTATTTCTTACAGGTGAAGTCAAAATACCTTGAAAAGAGTGAAGTATCGGTTCATATTAGAGACTTAGAGGCAAATGTTAACTACGTAGTGTGTGTCATCACTCTATCTGAAGAACCAGTGGACTACGACGATGAGATATTAGTAGCTGAAGTCAATAAAACAATTGACGACAGTGCTAATTCTACTGCCAGAATCACACAGGACGTGGCAGCAGCGATACTCATGCGCTCTCCTTCCAGCGAATGTGTTTCATTTAATACATTTAGGAAGCCGACAACAGTAAAATCCAAACCGAGTAAAAAATTTCATATATCGTCAATTTTAAATCGCCGAATGGGCTTAATAGTCGGCTGCTCGTTAGGGTTCGTTGTGTTTTTCATCATGGTTTCCATTTTGTTGTACACAAAAATTAAAGAAAGAAAAAGAATAGCCAAGTCCGACCCAGCGTGGTCTGAAATGAACGATTATCATTCAATGGCGAGTAAAGATGATATTTTACAAAGCTCCATTACAGCTTCGACTGACAACATTTTGTTGGGTATGGCAAAAAATCGTAAAAATTCATTAGATCATTTAAAGTAATCATAGATTCTAGACATAGGTAGGAAGTATACCTTTGAAGTGAACAATAAAATTCTAAATTCGATTTAATTAGTAAAATATTTATATTGTCAATAGATGCTTGATTTTACGACTGTTCGCTTATGATAGCTAGATATTTAGACGTAGAACGTAGTACCTACATAGTAGGAAAATTGTAACTTTAAAACATATTGGGTAGGTAGACTAGTCATAGAACCATAACTATGAAATAAAACTGTTGGCATGGTTATCAGTTACTTTATGAGTTTTATTTTCACCAAACAAATAGAAAATTTAAATCAAAATCTTATAATATATGAATAAAAGTTATAGAAGTATGAGTAAATTAATAAATGTTTCAAAAAGATAATAAAAGGAATTTAACAGTTCCGCGAGCTCGAGATCCACCGTTAGGAAGTGGGAAATGAGTTAATAAAAGTTCCCAAAAAGCATTTTTTTGTGTATTTAAAAAAGTTCATTTTTCTTGTAACAGTGTCTCGATTATCAAGAGCCATTGAGGGAAGCAAGTCCGCCTTTGAAGTAAATTTAGAGGACGTGGCCTTAGAAAATCAAATTAATTTATGTAAGTGAGCTCTTGTCGAAGAGTAAGAATATTTTATTGAGCAAATATTGTTTTAGGAAATCCATTTAAATTCTAAAGCTCATTATGACTCAACATTTTTCAATTTTCGTTTCAGTTTTGTTGAATCTGAAGTTATTATGTTTTTAATAGGTACCTAGTTTAGCTGAAAATCCTTATAAGAATTTTCGGCTAAACTTTTATATAATATGATCACCATTTTCGTCACATATTTCCGGAGTTTAGCCTCTACATTACACAGAACATTACACAGTTACTAACAACGTGATGCTTATAAAAATATTTCCATGCTACTTTCTATGAGTAGCGGGGACGTATGTTTCTTACAAACACAAATATATTTTTCTTACTTTCGTCTCAAGGTCTTTGTACTAAAAACATTATTATCATGTGGAGTTTTACAAGAAATACCGTGTTTTTACGTATTTATGGAGAGATTTAAAAAATGCTCTTTGTGTTATATTCTATGAACAAATTCCAGTACAAGCTAGCAATTATTACGTTCCTATTTACGTTTATTTGTGTCGATCCATAGTGTGACGATATGACCTTCAATTTCAAACCAATTAGAGGCACAATTAGTATCGATTACTTGCACCTTTTTATTACATATTTTATTAACAGTTAGGTAGTAGTAATAGTACCTATTGCGCATAGCATAATGTTCCCACTGCTGGGACACAGGCCTCCTCTCTGTGTGAGAAAGTGGGCCGTAATCCACCACGCGGGCCCAGTGCGGGTTGGTGGATATTCCGCATCCTTTTTTACTATTCATATGAAACGTATCTGACCTGTAACGATGACCGTCATTAAACTAATAACAAGGAAGTATTAGCTTATTCTAAATCTATAAATAGGAGGTAGTACTTATGACATCTATGTAAATATCGATCGCAGATAGTAAGCCCTTGAACAGTTTACACGAACATGAAACTTTCAAAATATGTAATTATAAACTTGGCGTTATTTAAAAGGAAATGGCTTTTTGAATATCACAAACTGTATAGACGTATACATAAGCCGATTGATTTTAGATCCATGTGTAATTTCAGAGACTTTTTCAACGACTGTTCTTTTATGGGACACTGAAATGTTTGGTATGTGTGGTATAATCAGCCTACAATGTTCCTACGCTGCGACACGGGCCTCCTCTCAGGCCATAAACCACCACGCGGGCCCACTGCGGGTTGGTGGATGTCATATGTCTTCGATTTTTTTGGTTCTAATAGGACATGCCGTTTTCCTTACGACGTTTTCCTTCACCGTTTTGAGAGTAGTGGCGATGAAATAATTTACACTAAGTAAAGCGCCTGTGGTGGCCCAGTGGTCATGGCCGTGACTTACGAGTTGTAGGTCGTAGGTTCGAACCCAGTCAGGCGCTTTACTTTGTGTAAATTATATCATCACCACTGCTCGCAAAACGATGAAGGAAAACATCGTGAGGAAACCGGCATGTCTAGAACCATAAATTCGAAGATATGCGACATCTACCAACCCGCACTGGGCCTGCGTGGTAGATTTCGGCCTACCCCCTCTCACAGAGAGGAGGCCTGTGTCCCAGCAGGGGAACATTATAGGCTGAGTATGTAAAGCGCCTGTCTGGGTTCGAACCTACGACCTACAACTCGTAAGTCGCGACCGTTAACTCTGGGCCATCACTCCTCCACGTTTGTATGTGTGGTATACTGTCAAAACTAAAGTTAAAGTTGTGGTACCGTTGCCGACCTTCTGATAGTTCGCTCTTTGAAAAAATACACATACACTTGAAAAAAAACTGTTTCGTTTTGACCGGACAAACCTGTTTTGATTACGTTATACTACCTACACAAGTGAATGCCATCTTTTGTATAAAGGCCATTAGACCTGAATTGCTCTTGTTCATCTTAATATACAAAATAAACATTTTCAAAAAAACACATAATATTATTCAAACATTCAGTAACGCATTAATAACGGATCAAAATTGTACACGTCACTTAGACTGATTGTAATCCTAATTGTCAAGTAAATGATTGGCCCGGGAGAAATGAGCTAATGTCCTCACACAATATTGACGTCGTGTCCTCCACATAGTTGGGCTGTCGAGGGAATTGTCTGATAATTATCTACTCTAATTACATGACTGTGGATTGTTTGGTGATAGAGCTAAACAATGTTAGGTACCTACCCTTCACATCTAGTGTAGACGTTCGTGTAACGTATACGCTACTCTAATGTGACGCAAACCGCCGAAACACTTTCATTACAAGCACTGCTACCCGGCTCTTGTAGATCGTCTGTGCAGTGTCTACGCCGTAGCGCAATGCTACGGCGTAGACGAAACGTAGCAAAGGCACACCAGGGCCTGCAGTCTCGACATAGATAGCGATCGCTTTTCGACCGAATTCGGTCGCAAAGTCCTATCGATTCGGATTTAGCGATATTTGGTAGTCTCGACTCTCAGAGTTATCGATTGTCATCGGTATTGTACCGAAGTTTGTCGCAAACTTTACGATTTTCGTTATGTTTACGAATATATTTTGCGAGCATTTTTGACAGCCCGCTAAGTGGGATATCGATCGTAAACTATTATTTTGGGTGTTTGTAAGTAATTATAAAGAAAAATAATGCGAAATGGGCGTACCTACTCAGTGTGTCTGTACCGATGGGACTTTTAAGGCCACCTATTTATAGATTCCGAACCAAAGAGATTTAAGATAGGTACCTACATTAATGTCTTTGTTCCGAACATAGGTACTACGTGCGAACGAGCCTCGCCGACAATCACCACATCTATGTCGCTATCTATGTCGAGACTGCGGGCCCAGGGCCTGCAGTCTCGACATAGATAGCGGCGCTATAGCAGATAGCGACGCTGTCGCAAACTATCGATCGCTAAATAATACCGACAATAATCGCTAGCCTTAACGATCCTTACGACAAACGCAAGTCTCTACATTTGTCAAAAATGCTCGCAAAATATATTCGTAAACATTACGAAAATCGTAAAGTTTGCGACAAACTTCGGTAAGATACCGATGACAATCGGTAACTTTGAGAGTCGAGACTACCAAATATCGCTAAATCCGGATCGATAGGACTTTGCGACCGAATTTGGTCGTAAAGCGATTGCTATCTATGTCGAGACTGCAGGGCCTGGGTTTTATGAACCAGACCAACGAGTTTAACACCACAGTCCTAACTAACCCTTCAAAGACTAATACTTTCCTCTGTTTAAAGTCACTAGCATTACTGCAAATAAGGTATTTACAAATGAAAAGTAAAAATATCTTCTAGTTTTGGTCAGTCCTCAAACCACACCACACTTTCCGTACTTTTTTCTGTTTCAAACTAAGTGTTATGTGGAGCAACACAATTCCCATATATTGTTAATAATTAAAGTGGAGCTATCAGTCCGAGTTCCAAAGCTTTAATTATAGAATTGTTGAATACGCAAACCCTCGCAGTAACTTGAGAACTACCTGATCAATGAGGGAGTTCTATTAGTTTTCAAGGCGACACGCTCTTTGAAGATCCAAGACAAAGCTATTGTGACGTATTATACCATCTTATTATGGATCCTCTAATCAACTGTAAGGTTGGTACCGACGCGTTATTGGCTTGAACGCAAATTGACTTGACATTAGTTCGACAAATTCGGGCGTAAACTAATCAACCAACAATCAAGCAAACTCGAGTCTCTAAATTTGTTATTTGACTACACAACTCTGTCTATCTTCGTATCAAGACAATTTCATATGAAGTTAAACAATTACTTTGTTTTCAAAACACCAAACAATGGATTATTTAATTCAAAATCATAATTTTATTAATGATTCCTCGAACATGAAAAGTACTTTTTCTTTTTTCGGATTAAAGAAAAAAGTAATTTTTTTACAATGAAAAAATCCAAAACTTATTCGCCAGTTTTGATACAAAATGCCCAAGTAACCGAAAGTACCTAAAATCTTACTAAAGTAAGTCAGAAAATTAGTCCATTTTTGTTTCCTCTTTTAGAAATTCAAATGAGGAGGAAAATAGATTAATCCGGTGTGTTTATTTTTGTAAACCTCTTTATGCGAAGGCCCAAATTATTAATATGGCAAAGAAAATTAGAAAAGAAAAGTAAGTGAACCAGGATTTGCGTGCTGCGGCTGTAATCTTCATAAAATGGCACAGATGTTTAATGCGTGAAATAAATTCGAAATTAACTCAAAAACATTTAATGAACTGCGGAACCCATGAAAGTAGTCCTACATTCTGGCTTATAAAACATTTTTTTATGTAGCTAAAGTCACATTTTCTTGATTTATGCTTACGATACTACTTAATATTATTAGGAGAAATGTGACCTTGCAAAGCTTAAAACCACAATATTATTATTATTTTGGCACGTAATAGTTGTGTCCTACGATAAATTAGGGTCGAACATCATATTTATAATAACGACTACATAATAAAGGCAGTGTTATGCGCTGACACAAAATATAAGTTTATTTATTCATTCGGTGAAAACACAAAGTCCTATATGAAATATTCATAAGGATTTAATTCGCCCACTAAAATGAAACCCACCGAGATTACTTGACAGATCTTTAAATCACGTTGGTATTATTGTGTTATCACAAGTAATATTTCCTGAGCAGAAATTAATGTTAAAGATGTATTCCAAATCATGGACTAAGATTTTTTATTTACAATTCAATAGGTAGGTTCCTACTCCATTCTGTCAGTCCGTAACGAATATGAACAATCGATTTATAATCAATTTCTCCATCGGCCATAAAGTAAATTGGAAAAATAGGGAGACGGTCCTTTCATTCCATATTTACATTTTAAAGACTTTTTGTTATCTTATTTTCCTCAAGGACAGTGGTCCTGGTCCTTGGATAAATTAAAATAGCAGAATGTCTTCCAATTCGATTAATCGACCTTTGACGTACTAGGGATTTTAAATATTTATGTAATAATGAATTCTAAGATGAGTTAAGGCTACGCCGACCGCCTAGTGGCGCCCTCATCATTTGTTTGTTATATATTTTATTTTAGAATGAAAATGTAGAAAATAAGCACGTTCAGTGGTGCTCCACAAGTTTATACGTTAATATTATTATTAACTTTAGTTTTACATTGTTTAGTTTTATTATAATCACTAAAACGGAAAATAGTGGCCACTATTATCCGCGATCGGCGTTTGGTCGCCGCCCCCTTAATGTCATTATCATTATTTCGAAATTTTACGTTTATTATTAATCACGTATTGTTAGAAAATAATGTTCATTTGACTGCTGTGTTTTGTGTTTCTTGCGCATTCTCCATTAGAATTAACTTTCTCCCATTGCTGTTTATGAAAACATTACGTTTCACGTTAAAATTATGAAACAAAATAATCTTAAAAAACGTAAATCTTTTGCGAAAATATAGCCGAAAGTATAAAAGACAAACAACAAAAAATATAGCTTATACGTGATATCCTCGGTATTACTAGGCTACACTAAAGCAGTGCTTCCAAGTTAAGGCTTGGAACAAAATAATTTCTTTTTATTCCATTTTAAGTACAACGATCGTTGCGTGTTAGTAGTGCGTTATGAAAACTATACTTGACCCGTTTTTGTAACCTCTCGAGGCAACCTCCGAGCTGGTTTGATGTCTAATTATAATTCGAGGCAAACTTTTCATGTTTATTTAAACGTTGGTACCTCAGCTTTTCGCTTGTTTTACACTTTAAAATGCTAAATTACTGTCTAATTAGAAGTGCCCAAATGAGATCGACTGGTAAAAATAAAATAGTTGACAGGCAAAGCATAAAAAAAAATATTCGTACTTGTAGCTACAGAACGAATGGTATCTTTTATGAAAATACATACCTACTTTGAAAAATGAAAATAAGTCGGTTTTATTTTACAAAATAATAAATAACAAAGAGCTATGTTGGTTTGGTAAAACCATTTTCATTTTGATTAAAAAAGGTTAATCCCACTTCAACCAATCGGCCAAAAAATCACAATACAAAAATATCACAGACGAGATCCGATCAAAACACAATAAATTATCTCAATTCGAACGGCATACTTTACAGTCCTATTCAGCAAAATCTCCCTTGAGTAATGTGGGTCGAACCCATTTCCGCAAATAAATCCAGCTCTCAAAATAAATAACTACTCTGCCCCATCTGTAGTCCTTATAGAGGGATCTTTGTTATGCAATACGTAATGTTAAATGACGTCGTCGATAATTCGTTGGACCTGCCATGTTATTTAATTGGGTCGAAGTTCGAATTATCGTATTTATATATTGTCACGTTAACGTAGTTGGATAAATCGATAAATCTACGTCTCTAATCTAGTATTTTGTGGATAAATCCTTTGTTGAATGGCTAAATATGTTAAATATATGGGACGTGAATTAAATTAAGCATAATGCTCGTATTGTAAATTAACGCTTTAATTATCCTGCACATTTAGGGAAAGTTTCAGTGATTGCAATGTTACTGTTCATTACTCATTGGGTTGTTGTAACTACAATAGTAGCTCATTGTACATTGTTCTCCCTTTAACTGTATCAAAATAAGGCTCATTATTATCAGTGAACGTTCACAGGCTGGTGATGTAATTTGGAAACTTTATTCAGACACTGATTAGTATATTATATATAGGTAACTACCAACATATTAAAAGCAACTTATTCGATCCATATTTTTCTCTGACCTATTCGATTTGCAATATTCGATTTCCCATTTTATCCCTGTTCCTTAGGAACTTTTACATACAAATAACGTTTCAATTACACGAGGTGTTTTCAGGCCTTTCCTTCTTACAATATTTTACAAAGATACGAAAGAGGAGAAAACATAAATAAACAATGAAGAACACAAAATTGAAAAGGAAGCCGTCGACAACTTGTTCCAATATTTTTTTCTTCCACACAAAACATGCTTGTTTACAGTTGTTCAACACAATTCACTCAAGGAACCACTTGTCAACAACAACACAAAGATTTGTCCGTAATTTGGACATGGCGGGATTACAAAAAGCCTTTCACCTCTTCATAATTTCTTTTGTCAATATCTCTTTTAAAAGAAAATATGTTACACTTACAATAATATGTTTAGAAGTTAGGCTAAGTATATCGATAAAAAAATTCTGCTTTGGTACGATTACGTTATTTTCATAATATATTTTTCGAGGTGGGTTCACAATTCAAATTCCGAGAAGATAAGAGCGTCTTCACAGCCATTGTTTACGACTCGAAGCGACAGTTAGATCGAGTTCTGTTTCAGTAACAAAAGTTACAAAAAAAGGGAAACAAATCAATAAAAGACTAGACATGTTTGCAAAAACAGGTTAGTACTTCAGCATACACGCCGGTTACGTGATATTGGTGTCGATGTGCTATCTGCGCACTTTCGCATAATGGATTCATTTGTATTCAGGTTGCATTGGCCACTGTAACGAACATCGAGGGAGCTGACGTTCAACGTACAATTACCAGTGTTAATATTTACCGACTGACGCCGACGACTAATTGCTGGGACTGCTGCGCTCAGTTGCGCAGCCTCGTAGACCCGACAGTCGGCGCTAAGCGTGGCATGCGACCTTACTTGTTACCTACAGATGGGCTTGACGAATGTACAAAGCAATTATTCTGATCATTCATACTGATACTGGATACAGCGTTGTGTGATTGCGATCACCCTTCTGTCTTCTATAGAGACATTTATACGGAATACCTATAATGGAATAGACCTATAACTAACAATAAGGCACTTTTTACAGGAACTTAACAACTGTCCTTATATTATTATAAGAGTATAGGTAGTAGTTATATCGGATTATAGAGGTGATGAGATTTTGTCAAAGGAAAATTGGCATGCTGGCAATTTACTCACATACATTTTTATATATTTGACGGCCCCGTTGGTCTCGTGGTCGTATTCGTGACTGCTGAGCTTCAAGTTCTGGGTTCGATTCTCAGGTCGGGCAAAGTGTTATTGGGTTTTTCTATTAGGAATTTCTTAATAACATCCCGGAGTTTGGAAGTTGGCGTTGTTATACCCCGTGCCTTGGATAGCACGATATGTCATTAGTCCTGCGCCTGATCTCTCTCTGTGGTCGTGTCGGATTGCCGCCCCATCGGACTATGTGAGTGAGGGAAGAAAGCGTACACCTGTGTCTGCGCATACACATGAGCACTATAATATCTCCCGCGCCGAAGGCTAGTCTCCATTGAGATTGGTCGCCAAAGCCGAAATTTGGTCTGGAGAACTATTATTATTTCCACACTCCGATTAGTTGCAGCACCCTTCTTCTATTAAGAAGCCTATGTTTTAATGGACTTGATACAATTGAATCAGCTCATCCCAGTCTACTGCTAAACACATAATAGGTCTCCCAAAAGGAGACGCTCATTGAACAAGCATCCGTTGTAACTCCACCTCCTCCTAAGGATAAGCGAGGATCCAAGTCATAATCTCCATGTACACATATGTTCCGACATACCCGAATTACGAGAGGGTAGTCAGCAAACTTTAAGTACCTATCGATTAGTAAGTGAAATATCTGGCAAACTTTCAAAGTTAATCCGCCGAGCCAATAAACGCCGGTCATTTATCTAACTTTACTGGATAGAGTATTGGCAATTACTAAATATTCCGTAATGTATAATGTAGTTCTATGTTTGTAAAATAAACGAGTTTTCGATAATAACAGTTTAAAAACAAACAGGATGCACTCGACAACATAGATTTCCACAATTTCGATTTATTGGAGTCTCACCTTATCTTTCTTACTTAAGAGCGTAACATTTCACACAAACTTTCAAGCCCTTATTTTTCGAAATTAATGAACCGATTTTAATGAAACTTCATACGCTTAAGCAGGATACAACGGTTTAAAAAGTTAGTAGAGAACGTTTTCTGTAAAATAAAAAAATAAATTATTGTTATTATTATTTATTCAATTAATTTATTAAAAATGTTTGCTACTAAAGACCTTTTATTTCTGAGATTATTTAAGTTTAGGGCCAGCATTTTTTTTTTAATGGTCACTCATTTTCAGCTATCAAAAAATATCAATTAAATGTTTAGACTGGAGTTTTTAGGGTTCTGTACCCAAAGGGTAGAAACGGGACAATATTAATAAGACTCCACTGTCTGTCCGTCTGTCACCAGGCTGTATCTCATGAACCGTGATAGCTAGACAGTTGAAATTTTCACAGATGATGTATTTCTGTTGCCGGTTTAACAACAAATACTAAAAACAGAAAAAAATAAATATTTAAGGGGGCTCTCATACAACAAACGTGTTTTTAGGCGTCTTGCCTTGTGGTACAGAGCCCTTCGTGTGCGTGTCCTACTCGCAGTTGGCCAGTTTTTTTCATTAAGTTTTTGGTAACAAGTCAGAAACTTTCTAAAAATCGAAAAACCGACACAGCTTGGTAACCATCCAATTTTAACCCCTAGTTAACTGGACTTAATTTGTTGCTAATGACCTCTAGTATAACCCCTTTCAAGGATTACGTCGAGTTTCCCTGTCACCCTGTATGCAGTTACACATTAAATATTCACGTACAATGTGCGAGAATACAAAACAAAACAGCGAGCAAAAGTGAAAACAAATGAAGATTTACTACTTGCAATTATGGAGAACGAACATAAACTTTGCAATTGTAATATGCATTAAACTGATTAATTCTATCAGTAAAAGACAACACAACGGGTTTTTGTGAAAGACAAGGGAACGCAAAAAAAACTGGCATGGTTCCAAACCAACCGTTTACAGGCCGGGGGCGACTGACGGGAAATATCATGCCTTCAATAATAGTATTGTGTGTATCTATTGTTTTATGATTGCTTGTGTTCGGCCTGCAATTACCGCGGAATTGACTCGCTCTCCCATACATTTAGTAATTAAACTACGCTATTTGTCTTGCATTATTAACCATGAGCTTCACGTACTGTTACATTTTGGTTTAGACTTTACAGTAAGTTTTATTTGTCTTGTTTAGAAATGTACAACTACATCCGACAGTAAGGCAGGGATTCCATCATTTGGTAACAAGTACAGGGTACAGTATTTCTATGTCACGTAGCGACGCGCGCTTTACTTGTGGTAAACCAAGAACGAACAAACACGGTGTGAACATGCATTCACACCGTGTTTGTTCGTTCATGCGTGAAAATGAGTACCTAGCGTCAGCACATAACACACACACACACACACACTTCCGACTTCGCCATTGTCTCGATATCCGTGGACGGTGCCGAGAGCTCCTGCGCTTACACACACGTACACAGCGTGTGTGTAAATTTGGTAACCACAAGTATAGAGGTATGAGGAACAGGGTGTAAAGTTCACTCATACTCTATAGAAAAGGGAGGATCCTCCGGCCAGACGGGTGATGTGTCTGGCGGGCAACTGCCCGATGATTCATGTCGGGCCGTTGAATATAATGCTAGTTGCGCGGTAAACTCTGCTTGCGCGATGCAGGATTTGCGTGACGTCAGTATGACGCGTTGTTCGCATGTGACGTTGTAGATACCGCTACAGACCTCTCAAGTTCCGCTATTGTATCGTACTATGTCGTACTATTGGGCACGCGGCTTGACAGGTTAAATAAAATACTATAAAAGACTTTTGTAAACAAAATAATCGTAATACCTATATTATCTTCTTGATTTATGTTCAGAAAACAATAAAGCAACACAACAACCTCCTGCGATCATACACCAATTTGCATTCAAACAACAATGCAGATTTACATTAAACCTAAATTAACATGATAATTATATGTACAAAGAGCGATTTACACGAGCCCAGCAGTCAGAAACGCGTACAGTTTGCCTCCAGCAAAGTGAAGCCGCGAGCCGAAACCATCAAAATATAAAAGCAACAAAGGAACATCCACTTGACGTTTAGAGTGAACGCAAACAATATTATTTAGAGAATTAAGGTGGAATATACAGACCGAGGAGTGTCGAAACAGCACTCTGTGTATATCGCATCGCAAACTCGCAAGCAAACAGATTACTGCAGTGCGGAGTGGAGTACGTACATGACACGAGCTAGGATATTAAGGGTAAGACTGCTTGAAAATACCTGTGACATCGTATACCGGTGTTCTGTCAAACGTAGGTAGGTACCTAGGTACAGTCAGCCTCAAAATTACATATACATGGACAATAATTCATTAGATTTTCTACCTGTCTTGTCTGATATGAATTCTTGTAGTTGTATACATGTTTTTGAGGCTGACTGTACTTAGTACCTACATATTTTTTTGTTCGAGTTTTATCGGCCGAGAGCGAAAGAGAATTGAACAAGTATCACTGTTATTGTTTAGCCCGCACCCCAGCTTTGCAGGCTAAGCTAAATTGAATAAGATTTGGAATCTGCTTTAAAAACGATGAAAAAACTTTTTCCTCGAGTCAAGGCATCATATTATTTTTATGGAAACCAACGTGCCATTCCGTTAAACCGAAGTATTGAACACATTTTTGTTTCGAAAACTGAGCCTTTTGCAAAACTTTGCAAAAACTAACAGTGCTTGCGGATGGATACGCGTGAGTTTCATAGTGTTTTTACAAAATTGACTAAGCAGCCATGGAGACTGTCGACAGAAGTGAAAACTTAAAACTATGAAAAAATTGTGTTTTTATTTAATTTTCAAATTATTGTTACAGGTACTAAATTATTATCTCCTTTATTCAATTCAATTCTTATAAATTATATTTTTAAATATTAGTATAAAGAAATATTTTTTGTAAACTTATTATTATTTCAATAAATATTTTATTATTATTATTATTATTATATAAAAACATTTAAAAATATAAAAAATAGTAGCCCACCGGTATCGGGAACAGGGTCCAAGCTACCGGCGGTCAGGGCTCCAGAGAGAGGAACCTCCTAACTATTCGGGCCGTGTCCAGAAGTACCGCTTTCTGGATCAAGCCCTTGATCCAGCTGCCCAACGAGAGCCTCCTCAGGTGTTGGTCGAGGCTCTTGGCTATTAGACCATTGGCTGTCACAACTATCGGCACAATGATCGCTGAGTCCACATCCCACATGTCGACAACCTCGTGAGCCAAGTCAAGATACTTGATTTGTTTATCTTTCTCGGCTTTCACGAGGTTCCCATCATGCGGGACGGTTATGTCAACAATCATTGCGCGCCGCTCTGATCGATCCACCACCACTATATCAGGCTTATTGGCAACAATAGTCCTGTCAGTGATGATGGATCGATCCCAATATAATGTGATATCACCATTTTCGAGAACTGGGTCGGGCACATACCTGTAGTACGGCACCTCCGATTCCACAAGGTTGTATTTCAGAGCAAGTTGCTGATGGATTATCCTGGCTACAAGGTTGTGTCTATGCAAGTACTCTTCGTTAGGTACTAAATTATTGTTATAGGTACTATAACAATAATAGTAATATATATATACCCGCAGGGCAGCATGTGGCGAGCTGTTGGGCAGTAGCGACCCCACGGACCCTATCTCCCGGGAGAAGTCTTGTTCCTCGCCTCTGGCTTGCCTTTATTGGCCGGCTGGAGTGAACAATGACGAGGAACAGAGCTCCCACCTCATTCTTGCCTTTATTGGCCGGCTTGAGTGGAGATTCGCAAGAGCAAACGTGCTCGGAGGAAGGAAGTATTCCAGTAAGATGCTGGTAGGGATCTTGACCGTACTTCCGGGATTGTCCTGATAGCCGTGGAATACCTCTCCACTCCTCATAAGCACCTCAGGACGTGTTGCCCCCTTGTCGCTACTTCACTATGTGCTAGCGGCCGTTTTCGGGGGCCCATTATTGAGTGTGCAAGTCACCCCCTGCTATTTTATCTGTGTATATATAAAGCATTGATCAGGCAGGGGTCATAGTTTTACCATAGTTCCTGGAAACCGGTCCACTTTAGCCACCCAGACCAATAGTCCAACTTTTTATTTTTCCATATCCTGCAATATAGTCCTACACCAACCGGGGGTTATCCTTGGGTGCACTTGCATAGTGCATACAGGGATAATCGTCGGTTGTTTCATTAAAATTTCGTAAGGGGCCTCTGCGAGTTGGCTTCGGCCCCTCGTACGCCTTCCAAAGGACCGGGACCGCATGGTCCCGAGTTATGTAAAATATGTAAAAAAAAAATTGTAATATTAGACTATATATATATATACCACTATATCAGACTATTGTTGCCAATAAGCCTGATATAGTGGTGATAGACCGATTAGCGCGCCGCACAATGATTGTCGATGTTACCATTCCACATGACGGGAACCTCGTGAAAGCTGAGAAAGAGAAACAAATGAAATATCTCGACTTAGCACACGAGGTTGTTGACATGTGGAATGTGAGCTCGGCTATCATTGTGCCGATTGTCGTATCAGCCAATGGACTGATGGCCGAAAGCCTCGATCAACATCTATCGAGGGCCTCGAGGCTCTCGTTAGGCGGTTGGATCAAGGGCCTGATTCAGAAGGCAGTACTCCTCGATACGGCTCGCATTGTGAGGAGGTTCCTGTCTCTGGAGCCCTAACCACCGGTAGCTTGGACCCTGCTCCCGACACCGGCGGACAACTATTTTTTTATATTTTTAAATGTTTTTTATACTTACTTTTACTAATTAAGAAATATTTAAAAATACAATAAAATAAGATTTACGTAAATGAATAAAGGAAATAGTAATATAATTATAATACTCGTAGTATTATAATTTCATAATACTTATGTAAATTAAGTTATTTATTTAAAAACTGCTACGCTTTCACTGTTTTCATAAACATTAACACCGTGCCATATTCTCAATATTTTAATATAAAGCTATTTCTAAAAATCTGGTTTATAAGTACGTACCGGTCACCTACTACTCCTCCTGGCCACCGGCGTCTACCTAACCCACGAATATCGACCTAACATATTGAATTACGGAAAAATCCACTGAAAATCAGCTGTTATTTACTGTGTCACACCAAGAGTAAAATATGTAAGTATAATTATTATTATCGCAAGTACTAATCCAGCTACTAAGCGCGGTCATTATGGTATTATCTGCCCTAGATCACTCTTTATAGCGGCACACTGGCGCGGTCAACTTTATAGTATGGAGACATTTATTTCCTATCTAGCTGCCTTTATATAAAGCCTACATTACTGTGTGTAGACAGTGTTTATAAAAAAAATATAATTAAACATTTAAATATAAATAAAAGACGGGTTATTCCACTTATCCCCATTGGCAATCCCCATCAATGGGGATTTGTGATTTTTTCTTCCACAAATCCCCATTTAATTCTACATAGAGCTCATAATGAGTCTAGAAATCCCCATTTAAGTCTCATAAAGCTCATAACGGAGGTATTCTCAGAAAATTATTCCGAAACCGTACATAGTTGTCATCCTACTAATACATATTATGAATGAGAAAGTTTGTGAAGATGTTTGGATGTTTGTTACTCAATCACGCGTAAACCGTTGAACAGATTTGGATGAAAATTAGCACATAGATAGACCATTTCCTGGATTAACACATAGGATACTTTTTATCCCGCTATTCCCACGGGATTTAAACTTACGCTGGTGAAACCGCGGGGCGCTGCTAGTACTAAATAGTATTTAAGTCTCAGATCATAGGGAATTCTATAATTTGAGATTTATGTCCTCTATATAATTCCGACGAACTAATAATAATCAGAGTAGGCTAGTAAAACAACCCACGCGCCGTGTTGAAGGGCGGTGGGCTCGTTTAAAATGAAGTTGAATCGCTATATCTTGAACAATGGCAATAATTCTCCTTAATGGCATCTCATAAAACGTCTCACAAAACATTCGCTGAGGAAAGTGCGTCAAGTAAACACCTTGTATTGTTGAATTCCTTATCGCAAGAGGCAAATTAAAGCAACCGCCCTGTTCCCGCAAATGAGAACAAAACAAAACGCACAAAGACAATATTTCTCTAGAGCCCGCTGGTATTTGCGTACACATTAATTGTCCAGAAATAAAGGATCTCATGAACTTAGGTTTTTGACATCCTTTAACTAACTGCGTTATTTGACATTTCCGTTATTAGTATTAGTTAGTTTTATGTTTTATCAGATTAATACGAAAATATGGCTTATGAGAGCAGTGGTGGCCCAGTGGAACGGCCGCGACTTAAAAGTTGTAGGTCGTAGGTTCGAACCCAGACAGGCACTTTAGTTTGTGTAAATTACTTCATCAACACTGCTCTCAAAACGGTGAAGGAAAACATCGTGAGGAAACCGGCATGTCCTAGAACCAAAAATTCGAAGACATGTGACATCTACCAACCCGCACTGGGCCCGCGTGGTGGATTACGGCCCACTCCCTCTCACAGAGAGGAGGTCTGTGTCCCAGCAGTGGGAACATTCTAGTCTGATTATGTATGGCTTATAAATGGAAGCGTTGTGTTACGGTAGGAAAGGTATTTTCGGATATCAAATAGCTACCGCTTTTCAAAATAAGAAGTCTTGGGGCTAAAGCATAATCAGCCGATAATTTTCCCACTGCTGGGACCCAGGCCTCCTCTCTATGAGAGGGAGTGGGCCGTAATCCACAATCACGCGGGCCCATTGTAGGTTGGATGCATTGCAGATGTCACATGTCTTTAATTTTTTTTGTTCTAGAACTTGCCGGTTTCCTCACGATGTTTTCCTTCACCGTTTTGAGAGCAGCGGTGATGAAATAATTTACACAAAGTAAAGCGCCTGTCTGGGTTCGATCCCACGACCTAGAACTCGTAAACCGCGGTCGTTTACATTTGGCCAGTACCACTGCTCTTTATCGTTCTCTTGGAGCCGTACCGCTTGTAAAAATATGTTAGAAGGCTTGAGCCATTTGATTACCTCAGCAAAGTAAGTAACCCAAGTTTAAATTAAACCCCAAAAATAACACATTAATAAATGTTAAAATCATAGAAGTTCTCATTTCCCTAATCATGCGTGATAGAACCATAAAGGTACGGTCAAATATATCCTGGTGGCGCCCGAGGCAGCGTTTTGGATTGTAAAGCAAAATAACAACACAACAGCTGCGAGCTGCCAGTTTTTGTTGTGATTTTTGCAATCTACGAATAATTTACAGACCGTTTCACAACAGAAAATTCTTCAAAAATAAACGTAGTACGTAACTAGTTTTTTTCTGCTGCATTTAAACGCCAAGAAGCGGTTGTTTTTTGCTCCTAGAACCATTCAGTAAGACATCAAATAAACTTTAACAAGATTTTATTATTTGTTATTGTTTCATAGAATGTTACAGAAACAGCGAAATACAATAGTATATCGCTGTTTCTATGTTTTAAACTAAACCGTTTAACAAGTCACAACATCTTCTACACGGTTACTGACAAATGGTTGCACTGTCTGGACTGCTCCACTCAAATCTGTGTTGTACTTTCCTCAAAAGACCATTTCAGACATCAATCTACATGATCTGACCAAGATTATGTCCGGACTATAAAAGAGACCTCTGAGTTTTCGGCGTGAGAAGGAAGTTCTCAGAGTAGCCAGATAGGAAATGAGCACGTCATATAGCTTATTTTTTATATTATGACGTGTAAACGTGATTCCGATATCCTATTTACAGAATAAATAATTTCATTTCAAGCTGCTATAAATCGAATAATTTCATCAAACTACCAATCCACCACGTATTAAACTAAACCTCATGAATTATACAACATTTAGCGAGATTACTAACGTATTACCCCAAACAAACGTTTACTATAGCTGTACGGGTAGCTATGGGCCATAATCTTCCGTACGTGGACAGCGCACTTAGTGCACGCGTATTTAGCCAACTAATGCACTGATGCATCGTAGAACACAGTACGTTAGATAACGTGGACTGAATCAACACACCAGGTGTGTGGGTGATATACAGGCGGAATATTAATTTGTGTACCTTGACACTGCTATGTCGTATGTATTAAGCAGATTGGAGCTTCGATAATGCCGCGTTGAGCAATTCCAGGAGTTAGGTCACGGAGTACACATATTTTATTGAAGCCCAATTTATAGACGGTTGCCACGCAAATTACCTAATACAGTTTAGAGGTAGACCTTGGTAAACTTACTGGGTAGAGTTCGGTCGGTATGAAAGAGAAAACCTTATTAATTTCTGAAATATTTTAGGGCGGGCTATTTTTCAATTCAAAAAACAAATGCAAATTCAAGGTCGTTTAGTGCGCTATGGAGCAGGATATGCTCGGAGTTTCTTTGAAGGTTAAAATCAGAAATTATCCGGAAAAGAACCGGAGTTACCGAGATAGCTTGCAGAGTAACCATACTGAAGTGGCAGTGGGCTGACCATGTTTGTCGAAGGACCGATGGCCGGTGGAGCAGATGAGTCCGAGACCATACAGTATAGGCAGGCATAACGTGGCCGCAATTGGATGGACCGAAGATCTTAAGAAAGTGGCTGGGACAGACTGGATATGGAAGGCGGAGGACAGGGTGTTGTGGCGCAGCCTGGGAGAGGCCTATGTCCAGCAGTGGCTGAGTTGTTTGATTGATTTCTTTCAAAGTTATCCCACTGTACACATAGTTAGATATCAGTCTCACATAGCATATATTTTATGAGTCGCATATTTGATTCGTTTTAAGACAATAATAGAATAGAAAATAAAAGTTTTTCTTTTTTAATAAAATAAGAAATTCTATTTACTTACTTTCTATGTCTAGCGTAGTCTAATTTTATATTTTATTTGATCTGTTGGTAAAATAAAACCGCAACAAACATTTCGAACGAAGTCAAATACCTACCTTCTGTAAATTAATAATAATACAATAACAATTTAATTATTTATTAAAATCTCCCTTACAAGTACCGTTGGAGAAGTCCAAATCTCCGAGACGTCTCGTCTAAAAAAATTGAATAAATTGAACGATACAAAATGAATTTAATATCAACTATTGATTTCTATTGTAACCCTTAATACCTTTCAATGTTAAAACAAGAGTGATAAAAATACTATTCAGCCAATATTTCACTTAAAACTCAAAGTTGAATGGACCCACCGTGATAAGTCTTCGAAATTGTTTGAAGAGCTCCTCCAGTAAATTTATGACATTCATTAGTCTAGTTGAATACGACACTTCTTTGAAAGACGCGAAGATGGCACTAATTGTAAGGATCCCCCAATTTGTCACAAAAATTGTTCCTCGTAATATCTCCGGTGTATGGGAGCGGAACATTTATTGTAATAAATATCACTTTCAATTTAATGTAGGACCGGTATTGATATAGTTGCTGGCATTTGTTAGATACCTATATTATGTTCCATTTATTATGGAGAAGATAAAATTAGGTGTAATCAAGGTTTATTGAGGTATAAATGATTTGTTTGCATACAAAAAGAATAATTCATTCATATTGAACACGCAACACCAATAAAAATAATATGACTACATTTTTGTTTTTGTACACATTCCATTTTCAATTCCGAGTGCATTCACTGTGAAAATTCCAGCAGAGATTCGTAAAAAATCGCAACCTAAACAATAGGAAAAAAGGGGAAAACATATTTCGTCGAAATTATTTGATACTTCAAATATTTTTTGCTCCAAAAATACATGGAGCTGGTTAATTAGCGGCGCTAGCGTCGCATCTGTTGAGGAACGTCAGTAATTGTGGCCGAGTTATGGGCCTCGTTTATTTTAACTAGAGAAAACCCTGCCTTCATTTCCTTACATTTTTTTGAAGTTTGCTGACCTTCGAGACCTAAGTAAAGTTTAGATAAGATACCTACTAATATTTCCTTCAAGTGCTTTGTTGAAATCTGGACAAAATAAGAGTCCTAGTAGGCGGCTTCCTTTTCTACTTTTTTAACCGACTTCAAGAAGGAGGAGGATCTCAATTCGATTGTATATTGTGTTTTTTTTTTGTATGTTTGTTACGCGATATTTCCAGCAATTGTAAATCGATTTCAAAAATTATTTTTTAATGGATAGGGTATGCCTCAGGGGTGGTCCCATAAGTAACTTTCCTTGGGTAGTTTTTGAGTTAACTTCAATAATACGTATTTTTGCCACTTAGTTTATATTGATGATGTTGTTATGACTTCCTGTCACGGATATTTACATAGCAAGTAGTATTATACGAATTTGTAAGGTTATTTTTTAAGTAAGTTTTTATTTTTCACTGTTAAGTTGTACCTACTTACCGTAGGTACAACTTAACAGTGAAAAATAAAAACTTTTTAAAAACAAAAAAACAATCGCCTTCCAAACAAACACTACAAGTGAAAAATAACTTTATAAACCAACGACACCGACTTCCGAAATTAAAGTTATTTTTTTCACTTTTTATTGTCTTTTTTGGAAGTCTGTTGTTTTTTTTTTTTAAAGATTTTTTGTTGTTTCTGAAGAAAACTTCTGAGAAGGGTTTCAATCTTGGTTTCTTCTAGCCACTTACTATAACACCAAAAGGATAAAGCCCCCAATAATTCAGTGGCGTATCTCTCTCCTTACTTCAGCTTCTCCACTCTTGCGTTCCCAAATAGATTTTTGCACTCCAAGAATTTAATATTCCCCTCTAATTAACGCCTGTATTTAAATCAAACAAGGCCAACAACAAGGTACACAAAGCCACGCAATTTTCTAACAAAGACAACCACGCGCGTTGCCACTTTGTTGGCAGCTACGAGACAGTAAACTCTTAATTTTTCCTTCTTTCTTAATTTTATTAGCGAAAGGGCTTACAAATTTGGATCGCCGCAGATAATACGCTATTAAAATAATACTTTGTAAGAAGGCTTATAATGCAATTTGTTAACGGAACGATTTTAGTCAGAGCAGAGGAGATAAATCCGGACTAATTATACGAAAGCCCCAGTCTGTCGGAGCGGATTGAACTATATAAAATATAGTTAAAGTTATACCAGAAGTTAATTAAACACTTGTGTTTTTAAACGTCTTAAGTAGTGTCAGTAGTCAGTTCAGGTATTTATGCGGTCTTGCTGACTAACAGAACAGACTGTGGGTTCAACATCAAAACCCACCAAGTCAAGTGTTTGTAATCCATTTTAGTGAACAAGAGAACTTTGGCAACCTGCTACGAATGTTCTTAATTCTCTGTGTACCGACGAAACTTTTTTATGCTCAAGAATTTTGGTGCCTACAGCCTTTTTTTTAATGTGGAGAAATGCTCATGCATTCTGCACTACCAGGGGGAGATAGTGCAGTTATATGGAACTCTAACCCGCTAAAACTCCACGGTGTCCTCTGCCGTTTACGGCGGGAACATGGGCACGCGTTAACACTCATCAGTGAACCCGCCGCGGCTGTCTGTCACCGGACCCTCCTCTGGGGAGTACTCCCCATCACCGGCGCACCAGAACACATAGCACGCCGTGACCACCCCAGGGACCAAACCAGCACCTGGGCGCCAGATGACCCCATGTCTGTGGTGCCTACAGCCTACCCCTACCGGCATAGCACAGTCTAATAATTATTATTATAGTTACCTACGTACCTACGCATAGGTACAGTGGAAATGCCTGTGATTTACGCGTTAGTAATTATAATTGAACGTTTGTAATAAAATAACTTTTTTACTTTACTTTGAAATTTATTATAAGTACAACTAACTTCATCTTCACATAAGTTCATGAATCTACTTCCAATATAATTTGCGAAATAAATTAAAGACTTCATCAAACCCAATTTTATACCATTGTCCTATGACACCGAAACCACAGCGGCCATCAGCCTAACAAATCGCATTTAACAAATTAATTAAATCACACTAATGTAAAAAACACTCCTTTTTACGAGTGTTTTTCACGTCAAAGCCACGGACTACTGGCTGCCATGACGGTTGAGATAGGTCTGAAGCACCGGGGCTCGGCTCCTCTCGTTAAATTTTCACATGCACTTGACGGCCAGACCTGGCTTACGTTAATTATGAAATCTCATTTGTGAGTGAACCTACACGTTTGAGTAATGGCTCCTGAAATGAGAAGTTCGAACGTAAAAGTTTTAATTTAAATAACGACACGTAATTATGAAGGAGATTGTGCTTTGATTATAATTGAAATGTTTTATAATTAACTTGGATTTATTGCTGAGCAATTTACGTAGCTAACGGGACTTATGCGGTATTATTAGGTATTTGGTTTGGAATCTCATTACTGCCTAAAGTAAAATGGACAATTATAATATTTTTGTTTCATATTTAGTAGAGCCTTCATAAGCTGGCTTTCTTTAGTCTCTGGCCTTGGCCGCCAGGCATGTCGCCCGTGGGTAATACAGAGTATTATACTGTTTTCAGTTTTTTAAAACTGTCACAGTTTACTTTTATAATATTGTTCTCAGTTTTCTCCTTCTCCTTCTATTTTCCATGCTTTATCTCTATTTCCAGGTTAATTAATCGAAATCAAGTAAATGAAGTCATTTACTAGCAATAGATATGATATATATGATATAAATGGCTTTAATTTAAAGGACAATGAGTAATGGTGGGCCCACCTCTCAATAGAAATAAGATACTCATGAATGAATAGGTATTTTTATGCAGAATAAAACTTAGTATTACCTACGTCTAAGGTCAAAAGTCAGTACTTTCGAGTTATACTACCTATTATACTGCCATACAAGTGATCCCAATCTAAGCAACTAATGATCGTAGTTTACTTCATTATAAGATAAACATTACCCAGACTCGGACGGACGCCGGACGGCATGGGTGGCTAAGATAAATATTACCCAGACTCAAACCGGACGGCACGGTTGGCGCAGTGGTTAAGCGGTTGACTGCTGCACTGCGTGTTGCTGGTTCGTATCCCGCACGGAACAAATATTTGTATGACCTACAAGTAGTTGTTCCGGGTCTGGCTGTTTAAATGTTTGTAAACGCACCCACAATACAGGAGATATTCCTAGAAACGTTTAAAAAAAACCGTAACATGTATAGTCATTAATATATTAATTGATCGATACCAAGTTGGAAGAAACGCGATAACACAATATTATTGCTCTTGCTTGACCGGACGGCGAACTGTAGGAACTTGCGCTCACACCATATTTTAGAATTTGGTACCCCCCGCAGGTTTTCTTAATGATGTAAGTAATTGCCATTGATGTCCAGGACGAATAATAAATCTTTTTGTTTTAAAGTGAAATACATGTATTATCACTATTCTACCTTATAAATATCCATAAAGAATATGTTAGATTGAGACGACTTTAAGACATCGTATCTCCGAAAGTACTAACATTTGACCGTAGTTTAATTAGTAAATAATATTTATTTATTTATTTTATGTTCCGCTTAAAAAACCCTATCCAACGGTATATCAAACGTTACTATTGAAGGGTGGGCCCAGACCGCATACATTTGTTTCCCACCCTCCTTTGTACTCGTACATCATAAATCAGCCTATAATGTTCCCACTACTGGGACCATAGATAACCGTGGGACACAGGCCTCCTCTCAGTGAGAGGGAGTGGGCCGTAATCCACCACGCGGGCCCAGTGCGGGTTGATGATGTCACATGTCTTCGAATTTTTGGTTCTAGGACATGCCGGTTTCCTCACGATGTTTTCCTTCACCGTTTTGAGAGCAGTGGTGATGAAATAATTTACACAAAGTAAAGCGCCTGTCTGGGTTCAAACCTACGACCTAAAACTCGTAAGTCGTGTCCGTGACCACTGGGCCACCACTGCTCTACTCGTACACGGAACTGATAATTTATAATTAATCAATAATATATTATTTTTCGCTCTAACAAGGAGCAATTTTCACTCTAAAAGTTTCCTGAAACCATAACTCTCCAAACAACTAGTTATTCACCTGATAAAAGTTAGTTTATGAATTATTTTGTTGTTTATTTAACGCTAACCGTATTTCCAGTGTTCTTTAAAGGTAGGTTAATGTTTTAACGTTAAATTAACGAGAGTTTCAGTTAAAATGCGATTCAAACGACACCTTATATAATTACCACATTATATTTTAGACTCACTAAGGCATACTTACCTACGTATATAATAGTATAATGGAATAATAACCCTTCTCTTTGCGTTCCCCGCCGCCTTCTGAGCAGAAGCGAAACCTTATTAGTTCTTTACATGAAAGACCTTTCAGGGTAATGCGGGCTGAAAAAAAAAAGAAAACGGGAGTGATAGATCGGTAACGAAAATTATTTGCAGACTCTTTGAGCGTTTAGTGAACTGTTCAGAGAGATATTTCTACTATAGAAAATGGAACACATTAAAGAGCCTTTGGTGCTATAAAAAATAATGTGTTTATCGTTGGTCTCCATACATAAAAAACTTGCCTGAGTACTTATTTTGTCACGGTAAATTTTGTGGCATATCAACGGGTTATTCTGTTTATCCACCCCAACAAATCCACCCTACGTTGGATCACGTGTCCGAGAATCCACCCTAGGCCTTAAGTTGGATAAACGAAATTTATAGGCTTAGGGTGGATTCTCGGACATCCGTTTCCGTGTATCCACCTTAGGGTGGATTTTTTGGGGTAGATAAAACGGAATAAACGATATCAACTCACAGTCCATTGATCTTATTGAGGCTAAAATATGTCTTCGCGCTAAGCGTACCTATGTCCGGCGTAGGCGTTCATTGATTGTTTACGCTGCATGCACAAACTTTACGTTTACGCCGAGTTTAGGGTGCTTTTGCATTTGTTTATTCCTAATTTAAGAGGCACTTTTCCCTCATTTTTAATTAAAATTGTGGTATACGAACATTTTGTAATGAATGGTATTTATTAACGGCTTCCATTGTTCCCGTTCACGCGTCACTCGGTGCTGCCCGTCCGCTAATTAATTTTTGCAAGATTAATCGATGTATCGTCTAATATCGTTGTAAAGGTTGATGCAGACGTAGTGTTCGATTTTTTTTACGTTTCTTTGAAAGTTAGGGAGGGACCAGCCTAGCGTTTTGGTCATTTACGGCACTCAAACTGAATTTCTAAATTATGTAGCATAATATGCAGTTAAACAATATTGAGGTTTCTTTCAAGCCTTTGATGTAATGTCGACTCCTAAAGATGTGTCATAAATTACCTGGTCGGCAAATGTGAGCGACGAAAATTACGTTCTTTTATTTCGGACAACCTTTACATTTATTTTTCAGTTTCCGCATAAAAATTTGACCGATATCACTTACTGAATCCAATATTTTACCTCTCAGATGATGACGCTATTATTTTGTATCTCGGACGTACTACTTTCTTGGACCGGGATAGCTGACCAACATGATAGATGGCCTCCTCCAACTGATTTTCCTTTCTGCGCTATGAAATTTTTCAACTTAAACGATAAGGGCGCGCCGCGATTTTATGCCCTCCTATAAATATTATAATGATTTATAACACCATTTATACCGTCTGGACTAGTCAAGGGTTTTCGATATAAAGTGTCGCTCGCCTTCGATACGCCAGCGGTAACTTTAATTCAGAAAGTGGTAACTACTTGCGAACTCAGTCAAGGACTGAATAAAAGGCCCGGTTGGAACAAAGGCCACTTGGGAATAATAATTAATAATCGAACACAAAGGAAAGTCTTGGAATACGAAAACTGCGCAGATTTATAACGAGGTTATATGTCTTTTATATTTAATGTTAGGTCACTATTATGTAGCAATCTCGGTACTTCCTTCCTAAAATGTTTCAATAGCAAGGGAGCCGGAGGCAAAATTACTTCTGAGTTCAGATTATTAAATTAAGTTTTACTTAGGTACTTTTAGGGATTCACAATCTTTTGAATTATTCTTTAGGCATGTTTTCGTTACATGATTTTGTAATTCCTAATATTTCGAAATAGAATAGAATAGAATACTAAAAAAAAGAAGAGGGTAAAAGAAGATGGGCGAGGGGCTAATAAGAGGGTGTTACCATTTTGCTCTTCATATAATTAATTTTGTATCATTAGGCTACTATCTAACCACGCGCTGCTCTCACTGCGGTTCTTCCAAGTCATTCGTCCTGGACACTCGTCCACCTACTCAATCTTTTTGCCTCCTCTCGAGTCCCGAGCACTTTACGAACTCGGTATTCATGAAGTAAAATTAATATACAGTAGCTCCAAATGTACGATGTTTTATTTTAATTGAAGCCCATGCAAATTTATAAAAAGTTCAACGTAGTTTGAGCCCAAAAATATAATTTGTTTGTGAACGCTGCCACTTCGCCATCTACCTTTTAATGAAAAATATATTTCTGCACAGTACTTTATTTTCAGTGACTGACTACCCGCAGGATGTCAGAATTTCGAAACAAGGCGTAATCTATCGTGTTGACGTGATTGCGTATTAAAAATTGTTTCACTGCAATATGTCATTTTCAACGAACATAAATTGTGGATCCAATGAAACACGTAAACGTGTGTCATTTATATGAACCTATAAATAAATTTCAGATGTGCGGATCTCGCTAAAACGTCCCTACACAAATATATAGGGGTCGCTACGCATTAATCTTCCCTTCATTTGTACAATTGTGCCGTGTACCGCAAATATTTAAAAATTCTATTAGAAAGGTCCTTTTTGTCAGCAATAATAAAGTCGTAAACGGCTTGAAAGTGTCAGAGTTAACCGAAATTTTAATGTTGATGCTTATTTTAAACGAAATTATATAATTAGCCTTTTTAAACATCCAGTGTCAAGTATGGTTGATAAAATCGACACCACATTTTGCAACCGAAAGAGGTGATACATAAACCAAATTATTTACGCCCAAGCGGACTAAATGCGAAATCCATCCGCAGTACTTTTGAATAAATGTTGAATTTTTTTATGTATAAATTTCACATGCAGCAAAAATGTCAGGGCGGAAATTGTAGAGCAGTGAAATACGGCGCCCAGCTGCAACGGCTAATGAACTCGTTTCATTTCACTAATATTGTGCATCATGTCCGACACATTAAAATACTCTCGCTTTACAGACGCGGGTTAATTTGTAAATTGACGTGTGTATTTGTAAATTACTAGACCATCATGATACCGGGCGTGGTTAATGTTTAATGCCTATTCACATTTAGAAGTATTCAGTTTCAGTTTTCATGTTCTGTTTATTTGCGTAACTTTAAAGCGGGTAAAGTAGTATTATTAATTAGGAATTACTCTTATTTCTTTGACGTGATTCTGTACCATTTTAATGAGGTTTCCCCTCGTACCCATACGTGTACTCATTGCATGAATGTAGGACCACTATAGCTCAAGTTTACTCGAGTGCACAGGTGTGCCTATGAGCTGATGTTAAAAAAAAACTAACCCGTATTTTTTACTGTTGAAAGACAGAGAGCAGAGTCAAGAGATGAATTGTTATTTATGAGAATTGTGCACAGTTATCGTTAAAGCCAAACAATTATCACACTAATGGTCTCTTGTTGCCTTTAACCTTTGCTACGTGGTAGGGGTGCGACTACGGATGACTCAGCATCCTGCAACAATTGCTTTAGAAAGTAAACGACTTCCAAGGCAAATTGTGTAGACTCGACTCCAAAAAACTTCCACAAAAATGCATCGTGCCATCTTCAATTGTCCGCTAAAAGCAATTTATATTTCTGACGGCCTCGCTCGCGATCCCTTACTTGTATTTAAGTAGAAATGGTTTCTAAAAATCATAGTGGTTTGTACCATCGCAACCTTTTGATCTCAGTCGGAGTTCGGACACAAAAGTTCCTCCCGCCGAGTTCAACAATAGGTTTGCGGAAAGATTAATCGTCGGAAGAAACCCTCTAAGCTGGAGAAAACAATTTTTCATCTTTATCAAAACGTTGAGTGCGAAGCGTTGCAATTAATGTATACTTATCTACATCACTATGCTGTTGTTAGATCGTTAGATGAATACGTCAAGATTGTCGTCAACAATTTGTGACATTCTTGTCAGCGATCAGCCGCCGATTTTATATAAAGAAAGTAGTCGAAAGTTCACGTTTCTCCCCATTCGACTGAAATATCACACACACATGGCCTATAGAAATCTTCAAGAAAATCGTTGACTGCAGTGATATGCTGTTAATGGAATGCAAATGCTAATATAGTGACCCAAATAAATTTCGCAGTCTATTTCTATGAAATCTTCGGGAAATGAGACGGTGCATGGGTCCTATTAATAAATGAAGCAATTTCAGCTAATCTATTCACACGCTGTCTTTAAACTTTACGATCTCTTAAAGGTAAGGATAACTTAGAAAACCTGAAAGTAGGTCAAATACCTAACACGCCTTAACTTAAATCAGCTGATAGTTTTACGAGTGAGTCGTATCACTTTCAAGGAAACTGCTGCAGTCTGACCACCGCTACTAAACTAAGAGGAAAGCTACCGATATCTTCAAGTTAGACTATGCCAGTTCTCACTTTACTGGCTTCTGACCGCTTGTAACAACTGCCATAGATTATCAACTAGAACCGATCTACGTATGTGCTCTTGAAAGATTGGACCTGATAATTACTTAAACAGCTGAAAATAATCCTCAAATTCAACCCCATTACTAGATCTATATCGTTTGCTTTCTCTGAATGTTTTATAGACACCTAACATCTCGCTTGTATTCGCCGAAGTTGTAGGCAGTCATCATTTTTTTTTTTTTTTTTTTGATATGACCACTCGCAGATGCAACTCTAGACGGTTGCCTTTCTGCTTAACCGGACTATCCTGTGGTGGCCAAAAATTACTTTAAGGCCCCCAGCCAGGGCTTACAAACTAGGATTTTTCATTAAATGAACCGACACTAAGGGCACCCCCTGTGGGGTTCGGGCCTCGGCTTAGTGCGTCATTGGGGGGAGGACAGCAATGGTCAGGCTGGGTCTGATTATTATTTGGGGAATTTAAAGCTACTTGCTCAGCTACGCGGGCTGGCTCGTCGAGCAAGGGTCGGGCTGTGATGTTACAGGGACGTCGCGGAGGGCCTCGGCGGCGGGGCCGGATACGCGGTTTGTATTTGTTTTTATTACGTCTGGTACTGGTTTCCCTACAACTCTCTTGGAGTATGGTGATGGGGTCGTCGGGTGTGATGAGCGTATGCCTAGGACGGCGAATTTTTGAGATGTTGGAGGGGGCATATTGAGTGGCTGAGTAAATGAGGGGGTTGGGGTGTTTCTCAGCCCTGTCAAAGAAACTCCTAGATAGGCGTTTCATGCACTGTTGGATGGTTGGAATCTTGAGATCAACATGGAGTTGGTTATTCCTAACGAACCACGGGGCTCCCGTGGCTCTTCGGAGAAATCGATTTTGGAGTGTCTGCATCCTGTGGAGGTGGTGTGGCTTGGCATGCGCGAACACGGGGCACGCGTATGTCAGGATAGGTCGAATGCACGCGGTGTAGGTACGCAATTTGCACTTTAGTGACAATTTGCTGCGTGCATGCAACATGGAGTGGAGCCTGCCGAGAGCGAAGGCGGCACGCGAGCGCACCGTCCTTATGTGCTCCCCAAAGGTCAGGCGTCGGTCTAGGATGACCCCCAAGTACTTGGCTTGCTTCTCCCAAGGGATCGGCTTGCCAAACATGGTGATCGGTTTTGGGGTGGGAGGGAGGCGGTACTTGGGTCTGAGGAAGAGAACCGCCTGGCTCTTGTCGGGAGTAGGCAGTCATCATCTCTGCTTGTGCTATAAATACTTATGTAAGTATGTTACGTCATTGTCAAAAGCAGGAATGATCAACAATTCTCTAGGTAAATTGTTTTACCCATTATTAGGCATGTGGAGGCAAAATACTGGTACTCAAAGCCGATCCCAACATAGTTAGGAAGGACAAAGGCTAAGCAGATGTGTGTTACGTCATTGTCAAAACTTTTAATCCAATACTATTCCGCATTTAATTGAAACTGTAGGTGCGAGACGAGATCGTGACGATTGCTAAATGAGTTAAGTTACAGTTTCGCACTATAACCGCCAACTGATGCCGGCCGATAACGAACACCCGTCGGCCAGCTGTTTCGGAGTCATCCATTACTTCTACCTATTTATTACTTTAAAAACTGTATCGGAAAATATACCGAGGGGAATTTATGAACACGGCCTATATTAAAAACTAAAAGTTGTGTGCGATTCTGTAATACTCTTAACTGACATAGGGTTTCAATTATTATTTTGGATCTGTGCCTGGATTTCAAATTTGGGAACAAAGACTAAGATAATCTAATACCTGAATATAAAGTTCTTTAAACGATTACAAAAAAAACTGCTATAGTGAAAGCGGTGGGGGCCTAGTGGTAACGGCCCCGACTTACGAGTTGTAGGTCGTGGGTTCGAACCCAGAAAGGCGCTTTACTTTGTGTAAATAATTTCATCACCACTGCTCTCAAAAGTGGTGAAGGAAAACATCTTGACGAAACCGGCATATCCTAGAAACAAAAATTCGAAGACATGTGACTTTTGGTAGATGTCACATGTCTTCGAATGTTTTATTAGCCGCACTGGGCCCGCGTGGTAGATTACAGCCCACTCACTTTCGAAGAATGGAGGCCTGTGTCCCAGCAGTGGGAAATGCACGGGGATTAAAACGACTTCATAACAGACTGCCCCATCCAACGCCATTCCCGTTAACTTATAGCCCCTTAAAAAATAAAAACATCATGAAACGAAACAAAATGTTGAAGTCAAAACAAACCGAGCACACTTGCAAATGGCTTCAATTTATTCCTGAAACCAGGAGCAAACACTGAGCGAGCAAGTTCATCATTTACCAGCAACTAGTTTCTCTTAATTGACTATTTAAAGTTCAGAACTAAGAAAAGTAGCTTCTGGAACATTTTGTGTCCTCATTTACGAACCGCAGACGATGAATATTAAAACCAACGTAAACTAAAATGCATCGAAAGAGGAAACCGACGCAGTAATCGTAAAAATAAAAATTAATGGAAACATGAAACGAATAATTTTATCGGAACCCAAATGATCGTTTGCGCGTTTATTTCTTTTTTGCTAATCGTTTGAAATAGGTGCACGGCAAAGTTTTCAACTTGTACAAGCGGGTAAGTCAACAGTTTTGTAAACCTCAACTCGTAATGAGTTCAGCGCTTATTTGAAATAGGTACCTATTTGTAATTAATGGCAATTTAGGCATGCAGCTGCGATAAGAATGCTAAGAGGGATATGTGGACGCGAATCGGTAGAATAAGAAAATAGTCTGAAAGTGGCACAAGTGACTGAAAGAAAGAAAGAAAGAAAAAGTATTTATTGCGACTCGTACAGGAAGATCACAAACTAAACTAAACACAGTAAAATAAAAAACCAAGTTATATAAAAATAAAAATAAAGTAACAAAAGGAAAATGAAACAAAGTCCTATACGAGGCCAAAAGGCTCCTATCTCAGCATGATGCTGCGACATTTAAAAAAACATAAAAAAATAAAAAAAATAAAGGTCGCAGCGCTGGTATTGCGGAAATAAATAACGTCCTCCAGACCGTATTTCGGCCACGTCGGCCAATCTTAATGGAGACTAGCCTTTGGCACGGGAGATGTTATAGTGCACAAGTGTACGCGTAAACACAGGTGCACTCCCTATTCCCTCACTCTCATAGGCCGATGTGACGGCAATCCGATACAACCGGAGAGAGATCAGGCGCAGGACCAACGGCTTAACGTGCTTTCCAAGGCACGGGGGTATCATACCGCCAACATCCAAACTCCGGGCTGATACTAAGACATTCCTAGTGGAAAAACTCAATAACACTTTGCCCGACCCGGATAGCCAACCCAGGACCCCACGCTCAGCAGTTGCGCTTGCGACCACGAAACCAACGGGGCAGTGTGCGGAAATACGTTGTCATAGTATGGGCATGTGATGCAGAAGAATGAGGAAAATATCGTAAGAAAATTTTTGAGTAAGTATGAATTTTGATGGCTATAAGAGTAGGGAAAGATCAAAGAAACAATGGCTGGAAAGCAATGAAAACTGTGTGAAAAAGAAAAGCAAAAGAGGAAAATGAAAATTGTGTGAAAGATGATATGGCTTGAAAAGGGGTGACTACCGAGATAACGACTAGAAAAGAAGTATGGAAGAAAAAGACATGTTGCGTCGACCCATAATATATTGGGCAGGAGAATGACGATGACCTGTTTGTAATTAATACTTTTTATATAAATCTTATCACTGGACAATGGCCTCTTCTGAAAATGAGGTAATGCCCTAAGGCACAAAATAAATGAAAGCGTCTCTTCCATTTTTAAACCAATCTATATTTTGTGCTAACGAGTCACGCCCAACTCTCCTAACAAACTGTAGTCGGTCGCAATTACGGCAATTTATTTTTCCGGAAGGACTATTTATTAAATTAACATCCGTTTGCCTCCTACAAAGGTTCCTGTTATATTGGTCAAAATTAATAAGGAAAGCTCGCTATTTCATTTAATTCATTAGGTGTTATCATTCCCACCGTTTCATCTTGTTTGGTACAATATTTTTGACCATAATTTAATCAACTTTGTTAATTATATAAAGTGTATTATTTCACAAAGAAGTCTGGATATTTCATTTATCGGTAACCTTTGTATTGTGTCCGCAACAAAGAACGGGTTAGTCGCACAAACTTCTTTGTATCCTGCTGAGAATAAACTTATCGGTTTGAAATACCCTGCGGGGGTGTAGTGTAGGGTTAATACAACTTTCAAGATGGCACAATAAAAAACTAGACAGATCAATATTGTAGCTTAATAAAACTAAGTTAACATAAATCTAGTAAGATGTTATCAGCTGTTTAGGGATAACGTTGTGATAATGTTGTATCAAGGGCCGACCGTCACTATGAGGAGCAAACTGACCGTAATACACAGCGTGATTGTCGTAAGTTTCTTCAGCGGGAGTCGTTAAAGGGGTAGGAAATGTAAGGAGCCGGCGACACATTGCCGTGCGATCAAAGTTCGCTGTAGGCCGGCCACGCTCTCACGTTTAATTCAATTTGGAATCCCGCCAGATTTCGAATTTGCTGCCGGCGTGTCCTTTAAATAATAGAATAGCCGAGTCACATAAAAGTAAAGGTCTGCTTAACATTTTACTACCATAAAAGCCTCAACCACATAAAGGAATTTCTTTTCAAAACATTACGATACACAGCCGTATTTCCTCAGGTAATTTATTGTCGATTGTATAATACGAAAACGGTTAAATAACGACTTTTGCGATTCAAATAAAATCACGTAATATAATTAAACTACACTCGGTCCTCGACGAGATAATTAGACGGCCCACTTTATTCACAGAGACAATAACAATGAATCAAAATAAGTCGAATCGCTCTCACACGTATAATGATAAAAGTGTTGAGTGGTCTCAGTTATTATCTGTTTTATTTTCTCATGTTGTAAACTAAAGCCGGCTATAACACTTTGTTACTTCTACCATTGCTCTCGCCACTACGTGCTGTGGCTTTGTGTAAACTACAATCGTTAGTTTTTTTATAGAGGAGGCTATCCTGTTCAAAGGTAAGATAAAAAGAGAGAGTCTAGGCTACTTACTTTGTTTGTTTATCTCTACGCTCGCATTTAATTGTACAATTTATAATACAAACATGTGTGTACGTACATTATGGTAATTTTAAGCACACCAAGGGTTCACAATTTGACAGTTTAATAGACATTATTTTAAACAGCAAACATTTCTAGAAACAGATGTTACTCACAAAGTGGTCCAGGTGTTCGTGCAATATCAAGTAGCAGCGTTAAACCTAGTTTGTGTGTCGGTCACGAATCACAAGATTAAGAGGGCGAGTCTCAACAAAAATAAGACTTAATTAAAAGTGGAGAACATTCTCATTTCCAGCTTCCCCGACATATTTTCGCTTGCGACGTGAGAATAAGAAATCTTGCCGAAACGGACGTTTTCTCAAACAGTACGGTTGTAGATTTCGAGTTAGTAACAAATGTTTTAACGTTTCGATACAAGTGGAAGTGCTAAATCTTAGAACGTAAATCACGCTGCAGTATAGAAGCTTCCAGCAATTTGGAGAATAAATCCGTACCTCCGTTTGTGTTCGCAACGTCAGGAGGGTTGCACTTGAATAATTGAAAGATCGTCTTGCTCAGCACCTGCGAGATTTCACAAATATCGGATACATCCATGCTTAGCTACAGTTAAACGTGTAGTACGAGAAATACCTTCACACTTCAAAATACCTCCGACGGAAATCCTAGAATTAATTTAGCTATGGGGCGATAATCTGCATGCGCTAAATTAATGTATATTTTTTCCAAACCATCGGATACATTTAATTATATCGAATAGTAAGAAAAACATTTTTGAATTTATCGAATTGTTCTACTTTTCCAGGGGGATATAGATCTAAAGAAAATGCACAAGTAGACATGGACACTTGGGGAACACAATTCTACCGGAATTCTTATAGCTAGGTGTAAAACGATTACCTGCAACCACGGATATCGACCTGCAACCGTAGGAGTTTTATTAGGTAACATAAATATTGTTGAATTCTCAGTAAAGTGAGAAAAACACACCATTATTGACGTCACCATTTCATTGTTTTAGCAAGTAATAAATTCCTTTATATTTACAAAGTGAAAAATATAGATAAAATTTCGCTGATGTAAGCGCACAATGCCAAAAACACTCAATGGACGCAGACCGCGGTTATTCCCTTTGTTTCCTGAGGCACGTTAAATGTGCTTGCATTGCTATTTGAAGGCAGACTCGCCAAACCGTCCTGTTTGCGTTCACGAGAGATTTTCGTTAAACCCAATTTGATCGAGCGTGTCTGTACTTAAATACTTTACCCACAATAGCTGCGGATCCATTAAATTTTATAGTGTTTAAGTTACGAGCGTAGTGCATAGTGTTTGCTCTAAGCAAACTACTTGCTCTTACGTCATATCGACTTGAAGTTATGTTTCGTTTCATGAGTTCCATATTATCATAGCTTAAGCTTAGTTTAAATATTCGGTGAATAAAAATAATATTTCCAAGCGGTAGACGGTTGATATAAGTTGTAAATAAATTCTTAAGATTGCTACACTTAAAGGAAAAAATAAGAAAGAACCCAAACACAGAGTTGCAAGTCTCAAAAATGCATTCACAATGTACCCACCACAGCTATCCAACAAAACGAGCTAAAAAATATAGCGCCAAACGGAGCGACCTTAAAGCCAAAGCGTGAAACTGACTTTGAAATTCAAAAACGCTTTGATGTGCCGATCCGACCTCAAATTGTTGACTAAACAGACCTTCTCCGTTCACGGGCATTTTTAGACGCGTTTGTGTTGATTGCGGCCGTCACCCATACAGAATTTTATTTCACACAGTGCACCGAAATGGCTGGTGTTTGCACAAAATATGACTATGAACATTCGCGGCGCACAGAGGTAGGGGAGAACAGGGTAATGGGAGCCTACTAAGGGAAAAATTTCATAACAACCACATTTGTTAACATTCTTATGATGTTTATTTAGGAACTCTTACATTCATTATTAGAGTATATTTTAAACACAGTTATAATCAATTACAGTCTTGTATTAAGGTACAATAACGATTTTACAAAAAAAAACAGTCGCTCCCATTACCCGACACATGCGGGTAATGAGAGCCCGCTTAACGCCCATATGGGAAATGGGAGCCATAATATACTCTTTCCCGAAAATTTAACTAGACATACTTTAAAATATGTGATCTTAGTAATTAATACAAAGAACTATTTGTAAGACAAATAAAAAAATTCACTTAGTAAAGAAAAAAAGATTAAGATAATATAAATATGCTAGGCTACCATTACCCGCCAACTACCATTTTGAAAAGTAATAACATAAAATATGTAATTCTACTTTCAATCTCAATTTAACCAATTGGGCTTGTTAGTGCATGAATCTGGGGATATAATAAGCATAAACATAATAAAATAAGAACATAACTTCATGCTTATCTCGGCGCTGGCAATCAGCAATTTTTTATAAGCGTGGAGCGAAAAACACATAATCGTCCCTCGTGACTTAATGCATGGCACTAACGGCTCGTGTTCGTCAGGCGAAGTTTTTCGATGGTTGACAAAAGCGGCCGAGTGTGTACGATCGCGTAAATGTACCTACTTTCCGTTAAATCACCATGGCTCCCACTACCCGTTGGCTCTCATTACCCTGTTCTCCCCTACAAGCGTATTCCGGCGAAATAGAAAAATGTGGAGCATGTTGGCCGACTGATGGCCATGCATTTTTTTATGGAAAAGATGTTGTTTTAACGTGAGCGGACGTGGGCGAGAACTAAATTCCTTTGCTACTAACTTTACATTACTCCAAATTAAATAATAAAAAACCATCAAAATCTCCGCCAGCTGAATAAAGCCTTCCCCAATGTAATAATCGCGTCTATTAAAATGGTTGTCTATCCATTCAATTAGACTCAAGCTACCATAAGTTTACCAAACAGTGGTCGTCAGCAAACCCATTATTACGCGCAATTAGCATCCGGAAATCGGAGGCCCGTTAAGAAATAGTTGATAACGAAAACATTTTAGACAAAATAGTTCATAAAGACAAGTCAAAAACTCATTAAACGTTGTTTGCAATGTATCGAATGGTACAATTTAAACCATTGGCGTACCCAAGAATTTGCGTTGGAAGTTCCGAACTAACATTATACGTTGAATGAAATAGTTTAAACCGACTTTAGTTTGTTAAGCACTTCGTGTAATAAGCTCTATTCGGTGTAATTAATTTGTAATTGTTCGAGTATTTAGAACGCAGGACTGATCTGTGGTTTTGATATTGCTAAGACACTGATTGATGCGGCAATTGAGCAAATATTGAGGATTGGTTTAGTTTAAATTCAGACATTTATCGAATTGAATCTAGTTTTTCAATTGAGCAAATAATGAGGATCGGTTTAGTTTAAATTCAGACATTTATCGAATTGAATCTAGTTTTTATTTCTAATTTACTTCGTAGCCTTCAATAACTGCATTTAACATAAATACCTCTGGCGAGAAGAATATCTGTGAGAATAATAACTTGGTCGCTTTGCTTGGCGATTCTGCTAGAGGAATTACTATTGCCATACAAGCAACATGTTATATTCGGATATCTCACCCTTTTTTTTTTCTCCCGCTCTGGGTGGAGCGGAAGGTAGTGTCAGACTCTTACTGGCTAAAACCCACCCGAGTTCCTTCCTTAGCCCTTTATGTTCCGGGCCAGCGGTAACCCTTTCAGACAATCCCGCTGACCCGGCAGGCTTCTATCCTAATAGGCCCCTTCAGATGATTCTGACATCTCTTTCAGGCGCGCGTGGAACATGTACGCGCCGTCCGGCACGGGCGTGGTCCTGATCGGACGGTAAGCTAGGATATCTCACCCTTACACGCAATTTCGGTAATCATCTAGTAATGTCAAAAATTCTAACTCATTACATTACGCACGCAAAAATAAAATTTTCCATAGTGATCGTAACCAGCCCATTTTATTATTTCATATTACATCGCTGAAATTATGCAACATATCTAAATTGGTATGCAAATAGGGAATTTCTTGAATAAATAACATGGCTATCCTCACGGGTTGGCCGGACGGTCGGGCCGGCAAACAAGTGAACAACAAAGCAGAAATGTAAACGGTATTTTATTGTGCAAGATACAGTTACAGCACTGCTCTGATTCACTGATGTAGAGAAAATGGAAGAGACAAGACACTATACAGAGGCGCCCTTTTGGATTTTTTCTTCTTTCCCAGGCTTGGTTAGTAAAAGTAAATTATTTTTTAGGAATGTTTCAAAATTTTACCATTACCATTTACAGCCGGTCAACCCAGGAATTTTCATATAGTCTGTTAAAATTGTGAAAGAAAACATCGTGAGGAAACCGGCATGTCCTAGAACTAAAAATTCGAAGACAGGTGACATCCACCAACCCGCACTGGGCCCGCGTCTGCCCAGTTAGCCTCCCACAGAGAAGGCCCGCGTCCCAGCAGTGGGAACGTTATAGGTTGATGATAATAGTAACTAGGTACCTAACCGTTCGGCGCGGAGATTGGATTGAGTAACCTACTTAGTGACGCTCGGTGTCCAACTTTTAACCTTTTTTAAATATTTTTGGGACAAAATTTATCATGGGGTAAAAATTATTGGAATCGTTTCAGTTACTTATTCTGAACAAACTATATTCAGGTTTCGCATATACTTACTAAAAATAACGTTGTATAAAAAGATCCATCATCCACTTTTGTATGACAATTTACAAGAACTTATTTGATATTTTTCTGAAAAATTAAAATCACCTCGTAATAAAAAGCACAAGTAACATTAACTCTTGCTTTGATCATTGTCAATGAAGCATAAAGAATTGACTACTTGATTAGGTATCTCATAATTGAATTAACTTTTGTAATCAATTCAATCGTGAAGATTTTGTAGTCGAAGAGTTAAGTACTAAGGTATTTAAATTACGATACGTAACTTCCAAAAATGAACACCAGTTCAACATTATTATGTATGGTATTTATTTACTTAATATTAATAAATAGTATGTATTCTAATAATAAAGCTGAAGAGTTTCTCTAGTTGAACGCGATAATCTCAGAAATACCAGTCGGAAATGAAAAAATATTTTTGCATTTGATAGCCCAATTCTTGAGGAAGGCTATACCTATAATGCTACTTTTATGCTACATAATATACCACGCTAGGATCCTCAGGAGCCGAGCAAAAACAGAAAGAACACTAAGCGAAAACCAGGTACTGAGAGGTGATGGTGGTGGGTCGAGGGAGCAAGAAATTTCACGCGGACGAAGTCGCGGGCTAAAGCTGATTTACACACTAATATTATAAAGGCGAAAGTTTGTGAGTGTGTGTGTGTATGTGTGTGGGGGTGTGTTTATATGTTTGTTACTTCTTCACGCTCAAACGGCTGGACCAATTTTGATGAAATTTTGTAAGGAGGTAGCTGACACCCTGGATTAGCATATAGGCTACTTTTAATCCCGATATTTTCACGGGATCGACATTTACGCGAGTGAAACCGCGGGGCGCAGCTAGTATTAAATAAACGGGAAACTCTCGTCATCCAAACTTTTTTCGATCTAATTAAGGAAAATGAATCAAGGAAATAACGAGTTCTCATCACGAAAACGATTATAGGCTGTGCAAGCAACTTAACATACTTACAGGGAGTTCCACAAGGACCTTCATCAGCCCTGTAGGAAAACAATCATCATTCCTTCTATGTTGTGTTGTATGCATGACTTGTTCTTTTTATGGTTCCATACCCAAAAGACCCTAATACTAAGCTTCTGCTGTCCGCCCGTGCGTCCACCCGTCCATCTGTCTGTCAACGGGCTGTGTGTGTGTGTGTGGGCGGGGTGTGTGTGTGTTTTTCACAAAGTATGTATTTCTATTGCCGCTATAACAACAATAAATAAAATAAAGTTAAAAATTAAGGGGTCTACATGTTTTTTCGGAGTTTTTTGCCTGGTGGTATGGAACCCTTCGTGTGCGAGGCCAACTTCCACTTGGCCGGTTTCGTGTTTGTGTTCTTTTTTGCGTCATGTTTACCGCAACTAAAAATATTTTCTTTCTTTTTCTTTATATGTTCCATCGTCGGTTCCTTAGTCGCGTTCTCCTCAGAACGAGATGAGTGGTTCTTTGCAGATATCCGGATCCCTAAATAAAACAAGAAAATAAAACAGGCTACAGAAAATAATCACAAAATAATGTTATGAGCAAAACATTTTCTGAAGAACGTGCTAAGTTTCACTGTTACTGATAGCTAGCGGATTTGATTAATATATTAGTGGACTGTATAAGATGAAAATATGATAGAAACACGTATTTGTAAATAATATAAATTTATTAAGGAAAATTAGAACCTGACAACCGCTCAGACCTGACAACAACAAAAGTCAAAAGAAAAACACTATATTTAAAAAACATGAAATATTTACAAAAAAGGTTGCACCATAGCCAGTCGCCAACAGTTACCAAGAAATCAACTACTGTAAAGTAAAATTGAAGGCACTGAGTTCAGTTCTGAAACTGTTTTACACACAATTTTTGGATTCGTTTGTTTACCTTAAGTATTTATTTATGTAGACACAATACTTAAAAAGAAAAAAAATACACAAAGATCAAAAAAGAACTCAAAGCTCTCGAAATTTCTTCCAGCAGACCTACGACAGGAGAGTTGGATGAGCGACTTACCTATATAAATTTGCAAACCACATCCAGTGACTCTCTATCTCGGGCCAGACTACAGCATCTGGGCGATGGTCACATCACGATTGCAGCGACTTGTGTGTTTGTTTACTGGAACTAACTATACCCACACGAAGCCACTTGGAAGCGTTTGCCACGGCACACTGGTCGGCTACTTACTTAACTTGTCGCATTACTTGGTTTTATGTATTTACTTGGCTTCATATAGAAATTAGCCATCTTGGACTTAGCAGGAGTTTATCTAAGCCTTAGCCTGTTTCATCGTCTAGGTCAACATTGATTCTGAAAACAAGTGAATGATGATAAATGATTTTTCACACCACCTGCTCGAAAATGTCAAATTATATATCAAGCAACCTTAACCTAAAGTGAGTCATTAGTGGCCGGGGGTACAGCCGGTCAATAATGTTGTACTGGATTTCATTATGACCCGCTGGTCAATAATGTGATTTGAATTTGGAATCTCACATGCTCAGCTAAATTGGCAGTATAGTACTAACAAACACCCTTTGGTGCCAGAAAGAGGAAAGCTATTCTCGATACCCTTACTACGCGTGGATGATATTCTCGATTTCCTACAAAATCATAACGACTGCTTCTTCATATCGTTGCCATGTTTTCGAAGACATAATATTGTAAGAATAATTAGATAACTACGAACCATTTTTTAAAAGGAATGGAATAACATTAAAACTGGCATTATTAATAACAAATACCGTACCGCGCCGTAATACCGTAATAGTAATTGGCTGTAACATTAGTTAATTTATTTTAAGTAAACTGCGCAAAGATTGTTGTGGATTTTGTGAATAAATAAATAAATAATAAAACCTATCTATACTACAGTCGATTTATCACATTTTATCAAAAATACTCTATTTTCACGAGCGTCTCCAATGACGTTCTAAATTCAAAATGCATACAGCCAATCATCCAAAACCATTCTACCAGCCCTGTATAAATCTTAGTTTACACAAACGCCACTTCCATGAGAGTGATATCAATAGACACACACGACAAAACCGTAGAAGAGACTTTTTTTTTGAAAATCGAATTGTTCGTGTCTTGGCTACTTATTGGTAGACGCAATGAAGGCGCGAATTTTTGGCATTTAAACTTTAAATTTATCAACAAAGTATTATAAAATGTCGAGTGATGAAAGTGATTGTACTCCTGAATTCATTACAACCGAAGCTAATAATATTTCCAATGATTTACTGCCGGAAAAGTCAAAGGAAACTTATATAAAAGCCTACGACAATTTCCAAAAATGGAAAAGTACGAAAGGCGTCAAGTCCATTTCGGAACCAGTTCTATTTTGTTTTTCGTACTATGGCTATTATTTTCTCACAGTAGGTGTAAAAAGTAGAGTATCCTCCTCTGGGCTAAAGGTGTCTTTGCCTTGGGCTAGCTTGAATCCCTCGCTGCATTCAGGATTCTTGTATTAACTCCCTCGCTTCGCTCGTGAGTTAAATCCCGAATCCTTCATTGCGCTCGAGATTCAACATGACGCCCGTGACATTAGACACCACTTTAGCCCCTCGGTGCATAATCTACTATTATTTCTGTAAATAGGTTTTCACAAACACATTTTATATTTTAAAAACTAGATGAGGTCCGCATAGCTTATCTGACTGCTCTGAGAAGAAAGGCTGAAACAAAGTCAGAGATCACAATCTCTTTTAAAATCTAGACATAATCTTGGTCTTGGTCTTGATTTGTAAGTAATCGTGCTGCTCAACTCAAAATTTATGGAGCTCAACGATTCGACGAACAATACCAAAGAAAGGACATTTGGCTAGGTCGTATTTTTACTCAATCTGCCAGACCATGATTAAAACTAACTGAGAAAAAACAAAAACCAATGACTCACTTAGAAAGATTTTCCTATACCTAATATTTACGTACATACCTATTATGTATGTGAGATCATATTAATTTCCTTTTTATTTTATTTAACATTAAATAACTTATCATATCTTTCTCGCGTTATGTAATCAAAGGAAGTGAAACACCTCTAGCTAAGGTCAATGTTTAAGTTAATTATTGCATGGCCGGGTGCGGAAACCTTAATTAAAAAACGTCCCTCGAGTTATGAGGCATGTCTCCATTAGCCTGCTAAGCGGGACCAAAGGGATTTTTCCCTTTAGGTGACCTGAAATCTAATTTAAAAAAACAGATGCGATACGCTCGTGCAGCCTCGTTTTAGCGCCTGAGTTAAACCAAGTCTAGCGACACATCTACGGAAAGATACGCGTCGAAAATCTACAATGCGTGTTACGCGACGTAATGTAATATGTCACAGCTCAGGAACTTTGTGAATTACGTATTTTTCGTAGTTGTGTCACTAGACTAAAGCCTGGAATACACAAGCCTGTAAATTGCACAAAAGTGTACAAGTAGCTGACATGCCATTATGGTATGCACCAATTAGAAGTTGTTATGGCACACGGCATGCAAGCTACTGCATGCGTACTAAGCTTAAAAGTGACGACTGCAAGAATATACTTCTGAAAATGGCACGACAACAAAGAAAGGAATTTAATTTAATATTTTATTCGAGCAATTTAATTGATTACCGTGGTTTTCCCGTAGACGTTCCATCCAGGAACGCCGTCGCCCGGAGATATTTCAAATACGCCGCATATTGAAATCCTCGAGCCATCATATCGGACTAAAATGACCCGTGACGACCCCTCCCTCTTACTACGTGAGGGTATTTATAAAAAATGCTCTAGGAAGGATCCTAGGTGTTATTATTTTCTTTATTAAAAATTGCTGAGATTGTACAGTGTGTTGATTATTTAATTCTGTAGATGACGATGCATGTTATTATAAAAATGGTTTAGATTTTCAATTCTTCTGAATGTAGGTTTGGTAGGTTGGTGACATTGGTGTTTGTGTTTATTCAAGAAAAATCAAGTGTACCTTACATGTTGGGTCGCTTTAAAATAAATGAATACAATGAGATAGGTATCTATAGTACATTTTTTAATTAAAAGTAATATTTGCCTTTTCCCAACTATGTTGGGGTCGGCTTCCAGTCTAACCGAATGCAGCTGAATTCCAGTGTTTTACATGGAGCGACTGCTTATCTGACCTCCACAACCCAGTTACTGGGTAATACGATACCCCTTGGTAAGACTGGTTGTCAGACTTTCGGGCTTCTCTAACTACCCGTAACGATTGTCAAAGATCCACGAATGACAGCCGGGACCAACGTGCTTTCCGAGGCACGGAGGGGTCACGGTATGTAAAGATGGTTACCCATCTACATACAAACCTGATCGATCGACCTGTGCGGCTGTTATTATTTAGCCACGGGCCCCTCCATTCATATATCATAAAGCCTAACCTTTTTCAAACTATGTATGTTGCTGTCGGTTTTCAGTCTAACCAAGTCAAGCCAGTCAAGCTACAGCTTGATACCAGTATTTTACATGGAGAGGTTGCCTATCTGAACTCCACAACCCAGTTACTTACTTGGAAACACGATACCCCTTGGCAAAACTGGTGGGAAAATCAATCAGTACATAGGAAATTAGTCCAAATGAAATACAAACCACACGATAATTAGCAAAATTGATACTGTTTCATGCTTGATCTACTTTTAACTGTTAATAACCGAATTGTAGTTTCTACACCAATACTTAAATAATCATGTTGTCGACTACCTCGCTTTTTTTTTGGGGTGGTAAATCATCAAATGACCCCTCCCGCTCTGGGTGGAGCGGAAGGGAGTGTCAGACTCTTACTGACTAAAACCCACCCATGTTCCTTCCTTAGCCCTTTATGTTCCGGCCCAGCGGTAATCCTTTCGGACAATCCCGCTGACCCGGCAGGCTTCGGCCTAAGGGGCCCCTTCTCTGCTGCTGACATCTCTTTGAGGCGCGCGTGTAACACGTACGCGCCGTCCGGCACGGGCCTGGTCCTGATCGGACGGTGAGCTACAGATTACTCTCCGCCCGCAGGCCCGCGCCTACGGTGGCCGGGGGTCGTCCCGTGGCTCCCGATCGACTGCCTCGCTGATCTAATGATTGCAAGCGCTACTTACTTACATTTTTCCGTCAGGAATTTCTCAGTAGCAGCCCCACCAGCCCGGAGTCTGGATTTGTTAGCCCGGACCATGATGGAACTATGCTCGCCTCTAAATTAAACTTATTTTCCGATTAGGTATTATGTTTAACTCCGATCTATTAACATGGGACTTGAAACATAACTAGCGAAATGTGGGTGTACCTACTACAGGTCTCTGTCTGACCATTCGGGAATTACAGGCGTGATAGTGATCTTGTACAGGATACCTACACCTACTACCTATATCACTTTGTCGCTTTATAGTTTAGAAAACTATAAGCTGCATGGTAAAATTTTTAGCGAAGTGGTCGCTGGGCTAACTACCTATGGTGCGTAGGTGTGACTATATTTGAATTTATAATTTGAGATAATTTTCAAGTTACGGAACAACAAACTGAATGTCATACTTAAGTTCAAATTCCATTGCAACCAAAAAGTTATTAGGACCTTTTTGTTACAAATGGTCACTCAAAAATCAACGTAAAATACATGTCACTAAAGTAGATATCGGCGATGGAATGTTAATTATGAATTGTTAACGTCTTAGGTGGAAAGTCAAGTGCTACAAGAATCTTTTGCCGCTTGACTGACATTGACAGAAGGGTGCTATTGTTAAACATTTGTTATAATGTTTTGTGAAAATGCGTTTGATTTTGGACACGCGACAAAAAGTAATTTCGATGCCATTTGGCTGTTTTGACGATTAGCCCGTCTACTAAATTATTTTATCTCTGACACCTGAATAGCAACCTCAAAAACGAAAATAAAGATCATTGTGATTTTGAAAGATTTGGCAATGGCAGCAATACAATAGCAACCTTATTGTCACGAGATTAAAGATCACTATGATATCGACAGTGATGCAAAATGTGATGTAAAATAACTATGAAAGGACCCGTAGAGTCGGTGTGACAAGCTTACTTACGATTCCGGAACGGCACTGGAAAGTGCAGACGTCTATATTTATAGGTAGGTTCGATTAACTTTTCCAAATTTTTCAAATCCTTACCTATAAAGGAAGTCAGGACACATATTACTTTTTGAAGCTGATTATGCTATTGCATAGAAAACTATATTTAAATAATTGACAAGGTTTTAGGTTTGGTTCGGTTGGGGTTAGGTTTTGGATTTAGTTTGATGTCAATTTTTAAATATTTTTTTCTTCTTTATTGTCATAGTCTGCCAGTGTCACAATTTTAATTCGGTCTAACATGTAAAACAGATGGCTGAATGTCATTTTGCGGTATTGAGATAACGACGCAATAGATATAATATAATGCTGCGTCGATAAAGCAGATTCTATCGTGAAATGAGCAGACAAAACTAGCCCTTAAACCTAATATTGCTATTAATTTAAGATAACAAACGTATTTTGACGGTGACTGTACATTAAACTGTGGTTATAATAATAATTATTTAGTCATATAAATAAAGGTTTTGTAGTGCATGAAGAGCTTACAAAATATGCATAATTAATTACATGGTGTACACGAATTGATAAGTGAAGCGCTGCTCTCCTAGCAACGAGTAGATCACTGAGTAATCCGTATTTAGGAGAGACTAGTTGTGCAGTTGCTCCTGCTACTTCCCGCCACTAAGAAAAGAACTTGGTAAGCATGAGCAGTCGTTTCAGTCATTTGTTTCTGCAAAATGCTAAACATTTTCAAACGAACGTCTCCAAAAATCCGGCTACACATTGATTACAAAACGAAATATAACATTAACGAAATAAGGAAAATGTGAATATCTTGAAGAAAATATACTTACAGCACTGTTCGTTGATGAGCATGATTAATGAAGCAGAAAGACTTTGATCGATCGTGGTTTTACCTAATAAATGTCTCAAGATTCCTTGGGGAACAACAAATCCCCGTACAACGTACCAACGCAAACGTTCATGTAACGAACTTGTCAACTGTACCACAGACTATGCCGACATAATTACTAGCTGGATTGTATTTTGCTGGTTGTGGCTCTTTTTTTGTTGTTGAGTGGAGAGTTAAATTGTTTTGGAAATTAACTGGTTGTTTAAATATTGTGTAATTGTAGATAATTAAGCCGTTGGTCCCGGCTGTCAGTCTTAGTAGATATTTCGTAGTCGTTAAGGATAGTCAGATAGTCTGAAAGTATGACAACCAGTCATAACAAGGGGTATCTTGTTACTTGACTACAGTTACTTAACTGTGTTGTGGAGGTCCGATACACAGTCGCTTCGCGCTTGTTATTCAGCTGTATTGGGTTTGACTAGCGGCAAAGCCAACCCCAATGCAGTAGAAAAAAGGCAAGGTAGATGATGATGAATGAACTTAGGAAAGTGAAAATCACCAGCTCGTTTATCTAGTCGTAGACAATTTTATTATGGTCCAGTCAAAGCCATCAGCAGCATAAACAAACGCTGTGACTATAAAATCTATTTTCTAATCGGCCATTAATTTTGTATTACATTTGTTACTAGCATAGCTTTTATGTAGTGTGTAATAGTAACATCATACGGATAGATCAAGGTCTGAATTAAAGTATTTTTTTACAAATACGAGACAAACATTCATTTGGTTTAAGAATAGAATAAAAAATAGTATATTTCGTTACAAGTGCGGAAAGGCTGTCATTGCAAAGAGTTCCGACAAATGTCTACCCGAGCCGAGGCGCAGCCGAAGGTGAGGGTTGACAGTCGGAACAAGTTGCAATGACGGTTCCGCAGGTGTAGTGAACGACTATTTTTAAAACAGTTACGAAAAAATTAAGCAATTTAATAAAATAATAAAAACACAATAAACTCAACTAACTAATCATTTTTTCTGGAAAATGGCGCCAACCGTAGAATATAAGCAGAGTTTTTTTTTCTTCATCCATTTTGGTAGGCAAAGGGAACTATCCATACAGCTTAGTCTTCAGTACCTATATTTTTTTTATTGATATGAAAATAAAAATGAAATTTAATGAGATGAAATGAAACCTAACCTAACTCATTCAATTAAATAATTAAATCTGATATTGAAATAAATTAGTAGCTTCTTTTTAGAAATATACGTATTTGTATGAATCACAAAAACTCTTTAGTAAAAACTTCATGGTTGGTTTTTCTTTTTAATAGACATTATTTTGACAGTTGGGAAAGAGTTGTGCAAAAACGCACGAGTTCGGGAAAGGTAAAAAAAAGCACTATTATGTAATAGCCCACATCCCGAACGCTATACGTCCCTGCAATACACCACTTTTTGAGCAACTGTATTAAAAAATAATTAAATTGCGATTCAATAGTTCATGCTATAATGTTGGCTCCCCTATCCGTCAAGATAGTAGATGTTGTTTTTAAGTTATTTTTAAGGTTTCTGTGTTAAAATCATGCACAAAACATGAAGAAGTGGTGAAAGACAGATGTTTTTGAAACTGAAGAACTTTTGTGAGCGTGAAAAACGTAACGAGGCCCCACTTATTTCGTTAAGATGCGTTCAAGATCATGTGGCCGCCTTTACAGGTCGGTGAAATGGGGTTACCAGAGGTTGTATCTCATTAAATCCCCAACTCACCACGGCTAAAATGTGAGACTAGTTTCAAATATGCATTTTTATTTATGATTAACTAATTTCCTCATGTAAGAACGATAGATATTCATAATTTATTTAGATCTAATTTCACTGTCATAATGAAAAAACCACATTAATAAAATTCCCTAATTTCAAGTAAACTTATTTTGTGTAATTTAGTAATACTGGTAGTACATACATTGCTGCCAACATAACGGCAATGAACTATTTGCTAAATCGCACTTTAGGCGTCAGATTTGGTTGACAAGCTAAGTGACAAGGATAAAAATGTAAACCATAAGGAACCATCTTATTGTCAACAAAAGTTTCATAACAATTGGATACATCCATACTTAATAATATTATAAATTCGAAAGTAACTCTGTCTGTCGGTCTGTCTGTATGTTACCTTTTCACGCCTAAACCACTGAACGGAATTCGATAAATTTTGGCAGAGATATAGTTGGCATCCCGGGGAAGGACATAGGATAGTTTTTATCGACATACCTCGCGGGCGAAGCCGCGAGCGGAACCTAGTTGTTAAGAATTATTGAAGTAATGTGACAAACTGTGCTTTAATTTTCTCGTCCCGGTACTGAGAGCTCGTAAAGCTCTCACAGTACTTGCAAAACCTCATATTTTATAACTAAACTAGGCTTTAATTGCTTTTAAATTGAGCTCCATCTTTTCATAAACTTCGGTAGAATAATTACGCGCACGTCACTATGCATCTGACACACAATCAGGCATTCCCTTCGCATAACATTCACTATATTATGCAGCAGAAATAGCCGATTGCTCTCACGTTAATAGGTCCTACGGTGTTCATTAAGCCCACGTCAAATGAGCAATTAATTAGAAATTTCAATCATGTTCAATTAATAACCGTATTAAATTATAGTCATAGAGGTATTCCACTCTTATTAGAGAAGAAGTGAGCAGTAATTCTTCTCTAGGTATAGATTATAGCTAGATTGATTGATTGCAATGCGTGCTGGCAATTCTGACTATTTTAAGAATGAAAATACGCTTATTTTCCGTAAATATGACGCAGAGAAAGAACACAAAAAAGAACAAGCTAGGGGGAAGCGTCACATCCACGCAAAACGGCCATTGCTCAGCATAATGCTATACGACGTTATGCGAGACCGCCCCAGCGCTGGTTTTCCGCGACAGCCGGCGTTAAGTGACGACGTCAACCTGTAGGTACAGTATAAGAGATTTAAATAACACAAGGAAAATAAAATTAAAACAATACCTACTAGTACTAGTATTCACTAGGTTTTTTAGAGTGAAATTAGGGATCCTGAAATACAGATAAGTTATGCTTTGTGACACCCCTATTGTTTTATAATTTTAACTTTTTAGTGTTTTGTGTGTACCTACTTAAACAAACAAACACTAAACATAAACAATGCCCGATAATAATTGAGAACCTTCAACACAACTGTTTTAGACGTGTCTGCACTTAACCGCTATTTGAGTTGGCTAGTGCGGCGTAATTGAGAATCAATGCATGCAAAGCAACGGCAATTGTGTGTGTTTAATAGCTTCATTATTATCGTAATTATCGTAAACTCATCGGTCGCAGTGACTGTTATCAGGCGACTGATTAGCGTCTTAGGTTAAAAGGTGTAGGATTTTCCGAAAGGATTACCGCTACCCCGTAACATAAAGGGCTAAGGAAGGAACACGGGTGGGTTTTAGTCAGGTCCTCCATCGGGTCCTCAAGATGGATATCACTAGAAATAAGGACCAATTAGTTCAACCAGCACAGCAAATTGCTAACCCATTGCTTGCAAAAATTGTCTGCTCAACACGTCAATAACGCAATGAATGTTGTTGAACTGTCAAAATGAAACCGATTCCGATTGATAATGTGTTACGCAATTGCCCCGCAGGTTTCAGGCTGGCTAACGTAGACTCATCTTTCATGGGCTACTGTTTAAAATGTTACAATAAAATACCTCCCCACATACTTCAATTGAATGAAACGAAATTTAAATCTTGTTTATAACGCATACTATGCAGCGAGGCATATTATAAATTGGGGGAATACATCGCTGATAAAAATGCTTGGCTAAACGCTGGTCCTGCTCTATAAGGACGCATAAATAAATTGATTAGCATTGGAAAATACTGTTGGAGCTGCTGAAGATTTTAAAATACTATTTTTGCATTATATATAAATTCAATCTCATAGTCACACAAATATTATAAAGGCGAAAGTTTGTGAGTTTGTGTGTACCTACCTATATTGTTACTTCTTCACGCTCAAACGGCTAGACCAATTTCGATAAAATTTTGTATGGAGGTAGCTGACACCCTGGATAAATTACTTTTATAATTACTTTTTATCCCGATATTCCCACGGGATCGACACTTACGCGGGTAAAACCGCGGGGCATAAATCATATTTATGCTGAACTAGCTAGTTCAGCATAAATATGATTCTAGACCCCTTAGCTTAGAAATAAATCGCCGGTTACCAAAAAAAAATCTGGTGTTTCATAGAAAAATGTAATAACTGCGCGGTCAAAATGTATGGAACAACTAATACATATTTATCTTGTATACATAATAATATATAATAATAAATCCTGATAATGAAATCCTGTATACATAATAACGTATAATAATATCTAAGTAGTGACTAGTTTTCAGCCGCTAGTTTACTACTAGACAATAATGTAATAGATGTTTGTATTTGTAATTGTTAGTTAAGATTGTAGTGCGATACAGGTGTTATATTTTTTTCTAATCTGTCTTATTCAACTCAGCCTATCGCAGTCCACAGCTGGACATAGCCACATAGGCCTCTCCCAGGCTGCGCCACAACATCCTGTCCTCCGCCTTCCGTATCCAATCTGCCCCAGCCACCTGCTAAGGTCGGTCCATCTAGCTGGAAGGCGTCCCACACTATATTTGCCGATAATTCGTCTTATTATGCGATCAAAATCCGAATAAAATTGAACTTTACACCATTTAGTGACGCTTTCAGACTAACATCAGGATCTAGCTAGATTAATTTTGTAGGAATAAATGATAAATGATAAATGATAAATGATGATAAATGATTTTTATTTCTGTAAGTAGGTTTGTACAAACACTTTTACACGTCAATCATATTTTTTTTTAAACTAGATGAGGTCGGCGTTTCCTAACTGACTATTCTGAGAAGAAAGGCCGAAACAAACTCAGAAGTCACAGTCTCTTTTAAAGTCCAGACAAAATCTTGGTCAGATCGTGTGAAGACCATGTAGATTGGTGTCTGAAATGGTCTTTTGAGGAAAGAACCACACAGATTGAGCGGACCTGTCCAATCAGTGCACGCATTTGTCAAAAATCGTGCAGCTCAACTCAGAACTTGAGGAGCTCAACGATTCGACGAACAATACCAAAGACAGGACATTTGGGTAGGCCGCATAAACTACTCAAACTGCCAGATCATGATTAAAACTAAGAAGGAAAAAAGAAATGACCCACATAGTCCTCACATTCACAATAATTAAATAAAAAAAATAAATAAAAATTACTTACAAAGTAAATATTCATGTCATTGTCTAAATAAAATTCATCAATGTCAATGTGTATATAAAAAATCCGGACATAATCTTTGAGGACCATGTAGATTAGTGTCTGAAATGGTCTTTTGAGGAAAGAACCACACAGATTGAGCGGACCTGTCCAGTCAGTGCACGCATTTGTCAGTAACCGTGCAGCTCAACTCAGAACTTAAGGAGCTCAACGATTCGACGAACAATACCAAAGACAGGACATTTGGGTAGGCCGCATAAACTACTCAAACTGCCAGATCATGATTAAAACGAAGAGAGAAAAAACAAAAAAATACCCACATAGTCCTCACATTCACAATAATTAAAAACATATAATACTTTATACAGTAAATGTACATGTCATTATTTAAGTAAATAGATACTTAAAAAAAGAAAATTATTAAAGTGTAAATTAGAAAAATAAAAACAACATTCTAAACCTATTGGAGCAGCTCAATCCCAAGCCTTTTTGTCCTCAATATAGTCTTTTACAGTATAATAGGCTTTCTGACATAGTTTTCGCTTTATAAAAGATTTGAATTTATTAATAATTTAATAGATTGTGCTTAGTCATCAAAATGGAGTCTATGTCACAAACTAATTGCCTATCAATATCAAATCGAAGGACTGACTATCCATACTATAATATTATAAATTCGAAATTAACTCTGTCTGTCTGTCTGTATGTGACCTTTTCACGCCTAAACCACTGCACGGATTTCGATAAAATTTGGCAGAGAAATATATTGCATCCCGGGGAAGGACATAGGATAGTTTTTACCCCGATATTCCCACGGGATCGAAACTTACGCGGGTGAAACCGCAGGGCGCTGCTAGGAAATAATAATGGAGCGAATTGACTATCGAGATTTGCAACCCTGAACTTATTTGTAGGATATAGGATAAGGTCTAACTTGTAAGCAATATTACCTAAATCAATTATCAAAGCGTTCTATTACCAGCTCATACCACCAATTGCTTTCCACTTTCCATGTGGCGAGACGTAACCTGCCAACTCCGCTGGCGGTTTAGGCTAACATCAAAGGAAGTTATGCATTTAACAGCTTCGATTACCGCAGCCAAATTCGTTCTATTTTCGTCCTAATTTGTTTCTTTGGGAATTTGCAGGCGTAATTTGGTTTTATAAAACATATTTTGTATATTTTCCTTATTTATGTTATGAAAGAATATTGCCATTCGTGTACCTTGAATAAAAATCAGACAAATGGTACTCAATAGTAGGTTGATTTTTCATCAAGGGGATAAAGCATTGAGAGAGGCTATACCTTTATCCCCGAGGAGAATAAGCTACTTTTCACACCTACTGCAAGGTAAGTAATAAAAAAAGCTCAAAAGTGCCTGTTAATGGTTTGTTTGAAATAAATGCTTTGAGTTTGAGTTAAAAAAACAAATCGATTTTTGTTGTAATTATGTTTTCATTCGAATTTTTATTTAATGTTCGAAATTTAAATCAAATTATTGACCATCGGGTTGGTTATAAAAAATTCAGTTCAATATTATCCTAATATGCCGTGAAAATATTACTTTTACGTTCTATTTCGAAAATGTAAGTTCATTTAATTGCATGGGGACACACTTTTTAATTAAATACCTATGTCATTACTTCCCCGCGTTCAAAATAAGTACTAATACTCCGCTATAGACGTTTGCAAATGAGGATACAAATTAAAACCACGAATCAATTTAGATATGTACGCGAAACGAAAAGCTAAGGACTCGAAGCAGAATATTTAGAACAGAAATAGCGACGCGGACGGTCTTAGTCCCATTACTTCAATACTCCATTTATAAAAATAAAAAAATATTTTTACATTAGAAAAAATACGCATAATATCACCCTTTCGTTATTTCGATATAAATAAACGTAAAATTAACACCGTTATTTCACCATAAACACAAAGCAATGTAATCTATTTACCATTAACATTTTAAAGTAACTCTAAAATGCAGCTCATTTCAACAATATTACACAGTAACTGTCGTTATTTGGCCTTTACTTATCTAATGTTATAATAAACTAGATGCGCCCCGCGGTTTCACCCGCGTAAGACATGTGGCGCCATTTATTATCATTATAACTTTATTGTTGAATTTCGCGGGAACAGAATTTTTTTTCGGGATAGTAGGTACCCTAGGTCCATTTCTGTACACCTGACAACGTATGTACAAAATTTCAGGAATGATCGTTTCAGTGGTTTAGGCGTGAAAAGGTAACAAACAAACTTACTTTCGCATTTATAATTTTAGTTAGGATTAGGATACAATTGAGTATAGAAATAATTAATCTCAAACCACTCATAGTTAATTACATTAAACTGAAACATAACATTAGGTCTGTATTCCCGAAGGCTTAAGCAAAGGTCTATGGTACACCCACATTTCGCCAGCTTAAGTCCCATGTTAAAAGGGGCCCCGAGCCTACTGCCAACCACCTGGCCTAAATCCAGACACATGGCTGAGAAATACAGCAATTAATTACAATTACCCTACAACATACAAATACATACACCATTATCACATACGCCGACGCGGCAACGCCCAAAAGTTATGAACAAGCAGAACCGTCAGACCACAGGTTCTATTACTCAAAGCGTAGTTTATCACCAATATGAACATCAGGTATACACGTTATAAAGCCGTGTCAAACTTGCGAATTAACTAACTCACTTAATATTTTAACAAGTTATGTCCCTGGTTTAGTTCGGGAACATTATTAATTAAAGTTGTTAGTAAGATCGGTTACCTATTTGAGTACTATGATGGCGTATCAAATGTGGGGAGGTGGTTTACGTCTGGGGAATGTGTTTGAAGGGAAGTGTTCTGATAAGCTTGGTGCCTGAGTTTACAGTTTGATGACGTAACCGCAAAATGTTAGAAAGTACATTAGAAACTGGGTTCTAAGGAGAGCTTCTCAAGGAAATAACTTGTCGTATCGAAATTGCTGTTATGACAAACTAGCTGCGGCCCGCGGTTTCACCCGCTCAAGTGTCTATCCCGTGGGAATATCGGGATAAAAACTCCTATGTCCTTTCCCGGGAGTCAAACTATCTCTGTACCAAATTTCATTTAAATCGGTTCAGCGGTTTAAGCCTGAAGAGGTAACAGACAGACAGACATGGACAGCTTTCGCATTTTATAATGTTAGTATAGATTGTTGCGGAAACACAATTTCAGAAAAATCTCCATGTAGCTGTTAATTTTGATCGACGTAACACATGACATAACATCAGGCCTGTAATCCCGAAGGGTCAGGCAGAGGTGTACTAACCTATAGTGCCACATTTCACCAGTCAGACAGTGGTGCCGATTCTGTTGTTCACAAACTAAACTAAATTTAAGTTCAGTGCATCTTTTTCTTTCTATTTCATTAAGAAAAGGACAGAAGATAAATTTTACTTTAGTCCTGTCAAATTAATCAGCGCCTGACGCAAATTGACGTAATTTTAGTAGGCAAATTTTTTATCACGTGCCCACTATGGACACTAAAAGGAAAACACCCCGCGCCTGTGCTGCCAATCTGGCCAAACACTTATAGATTGCTATCGTAGACGAACCTATTGGCTAATGGCCATATCAATGAGGAGCAGGTACGTATGGAGTTGGTACCTATAAAATGTTTGTTCATCTTAGCTCTCAATATGGATGTAGGAGCTATAAAGACCGTCGGTAACAATATTTTTATTTTGGAGATAACCAAATGTAAAGATACAAGTTTGCGACTGTTCTATCGGAGATTATGTTGTTATTCAATGTTTCCCGACAATCACACATCTCTAAAGGACTGTTGACCACAGTTCCGTAAGTTGAAGCTACTGACCTCTGAGTTGCTAGCTCTCCCCTTGACATTACTCCGTAGCCACCTTTAGAACTTTGTGGAAGGATGCATTGCGCCGGGGCAGCCATTATTTTCCGAGAATATACGACGTAGGTCAATGCTACGGGATCGTAGGCACAAGGGACGGTCGAGTTTCTCGCTCCGTAGTAGTCTAAACAAATCTAACTATATACGAATACCTTTTGAAAGCTTGGTAGTAAATTAGAAGTTTGTTGGTAACACAGGTTGGGATCCCGCTGACAACCGCGACGTGTCGATGCGATGCGATTCTGGAACAACTTCCATAAAGTTTTCATATAATTTGTTCTACTAGAGTAGCGTCACGCTGTCGCGTTGCACCTGTCTGCAGGAGCCTTTACGGTCGTGGGTAAATCAAGCAATGTGAAGTTTCGCGAACTACTTATATTCGTATAAATATAAGTAGTTCGCGAAACTTCACATAAAACCTTGACAAAGTAAGTCAACAAGTAGTATTTTTACTATTATATCAACCGATGCTGTCCCACTGCTGGACAAAGACTTCGTTCCATTTTTTTCATTCTCCGTTCCATCATCGTCTTCAAAACATAATTTTATAACAACAAAACACTTGCTATAAATAACTTGTAAGGAAAATACCTTCCACAAGGTGTCGCCCACCAACGCTGTCCCTCTACAACAAGCAATCTCGGTATTTTTAATTATGACATTTTTTTTAATATCCGCCAAATACAAAACATCCGTTCCACGTTATATATGGCGCTGTTAAATTTTCCGCCTAAAGTCATGTTTTCGTAATGCGTTTTTAATGTTCTCATATTGCTATAAATCACCATGGCTACTCCTGGTCCAGATAGCTTTAATGGCTTATTAAATTAGTTTATGAATGAGCCAGAGCTCATGTACCATTGCCGTGTAGCCATTATACAGATGATTACGTATTACCAATGTCTCAAGTGACCCATTGTATTATATTAGCTCTAGAGCTCACTAAGTAGGTACCGTTACCTTATTTTTAGGGTAAAAACGGGACCCTATTACTAAGACTCCACTGTCCGTCTGTTTGTCACCAGGCTGTATCTCATGAACCGCTATATAATACGAGTAGCTAGACAGTTGAAATTTTCACAGATGATGTATTTCTGTTGCTGCTTTATCAACAAATAATAAAAATAAAATAAAGTTAAAATTTAAAGGGGTATAAAAGAAACGTTTTTTTCAGCGTTTTATGCCTTGTGGCACGGAATCCTTCGTGTGCGAGTCCGACTCGCACTTGGCCGATTTTTTTTAACGATCATTTGCTTCACACATCCAAAACCAACCATTTCCAGGATATTTAATTAAGCAAATCAGTAAAGTTAACTATTTTACAATTTAACACTAAAATACCTATACATAATAGATAGTATATACAAGTACTTATATAAAAAAAAGGAAATGAAAAAGACAGGAGCTCATTGGGCATCAAAAAATTCGTCCGCATCGCTGTCAATGGCAGTGCCCAAAAGGCTGGCAGCATTACCACGTTGGATGGTAATGCTTATTCTTTGGGTTAAAAATAGGCAAAACGAAACTTACGAAATTTGTTGAATAACCATTGATCGGTTTAAGCTCTGACCGACCTGAAGCCGCATGCCGCGCGGTATTCACTCTCGACGATTGTGTCAACTAACTTGTTTGCAGGTGTTCAAACTGAAGCGAATACTATGTAACTTTCTATTCATTAAAACAACCGACTCGCGCGTGATTTCCAACACAATTCTATAAAAGCATGGTAATGCAAATCCATCAAAAAGAACTGAAAATGTCCTAGAAATATTTAAAGAAAAACACCGTATCTGAAACCAAGCTCGAACACCGGATTTTGGTCCTCATCCACAGTTCTTCGATGGTATTACTTCACGCTGCGTGACGGAGGGTGAGCCTATTCCCATTAATTGGCCTCACTTCCAATCTCGGGCCGCTCTTTGGTAACAGAAAACCCCATTCCAATCTTCTGCGAAACTATAAAAGTATCGACTTGAACGAGGGGCCCAGATTAACGCAATTTACGTTGCTCTTCGATCAAAATGAGTAGCTTTCATTAATTTCGACAGCGGTCCAAACACAAAATTGCATGAAAACAAATGCAACATTTTCAGCTACTAATTTTGAGCGCCTCACCCTTACTGCTGTACAATCAGTACAAAAGATTTAACAATAGAATCAACAACGGAAAAAGCATAACTCATCAGAGTAAAATTATATTTTTATTGAAGTTTGCCGGCTTCTCTATCATCCCTCAATAAGCTCTCGCTACTTAAAAAGAATATTCGTGGCCATCAGCATACAATGTTCCATCTTTTATCTTGAAATTAATAAAAAAAAATATATTTATGTACAGACATCCAGCACATCAAGCTACTACAATCTGTCAAATTTCTTTAATAGATTTTCAACTTTATTGCCAAAGCTTATGGTTCAAAGCTGATTGGGAAAATTTGACAGTTTCGGGTAGCTTGGTGTGCTGGCGTCTGTACTTCAAACTTTATATATATATAAATATCAGAATTTTCTTATTGTTTCGTTGTAGGTATTGCCAAAATACGAATAAACTCGCGGTATCATATTTTTAATTTAGCTGTCATCTTGGATAGAATGAGCCGTATATACCGATTTCATACAATCTAAAAGCCAGTAGGTACCTATTAATTTCGATTATTCATGAAATGAAGCGTATGGATTTAATATCTAAGCGAAATAGAAAATACGTAAATTCTTTTTAAACTGATAGTTTCGAGTTAGCAAACAGAGGGAAGCAAAGAAGCATTCTTTTCGGAATATGAAAGAAAAGTTGAATGGATTTCGGCGACAGTTTTCGGGTTCGCAGCGTCTAGAGATACAACTCCTAAATTGAATCACGTATTAGGTTTAAAAGTTAAGCGGTTACGTTCCCCGATCGAAACCACTTTTTATGTAAGTGCTACGTGATTTCTTTGAGAAAGCACTCACTTTTGTTCCCGATATCTTCTTTCTCGTCGTGATTAATACTTTCACTTGTTAACTTAAATTGTTTTTCCGCTGTTGAGCATAAAAACGAGAAAACGGAGAGCTTATTTCTCCAGTAAAGACCGCGTTTGTGTTAACATTGTGTTCTATGTTTAAACTAATTAACTTAGCCTGTTTACTTAATACAATCCTTATAACTGTTGGAATAAAGAAAGGTTTTACTGGATACCATTTTCCCTCGTTTTCCTTATGAGCTGCAAAGGAAAATAGAACAAGAAGTGGTTTTGTTGAGTAGGTACTATTTAAATCTTATTTATGTCATTCGAATTCTTTTACAAAATAAGTAAGGAAAATCAATTGAATACAAAAACGTAATTTCCTTCTTTACCGTAATAGGTACCGAACATGCTAGTTCAAAACATTATAATGAGCACATTGACCCCAGTAGAGCTTATAATACAACCACAGTAACACATCAAATATTTTACGAAAGTTTGCTCGTGACGTGCCAATCAACAATTCATTAATATCGCAGTAGATGATTGTTCGGTATGATGAAATTTATCTGCTCCAAAACAATCTGCGACCGCAGCTGCGACCGGTCGCGAGCGCTTGCGGTTGCTGGTTGCGGTGTATCGACTCGCCCATTTCGCGAAAATACCAATTTAGTATAGTCAAAAAATACAAATCCATTTCTATTAAACTTTTGTTAACGAGATCTAGATTAAAATTATAATTTCGGGTTTAAGTAATCAAAGTAATTAATTTGTGCGGTGGTGGCCCAATGGTAACAATCGCGACTTACGGTCGTAGGCCGCTCTAAAAACGGTGAAGGAAAACATCGTGAGGCAACCGGCATGTCCTAGAATCAAAAATTCGAAGACATGTGACATCAACCCTACCCGCACTTGTCACGCGGGGTGGATTACGGCCCTCTTCCTCTCACAGAGAGGAGGCCTGTGTATGTGTGTGTGAGGCTGATTATGCACTATGCAATCAATCGGCACTACAAATTGGTATCCACGGTATCTATGTTTTGTGACCCATTTGTTTGCATTTTCATCAAATTGTTTTGGAACAGAGCATACGCCTACGTCGATTAAAACACAAGTCACAACAGAAGTAACAAAAGCCAAGCCTCTGGGTTTAAAACGTCGTCCTTTATTCAGACTTAGCAGTATTGACACGTTTATGTTTTGTTAACGTCTCGATGGCGGACACGAAATTTCTTGTCGTCCAATTATTGTCGGATTAGTACAATTGTTCCAAACAACCAAACTCTTATTACACGAATTGGAGTTGTCATCCTAAATTCAATTTAAATGCTTCACTTGCTGTAAGCGCACAACTTGGCAAGGAATTAAATAAAAACGACTCCGTTAAACGCATCGCCCAGAACAGAAATCATAATGAATTTTGCAATGTGACCGAACATTTTCTGCGTATAATTTAATTTGGAATGGCTCCAGCCTCCACGGACAAATAATTTAAAAGCTACGGAAGTTTAAGTAGAAATAAAGTATTAAAACGAGTTTTATGGAGCTCACTTATTTTGAATGATAGCTGGAGCTTAACCACTTATACATTAGTTAATTTCTTTTATGAATTGCCTCATTCCCGTTCGCATCAGCCGCGGCAGAGCGGACGGTCACGACGTTAGCTGTGAAACCGAATCCAACATAGCGTTAAACAAATCGAAAAAAGCTGCCCGCTCACGGAACATACATACGTTACAAAGCAGCGTCTGTCCGATTACAAACAATGCAAACGTTGAAGGGAAGTAAACGAAAAACGAGCGTTGAATTGCAAACCGCTGTGTACCAACGGAAGAAAAAAAGTGTTGTGTAGCGGGCTAGCGGCGAGTAGCGGGGAGTAGCGGTACAGCAGCCGGGAAACATCGCAGCGTGAGTGCGCTCCTGTCAGCACTTCTTGACACGCCGCCACGCGCCAAAACTCCTAACAAACTGCCGCGGATTTTTATCATACACTCGGCCCAGCTCCACTCTACCGAGAATGTACAAACATTTGTCTATTATGCATTTTTTATCCAGTCCATATATCAAAAACTATCAAGCCCGACAAAAACAAACCCTGCTGTTGGATTGCTCGGTGCAGTGAACTTTAAAAAAATCTTTTCATTGTACCAACAGTGTTTCAATTTTTATGCGATGTAATTTCGCGATAGATAAATGTGCACGTTTAACGGTTTTTTGTGTTTACGGAAAACGCTCGCAAAAACCGTTAACAAAAAATGTTTGAATGCTTTATGGGCAGTAAAGCCTTTTCAAAGTTAGACCTAGCTTTTAGTAAACAGTAATACCGCGTCCTTAATAAGCAGAATGAGGGCTAGCACCAACAGCATTTTGAAAACCCTAGCCGAAAATCACGATGCACCAATACTTAGACACTCTGTTCGGTTGCTCGTGCGGCAGGGATGAATAATGTTTTAATTAATATTACTTACCCTTAGTTGATAAGTTATTGTTGTACTAACCATTGGACCTATGTTGTCGAATTAAATAAATAAATTATTATTATTTTATTTTAACATATCTCGGGACCATGGGGTCCTGGTCCTTTGGAAGGCGTACGAGGGACCGAAGCCAACTCGCATAGGCCCGTTAGAGATTTTCAATGAAATGAGGCACCAACCGACGATTGTCCCTGTATGCACTATGCAACTGCACCCAAGGACAACCCCCGGTTGGTGTAGGACTATTGCAGGATATGGAAAAATAAAAAGTTGGACTATTGGTTTGGGTGGCTAAAGTCGACTGGTTTCCAGGAACTATGGTAAAACTATGACCCCTGCCTGATCAATGCTTTATATATACACAGATAAAATAGCAGGGGGTGACTTGCACACTCAATAATGGGCCCCCGAAAACGGCCGCTAGCACATACGTGACGTAGCGACAAAGGGGCAACACGTCCTGAGGTGCTTATGAGGAGTGGAGAGGTATTCCATGGCTATCAGGACAATCCCGGAAGTACGGTCAAGATCCCTACCAGCATCTTACTGGAATACTTCCTTCCTCCGAGCACGTTTGCTCTTGCGAATCTCCACTCAAGCCGTCCAATAAAGGCAAGAATGAGGTTGGAGCTCTGTTCCTCGTCATTGTTCACTCCAGCCGGCCAATAAAGGCAAGCCAGAGGTGAGGAACAAGACTTCTCCCGGGAGATAGGGTCCGTGGGGTCGCTACTGCCCAACAGCTCGCCACATGCTGCCCTGCGGGTTTCTATATCCCTCTTGGTCTGGCTCCTCACATTAGACCTGTTCCGGCAAAGTAAACTCTTCCGGCACAGGCCTAGAGTTCGGAGCGCGCAACCATGACGTCAACGTAGAGATACGGCGGTGGGGTTATTATTTTATTATTATTAGTAATACTATTATTGCGGTTTGGTAGATTGTGCAGTGTGCTGGATTGTGGTTACCAAAGGAATGACGTACGCAGACATTTGTGAAAGTCTCCATGTTAAGTATTTAGGCATGAAGTTGCAAGACTTCTAGACAGACAATACTGGCAGGAATACTTTATTTCTACGACGCCAGAAGACCTATTCTCGTAATTAAAAACGTTCAAAATCTGGTCGCAATCTGAGGGGCAATTATCGTATTTTTTTAAGATAAGTCTGATCTCAGTCACAATCTGTCAAAAATACCTGTTATTTCCCTACATTTTGACAAGTTTTTGACATGCGATTGTCGCCGAGATGAGACTGCGACTAGATTTTTACGAGAATTAGCCTTCTGATCTCAGCGACAATCAATGTCAAAAACTTGTCAAAAAAAAAAGAATTTTGAAAATCCGTCGACAATTGGCGGAGTATTAGATGAACAAACATACAAAAAAAAAACACAAACATCCGAACATAGTATCTCCTCCTTTTTGTGAAGTCGGTAAAAATTTGGATAACTAGAGGTATTTTTGGCAGGTTAAGGCTGAGATCAAACTGTGAAAGTTCTTAAAATTACGGGAATTGCCCCTCAGATCATCCCTCAAAGACGGCTGACACAAAAACCCCAATAAATGTAATTAAGCAAATCCGCAGTACAAGAAAACTCCCCGGCAAGGAAATCGAGGAAATTTATATTTGACGGGGACATAAAGAGTCCATTTGTAGCAAGCGACGTGTTAAGGGACCCTTGTTTATGGGTGGCACTTAACACGGAGCTAAGCCGCCAGTCGCCTGAACATTCCCGAACACTTGCAAGTACACTAGTACGTCATTTTTATGCCACCAGGGTGAATTTGTTATCTGATAACACTTGAGGACAAGTACATACACCTAATAAACGACGTGTTGTTTTTCTTTTTTTTTTTTGATAAATCTAAATTAACCTGTCAAATTGACCTGTCATGGCGAAAATGAAATTACTTTTCGCTTTACCATTAGTGATAACAGATTTTTATTTAGAATTTGTATGGGAGCTCTTGAGTGCCGGACGCGAGATCTATGCTTGATTTTTAATATCTAGGGTATGTAGGTACTAATAACTACCTACTTTAGGTTTGGTTCACTGTTCAATAAAAGTACGTAACTTAATTGCACAAAAAACACTAATCCAAAATTGAGCCAAACATACATATTTAAAAAAAATATATTCTATTCTTAAACAAACACATAAAACAGCCAACTCTGAAACCAAATAAAATCTACCTCCTTTTTCACATCAGTATACAATTACGTGCACCGGACATTGGACATAGGAAGCGCAAATAGTCGTTCTAAGCATAAAAGAGAGTATTGGTCGAAGCATGTGTCAGCTGCAGCTACCATCTAATTTTCAGGTTGTCCGAAGGTCGGAGTTAGTGCATGGTGCAGTGATTCCTACGGCCGAACGACGAGAGCCGAATCGACGTCAAGAGCCGAAAGCCGAACGTAGGTACACCCGCCATATCAGATTTTCCTCTTAACTCAGCGAGGAAATTGATTTCAAGAGTTCTCTTAAATGTTACGTAGGCTGTCAATAAGGCTCAGTATTTAATGATTTATCGCATTTCTGTGACCGCCTCCTACTTCTGATTGAGATTATGAGTTTCAAGTTATGACGTTACGGTTTCAACTTGATTCTGTATTAATGGTACTTAACTTTTAATTGAAGTGCTTAACCACTTAACGTTGGATATTTTTATTGCAATTTGACAATAAATTGATTTGTGGGTTTATGTATTTTTTAACAAATAGAAAAATAAATATAAATTGGTTGGTAAAATCCGTAAGGTTATTTCAAGTAAGTAAGTACGCCGTATATTCAGAAAACATTTCTATCTTCTACCTGATACTCCATACTACTAATAAAGCTGAAGAGTTGTTTGTTTGTATGAACGCGCTAATCTCTGGAACTACCAGTCGGATTTAAGAAAGGCTATAAGTAGGCTATTTAACATCACGCTTAGATCCTTAGGAGCCGAGCAAAAAGAAATATAGCCATAAAGAACGCTAAGTGATAACGAAGTAATAGCTCGGGGAGGCGATGCAAGGCGCGCGGTGCAAGGCGGTGAGTCGGGGGAACAAGAAATTTCAGAGCAGAAGCTACTATATGTTAACGGAAAAGTGTGCAATCCGTCATTCTATACATTCCTAGGAAATGTGTACAATTCCTAAAATAGATAAGTAGGAAATCTATGATACCTATATTTTTAATATGCACTTTTTCTAGGAAATCTGTACATTTCCTAAATAGCAATCGGAAATTTTAAAAATTCAATATGTTGTGCTACTAGACGACGTGGATGCAAGAGCGAGCGAAGGGCACCCCGAGGTTCGGTTTGGTTAGGTTCCTTTAAACCCTGCAGACAGAAATAGGAGCCCCGCCCAGTGGGGCTCCGTCGACCTGACGTCGACGTCGACGACGACGTCGTTAGAAATAAAACATGCAGCATGCTAAATTTATGCTTTAGAATGTTATGCTTAATTTTATATATTTCCTAGTATCATTACAAACGTGTTTTATTTCTTTTAGTCACAGAAAGCATTCCTTTTTATATATTTCCTAGTATCATCTTGGAATTGCATACAATTCCTAGGAAATACATACATTTTACAGGAAATGTGTGTATTAAAGAATCTTTGAAAGATTAAGTATTTTACACGTTTCCTAAGTAGGCTCGGAATTGCATATATTTCCTAGGAATTGTGTAAAATTCCTAGGTTTCATACATTTCCAGTAACATATATATAAATTACCTAACAAATCCATTTGCACTCAGCTAACCACAACCTTTTCATCTCTTATTACATGTACAAAAACGCGTGGCATTCGTCATATAACACGAAAAAAAACCAATATCGACGGTCTACCAAATCGAAAACACGACACCGAAAACGAATGAAAAAAGCAATATGTCGCAGGACACACATGTTTGCGAATCTGGCGTTAAAAACAGTGCCATTTCAAAGAAACTCCTTCAGGAAATCAATTCGTAGTTTAACATAACGGGACGTGTGACTGGTTTTTGTCAGTGCGGCGGTGCTAACATATGGGCCTAATATGTAAGTTACACGGTGTTCAGTGATCTATCGCCGTGACACCGCGCCTGTTTACGATTCACTCCGGCCAGGCGTACAGTCGAACTGATATTTTTATGTCCGATCCGAGGCGCCTTACTAGGGGAGCGATTAGATTTAGGTCGTGTGTCTTTATTTTCCTTGGGTGGAAGTGTGAGAATAAACACGAGGTTTATTTTTAACAAAAACTTGATTTCTGTACACATCATTTGGTATTTATTACTGCGTAATATTACCTTATCCATTAATATTATAAATTCGAAAGTAACTCTGTCTGTCTCTCTGTACGTTACCTTTTCACGCCTAAACCACTGAACGGATTTCGATAAAATTTGGCAGAGAGATAGATTGCATCCCGGGGAAGGACATAGGATAGTTTTTATCGACATACCTCGCGGGCGGATCCGCGGGCGGAAGTGTCTGTTTGTAATATCAAAATAACTTATTTTTACTAAATGCGTAATATGAAAGTGTATAAGGTACTTATGCGGGGCCCGTGCCTAAATAATAACAGCCGCACAGGTCGATTAACCAGGTAAAGCTATGCTTACCGCGGTTGGTATGTGGATGAGTGGCCATCTTTACTCTATACCGATACCCCTCTGTGCTTCGAAAAGCACGTTAAGCCGTTGGTCCCGGCTGTCATTCGTGGATCTTTGACAGTCGTTACGGGTAGTCAGAAGCCCGAAAGTCTGACAACCAGTCTTACCAAAGGGTATCGTATTACCCAGTATCCGGGTTGTGGAGGTCAGATAGGCAGTCACCCCATGTAAAATACTGGTATTCAGCAGCATCCGGTTAGACTGGAGGCCGACCCCAACATAGTTGGGAAAAGGCTAGGCAGATGATATAAGGTAGTAGTACAGACGCCAGCACATCAATCTAGGTACTACAGTCTGTCAAAAATATATTTTGAACTTTATCGCTAAAGCAAAGTTGAATGGGAAAATTTGACAGTTTCCTTTAACAAAAAATCTATTTTTAAAATTTTTGTCATTTTTATCGGAACTTTCACTGTCAGATAGTTGATGATAAAAGGCGACACTTAGGCTACATTTATTTTAGAAAAAAAAAAAATGGGTAAAAATAACTTTAATTTCGGAAGTCGGTGTCTTTGGATCTGTATTTTAGCTTTTGCCTTTTAAATAAAAAAAAATCCAAATCGGTAACGGCGTACTGAGGTAACAAAATAAAAAAAAAACAAAATACTATCGAATTGAGAACCTCCTCTTTTTTTGAATTCGGTTAAATACTAGCACTACCCGTAGATAATGTTATTATTATCAGTGATTTCAAAGATATCAAAGCAACACGAACCAGGACAGCTATCGATGTCATTGACTGTTCGCGTCCTTCCGCGGATATCCGAATGACCGCGTGGAGACGACCTTTGCTCTGTGGATAAGCTTCGTAGCAACCTACAATTCTACAGGCATAGTCGTTAAGCATTCAATGCGCGACAGAGCGACGAAGTGCGGTGTAAATAATTTTCACGCTGCTTCACAGTTTTTTTTCAGTAAATTTTTGTGTGCTGTGACCAAGAGCGGACACACTCTAGCGGCTAGCCGACTAGCGAAAAGCCGACTCAAAAATAGAGGCTAGAGTGTAGCCTCTATTTTGAGTCGGCTTTGCTTTGATGATAAAGTTAGAAGTTTATATTTGTTTAGCTTTGATTTTTTGTCGACTTGATATTATCAGCTAAGAGATATATGTAGTACGTAGTGTTCATTTATAGAAATAATAAATGTTATAACTGTTCTATGCCTATTGCCTCGACCAACAATATGTAATAAATAATGCATGCGCTCAACAAAGTAATACAATCAATCATTAATACCAATAATAATCAGCAACAGATTATCTGGCCTGACGCGCTGCTCATAAATAAAGTAGATTAAAGGTATGATACACACATGTAACACGTGGCACTAACAAACTACACTATACGGGGTCAAATTCGGCGTCGGCACGATTGGCGCAGTGGTTAAGCGATTGACTGCTGCGCTGCGTGTCGCGGGTTCGATTCCCGCACGGAACAAATATTTGTATGACCTACAAGTAGTTGCTCCGGGTCTGGCTGTTTGTGTATGTGAGTTTAAATGTTTGTAAACGCACCCACAATACAGGAGAAATTCCTAGTGTGGGGCAACGTTTTTTTTAAAAGACTAAAAAAAAAAGAGACTTATTAAATCCGCAGACAAGATGGGTATCAAATTATCGATATCTAAGTAAATAAGACACACAAATAATTTATGACTTTTTTGTGGGGTCATCGACCGCAGTTAGTGTAGATTTTTTTTTGTGTATAATTCACAGTATCGATAAGAATCTAAACACGATAAAACAGTTTTTCTCAACTCATACTTAAAGTAACAACACTCCCAGCGGTCGTTGACCTCCCGAAAAAAATCTAATATTTTATACCTATTTTTATTTTATCGTGTTAAAAAATCGATGCCCATCACGTCTACAGAGTTGGCTAACTAATTTAATTTGACCTTGCATAAGTATGCAATTATTAGGGGACTGTCAGAACATGGACAAACAAGATGACAATGTAGCCAATGAGCTAGCTTCATACACGTGGTTGGCAAAGCGTGTTACAAGTCTGTTCCCGGGGATAAGCCACGCGTCCGACCAAGGTAAATACAATAAAAGGTGCCTACATTAACCAACACGACAGCGCGGCGGCGACGACACGATACGATACTTACTCGTACGTTGTGAGAAATTACGACAACGACGTACGAACCTGTGTTTTTTTAATGTGCGAGAAAATAATTGGTACTGTGGCGCTAAAAGTACGGGGATTATCAATGAAAGGCGTATTTAGTATAAACACTAGCTGCGCCCCGCTGTTTTACCCGCATAAGTTTCGATACCGTGGGAATATCGGGATAAAAAGCCTATATGTTAATCCAGGGTGTCAGCTACCTACATAATAAATTTTATCAAAATTGGTCAAGCCGTTTGAGCGTGAAGAAGTAATAAACATAAATTAAATTAAACGTTATAAGAAGTGAAATACAGCTAAACCAAATGCATTCAAAGGATAATGCATGACTAGTGGTGAGGCGTGTAAATAGCCTGCACCTTTTTTTTGAAAAGAGAGTGTGGTGAGAAATAACTTATCTCAAAAGACGTAATGGCGGCCTTCAAATTAGAAATAAATTTCCCTATTGCTGAATCCTCGTGGAACCAATACCTTCGAAAATTACTAGCAGCGAAACATGCCCACGTACCTTAACAATCCAGAGATCCCGCTCAGACCCAGGGAGATGGGAACATAACTCGTTCCTGCGTGCGTGATGGCTTGTTGGTCTGTCGCTGCCGGCCGGCGAGCAAAATCTTCTTAAATCCACCGGTAGAATGGTTGAAACTCCAAAAATCAACACTGCACTATAAGTCCTCAATGAAGCACAGATGCAGGTCCATATATTTCACGAGTATCTTCAAGGTTTCATCAAAAAAGGAATATTCAAAAGGCGGAGCAATTAGCACACCATGTCTCTTTGCGTAGCGGGAAGAACACACACTGACTCGCTCACGCCATCTATCGGTCACTTTGCGAGAAAACTAAAAAGCTTCGATATGTGGGCGCTGCGAGAACGAATATTGATTGGCACGAGGACTCAACAATTGAGAAACTAAACCATTTAATTCGACACTAACATTATTATACGAGTATTACCTATAGGAACAAATCCTCAAATGATAGTATTTTATTTTTTACATTGAAAGAAAAGCATTGACGCTTCACCATGCTCCCCCTCTTTGGAAGGACGCAAGTACTTTCGAAAAGGAAAGTGAGAAAATTATAAGTATTCACTAACCTAGATTATGATCAGAAAAAGTTTAAGCTTTATGACTGAATGCGAGGAACAAACGATATAAGTTATTTAATGTATTTCCTAAACCTTAAGACTATGAATATCATATAAGAATTGACGTTTATTGCGTTGGAATAGGATATAATTTAGCGACAGCACGTTTAAAGTTACCGAACTTTGTCTTTACCATTGCAACACGAGAGACATTATCTGTGCCTCTATAAACCTCAGTTATAACTCCTAATGGCCAACTTAGAGGAGCTGAATTATCCTGTCCCATAAGTACGACAGTTCCAACTTCTATGGGTTTGTCCGGAGTTGCCCATTTTTGCCTGACTTGCAGCGTATGCAGATACTCTAGGTGCCATTTCTTCCAGAAGGATTGGACCATACTATCTAACAACTGTTTGCGCTGTGACAAATTAATGCGCTGTGACAAATTAATGCGCTGACCAGACAAATCGGCTGCCGGCAGGTACTGCAATGGAGTCGACATCAGAAAGTGAGCGGGAGTAAGAACTTCGCGATGGTCAGCTAAACTTTGAAGTTTCTTTGGAAGCAATTTCCCAGATTTGATGAGCTTAATATCATTTGCAAAATGAACAGATTGCAGCACTGACTATCGCTCGTTCCGCAACTGACAAGCCCTGAATAGAACGAGGTTCACAGTGAACCTTTGGTCTAGCGAATTTCAATATATATGAAACAATGCGCAACAATTTATCCCATGATGAGGTACGTTGAGCAAGTTGATATAGAAGGGGTTGTTCTACTTGCGTGGTCACTGTTAAGACATTTGTCTTGTGCTCGGGAAGTTCCCCACAATTAATAGGAGAGAACGGTTTGACGGGCCAATCCTCAGGAGCACAACGAAGCCAAGAGGGGCCGTTCCACCAAAGTTCATGTGACACTAACTGAGAAGGAAGGATGCCACGAGATAGACAGTCGCTTGGATTCTCAACACCGGCCACATGGTAAAAATGTTGAGAACCCAAGTTCTCCTGACATTGAGCGACTCTATTGCTGACAAAGACTGACCAGCGGTGCGGAGAAGAGTGTATCCAAGATAAGGCTATCGTGGAATCCGAAAAGGCGTAAATTCCTGCAATAGGAACACGTAAAGCGTATGTATCGCGAACAGTTTTTACCAATTTTGACATGAGCACGGCGGCACATAGCTCCAGACGTGCAAGAGTTGTGACTTTGGTAGGTGAAACCTTTGATTTCGCACAAAGTAAGCGGACTATAACACCGGATGGACTAGTAGAGTGTATATAAATCACACACCCGTACCCACCCATACTAGCATCAGCAAACGCGACTATACGAACGGAACAATCATCGGTAACACCCACGTGGCGTGGTATGCGTAATGTATCCAGCAATGGAAACTCTTGCATAAGAATGGAGAAACGTTTAAAAATGTCGTCAGGGGCGGGATCATCCCAACCAATATTGCTCAGCCATAACTCTTTGATGAGCAACTTGGCATAAAAGATCACGGGAGCGACCAAACCGAGAACATCAAATAAGCGGGCGACTATTGAGAGTATATTTCTCTTAGTACATTTCTCAACGACTTGAGCGGAAGTGAAGAAGAAATTATCCTGAGAAGGTTCCCACGAAAGGCCTAGAACCTTAGACACATCACTCCCAGCGTGAAAATCGAGGGACTTACGATGCGAGTCTGGAAGACTGTTTAAAAGAACGGGTGAGTTGCTACACCATTTAACAAGGTCAAAATCGCCCGATTTAAACATCTTTATAAGATCATGCGATAGCTGCATAGCGGTATCTTCATTATTCACAGAATACACCAGATCGTCCATATAGAGACTAGTCTCTGCTACTTTAGCAGCTTCGGGATAATGCGGACTGTCAGAGGCCAGCTGTCGCACAGTGCGCATAGCTATGTAAGGACTCGACTTAAGTCCGAAAGGTAAGCGATTAAAGGCAAAGGTTAACACAGGTTCGTTCTCATTGAATCGAAACAAAATGCGTAGGTATTTACGCTGGTCAACGGGTACACCAACGCGTAAATACATTTGTTTAATATCAGCTATGGGAAATAATCTAAAATTTGTTAAAAGAATAAACAAATCTGTTTGTAAATTTGGAACAATATGGAGTACGTCATTTAAAGATAATCCTGTATGAGTTCTAGCACTAGCATCCAATACAATGCGCGGCATCGGTTTGTCTGGCCGAACGACAGCGTGATGAGGGATATAGTACCCGTCATCGGTAATTGCAGATTCGTCGACTTGACATAAGTAACCATTATCCATGTATTCTTTGATTACTGCATTATAATTGTTTCGCAACATCGGCGATTGGCGGAGTTTCCTTTCAAGCGCAATAAGCCGACGGTACGCGGCGGTGCGGGAGTTACCCAACTCGGCGGGATTCTTACTAAAAGGTAACGCGACGGTATAACGTCCCACATCGTCCCGTGACACGGTCGAGGAAAAAATATTCTCACATTCGGTTTCCTCAGGAGAGAAAAAACTTTTATTCTCAACTTCTTCCAATTCCCAAAACTTTTGTAATAAGTCATTGAGAGCCAATGCCGTGAAAGAAGAGTTAGGTAAATTTAAATTATCCCTACTATGCGGAAAATCGCCCATCAAGACATACCCGAATGTGGTTAATAATGCAGGTGGGGCGCCTGAACCAAGATCGACCCTATTCCCCAAGTAAATGTACGGAAACAATTGAGCGCCCAACACTAGGTCAATAACCCCTGGAATATTCCAGCTTAAATCTGCGAGAGGAAGCGCGTGGATTTCTACACGGCTGTCCCACTTCACATGGTGCGATGGTAGCTGGTCCGTAATGCACTCAACTACTAACGCGTGAATGGTATATTTTTGATCTGGATATACGCGAGACTCGATATCTAAATGTACGTATCCTATTATCGGTCGTGATACAGAACCAACTCCTTTAACAAAATAATTACTTAAAGGAATTATCAGTAAATTAAGTTTTCTACAACAAGCTGTAGTTATTAAATTATTCTGCGAGCCATTATCAATTAAGCACCTCACTATTGTTTTGTGACCCGCACTGTCACTTTTAGCTCGCGCATAAACCTGAGCTGTCGATAACAGCACTATCTCCTTAGCCTTCGCTGCATCAGCTGCTAATAACACGGCCGAGTTGTGAGCCGAACACGCCGGCGCCACAGAAATATCGATCTTATCGCAATTAACATAAGAGCTCGGCACCGCGGCGGAAACCGGGGCAGACAAAGACGTACCGGGAGTCGAGAGGGGCGCGGAAGACGCGAGGGGCAGCGGCGCGTGAGGCGACGCGACGACTATATTGCAATTAGTCGCTTGACCATCAGCTGTTTGCGGTTTATTTTCTTTATGAAAATGTAATAGTGTATGATGGCGTTTTTTACATAAGTCACAGACTGATGTTGACTTGCAGTTACTCAATCCGTGCAATGTGCTCAGACAATTCGCACACCCACGTTTGGATTTAATAAACTCAAACCTTGTTCTAGGAGTCAACGCGGATTTAAACTTAGCGCAGTTAAACAAATGAACATGAGCGTTATCATTACAGTACGCGCAGCATGGAACCGCGGTCGCGGATGAACAAGCGGACGAGTCAGCTGACTTGCTCACAATAAACGCTTTTGTCTGTGTGCGTGACTCGCGAGGTGCGGAAGCGGGGTTTCTCGCGTTCGAACGAGACGAATTCAAGCGTGCCAATATCTTTGCCTGATCTTGAACGAAGCTTATCAATAATTTCGTTGTGGGAATTTCAACATCTCGAATGGAAAGTTCAAACGATTGAATTGTCTGTGAATCGATTTTTCTCATTGCGCAATGCAAAAGAATAAAATCAGCAAGATCCGTAATCCCAAGTTGATTCAAGGCAGAAATAGATGCACTAAATGTTTCTATGAAAGAATCGAGACTATTAGCGTTAAAAGAACAACTTTTTAAATCCAATATGTTATTTAAATAATGCGTACCTAGTGAGCGCTTGTCTTGATATTTTTTAACTAAACTATTCCATAAAAACTTGTAAGTATCACCCGTAGGCACAATTCCAGCGGTAACCTTCAATGCGTTGTGTGTAAGCCTACCTATCAAGTACTGCACCCGCTGCGAGTCAGTCAGCTGCTCATTATCATGAATGTTTGACTTGAACGACTCATAGAAAACAGGCCAATTCTCTGTTTTCCCGTCGAAAGACGGCAGCGCGATAGGAGGCAACATTATTTTAAGCGGTTCAAAAAAAGTCTTTGTGTTACTACTGGGTCTTGGTGGCGATTGATTACTGTTTATTTTATTCCGGACACGTTTAATATGAATATACAAATCTTCAAAGGATTCTAAACAAGCATAGTCGGCACTTGAACCAGGTTTTAAACTAATATTTATTTGATTAATTTGGTCGACAAACGATTCAAATTTATCTCGAATGTCGTCAATTGTCTCTGACTCAGTCATAAAACTCTCAGTATTTCTCGAATCGAACGACGAAATATTTTTTGATAAATCATATAATCGATTAATGCGTTTAAATAACAATCCTTTCTTTTCATGAAGAATCGTTAGTAAATCTTCCGGCTTCGGTTGTTTATTCGTCATTTTGTTAAATAACAATGAACAACAACACAATAACAGAAAAAAATACCTAACAGTCTACAATAACCAACTATGAGTAGGTATCTATCTAATTATTATTATATTACGCACGAAGCCGAGATGAGTTGGTAACTACCTACCTAATAACTTATTATCAAAGCGAATTTTTAAATGCGGATACCTACATAGAATGAACTTTACCAATGAATACGTAATGTCGTTCTATGTAAAGTAATAAAATAATTGAACAGATTCACCAACAAACTACGTAAATCTATTGTCAATTGCGCTGCGTTTTATAGGAAACAATTTACCAAAAGTTTACGTAAATAAATACCTATTGCACGATATTGAACCTATGTGATTTTCACCAAACAATTACGTAAAAATCTAGGTAACGGGTTATTAATCCGGTATCTGAAGGACCAAATAATATGGTGAGGCGTGTAAATAGCCTGCACCTTTTTTGAAAAGAGAGTGTGATGAGAAATAACTTATCTCAAAAGACGTAATGGCGGCCTTCAAATCAGAAATAAATTTCCCTATTGCTGAATCCTCGTGGAACCAATACCTTCGAAAATTACTAGCAGCGAAACATGCCCACGTACCTTAACAATCCAGAGATCCCGCTCAGACCCAGGGAGATGGGAACATAACTCGTTCCTGCGTGCGTGATGGCTTGTTGGTCTGTCGCTGCCGGCCGGCGAGCAAAATCTTCTTAAATCCACCGGTAGAATGGTTGAAACTCCAAAAATCAACACTGCACTATAAGTCCTCAATGAAGCACAGATGCAGGTCCATATATTTCACGAGTATCTTCAAGGTTTCATCAAAAAAGGAATATTCAAAAGGCGGAGCAATTAGCACACCATGTCTCTTTGCGTAGCGGGAAGAACACACACTGACTCGCTCACGCCATCTATCGGTCACTTTGCGAGAAAACTAAAAAGCTTCGATATGTGGGCGCTGCGAGAACGAATATTGATTGGCACGAGGACTCAACAATTGAGAAACTAAACCATTTAATTCGACACTAACATTATTATACGAGTATTACCTATAGGAACAAATCCTCAAATGATAGTATTTTATTTTTTACATTGAAAGAAAAGCATTGACGCTTCACCAACTAGTATTCCTGTTTTGCCTTAATCTTACCCCAAATAATGTTTTTTATGCTAATGTATTCTACGTTTTTTTTACTGTGTTCATTGAATTAATTGTAAAACGAATTCTCATTGTAAACATGACATACTCTACACCATACACACTACACAAATTCAACGCTCACAAACATAACTTTAACACACTTATTAAACATACACTTCAAATGTTCACACATACTCCCATATTACCTCGCAATTACCGCCTTATTCCTAACCCACATCCACACACCTACATTTATAATGTCTAACAAAACGTATGATGTAATCGATAATGTTGATGACTTTTCTGTATCGGATACATACACATGTACCCCAGAACAGACACAAAAGTATATTGAGCAATCGACACATCAATTGAAAATCCTTTCACAAAATATTAGATCTATTAATGTAAATTTTGCTGATTTACAAACCTTATTACACCGTATCGATATTCATTGTGAACTCCTTGTACTTACTGAGTGTTGGTTAAAATGCTCCAGTAACAACCACATACCCGTTCTACAAAATTATATTACCTATCACACCACCAAACACTTAAATAAGAGCGACGGAGTGGTCGTCTATGTAAAATCCACTCTTGTATCTGCTCACGAAGAACCTGACTTTTTCGGATCTGCCTCCGGCTTAATAATAAAATTAGACTCAGATGTAGCAATACTTTGCATATACCGATCACCCGCAAAAGATAATATTCAAACTTTCCTCTCTGCACTCAATATAATACTTCAGTCGCTGACTAACTACAGAACTGTAGTCATAACGGGAGACATTAACATAGACATTAAACCCAACTCATCGGATACACGAGCTCAGGAGTATCTTAATACCTTAGCTTATCATGGATTCTTACCTGCACATACGAAGCCTACAAGAGGAAGTAACTGTTTAGACCACCTTATAATTCGCTCTAAGCTTAAACCTTTGACACTTGTCTATGATTCAACTGTAACGGACCATTATTCTTCTCTGCTTTGCCTTAACAAAATTACTATTAAATCAGATTCCACAAAATATATAAATAAAATAAACTACGACGCTCTTGATACAGCTATGGCAGGTTTAGACTTCGCACCCATTCTGTCTATGAAGGATCCAGATGATGCTGCAGATGCCTTTATCGGGCTAACCAAAACAGTCATAGAAGACTGCACTACAAAAATAAAGGTATCTGCAAAGAAACAAACTCTGAAACCGTAGATAACGCCGGGTTTGCTGAGGTGTATACGTAACCGTGACTCTCTACATAAAAAAGTAAAGCAGTCGCCTGACAACATCATAATCAGTACCACATATAGAAGATACAGAAATTTTTGTACATCATTATTAAAAAAAGCGAAAAGAAAATACGATTCTCTAGAATTAAATAAGGCTATGAATAACCCTAAAAAACTCTGGGAAACTATTAAAAATATCACAAATACTAGCAAAACCAAACACTCTTACACACAGTTGTTATCAGCTTCATCATCTCCGATACAGTCTTGCAATGACGTAAACCAATTTTTTGCAAGCATAGGAAGGAATCTTGCAGACAATAACAACAAACAATCACTCTCCCGCTTTTCACTTCCCCACACATCTAACTTCATAAACTCATTTGTGTTGGAAAAGATAGATCCTGACGAAATTATATCAGCCATAAACATGCTACGAACAAATGCGGCTACCGGCTGGGACGGTATCTCCACCTTGTTCTTAAAACGTTACGCCACATCCCTCGCACCTATACTATGCCACATTTTCAACCTTTGCTTTGACTTAGCCATTTTTCCTACTTCATTCAAGAAGGCAGCCATTCATCCCATTCTCAAGGGCGGCGATGGGTGCCTAGTAAATAATTACCGCCCCATAGCGGTACTTAGTACTTTATCCAAAATTCTCGAACGCTTGATGAATAAAAGACTCATTCACTATCTTGAGCATTGTAATATTTTGTCACCACAACAATTTGGCTTTCGTAAAAAGAGGTCCACAAATGACGCAACACACATATTGATTGATCACATAGTGAAGAATCTGGACAATAATAAAAAGGTATTGACCATTTTCTTGGACCTCACAAAAGCCTTTGACACCGTGCCCATTCCGACCCTTTTACTCAAGCTTCAATGTATAGGTGTTAGGGGCCTACCACTTAACTTATTTAAAAGTTACTTATCAAACCGCTCACAATTTGTGACTATGGACAATTACCATAGCGATACAATTCCTATCGAATACGGTGTGCCGCAGGGTAGTATTTTGGGGCCCACTTTGTTCCTTGTATTCATTAACGACCTCTGCAACCTAGATATACCAAATGCCCAAATAGTTTCTTATGCAGATGACACAGCAATAACTTTCACCGCTAACTCATGGTTGGAACTACAGTCAATTGCACAAAAAGGATTTAACTCCACACTAAGATGGTTTTACACACACTCTTTGACCCTGAATACCACTAAAACTAACTTTATTACCTTCTCAATAAATTCAAATTCCCAACCAAATTCCTCTATGTCCCTAAAAGCTCACTCGTGTAGTGCCATGTCGCATGCCTGCCAGTGCCCATCACTTACTCCAGTAGATCAAATAAAATATCTTGGTATCATCATTGACCAACACTTAAATTTCAAATCACACATTAACACCCTATCTGGCCGCGTACGGAAACTTATTTACATTTTTAAAACACTGCGAAATGTAGCACACGCTTTAGTTATACGGAAGGTATACTTCGCTCTTTGCCAATCACTTGTCACCTACTGTATTTCCTGCTGGGGCGGCGCTGCAAAGACAGTGATGAAGCCTTTAGAGACCGCTCACAGGGCCATACTTAAAGTTGCCACATTTCGACCTATCTTATTTCCAACGACCGAACTTTATAAATCCTGGAAAGTTTTAAATGTTCGTCAACAGTACATTTTACATATAGTGTTACTCCAACACTCCAGAACACCATACAGACATATCTCTAAACGTCGGAAAGACTTAATCTGCACTATCCCACCTCCACGTACCTCTTTCGTAAAACGATTCTCTTTATATCTTGCTCCATCTCTCTATAATAAAACTAATGCAAAATGCCCAATCTATAAACTTCCATTCTACAATTGTAAAAAAACTGTACGGACACTCCTTCTGGACCTCAATTATGATGACACTGAATTATTCCTCACAAAGTAATCATGTTAACACACACAAATACACACGCACACACTCACATGCACACACATACACACTTCACACAATGCACCCACACAGACGCACACACCCTAGTTATGTCTTGCATAAATACTAATAAAATAAAATATAAAAATAATATGATTTTAAATTTCAAATTTGATTTTCGTATTTGTTCTTGATTCTAATCTTTATTCTGTTTATAATTTCTGGTTTGATTTTAATTTAGTTTTGATTTTGTTTTTTATTTTGATATTGATTGTGAGTTTGATTATGTTTATGATTTTAATTTTGGCTGAAATTATTGTCTTTTATCACAATATTTTTATATAATAATCCACCAATCAGGGGACCGGCACTGTCTCTCCTTATCACAGGCTAAATTTTAGCCTATCTAGGAGAACAGTACTACACCCATCTTTATTGTATAGTTGAACCTATAAATTATATACCTGCATGCAACTTTTGTAAACTTTACAATCCCATTTTTGAAATAAATTATTATTATTATTATAAACACACCCCCACTCACAACTTTCGCCTTTATAATATTAGTGTGATATTATAATTATGTCTTTAAACAATACTACTTCTTTTATATATCGTGTCGCGCTCTGTCAGCTGTTCAAGCTGATAAGCTGATCCACTATTATTTTCTCATCTTCTAAATACTTATGAAATAATATTTCAAAATCAAAAGTAATTTATTTAAACTAGGCTGAGGATCTGCACTTTTTGAACGTCACAATTACATAAGACAGTCAATCAATCAATCAACTCAGCCTATCGCAGTCCACTGCTGGACATAGGCCTCTCCCAGACTGCGCCACAGCACCCTGTCCTCCGCCTTCCGCATCCAGTCTACCCCTGCCACCTTCTTTAGGTCGTCCGTCCATCTAGCTGGGGGGCGTCCCACACTACGCTTGCCGATACGCGGTCTCCACTCCAGGACTCGTCTGCTCCACCGGCCATCGGTCCTTCGACAGACATGGCCAGCCCACTGCCACTTCAGTTTGCTTACTCTGCAAGCTATGTCGGTAACTCCGGTTCTTTTCCGGATAATTTCATTCCTGATTTTATCCTTCAAAGAGACTCCGAGCATAGCTCGCTCCATAGCGCGCTGAGCGACCTTGAATTTGTGGACCAGCCCGACTGTCAGTGTCCACGTTTCAGCACCGTATGTCATGACGGGCAGGACGCACTGGTTGAAGACTTTAGTCTTCAAACACTGCGGGATAGGCGACGAGAGGACTTGACGAAGTTTTCCAAATGCTGCCCAACCCAACTGGATCCTCCTGTCGGCCTCTTTCTCAAAGTTGTGTCTACCGAGCTGGATGACTTGGCCTAGGTAGACATAATCCTTCACAACTTCGAGAAGCGACCCTTCGATATGGATTGGACTCGGCAAGACGTGGGAATTGTACATGACTTTTGAGAAGATAAGACAGTACCTACCCCAAAAAGCCTTACCACTTCACCACTTCCCAGAGCATTAGCTGGGAAGAAGAAGTGGAGCAACAAACTCCTCATATAATACATGCCATCAACTTACAAAATACCCGTGGAGGTTGCATGAGAAAGCCATGCAGGTTAAAACCTCTGCAGTACGTACTTATCGCTTGTGCAAAACATACCTATCACCGAAGAAATTTATCCAATGTATAGGTAGGTATATTGTTTCGTAATAATAAAGTTACCACTGTATTTAAAAAAAAAACTATCGTCAATGTTTAAAATACGAATGATTCATTATTTTAGATCAGATAAAACAAGATAATTATTTACGTAAATTCTCGTAAAATCTAAAGAGGTTCACGACCTTGCAAACTTCGATTTACAATCTGCTGTAACAAACATCTTACAGTATTAATTTATTCAAATTGCTTTAGCTCTTATTACAATCAAAATAATATTGTTTAACCAACTTTCATTTTGGTAATAAAATCGGAGCGTTCTCGTTGGTATTCAAATTCAAATTTCGTCTAACACAAAAGATCCATTCTCTCCTCACATCGCGCCATCCGACCGTCAGCTTTATGCCTCCTACGCTCCCTTATCGTAAAGAAGTCGCAAAAAACGAATAATCTCAAAAGTTATCTCTCGTATTTTGTACCTTTCCGCCCTATCTGGGATTTCAATCCTTATCAACATCAATTCTCATCGGACAGCACATAAATAACTGTTTCAATTCACTATCCCAAAAACACGAACAGAACTAACCAAATATATTACCTATGTACTGTGTTTGTAATCGATACAAACATATACAAAAGTTTCATCCCTCTATTTATGTACATAACTCCAGCTTCCTCATATGTGATAGAACAATTCTACCTATGCCAATATTTAAGGCATAATAGCTGCAATCAAAGTTCGCAGTCTTATTTTAGCTGCCACAATAACTTCGTTAATATGAGTCGTTTAGTGTGTGTTAGCTGAAGTGACGTCACCCCAGCTGCTCATGTCATATCTTCCAAACGAAAGAAGATATGATTATGTGTTATAGCTCAAAAATTAAGGCATAATAGCTGCCACTGGCAGCAAAATTTTCAAACCTCTGGTCAAAATACTCTATGAGTTATTAAACCGATAACCATGTGTAAGCTGGAGTGACGTCTCCCCAGCTGCTCATTCATATCTTCCAAACGAAAGAAGATATGATTATGGATTATAGCTCAAAAATTAAGGCATAATAGCTGCCATTGGCAGCAAAATTTTCAAATCCCTGGTCAAAATACTCTATGAGTTATTAAACCGATAAACATGTGTAAGCTGGAGTGACGGCACCGAAACTGCTCATGTCATATCTGCCGAACGAAAGAAGATATGATTATGTATTATAGCTCAAAAATTAAGGCATAATAGCTGCCATAGGCAGCAAAATTTTCAAATCTCTAGGTCTTGTAGTTTCCACGTAATAAGCAAAAAAACAGTTTCCGCGCCAAAAACATCAATTATTGCTTCGGAGGAGGCAAGCTGCGGCGTTGCCATTCCGTGCGCTACATTATCAGTTTGAACTAGATTATAGACTGCACCGACTACACACTTTAATCGTACTATGTAAGTATTGAGGGGGTCATTATTTTTCTCTTATTCAACCCGACGTTCCGGAAAAACCGTGGTTTGGCAGGGCAAAGTTTGGCAAGAAGGAGATCCTCCATTCTAATACGGATGAGACTGGGTCATGTCTGCTCTCCAGCCCATCTTGCTAAACTTCATATCATCGATGACCCCATCTGCCTGTGTGGCACAGACGTAGGCGACTTAAATCACATGACCGTTCATCCTTTCTTAGTAACCTCTTGTCCCTCAGTATTCCTTTTCCTACCTCAACACTTTCTTTACTTTGTACAAATAGCTTTTCTGTATATAAATGTATAGTCTCATTCATTACTTTAAATAATATTAAGTTATAATTGTTTCGCCATTGTATTTAGCTCATTATTCTATCCGTTATAAATACTGATCCTATAGTTATTATCCATTTATCCCGATATAATTAATTCGAATAATAATTTTATTTTTTGTTTCCCTACCTTTATTTCCTTCGTATTATAAAACAAAACGTGACATTGGTTAAATGCACAAACCGTGCGAGGCCAAAGAAGAAAGAAAAAAAAAAGTATTGAGGTTATTTATAGTCATATTGTGTTTTTAAACATAGGACGAAAGAAAATTTAAAAATCTAAGTGCGTGAATTTATCAACATGAAATTAAAACCATATATTCAAGTCTGCGGTCCCTTGAAGCTGTGAAAAAATCAAAATTCTAAGTTAACGTAAAAAGATACGGCCGTTTATCCCGCAAAAAACGTATAAGTATTTCGACACTCTCAAAGGAATCAAAATGTATAGGGTACCTACTTCCCGTTGACCTAGAATCAAGAAATTTTGCAAGAAGCAAGGTCATGTAGCACAAGTAAAGGAAAAAGTCTGAAACCCATAAATTTGTCGTTACATTAACAAAAAACCGTGATGAAACTATTTACCTACCTTGTTTTTTTTTTGTCGGGGGAAACCTTCAAAAGGCACCCGACCTCCGAGGAGGGAAGTGTGGGTTTTTAAAACTATTTACATACTTACCTACAATTTTTTACGGAACCCTCGGTGCGCGAGTCCGTCTCGCACTTAGCCGGTTTTTTTAATGACATTTGTTTTGATTCGATGTTACTCATGGACGTAATATAATAGAAGTACGTCCATGATGTTACTTTAGTTTTGCTTTATATAAAGAATTGTTCTCAAATGTCACGATTTCATGAAAAAGTCATTCAATCGCTAGTAATATACAGGGTTATTGGTAAAACATTAACAACCTCTCAGGAGTTCATTGTACTTATCATTATGAACAATTTTTACTATGGGACCAAACCTGAAATCGCGAAAAAAAATCAGCTGTTCCCCACATTTTAATTAGGTAGGTATTTAATAAACAAGGCAAAAAAAAAAACAATAATAGTACGTAGTTCTCTCGTCATCCAAAGTTGATATGAATCTACTTTATTATATTCATAGTTCCATTAAAGTTCAGTCGGCTCTCAGTCTATATCTTCAATATACAACATTAAAATTATTTTGAGCGCAAGTTAAAATGACTTCTAAGAGAATGCCTGCTAATTGCAAACTTGGTTGTAGTATTGTAGCGCACGGAACGGCAACGCCGCAGCTTGCCTTCTCCGAAGCAATAATTGATGTTTTTGGTGCGGAAACTGTTTTTTGCTTATTACGTAGAAACTACAAGACCTAGAGATTTGAAAATTTTGCTGCCTATGGCAGCTATTATGCCTTAATTTTTGAGCTATAATACATAATCATATCTTCTTTCGTTCGGCAGATATGACATGAGCAGTTTCGGTGCCGTCACTCCAGCTTACACATGTTTATCGGTTTAATAACTCATAGAGTATTTTGATCAGGGATTTGAAAATTTTGCTGCCAGTGGCAGCTATTATGCCTTAATTTTTGAGCTATAATACATAATCATATCTTGTTTCGTTTGGAAGATATGAATGAGCAGCTGGGGAGACGTCACTCCAGCTTACACATGGTTATCGGTTTAATAACTCATATAGTATTTTGGCCAGAGGTTTGAAAATTTTGCTGCCAGTGGCAGCTATTATGCCTTAATTTTTGAGCTATAACACATAATCATATCTTCTTTCGTTTGGAAGATATGACATGAGCAGCTGGGGTGACGTCACTCCAGCTAACACACACTAAACGACTCATATTAACGAAGTTATTGTGGCAGCTAAAGTAAGACTGCGAACTTTGATTGCAGCTATTATGCCTTAAATATTGGCATAGGTAGAATTGTTCTATCACATATGAGGAAGCTGGAGTTATGTACATCTCTATTTCGGTTTTAAACCCTCGTATATTAATTCAGTTATTAGTAGTGTGAAATAATACGAAAGTTTACGAGTGGTGCGTACCAATTTCAATTCTAAATTAACATGCAACGTAATTAAGCGTATCCCTTTTAATCGGTTGCGGATTAGTTTGACTATGTCTTTAAATTTAATGCAGGTCTCGGTTTTAAGCCTACTCATATGACACATTGAGAGTTTTAATAACATTACACAGCAGGTACATAAGTCCAGCCCATCGATCGACACGCCACCCTAGTAGGTAATAATGTGACTAGCGAGTACGTACATTCCCAGTAATAGAACAAATCGGTAGGTCGTTACCGCAATCGGAACGGCTTAATAGTCTGCGTTAGACTAACGCACCATTTAAAAAGTCAACAGAAACTCGTTGAAAGTACTTTTCTTTCATTGTTTCCGGCCGTGCGGAGTGCCCTCAAGACTCAAGGAAATTGACAATGAAGGTAAAGTTTATCTTCCACCGTCAGCCGTTTGAGGGTCGAAGACGTGACCCGACCCCTTGATTCCATTACGGGCTCGCTGCGGCCGACAATAGAGAATTAAAAGGCGAATTTTTACAGAGCCAACGAGCCGCTTATTCAATCGAAAAATCAATATCGCTATTCTCTTAAATGAACTTATCGAAGTATTATTTTCTTGTTTTATATTACAGCATATTTTTTTTAACATCTCATTTCGATCCGAGAAACACAACTTGTGAATAACGTTTGTTTTGAAGTAGTTGGGTGAGTAACGTTAATGTTTATGAATCCCACTCTATATTTTGATAATATATTTTCAGGACATACGCCTCAGCGTGGGTATGTCCGTACTCACGACTATAGTTCCAACCACATCCACTGGATCCCAATCCAATGTTCACTAATCTCTTGACATTTTTACAGTCTTCATTTTACCAAATAACTTTTGAGGTAGGTATCTAGATAAGTCTCAAAGTTATTCAACAACCTGTAATTACTTGATTCAGAAAAATCCGTTTCAAATAAATTATACAAATTCACTATTTAATGTCGAGTCCGTGTGCCTACACACCTTTAATCTTTGCAATACGCTGGGCACCTAAGTACCTGCTTGAATGTGAATGGCGGTCGCGGGAATGTTCCATTTGCATAATTATTCCAAAGATTTTGCATACTTTTATAGCTGCTCTCCAGGTTATCGCTGCGATAAGTTACCGACATTACCGAAAAACTACAGACATAGGGAACCGGGATTTGCTAATATCAGGTGTATAATGGGGTAGTTCATTTAAATAGAATAAGCTAAAAGTAATTTTTTCTAATTCAATATTTTCAATGTATGATCATCATATAATTATCATTTAGTATATTAATCCGTTATTGCTAAATGTACCTCCTTTTTTTGGTAAACAGGAGTCAAGGGTTTTAAGAGCTAAAGCGCGGTCACTATCGGACTGCATAGAAAAGAAAGAGAAGCGCGATGACACAACCCTGGTAATTTATTGCAAAATATGAACCAATTATCTATTTACAAAAAATCTATTGTTTGGACTAAAAAATTAAAACACTAGTGCTTTAGTATGTTGCTTGTAGAATAATCTGACAAAAAATCAGAATGATTGTATGTTTATTAGTATGGTTTTTATTGTAAAAAGAATTTTTTTAGAAGTATTTTCATGATTTTTTCTATCGTAACAAATTACCTAGTTGTATTATGTTTTCAGCACACTATCTAACTAGTATATATCCTGAAGAATATCATATATTTTTATGATTTGGTTTACTGTAGTCGATCATATACTTACTTTTAGGCATTATAAAACTTGCGTTAGGGTTCTGTAATCCCCTTAAGTTGGAAAGCAGCGCATAGCAACCCGCCAGGGGTTAATACTGACGCACCTTTTGCTTCCGCATTATACTTAGTTGTGTCTAGCTGTAATACTGGACATAATAAATGTTATTCTATTGTATTTTAAATTTGTTACCAAATGGATCAAAAATTTATCAAATTTTTCTCAATCACAGCATTTTTCAGGAAATGATTACCTAAATGAAAAGTGTCTCATCATCGCCACAGATTTTCGCAAAATATTATCATGTGTCGGGTAATCCCTGGTATATTATTTTGATTCGCTGTTCTAAAGAACTGCGGGGTAAATGCGTAACACACTATCAGTAGCAATGGCTTTCATTTTGACAGTTCAACAACAATCATTGCGTTATTTATATTGTTGAGCAGACAAATTTCTCGAACATATGAAGTAGGTACAACATATTGGCATGTCCTTCAAAATCATTCAGATTTTGATTAATAGTGTTTTACGCAATAACGTTACTGGAATGTTTTGTAGGCAATATTTAATGGATCGAACTTTCCGCTCATTTTCATGACACTGGCGAAATATGTTTCATGTTGGTGCAGTCGCGGTCTCATTCTGAACGGCCAGTAATAAATTATTTCACGTCATTATGCTTATTAGCAACTGGCCATAAATATAACGCTTGTGCCCCAAATGACATGTGAGCGTTTGAATTTGGGTCACACCCTGCCGAACCTACAGATGTTGGGCGCTTCATGTGATTGTATTATTGCCTGCAATAAATATAAAGGGATAATTTTTTAGATCGAATTTACAAAGTCAAAGTTTAATAAGTAAGCCTATGAGATATGGAAAACAAACATTATCAACAATCATATTATATAAGTAAATAAACTCTATGTATAGTCCATTACGATACGTGTGACTTAAGTAGACCATCGGGCGGCGTGAAATTTTTTTGAAGTGAAAACTTCTAGCGCTTTGCGCATTTTTTGAGAGGAAAATACCATTGAACTCGCGCCACTGTTACCGTAAGCGACACCGTGCGTGTTTTGTTTACAAGACGAAAAAAAAATATCCGCTTCGGATGTGTTCGGCTGTCCTCGGGATGTACTCGGTTTTCATGTAAATCCGATATGTCAGTGAGTGATGGCAAAGTATTCTGTTTGTGTTTTGTTTTCACTTTTGTCAACACTGTTTTTTTATTTTTTTACAATTGATTGCCCTGAGTAAGGCTTGATATTTAACATCACGCTACAACCCTTGAGAACCGAGCAAGAAGAAAGAACGCCAAGCGAAAACGACGGGTCAGGAGCCGAAATTTCACGCAGACGAAGTCGCGAGCAGAAGCTAGTCACAGTAATAGTATTGTGTATTTTGTTCGCTTGGAGTTTTGTTCTATATTTCTGTAGCTTCAATGACACCTTTGAGTTTTTCACGGATCTTGATCTAGGTAGGTTTAAAATGTTATATTATTTTATAACATTTTAAATCGATATCCTAAATTGAATGATAAAAAAGATTATACGAATACAGGCAGGTTAAGGTGAAACTGAAAGATTGAATATATTTTCTTTATCAATTACACAATAATGGTAACTTTGGTAGCCAGGAGATCGACTCATATTGGGCCCAAAATCCAAAATGGCCGACCAACGAAATAAGTGTATTACACTGGTCGGGGAAGTTCTCCTTATAATTTTTTACTATTGCGCCGAATCTTTACGACCATTTCTTCAGCTGTTTTTTAAAGTTAAAAAATTTAGTTTTATATAAATCATTTCGCACTTCGGGTTTTGGGCCCAACTTTATATGAAACGTGTCTGGTCTAATTTAAAATATGGAAGATTTATAAATATTCCGTTATCTTATGTAATGGAAATCATATAAGTACAGAAAATTTATATTTTAATATGATGAAGCGAAACGATATCGATACCTTAAAAAGCCCGTCATTACCAAAAAGGTGATTTTAATAATATTAGGCCTTTACCTATGAAATTGGAGATTTGTATGAAAATTTTAAAATATAAAAATTTTGGTCATTATTTTATTTCAGCTAATCAAAGTACTGGCCCAAATTATCTATACAATTTTGCCATTTTGATAGCAGTTTTTTTATCCCTTTACTGTAGAACTCTGCCGGACGGGAGGCGATGAAGTCAGCGAAAGCGTTTTGTACTTACCCTCGGATGTTGAATTTTTTCCACTTCAAAAATTGCCTAAATATTGAAAAAAGTAGAAATCTGTTGGGGCAAGGTCCGGTGAGTACGGTGGGTGACGGAGAGCTTCCAGCTGTAACTCTTGTAGCTTTGATGGTCTGTCGTGAAGTATGAGCTCGCGTGTTGTCGTGGAGAAGCAATGGAGAAGAGCGATTGACCAGTCTTGGTTGTTGTTTTGACACTAACTCAAAGGCCCGCAGCAAGCTCAGCCGTAGCGTAGATTGAGTTGGATCCGCTTCCACTATCGTCTTCAATTCGTCGTTGTCGACAATGGTTACCGCCCGACCGCCAGGCTCGTTCTTCAACTCAAAATTTCCAGATTTAAAACGATTGAACCAATAATGGACCGTGTTTATGCAAGCAGTGTTAGGGCCCGTACACGTCGTTAATGTTTCGGGTTGTTTGCGCAGCGGTATTTCCACGTCGGAACTCATATTCGAAAATTATACGAATTTTCAGTTTATCCATGGCGCCAAAAACGGGTCGCTCCCGTCTGGTAACGCACCCGTTTTACCACAATTTCACAAAAACAAAAAACTATCTAAAAACAAATGACTGAATTTGAAATTTAATTAACACGGCTTTCGAATAAAATTTATTTGAATTTCGAATTGTGCGCCAATCCACAGATAATTAAATCTGAATATGCTGGTTATAGAATCTCCAAATAAAGACCTATTATTTATTTTGTAAACAAGCTTTTCATAAAATCGGCGATTTTCTGGAAATATAAATTTGCTAAAAGATATTTGTTTTTCATAATACTTTAAATTTAGTTAAAGAAACGCTAAGGGGTTTATTTATAAACGTTGATTTTTAAGTTCGGGAAAAAGTTCCTGGAAAGTTATTCAGAACCTTAAACTAAGACCTATGGTTAATAACACTACTTATAGAATCTACTTGTGAATTATTGTTAGTATGTAGGTACTAGTACTACAGAACAAGAAACCAGTACTGGTAAATCATGTCTCGTTATAATTGGGCATTTTGGGCAATGTAGAAACAGTCCACGACAAAGATGGACACTAATGGAATCAGCCTTCAGCCAGCGCGGGAAACAAGATCTGCTGATGGTAGGAGCTGCACGCGTTATAGGTATTAATACCATGGATTTCTTAGACTATGATTTTTCCAAAGCGGCAGATAACTTTATTCGAGGAATAATTTTGAATTTTTTACTTTTCTTCCTTATAAAATCTGTCAAACGTCAATTATATTCCACGAATAGCAAGTTATCTGTCGATTGCAAAAACAGCCCTTAGTAAACATGACTTTTATGCCTATATTTGAAGACAGAACCTTTCAGAAACTGCTCAGGTGATATGAACCGACACTTTGGCTTTTGAAGCGAACCGCATAAGACTGAAGGTTGTTCCTTCAGCGGCATGGTTACCACAAAGCGTCTGTCGTCCTTATGAGTGAAGCGTTTCATAAATTTCTGCTTTTCACAGGAGATAGGAATTGCTTGACTGCGATGGCATCTGATGCCAGGAAAGATGATAAGACTGAATGTCCACGTTTAAAAAATGACAAACGGGAGATGAAGAGTGTGACTTATGACGGGCAACCCAGTTTACTAACTACCCAACCCAGTTTTGATTCGTATAATTTGGACTAATTTTTACCCAAGTTGATAATGCCGTCAGCTATTATTAGGGTTCCGTACCCAAAGGGTAAAAACGGGACCCTATTACTAAGAATTCGCTGTCTGCCCATCCGTCTGTCTGTCACCAGGCTGTATCTCTAGAACCGCAATAGCTAAATAGTTGAAATTTTCACAAATTATGTATTTCTGTTGCCGCTATAACAACAAATACTAAAAACAAAATAAAATAAATATTTAAGGGGGCTCCCATACAACAAACGTGTATTTTTCGGCGTTTTTGCCTTGTGGTACGAAACCCTTCGTGTGCGAGTCCGACTCGCACTTGGCCAGTATTTATAGATATCTTAAGGCTGATTTTTCCAACGCTAGATAATTTCATCGGAGGAATAATTTTGAATTTTTGACAATTATTCTTCCATCCAATAATTACTGTCAGACGTCAAGTTCATTCCACTAATAAAAATTATCTGTCGATTGAAAAATCAGCCCTTAGTTGAATAAGAAATCCTTTATAAGATCACTCTTTTCTCAGCCTGTCACAAAGGTTTTGTGTATTGTGTCCACTGCCGGGATTAATACCACAGAGTACTTTTTGATAGACTGAATTAATACCTACCCGAAAAAATTAAAAAAAAAGGCTTTTCAGTCAGTAGGTTACTTATTTTCCCTGTTCTGTGCGAGTCTCGTCCAGGTCTTCCCCGCGATCTTCTGTAAGTCGTCCACCCACCTATTTGTCTGCCGACGCTCCTTCTACATTTTCTTGGCTATCATTCCATTAGATCTAAACGAACTATCTACTAAATAAAAATCTTATATATTCATTTATTCATTGACACACAACGCACGGATTATACCGCTGCGCTGTCTAGAAGCATGAAATTTTGCACATGAGTTTTGCAAAGTCGACCCCAACATAGTTGGGAAAAGGCTAGGCAGATGATGGGGTACTTATTTTCAAACTTAGAGTGCATTTTGAGCAGACTATGCTGTTTTCATGTCGGCTTTAGTAACAATCTCCTTTGGGATCTCAAGTCTCAACACGGCTGACATCCCCGGCCCCTAGACTTCTGAACAATATGGCAAACCATTTCAAGCTTAGTATTGTCGTAAATTGAATGTACAGCTTTGTGTAAAATGCATGTAGGTTAAACTACACTACTCAATAAAGTCTAGGGAACAAGCCACAAAATATTAAAAAATGTTGGTGAAACCTGTGTAAAAAAATTGTTCTAAATTATAAAAATTAAAACCAAAAAAAGCAAAAGAACTTTTAAACAAGGAGGGGAAACTTTACTTGCTCATGGCGTTTCGAAACGTAATAACTTTATAGATTACTGTCCATCATCGGTTTTTTCGTGCGAAAATTATTTTCGCTGCTTTCTTGTAACTTTTGCGACACTGAAGCGTTATGTCACGGCGTCATTTAACGCGGGAAGAGATGCTTAGGGCTGTGGGTACGCGGAAAGCAGGGTAAAGTCTACGTGAAACTGCCAATGCTGTTAACACTGATTATGTGCGTGTTACAGAGCTACAGGAGATGTTGCTGATTGCCACCGAGGAAGATTACTACTCAGAGACAAGACCGCTTCCTTCAAAATGCTGCGAGGAGGCAGCCTCAAATTACGGCTCGCTAGCAGGTAGGAAGACTCCAGTCTCAGCACCAATTGGTCATCAGTGACCAAACCGCCAGGAGAAGATTTCATGAAGTTGATCTTCACGCATGCAGACTGCCACGCATGCAGAGTTCCAGCTCAGCAAGGCCGTCGATTATTGTGTGCTAACGCAAATTTGCTTTGAACCGACAAAGAAGTAATTGTTTTTCGTTTTTGATTACGCTTTATTAAATTACGCTAATATTGATATAAGATAGGTTACATAAAAAGTTCATGAAAACTATTATTTCTTAAAGGCTAGCTTGTCTATTAGTTGTGTTATAAAATTTTGCCGGCCCATGCCTAAAAACATTGTAGGTACTTATTCATTCGTATAGCTCACCCAATAATTTTCACTTGATAAAGAAAAGTAAGGCTTCATCCAGTAGAAACCAGAACCATTGTTCCTTACTCAATGAAGACACTGGAAACGTATACCTACAATTTATTACTGTAGCCTGTCTACTCATCCGCTTTCATACAAAAGTAGGCACAGCCATACAACTGACGCTCTTTCACATGCAAATAAGGTATGGAACCGCGGGGATGTAGAGTGTAGACCGGAGGATCTCACACGCCCCTAAAGGGGCGACATGGAACACGTTTTAAATATCAAATACGATTTGATTCTGTTAAATGTTTGAATCGAATCAAACTGACGGCGATGTCTGATGATTTTTTTAATACATCTTGTTAAATTGAATTGTTAATGTCTAATTGCAATTTTTTTTAATTTACTTCTTGATACTCTTAACAGAACTCTTTGTTACTTCGTATTTATAACTTCTCAATGGTAAGAAATAATAGTACATTATGATACATGTGTGCTATGTTGATCATTATGCACGAGGCGATATTATCGCGCGAGCATATCACCGTGAGCGCTGTCAAAAATGACAGTGTGTGTATGAGGTTGTGTCAGTGTGTGTTTTGTTTTGAGTTGCATCATCTTTAAATTAAACTAACGTGGCATTTTTGAAATTGTGCTTCTGGCTGACAGTCGCCACCTAACCAAAGAAGAAGAACTGAAGAAGAAATGTGGTGTTTATACAAAGAAATACTGTAATAATATCTTTTTTACGCGCTCACATGACAGTGCTAAGCACTGTCATGCCAGCTCTCAGCAGTCTTATTAGTAATATCTAATGATGCATGGACGTAATATTACGTCCATGGAGATGATGTGAGCGCTGTGATGTGAGCGATTATAGCTAATTCGGAAAGCGCCCAAAGAGACTTCATGCCGAAAGAAAAAATCCGCGGGCTATATTTTTTTTTTTTTTAAATAGTCTGTATTGTCCTTGGTCGCAAAATGAACTCGCAGGGGACCACAGACAATTTAAGGTGAATGCGCAGTGGTAGACCGCGAAATTCTTAGGTTTTTTGCAATTTTCAGGTTTGTGTTTATTATATTTTTTCTATAGGCTGTATCGGTTTTGTCTGTGCCATAGATTAATATATTTAAAATGAGTCAATGTTGCGCGCGCATCGCTAGTGCTGGCTAGCACGGCGCGCGGGAAAACAAAACCAGCGCGCCATTTTCCATACAAGTTAATATTTAACAATACAAGTCTGTTTTTTTTCCTCGCAAGTGTGTTGAAAAACGTCGTATGAAACGCGTGTGCATTAATCAATATACACTCGGCTTTCTTATCGCTCTCGCCTGCGGCTCGCGCGATAATATCGCCTCGTGCATAATGATCAACATAGCACACATGTATCATAATGTACTATTATTAACAATCGGAACGGTATTTTATTAGTCCTCCAGACCATATTTCGGCCATGGCGGCCAATCTCAACAGAGACTAACCTTCGGTGCAGGAGATATTATAGTGCACAAGTGGGTACGCAGACACAGGTGCACTCACTCTTCGTGCACTCTCATAGTCTGATGGGACGGCAATCCGACACGACCGGGGAGAGATCAGGCGCAGGACCCTTTCCGAGGCACGGAGATATCACACCGCCAACGTCCAAATTCCGGACTGTTACTAAGAAATCACTAATGGAAAAACCCATTACCATTTTGCCCTACCTGGGAATCGGAACAGCAGTTGCGGTTTGCGACCACAAGACCAACGGGGCAGTTCAAGATCCATTTATCCATTATAGGAAATCATAAATAACTGAAAATGTATCTACCGGACTGAAACACATTGTTATAAACTCCAACCTGAAAGAAGCGGCTAAAATTCCTAACGAAAAATAAATCTTCTAAAATTTATTATTCAGAACAATTTTCCTGTAAAATTATGTAATACCGTAACATTTTGAAAAATCTTTTTAAAATATACGCAAGAAAGAAAAAACCATTCCATCGATCAAATTAATTATGTTACAGGATACTTTCTTTGAGGAAGTTGTAATACTTATCTAATTAAGATCATTAAAGGGAAGTATGCTGAGACGGATAAATTGTCTGGAAAACTTCTAAATAAAATTTATTCATATAATAAAATCGTAGCGAAGTCAAAACTCTACATTGAGTTTTTTTTTTTTTTAAGTTATTTTTGCGATGTCTGGGAACGATTCTAATGCCGAAAATTTTATTATTGTCTGTTTTTTCTGAATGTATATTCCAGCATCACGCAAAAACTACCAAAAATATTTTGTTATTAATCGGTGTGATATTTAATAATACGTTTATTAGTAAGGGGCTTAGTGTAATAACGTTAATAGCATCTATGACTTCGTTGGTATGGTACATAATACAATCGACAGCATGACTATTTTGGCCTTTTTTGCGCTTTAGGTCATGAAGTCGCCTTAATGTAATCACGCTGTTTCTTTATGGAGCTAAGCAGTCAATATACAGGGTGGAATTATGAGATGGGACGGATAAGGGCAGGTAGGTACAGTCAACAGCAAAAGTAGAAGTGATTCAAAAGTATTCTACGTAGTAAGTATTCTAAGTAGTAGTACTTCGACGCCACACAGTTCTGACGCGAACTCCGTTCATTAGTATTGAATTTCTGATTTGGATCATCTACTTTTGCTGTTGACTGTACATTAATGTAGTATTGTAATGTAATTAGTATATCGTGGTGTCTTATGACTTCCACGCGAACGAACTTGCGAGCAGAAACAAGTAATTGACTTAAAAAAGTTTTAAAATAAACTCAATATATCGTCGGTTAAATAGAAAAATGACGTAACTCAGAAAGTACAAATTTTACAGTACAAGCGTTTGAAGTTTTCAATTTCATTAAAATTCTTTTTTCTATAAAAGTGAAATTAAAAGCACGCTTGTACTGTAAAATTTGTACTTTCTGAGTTACGTCATTTTTCTATTTAACCGACGATATATTGTTCTTATAACTTAAAACTGTTCTACTTGAACTATTTGTTAAATATTCAAATGAAACAATGTTTCTAATTTCTGAGAAGTTAACTATAGGTTCGTGTTATTCGTACTTAATTAAGTTGAAATTATAATAAACAAGGGTTCGACCGCGGCTTTTTGTCTTTATAGGTATTCGTGGAAATGTTGAAAACAGGTGGATTTGAAAAGGGTATTGAAATGACTTGGGTGGACATATTGTCTTTGTACTTTTGGGAGGCTTGTGGCTAAGTAATAACAGCCGCAAGGGTCGATCGATCAGGTTAAGCTACGCTTGCCGCGGTTGTTCCGTAGATACCTAGGTGACCATCTTTATATATGAAGTCCCGTGCCTCGGAAAGCACGTTAAGCCGTTGGTTCCGGCTACACTCCGAACGTAGTTCCGGCTGTACATTCGTGGATCTTTGGCAGTCGTTACGGGTCGTCAGAAACCCAAAAGTTTTACAAACAGTATTACCACGGGGTATCGTATTGCCCAGTAACTGGGTTGTGGAGGTCAGATAAGCAGTCACTTCGTGTAAAATACTGGTATTCGGCTGCATCCGGTTAGACTGGAAGGTGACGCCAACATAGTTGGGAAAAGGCTATATAGGCAGTAGATTGTCTTTGTACTTACATTGATCAAAAAGTATTGTACCGGCTTGTCTATGTGCATGCATAAACTCATGCCTTTTCCCACTACTGTAGGCAGAAACTACAGAACGCCACCTGCTACGATCCTTACAAACCTACTTCCTCTCCTCTCCTCTCTTATGTTCCCAGTGCTAGCACGCAGGTCTCTTTATGAGAAGGAGTTCTTATCTAAGATTCCTAGAGCTTTGTCACATTTCTATCGGCACATGGTGGGTTCGAAATCGATAGCGCTCTGCCATAGATTGGTTTCGTTATAAGGTCTCGGCTCAAAATCAGAAATCCGACGTACAGCCAGTACCAATAATAAATAGAAACTGTTACAGACGAATGTATCCAGGGAGAAAACAAAAAAAAAACATTACGCCTTTTTAAACGTTTTCATTGCTAAAAACCAAGTATTCATGAGTGTTTTTGTGATCCGTATTTATTTGTTGAACCATTTGTGGATCATATTATCATTCCGGCTACAAGCGTTAAAAACCACAAACCAAAACCCATTTGATTTGTTTTATGTAATCACTGATTTTAAAGAATGACGAACGATTTTACTGGCTCTATTCGAGCACTTTGCTTAATAAGCATATTGATACACTATTTTATCGATATAGCGGGTCATATCATACCTACGAGTACACTACACCTTCGAAACCTAAAAGCAGCGATCACTTTAGCTCTCTTGTATAAAACCTAGCCCCTTATTGGAAAGATGGCTTGTATACCCAACATCAACAATACGGCAAGAAAACAGGTATTAACAACAAAGAACAAGAAGTAAGCATGTTAGTACACCATTTTCAGCCACTTAAGTAACAAAGTTACGTAATGCAAGTCAATTTGTTCAATAAAAAGTTTACGATCTACACTCTCATAGCAGAAAATTATAATTGTTCAAATAAACATTTAACAGGACTCTGTAAACAAGAGCAGAATGAATAAAACGTAAACTATTAGCAAAAAGGAAAGCCGCATGGTAGCATGACAAAGTTCATTTGCCAAAAGTTAAATTAAATTTAAAAGGATACATAAAACCTAACGTAGGACATATCACGAGTTGGGAAACTCAATAACAACTTGTGTAAAGCCAACATTGCAATTAATTGATTTCGTAAACTTGTTTTATTTAATTGGTCTCGAGCGGCTGCGTCCCAAGTTTTTATTGACTGACATGCCATTCCAATTTTGATCGAGTTCTAACTTTAAATGAATCAAGATTCGCTTTTTAGGGCCAATCCCCGTAATTGAAAACGTTCAAAATCTAGTCGCAATCTCATCTCAGCGACCATCAATATCAAAAACTTGTCAAAAAATTTAGAGGTATTTTTCACCCATTGAGACTGAGATCCGAAGAAGATAAAGCGAAAGAGTTTCTTAGTTTTTTTGTTAGTTTGATCTAATCTCTGGAACTACCAGTCGGATTAGAAAAAATATTTTGCATTTGATAGCCCAATTCTTGAATAAAACTATTTAACATCACGCTAGGACCCTTATGAGCCGAGCAAAAAGAAAAGTAAGGAAGAACGATTAGCGAAAACGAAGTAATAGCGCGGGATGGCGATGAGAGAGTAATAGGGCAAGCGATGCGATGCGACGCGGTGGGACGGGGGATCTAGAAATTTCACGCCGACGAAGTCGCGGGCAGAAGCTAGTATTTATATATAATTTGGAACATTATTTTTTTTAGTTTGCTACTAACAAATAAAGTCGGGAAATTAATTGATTATTATAAAATGGACTACCAACTTAAATTACCCGTAGGTATACTTAAATCACAACTGTCATTCTTTTTAACCGACTTCAAAAAGGAGGAGGTTCTCAATTCGTCGGAACCTTTTTTTTTTTTTTTTAGTATGTTCCCCGATTACTCGAAGATGGCTGATGGACCGATTTCAAAAAATATTTTTTTGTTTGAAAGGGTATACTTTCCAGGTGGTCCCGTTGTCATCAGGTCAGGATCTGATGATAGGATCCTGGAGAAATCGAAGGAACTCTTCAAATATTATAGGCACACCTATAGCGATTTGGGTATTTTTTATAGTAACTCGTGCATTTGCTCTCGAAAAGCACTATTTGGTGAAGTGGAACTGATGATGAAGACCACAGATGGCCACCGGAACTACTCAATAATAAGTATTTCATGGGTTGCGATTCGATTACTTTATTATGGTTGCTAAGCAAGTTATGCTCATCACAATGCGAATGGTGAAATGGAGCTGATGATGAAATACCAGGAGAACTCTCAACAATGAATTTCCCTGCATCGGGAAAAGGCAATATTTTGGTAAAGGCGATGAGCAAGTTGACATTAGGCTATTGTAACTTAGATAAATTATAAACAGACCCACTAAAAAGCGGGAAATAAAAACTTTTTAACAAAAAAGAAAAACCGACTTCCAAAAAAAACACTACAAAGTGAAAAATAACTTTAATTTCGGAAGTCGGTGGCAAAAAACTAAAATACAGATCCAAAGACACCGACTTCCGAAATTAAAGTTATTTTTCACTTTGTAGTGTTTTTTTTGGAAGTCGGTTTTTTTCAGTATAACATTTATTTAGATCAGCTGCGCCCCGCGGTCTCACCCGCATAAGTGTCGATCCCGTGGGAATGTCGGGATAAAAACTATCCTATGTCCTTTCCCGGGACTCAAACTATCTCTATATCAAATTTCATCTAAATCGGTTCAGCGGTTTAAGCGTGAATAGGTAACAGACAGACACACTTTTGCATTTATTATATTAGTACCTATGGATTCAAATAATATGTAAGTAAATAACAATTAATACCTAATTAATTAATAAAAATAATAAAATTATATCCTAACACTATTCACAAACTAAAATATAGCGTCGAAAAATTCATCCGCATCGCTGTCGACTGGTAATTTACGCAAGAGACTGGCGGCATTACCACGTTGTATGGCAATGCTTAGCCTCTGGCCAAGGTAAAAGCCAGCCCTTGGGTCACGGGAAGTGTCAACCAGTCTTTTCGAAATTTCCTTAAAAAGACCATGAGCACTCGGACCCCAGGGCCCGAGGGTTTCATCCCCAAAAGTCTCGAAAATTTAATAAGTTACTCCGCCGCTTGAGGTTTTCCGCAGCAGTAGCAACAGTACAGCACGCCGAGCCTGGAAGATGGGATGGCGCAAGAGTATCGACACGTTGCATCCCACACTAAAGGCAGAACAAAGTGCTTTTGTTCGACGACGGCAGTGCATGAAGCCTGACTCTCATTTACCCACAGCCAGCAGGTGTACTGTACGCGCTCCGCAGTAGTAGCAGACGTGTTAAGTAAATTGTCCTGTACTACTCTGCAGAGCGGCTCATCCCACCATGTCTGGAATCTAAATGGATTATCGGGTAGATCTGAGTTCGGGCAAGCGAGTCTCCAGGCATCCATAGCTTCGGTGAAGCACGGCACATCAAAATGAATCAGTGTAGGCTATGATTTTCCTGATTAATATATCAGTGCCGTGAACCGAGGATATGAAAGCCGGTAAACTAATACTAGAAATTTTGCGGACGCCGAGGCCTCCCATACGAATGGGAAGAGTAGCTTGTGCCCAAGCTCCATTGCCACATTTAAAATCGAAGTTAATGTGTGCCGGATAATTTGGTCCATTCGGTCTAAAAGGTGAATGTGATTCCATAAATGTGATGATCTCAGCATCGAGTATCTCATGCTGGAGTCCACCTGCCGCGCGTCCTATCCTTGTTTTATAATCTCTGCCTTTGTCACGGTTACCTACCAGAGGAACTTATTAAAACAGGTAGTTCCAATTATTAAGAATAGAACTGGGGACATCTCGCATAAGAGTAACTGTTGTCCCATTTCTCTTGCGACCATAATGGCCAAGGTGCTGAACAGCCTGCTTTTCTTATCAAACACATAAAACTGCACGGTCCGGTTTCAGAAGTGGGCTTTCGACTGAAAGTGCCCTATATTATTATTATTATAAATGGGAAGCGCGAAGCAAATAAGTTAATTTAGGGCCGAAACAGCAGTAACGAATAACGATTTGTCTGTTGTATGAAATAGACTTTGACGGTTTATGATGTAATGTGTCAATTTTATAAACCATGTTTTTCCCTGACTGTGCCTACTAGTGGAAAACAATTTACAGAAGTTATTCATTGTTCTTAATTAATAAACAATAAACATATTAAAATTAATTGCTGTTTACAGACTTCAAAGACGGAGCCTGCTAATATTTGTAAGTTATATCAAATAAATTACAGCCTGTTGATTCGGCTCTCAAATCAAATTACGTTTATTTAATTGAACACTTCTCAGTTAACGACATCGGCGATTCCGTTCGTAGAAACGTATCAATTTAAAAAGTTTAAGGTTTGTAAGGTCGTGTTTTATCGGCAAACTCTATTTATCAGCAAGGTCAAGCTCATCGTTATAGTTTTCACATACACACACAGTCTAACTATGCACTCATTAACAAACCTTTAAAATCATAAGTTTCACAAAAAAAGAGAAGGGAACTTTATCTGTTCTATGCTTTGGCATTATACTTGAAAATACTAGTTTTTTTCAATGATTCGCTACCTTAGACTGGCTTTCCAGCACAGCAGTGCGAGGAAGTGGCAAAAAGAATTGCTCCATTGCTCCATATTCAATATAGGATATTTTCCCGTTCACCACTTGTCTTCCACGCACAGAAAACTGTACAACGAAAAAGTATCGTAAATAATTTTCCATCCTAAAATTGATAAAAAAATATTTACGATACCTTTTCGTTCCTATATTTTTACTGTCAAAAAAATTTGAACTTAGCATCGCAATTTGCTACAGGTACAGCTGTAGCACGTATTCACTGTTGTCCTTACAGTTACTTCAATATGCAGCTAATGAGCTGGTCACAGTGTGATGTAATCTGTGTCCGACGTACACACACACACACACACAGCTACAGATCGTTAACAGCCGGCCGCTAACTGTGAGTACTGTGACCCATATCTGGCCGGCGCATAACAGACGTGATAAGCCATGAGTTGTTACTTCAAACTTATGACTTACTTCGTGCTTGATGCAAAATCTAACTTTTGCCCACATACACGTAGGTACTGCGGGAATATTGTATATTACGTAGAATTAAAAATTGAAGCAAGAAAAAAATGAGAGTAGATTTATAGCGTTAACGGCCTACGGCATTTCATACAAACTTTCCAGCTCTTGTTTTTCGAAATGAATGAACCGATTTTAATGAAACTTCATACGCATAAGCAGGATACAAAGGTCTAAAAAGTTACTTAAGAACATTTTATTTCCATCAATAAACAACCTATATTCCCACTGCTGGGACACAGGCCTCCTCTTGGTGAGAGAGTCAAATATTCAACTAGCCTTAAAACAATAATGTAGGCAGGCAGATGTATTTATCTATGAAAATACAAGCCCGTTGCGAAAATGAAGTCACTAAAGCTAAATTCTAAGACCAAATACTTAACAAGGAAAGAATTAGTCATAAAAAATACTGCTAATGACAAAAGAACAGCGCTAACGAATACGATTCTCTAGTGCTGGACTGCCTGAGGCGGCCATATTTGTTCTTCTATTTTTCCGAATAGTATCTACGTGTGAGCAGCACGAAGACTTTTTAAAAGGAAACTTTGTAATACGTGGAAAATGAACATAATTAAAAGGTACAATATTATTTTATCTTGCAGGAAAATAATAGGTACTTAAGTCATCATCTGCCTACCCCTTTCCCAGCTATGTTGGGGTCAGCTTCCAGTCTAACCGGATACAGCTGAATACCAGTATTTTACATGGAGCGACTGCCTATCTGACCTCCACAACCCAGTTACTGGGAAATACCATTCCTCTTGGTAAGACTGGTTGTCAGACTTTCGGGCTTATGACTACCGGTAACGACTGTCAAAGATCCATGAATGACAGCCGGGACGTCCAACGGTTTAACGTGCTTTCCAAGGCACGGAGGGGTTTCAGTACGTAAAGATGGTCACCCATCCACAGACCAACCGCGGCAAGCATAGCTTAACCTGACCGATCGACCTGTGCGGCTGTTATTATTTAGTCATAGGCACTTACCTAAGTGATTTATTTAAACCATTTTTTTTCCAATGCCTTGTACATTTTTCTAAACCGTGTGCCCGTTAGGATTAAAATGACGACATTTCATACAAACTGTCATACCCTATTTAACCCAAAGGGGTGGAACTCTTGTGCAAAAGGACATCAAGTGTCGAACATTTTATACCTAAAAATAAAATTAAAGTGCTCTTTTCTTATGGGAAATAACATCTTGAGCATTTTTTACTCTTACAACGAAAGTCCACAATTAACCCCGGCTGCTATTTGAGATTGAAAATGCCAAAAATCATATTTTTAAGTGTTTTAAACATAACATTTAAAAAATACCAACTTTTAATTGAGTATAACATACCGAACATGTTTTAACTATTACAACATAGATCTATAATTAATCCCCAGGCTGCTATTTGAGTTGAAAGAATAAAAAAACATATTTTTGTACCTTTTTTAAAGACGCAAACAGTTATTGTTTCGCCGGTTTTCAGAGTGGCAATTCTCGTAATTTTAAGAACGTTCACAGTCAGATCTCAGTCTGAATCTGTCAAAAATACCTCTAATTTCCCTACATTTTGATAACTTTTTGACATTTGTATGTCGCCGAGATGAGATTGCGACTAGATTTTGAACATTTTAAATTACGAGAATTGGCCTTCAGGTAGGTACCTATTTTCTGGCCGGCACTTTAATTTTTGGGTAAGAAATTAACGATGTCCTTTCATGTTTCTAGACCCAACAGTTTAAACAGTGCGTTGTATGTCAGTGAATGAATGATATAAAATGAGAAGATTTTAAACCATAGGTTATTGGTTTTTTTTTTCTCCGTCTTCCTGGTTCTACGAGTATTTCTTATTTGCTCGTAACTGCTCGATACGAATAGGGTCTCCATTCGAGTCCGAAACCGGCGGCCTTAGTGTGAGTTTTTTCGACTAACGTAAACTCACGTTCGATTGCGAGCACGATAGAATTTTGTAGTCTGATGGTCACTGAGAAACCTAATTTCCCATACACAATTCTATCGTGCTCGCAATCGAACGTGAGTTTACGTGAGTGAAAAAACTCACACTAAGGCCACAGTCGTGCACTGTCAAATCTCAATCAACGAACGATACATAGGTACAGTCAACAGCAAAAGTAGATGATCAAAATCAGAAATTCAATACTAATGAACGGAGTTCGCGTCAGAACTGTGTGACGTTGAAGTTATTCAAAAGTATGTGATTGTAAATTATACCAAACATTTACTTCTAGTACAGCTGCCATATATTCGTGATCAGTTTTGACTCCTATTGAATTTCTGATTTTGATCATCTACTTTTGCTGTTGACTGTACACGAGTAAAGACATGCGCCTCCCCATCCCAATTTTCGTTGTAACCCTCGGTAATAAATAATCTTGCTCCCATACAGAGTGGCAACAATGTAAGCGGTCATGTTAAATGTTGAACATTTATGTTCAGACACTACAGTGCAACGTGCAACGTTCGTGTTCAGTGACAGGTGGCATCGGTAACACGTTCTCAGTACACCATCACTATTTATTATTAAAGGATAAGGTTTCATTACGTCACGATACAGTTTGTAACTAGTTAGACACCTGAAATACCTAGAAATCTCAAATATAATATGTATTTACCTTATATAACATAACATCACGCTTGTATTCTACGAAGGGTCGTCAGTTATGTTTAAGTCCCATGTAATAGGGGGCGAGCCTATTGCCATCAACCGGTCACAAATCCAGACTCTGGCAGCTACTGAGAAATTCCAGATGGAAAAACTTATTAACACCTTGCCCGATCCGGGAATCGAACCCAGGACCTCACATTCAGTGGTTTCGCTACAGCCACGAGACCAACGAGACAGTTTATGTGTATAAAATAGGTTGCATTTAAATTCATAGGCAATCTTTCAGGAACTAAAAGTAATCATGACCATGTACAACTTTCGTATCAGATAGCGAAATCAAGCATCTGTTTCATGAATACATTTTCATTTGCGAATGATTATAAGTCAGCCTGTCATAGATAAGTAAAAGTTTTCTGATGAAGATACAAGGATCCGTCTGTCAGAAACTGATCGTCATTTGTTAAAGTTTGCAGTACCTGTATAACTTGTCAAAGCTCAGAAACCTCGGTATGCAACTTTTTGCAATGCATCCTTTTTTAGAGCAGCGCTCTGTGTAACTAGAAAATATAGGTACGGTGAAAACTGACTTTCGCATTCCAGCGAATGAACCGTGGTTTTTTTTATTGAGATTTGTGACTAGCTGCCTAACTAGACTCATGGAAGGATAGAATAAATATGGAGATATGCTTCAGAAACGCTACATTAGTAATTACCTGAGACTAGAGATGCCGCCAATGCATTCCATCAGTTTCTATGACATAAATCTTTTACGGTTCAAGCAGTACGTACGGTTATGACTTGCCCGTATCGTTAAAAGGCGTGCTCAATCAATGTCCACTTTTAAAATTATGATCAACTAGCTGCGCCCCGCGGTTTCACACTCGTAAATGTCGATCCCGTGTGAATATCGGGATAAAAAGTAGCCTATATGCTAATCCAGGGTGTCAGCTACCTCTATACAAAATTTTATCAAAATTGGTCCTGCCGTTTGTGCGTGAAGAAGTAACAAACATATAAACACACACACACACACTCACAAATTTACGCCTTTATAATATTAAGTGTGAAAAGCATTTCCCCTCTCCATATACATCAACATCATATTTTCTTTGCTCCTGATTCATGTTTATTATTATATGTACTTATATATATTTATTAAGATTAGTTTATACTTTATGTATATAGGTACATACTTAAAGTATATTTTAAAAAAAACTTAAATAATATTATAATAAATAAATACTTATTGTATTATGTAATACAGTATTTGTCTGTCCTTCCCTTTTTTAATTCATCCAAAGGTTGTCTGTATAAGATCGCTATTCGCGATAAGGACGCCCCATTGTGTGACCCGTTTTTTTTTAACTGTAATACACGTACCATTATACCTCCTTACACATTATTATAATATCCATCAATCCACATCAATCAAGAACCCTTCAACCTACAATTTGTGAATAACACTAGTTACTTAGACAAAGTAATTTTACCAATTATAGAGCCACATTCCAATAATTTAGTTGTTGTTGTTTTACGACACAAAAACTACAATCTAAACAACATGTCGTGTGTACACGTTTACAGCCGTCACGCAATATTGCCCGGTCGATTGTACCCTTGCAACTACCACTTTTACATGGCTATATTTTTTTTTATAAGTATAGTACAAAATTATAAGAACTCCATTACAAATTAAAGAGGGGCTCGCGACTAAGTAACAACAGCCGCACGTGTTGATCGATCAGGTTAAGCTACGCTTGGCGTGGTTGGTCCGTGGATGGGTGACCAGTGACCATCTTTACATATCAAGACCCCTCCGTGCTTCGGAAGGCACGTTAAGCTGTTGGTCCCGGTTGTCATTCGTATTAGATCTTCGGCACTCATTACGGGTCTTCAAAAGCCCAAAAGTCTAACCACCAGTCTTACTAAGGGGTATCATATTACCCAGTAACTGGGTTGTGGATGTGAGACAGGCAGTCGCTTCATTTAAAATACCAGTATTCGGGTGCATCCGAATAGATTGGAAGCTGACCTCAATATAGTTGGGAAAAGGCTAGGCAGATTATGATGCCATGACAAATTAAAGTCACAATTAGATAAGTATTTGTTGAACAATTATTATTAACGTCTAAAGTGATATATTGATATCCCAATACATGAGAAGCGTACAAAAGCATCATTATCGAATACCCAAAACTGTGCTATGAAGGAATAGCGATAGGTTTGCAGTCTTATGAGCCTTGAGCTTCAACAGAGCCTCTTCGAGACAACGCCCAGCGCACCTACACTGGACGATTTATTCCGGTCTGATCCCCTAAACCCCCCCCCTCCTCCCCGCCTCCTCGATCCCAAGTTCGTCTTCTGTTTTAATCTCTGTCTTATCCACATTATGTAAGTTTACTCTTTTTGACAGGTAAGTACAGTCAAGAGAAAATAAAAGTTTCATGATTTACAAAATTAAATAAAGATTTTTTTTTATGTCTCATGGCAGATATATAATTCTGCTACTAACTTACCTCCTCACAAAAGTCTGATCTACTTAGGTATATGAACTATTCTTGTATAGCTTTGACATGAAAGAACGAGATGAGAATGAATGAATCACGTTGTTAATAAGATGATTTTTTTAATTTGTATAGAACACAATATTTCAAAGACTTCATGCTCTTCAGGAGAACCTGTGAACAAGAAATCATATCTACCAGCTGTAGTTGCTTATACCTAACGGTAACACATATTCGACTTCGTCAGTGTTTCATTTACTTGAAAACCAGTCCTATCCTTCCATCATTCATTTGACACGCGGTTTCAAAGAGTGTTCGTGCAAAATTTCGATCGAAATCCATTAATTCTTTGAAGCCTCCCAAACAACGGAATCCCCGCTGCACTTTTGCGATTGATACTGCAGGTATGGACGGTATGATACGTTTCATTACTTTCCACCAAAAATATTCCTATGAAAAAGCAATTAAAATATGCGTAAACAAAAAAATCTACTACTTCTGTGCGTTTTATACCACATCAAATGCAATACCTAAGCGATAAACCAACTAAACTATAATGTTAGCCAAAAAATATGACAAAGAAAAAAACTGAAAATATTATCTACTAAAAGTCAGAAAATCTTCCACAAAAGACTTTCAAAACGACACCTCCAGATACTAAACATAAGAATATTTCACTTAAATTTTATCAGGAAGCAAACTATTTTATCTGCCGTAGCCGAGGCGAATCTTCCGATTCAGCGCGGTATTATTTAATAGGCAGTCGGCTGGCAACATTCCAAATTGAATAACAAAGTGGCGATTAGGGGACAATACAAAAAAAAAGGGAAAAGACGCCAAGAGGCCGACGCTCAGTTCGTTATCGATGGTTTCATAAAAGATAATGACGATTCCAGTTACAGATTTCCTTTGTTTAAATGCGTTCTAGGCATAGGGAAAGTGATTGTTGGTTTAGTCGTTAAGCTTTTTATATGAGTTTTGCATTTGCTAGCGCAAATATTGCAAGAAAATATTATAATGTTTACATGGTTATAATAATTATATTTCTTGTGTTCCATAATAATCGTACAAACAATGTGACCTCCATAATATAGGTACATTTAGCTGCACGTCTGTGGTTACAGTTACACGTGGTAATAGCGAAACACACTATCAGTTCTTAGCAATGGATTTCATTAACATTAATTGCGTTATTACGTTGTTGAGCAGACAAATTTTTCGAACATAATTATAAATGGATTAGCAATATCCTTCAAAATGATTCAGATTTTGATTGAAATTGTGCTACGCAATTTGGGTGGTGCACGGAGTTTCAATAGCTAGCTTTCACTGGTTTTATAACCCCTGACGGGCAGCCTACTGTACCGAGGCACTTGAAGACATTAAATAAGAAGATGGGACTCAATCTCGTAATTAAATCGAGCCCTTGACTTGATTTGTTAAATATTTTCCGTATTGAATCACAATACCAATGAAGTCTCTTGACATCGAAAACGTTCAGCTCAGCTTTCCGTGAATAAGCAATTTCATTACTTCTTGTGATCTAACTACCTTGTGATCCCGAGCCTTAATTGCGTATTTAAGTCAAGCGTTCAAATTTGACGGTATGGAATGTCTTGAACTGAGGAATCATTTAAGTTAAGGGTAGGTAATACTAGTAGATGGAATTTAAAGAATATGCAGAAACAGAAAACAAAACGGGTTACTTTTAACCTCATTGGCCATTTTATTGAAACTCTTTAGGCATCCCATATTCAAAAAAGACAAACAAAGCCCTTTGTGGAATTTGCTGTTCAGTTTCACAAAGAATTTGTTCCAGTTAAACTGTCGTTATTATTATTGTTTTCAGCGAAATTCTGAGAACAACGTTTACTAAGCAACATTAAATTTTCAAAGTGCATAGTCCGACTGGTAGCCCTTCAAGTAGATACCCTTGTCTCAGCGAAGCACGTCTGAAATATTCACGTAATAGACTACTATTACTCCTGTTCCTGTTTTGTTAATATCGTGGGCAACTTCCTTAAAAGGAAAGGAAAAGTATGGAGAGCTAGTATCAAACTCACAGAGAAATATCAGTCTTTATTAGTGTGTAATATCATTAGTATCACTCATCAGTGAATAATAAGGTATCATTTAATGATAAAATTATGCACGTGATCCGCATTTAATTAAACACGAATTTTACGAAACAAATATGTACTTTGTTTTCATTATAATTTTTTAATAAAGTACGCACAAACCTGTGACGCTGCAAACAATTTTACGAATGAAATACCAGTTCTGTTGAACAATATTCTCCAATTGTGGAGTGAAATATTAAAGCCAAGGAATTCAATTTGCCACAGCACAAAAAAGTTTATTATCTCCGAATTAAAGTGCATTCATTTCTATTGACTTCATCTGATGCTGTGGACCGCTGCTCTGAACCAATCCAATTTGCTTTTATCCTTTCCCTACATAAAACTACTTTTATTTAAAGCCACCGGCACCATTAACATACAAGTCGCAATGGTTCTATCTATCTATATTGTGACTTGTATATTACCTATATTTAATTTACCTACAAGTATTTTAAGTAAATGATATAGAGTTCATTATATTATTTATTACACATTAATATTACCAAAGTACTTTTTTATGAACTATTTCAGTCTAAAATCGCTAACCTCGTGCAGTCGTCAGTGTTTACAAAACTCTCGGATATTAGTCTGTGGTGTACGGCATGAGAGTCTATTTTTGTTTGCATGTGTACACAGTCGCGTGTTGAAATATGCCAACCCCTCCAATTAAGGGGCAGGCAAAGTGCGAGGAGTGGTACGTAAGCAGGTCGGGGCGATATCATAACGTTTACACACAACTTTTAAACGAGACTGCCGCGAGGTTTATGAAGCTTTTCGTTGCAGAACGCACGCGATACATTCTGCATCGATGCACTCTCGGTACGCCCCAAAAATTTTGTAGTAAGAAAAAGAGTATGGTCGTAAAAAATCCTGCTTCAGGATTTCATACCAGTTTTTCGACGTGTGGACTTTTCCATATACCGTGACAAACTTTCCGGTCCAAAACTACTTCATAAAAGTTACTTAACTATTTTCGCGACGAGACGTTACTTAACCTCTTATTTCTGAACGTTACCAAAAAACTACGCCATTTTTGAGACGCGGCTTCAAACTTTTTCAACCACAGTGCCCCGTTTATGAAACGCCACAGAGTCAGAATATAGTGTCTGTCAAGAACAATCGTGAAGTAAGTTTTGCTGGGTATCATAACACAAGTATACGGTCAGAGATATCTCTATCTTGATTCGCGGATTACGTGCAATTAGCAGATAAATAAACGAGTCCATTAGCTTTAGAACAGTGGACCGTAATTACTCGGGCGAGGTTTCTGTTAGATTCACGGAATGCCAGATTAGGGGTAATTAAGTCTTGTGGGAGTGCAACCCAGCGACGACCATTATATGGGATAATGAGGTGTCCAGTCAGCCGGCTCTTGTAATATGTAAATTGAATTTTCTATGCCCTCCCGAAAGGCCGACTAGTTTTAAACGAGTTAGACAGACAGTTCGAGCAACGATGTAAACCTTTTTATGTCGTCATGATTGTACTTAGTGTACGAAATTCCAATTAGTAACACGACCGCACTAATAATTATGTTCAATCACAACAATCAAACGAAGTAGGGCATGTCATTTCCATACACTACGATATAACTAGAACACCGGTTTGCAACATCTATTTAATTTATTAAAGGACAACTAGCACAATTTACTGGAGACACAAGTAAATGCTTTAATTAATGATAGGAAGTCACGCTATAAGACATTTGACTCATGATATAAACATTCTGTTCTAGTAGTAGGTATTCAAGTCAATGTTGCCCATAACATTTTTTGTGAAATACGAGTATTATATATCTCTATCAACCTATCCGATATCAAAAAAAAACTATATAATTTTATGTAGCCAGCCAACCATCTGAAAATTCCTTTGTGCCGATTTGACGGTATAGGTACGGTAACGTTAATAAAAACGGATAGGTGTCGCCCACATACCGCTATAAAAGAGGCCCACAATTATTTCTACGGGCAACCCTATCTCCCGTGGCCCTGAAAGAGTCGTACAGTGGGAGGCGAACAGCGACAAAAATTCCAATACCGTGTGTTAGCACCACCGCTGTTGCGTGCCTCACGTTTTCGGGTCACACGAACCACTAGCAGAAAAAGTAGGCTAAAATCAAATATTCATTCCATCTAAACGAAAAAATCAAGCACTTATTATAGTGCTTGATTTTTTCGTTATGCAACATTTTTTAACGAATCTAATGAGCAGTTTTAATATTATTACTTGTGATTCACAGTGATTCTAGGAAGGCATAAATATTTAATGAAATATACTTGGTAGTTGTTTGTAGCGAGATGAGCTGAAGGCTTTAGAGTAATCTTATTAAAATTAACGAACCTGATATTTTATTCAAGATCACTAATTACGAGTACTTAATATTTTTAAGTAGGAGCTTCTGAATAAAACGATATCCCTGAGGGCTTATTTCGGTAAAAGAGATCCCGTCAAAAATATGAAGTAATTTATTAAACAAGAAGAAACAAATAAGTATTAAGAATACTTGATTAAGAAAGACAATGGCGATTCATTGTTTCATATCTTAAATGGCTTTTGTGCTTTATTTACATCTAGCTTCTGCCCGCGACTTGGTCCGCGTGAAATTTCTTATTCCCCCGACCCACCCCGTCGCATCGCATCGCCTGCCCACGCTGTCTCTTCATTTTAGCTTAGCGATTTTTCTGACTTTTTCTTTTTGCTCGGCTCCTAAGGGTCACTGCGTGTTGTTAGATAGCCTTTATGGCCTTCCTGAAAAATTGGGTTAAAAAATGCAAAACGAATTTTTCAAATCCGACTGGTAGTTCTAGAGATTACCGCGTTCAAACAAATAAACAAACATTAGGATAGATTTTATTCTATGTTAAGGGTTTGGTTTCCGCGCTTAGTCCTTCAGTGGACCATTGTGCGTGGTAGATTTTATTCAAATTGCCAAATGTTGGCTGAATAACACCCCTCAGTTTTTGTTAGGGGGTTAAAAAATTCCTTGCATTTTAATGCGAGGAATTTTTTAACCCCAACAAAAAAAAATCGGTTGAGTAACCGATTTCTTACTAAAACACGAAGGGTTAAATATGTAGGTAGGTACTTGTAAGTAGAAAAGCCGGCTACAAACCAGTTTTGTATACCTAAAGTCAATGAGTGTTGTGCGCTCAAACCGTTGTGGTCGCCATCCAATTTACCTTTGAGCTTCACGTGCAACGCTGAATCTATGAAACCGGCATTGTAGAGGGTATCAACCTTGCAGCAAGTTATAGTTTGCAAGTGAAATTTGGAAATAATTAGTCTGTTGTTTGAGGACTGATAATTTTTGACCCGGGAATCCTAGACTTTTAGGTACGTCTGATATTCATTTCATCTCTTTGGCCATAACAAAACCGATTTGAGAGTGACCGCCAAACGCAGGTTTATGCGTATTCTTCGCTTTTTGCTGCATTCGTTTCATGACATAATTCTAAAATAAAAGAAAATGTTGACTGAACATTTTACGATTGAAAACTGTCATTGTGAAAGATGTTATTTATTTTTTTATGTTAGATTTTACTATACGATGTCGGTCAGCAATATTGACGAGCAGGCATGGGATATGTGCCCCCGGCTGTTTTTGTTGAACAAACACAACACTTTCGCTTTATTAAAGTTCCACTGCTGCTGTTCCGCAAAAAAATACATAAATATTTGAAACAAACACTCACAGCAAACTTAGTTATATATTTTATTACTTTCTATATATTTTCCATATTTTTCAGGATTAAACATACCTACCTAGGTCATCAGTGTTTAGCAATTGATTCTAGACTTCGATAGGCTGAAGTGCGGTTTACGAGAATAAGTGTATAGATACTAACTATACTGGTAAAATGCATACATTCATAGTATTACTGATGACATTTTGAATACATTTACTAAGTACCGTCCGTTCACAGTTTGAATCACTCTCTGATTTTGAATCACTGGCCAAATCACAGTGATTCTTATTCTCATCTTAATAAGGTTGCCGTTGGGTTGTTGCCACTGACAAGTCAGACTCGGTTACAATATCGAAGGTTACAATACAATAAAGTTACTGCTGTCAGAGGTAAAATAACTGTGAACGGACTGTACAGTCACGAGCATTAGTATGTATACAACTGGCTTTATTCAAAGGCGATTTTCTTCTTTATTTTTTAATGAAATTTTATATTATTAGGAACATAGTATTTTCGAACCCATAGGGTTATGTAAAGTGTCGTATTTCAACGTTGCATTCGTTATTTCGTGAAAAATCGCAATTTAAAGTTGCCAAGTGTTGACATATTAGTGCTCGTGACTGTACATCATCTGTATTGTCAGCGCTTGCTTCTAAACGATATACCACAGAGTAGGTACCGCAGCTGAACATGGCTCCCTCCTAATGTTCAAGTAAATACCACTTAAATCACTGCTCTCCCAACAAGTTGCGGAACGTGACCAAAACATAGAAATATCTTTCTAAAGTCGTAAAATCTCAACATCGCAGTACATTCCCGATTCCCGTCTTTTTTACTTCCTAACAAACTTTGTTGGGAGTTACTTGGCACGCCTCTTATAAACTCGTATTGTGTTGTGAATACGAAAATGTATAGAAATCGTATATATGTAAATGTAATGTATAGAAAGTCGACAGACTTTAATTAGCTACTTTTAGTATAGATTGGATATTAGACCGACAACGGCAGATTTGATTAAAAACTATTTCTTCTACACTCTGGATTGGTATTGCGGCGGGCGCTTATAACATCTCAGCTGTTCACCTGGTTATCAGAACACCATGGGGTTTTAGTCATAAAAATATCCTCGTTCAAAAGGTAGTAAGCCATTAGCAAGACCCCCAAAAATAGGCCAAGCCTTTACAACTAACTTCTTTGGAGCAGACATACTTAAGCGCCTTCATAAAAGGGACGAGCAATAGCTTGCACTTCTATGTAACGAAAAAGTAGATACCCATAGCTACTTACAAGAAGTGCCATGACAACAACTGATAAGTGGACTAATCTAGATTAGAAACAATGAACACAGAAAGCACCAGTTTTAACGTGGAAACGCCGTTTCGGCAAACGAAGTTATCTAGGCACATTAAAAAGTCCATTCGATGGTAAACCAACTTACATAAACTCTGAAACCTTACCACCAGATTGAATTAAACTAGCGTTTAGTAGTTATCTGTTTTAACTGGATGTAATTTTTTTTTCTTGGTCAAGTGCAGCTCACCCTGGATCCGTTTGCAACCTAGCTGACTTTCGATAGGCATAGATTTTCAATTTTAGATTGAAAACAAAACTAGATAAGTGTCGGAATTTTCATCTTAACGCTACACAGCAGACCAGAGCAGAGTATTTAGGCACCTATGCCAAGTGAGTCAAATCTTTTTTTCTTTCCATAAATACAATTTTTCTGTGTAAGATAAGGCTAAATCTTAGCAACATTTAAATTCCTTTTGACGGTTAGGTAATAATAGTACAAACATAATATTGTAAACAATAGGACTCCGTCGCAAATACTGCCATATAACTTGCAGGCAACACAAATCTGTTGTCTAAACCTAACATCGTCCCTAAGCAGTCTAAAGTCTCAACAACATATAGGTGGGACCTAGTTCCCGTATATCATTAACAAAACAGACAGCATCCGTTCGAATAAGTCCGGCAAACAACGTTCCTCCCGGCGTGACGGCAGCAGACTGGCTGAACGTAATCTGTCAGTGGATTTGCGGTCCTCTTTCACAGGCATCCCCATCGCAGCTATCGGAAACTGTGACGTATGTATAGGAGCAGAGGAGTTATATGCAATGCAGGTAATGCAGGCGACTACTTAACTAAGATCAGTTTTTTTTCATTGCCGTGTCTTGTCCATAATGATCATAAGCACGCAATATCTATGACCCTTTTGTCCGTAGACATACTCTATGTATCTCTTTTTTTGTATTCTCTTTTACAGTGTGTAAATTTAAATTAGTAGCTAAACTTTGAACAAAGCAGTCAGTGCAAACTCAAAAACTCAAAGCATTTATTTCAATTAAACCATTTACAACCACTTTTGAATTGTCCAGAAGTCGGTCAGTCAGAAAATATGAAGCTAGTTGCCCATTCCAAAGCGTAGGTACCTACGGAGAAGAACGGGCAAGAAACTCCATGGATAATAATATAAATTATATTTTTACAAAAATATTAGTATAATAATATGTGAGAACCATGTAAAAAAGACGTACGCGTTAAAAGCGTCCAGAGTACAGCTACCTAATTGTAACAAAACGACAATCCAAAAATAAAATTAAAAAAATTAAAAAAAAGCCGAGGCAGCTAAGTGATGACCACGAACGAACGCGAACATGACGCACAGATCAGCATCATTCAGCTCAACCATTTTGAAGGGAGCTAAATGATCCAACACACACGCCACCGTCAGCGAGACATTTGTGTGTGCAGGACATACTATCAGCCGCCAGGGCACATTCAAGTCAATGAAAGACATATTACCCGGTAAATGGTAGCTCTATATCAGGTACATACATAGAACCGACATCAGAATCTGTGCTATGCAATTATACAATAAAAAGGAAATTGAGTTTATACAATGCAATGATAGTCTTACAATCTTCAGCAGCTTCATCAGTATTTTCAAGTGTTAATCAATTAGATGCGGTTGTGGAGCGGGACCAGCATTGAGCCAGGCATTTTTATCAGCGATCCCCTACCTTATAATATGCCTGCCTGTATAGTGTGCGTTTTATACAAGACTTGACTTTGGCTCATTCAGTTGAAGATTATAACATTTTAAAAGTTTGAAACCTGGTTCTATTTCTAGTATCTACTATAATTTTATTATGACTTTCACCTCTTTTACTAAAAAGATGTAAATTTTTCCTTAGATACCTACATGATGTTTTCGTAGTAATTTCCTTAAACAGTGGGGCAACTTTCATTTTGACAGTTCAACAACATTCATTGCATACAAATTCATCGAACTTAAGAAACAATGGATTAGCAATTTGCTTCAAAATGATTCGAGATTCTGATTGATAGTTTGTTACGCAATTACTAGGGTGCTGTTCCCTTAGAGAATCGCGCCTGCAGAGATTATATATGGCGCTGATGGCTCTTTTCTGCAGAATAAAAATAGAATCGATGTCTGCAGCCCGTCCCCAAAGTAAAATACCGTAAGACATGATACTATGAAAGTAACTAATATAGACTATTCTCGTGGTATTTACATCAGTAAACAACGGAATGAGTGCCGAATCTGTCTCATCGGATTCCGGCTTAGTCGGGTTGGGTGACCTAGATAATAATTGCCTCAAATTAAGGTGGTCGGCCGCAATCAATATTCTGGATACACGGTCGCTGTAATTACTACACATTTTTCAGAGTAAAAGACGGTGCTTGGGAAACTAATGCCCGTTTTCGCTAACAGTAGGTAACACCTAAATGCCTGAATTAAAGCGCACTGTTGGGTTTTGTTGACAGTTGAAAACCCAACAGTGCAATCATATTTAGGTGTTTCCAAAATTTAGTAAAGACAGGCATAAGACCCCTGAAGCAAAATTGACTGAAAGCAAGAACCTTTATAGTCGAGTATTTTTGCACGAGCCTACTCTAACAATTGTCCCAGGTAGATACTTTTCACAATTGTTTCTAGCATACCTAATCTGCTCAGGCAAAAGGAAAATTGGCGGTCGGAGAGACTTTTGAAAAAGCCTACGTAAAAAGTCGAAATTCGAGGTTTGGGTCTCGCCTATTTCCTCCTCCAATATTGGACCAATTTACAAGATATTTCACAAACTGAATAAGAAGGATATTATACTGTGTCCCTATGTTTTTCAAATTTGTACGCTAGGCCTCTGTTGACAGGGATTTAAATCGGCATTTTTTGAGGGTTCTAGTGCTTATAAAAATAATGTATCATCAAAAAGGAAAACATAGGGACATACAAGTAGTTAATATTTATTATTCTGTAAAAAATCATTGCTTCATGATCATTAACCAGAAAGAAAACAGGCGAGAGACTCTTAAAAGTCTTCTACGCCTGTATTTTTTTATTATCTATTCATTTATGTATTTATTTTTTTATTGTTATCCAAGTAGTATTCGGTATGGAAGAGTGGGGTCTCCCAATACAGGCATTACTTGCTTAAAGGGAGGCTACAATCACGAATCTGTTTAGCTTAAGTTATGTTAGAGATTTTTTTTTTTTTGAGAAATTCAATAAGGTTTTGACGTCAAGAACATTATAACCCTTGAGTGTGTTTTTCCACTTCTTCTTCGGGGTAATCCGATAGAAAATGTCGACCCCATCTAGCTTATTTTTTTATTTGACGTGTAAAAGTGATTCTGATATCCTATTTACAGAATAAACAATTTCATTTAATTTCATAAAGTTACAAACTATGGCTGTGCAATTTTTGGAGCGAAACAGTGAAAGGAAGTCAAGTTGAAGGCAAGCAACGTGCAATTAGAACAAAAGGCCAATTAATTCTCGTAATTAAAAAGATTCAAAATTTAGTCGCAATCTCATCCCAGCGACCATGAATGTCAAAAACTTGTCAAAAATGTAGGGAAATTAGGGTATTTTTGACAGATTGAGACTGAGACCAGACTAAACGAATTGCCCCTCTGATTTCATTTTAGGCCTAAAGAACTTCTAAGTAAAGAACTTCGCTGGTGTCCGCAACTCCACGTCAATGAGCGTATTTTGCGTAAATCTAAGTAACTATGTTTTAAATATTTTAATTTCACGTTATGGCCTTTCGTCATGAGAATATGTAAATGTCACTGTATGGTTATGAACAGCGTTAGTTTATTATCTATCTCGCGAGATTATAAACTGTCGAGAAACTGTGAACTGCTTTAAACCATTCAAAATTTAACGCATTATTTTTCGATAGTTTATAATTATCTATGTTTATATTATATACATGGCAAACCGACAAATTGTGAACGGGTATCAAACATGCACACGACGGAATGCACTCTGCGCTAATACTAAATAGCCAAGGACCTGCGACCTCCAAACGCACCCTGCGAATTCCAACTTTCCAACTGCCAAGACCCACCAATCAGGGACCGTTCACAATATGACTTTTTGACATTGATAGATCATCTCTCTCTCTTTAGTCGGTCCCTCATGTCTGAGGATCGTGGTCAGCTAAATAGATCATAAACGATAGATCATAAACTACTAAAAATTAATGCGTTATAATGTAACAAAAATATTATAAATCTTCTTAAGTTTTTATTAATATTCATTCACAACAAATAACATTTTGATGAATAATCCAAACTCGGGAAATTTGTGCGTAATAAATAATTAAAATGCAAGACGACAATTTTCGAAACACCTTATAATTGAAACGCATACTAATGGGGAACGTTTTGATATAATTTAACATAATATTTTACCTTACATTATGCTTTAAGTCTACGTTTTGCACATAAGATATAGCGCCCGGGCCTTGTAATAATTAAGAAAGGTACAAGCAAAGGGAAGGAAAATGCCGCGGCCCTTGAGGTGGACCCTCCTTTATTATGTTTAAAATTTTCCGCGTTACGTAATAGAGTAAGTCTAATTTTGTCAAGAAACGGCCTACATCTGTTGTAATAAAAACCAACAACGCAGAAAATGTTGCAGAATAAGCAATTTCTATTTGCTTGCCTATCTACCTGCCTACATGGCGACTTTCTTGTATCTTCACAAGATTCAGCCTGTGAGAACTAGACGCCTTTTTTCATTGAAATAATAGGAACCTACTACGCTTTGGCATGGGCAACTAGCTTCATTTTTCTAACACACCGACTCCTTGACAATTCAAAAGTGCCTGTAACTAAATGGTTTACTTGAAAAATGCTTATATTTGGAGTTTGAAATATGTATTTTTTCAGAGCGTTAGGCGATTTCAGGTAAGGTTTTTCCTCATGATGTTTTCATGCAGGCAATGGGATATACGCCTGAAATGATTAGACACACAATGGTGCTTTTGTAATAGATTTCGAGTGTTATATAAAAAATAGATTATTCTTTTTGGAAGCAAAGCTTACAAAGCAGCACTGTGTATGTCCGTTGTATGTATTTGTTAAAAAAAGTCTTGTTACAATTGCTTATTTTACCAATGTATATCACAACGCCGCGCGGTACGTTCGTTTGTTTTTATAATTTTAAAACTTTTCATGCTACGTTCACACGCGCGCGTTCAACTCGACATTCAACGTGCACATTCACATTCCCGAGCGTGTAAACGGTACGCCCAAGCCCGTAAACGCGCCTGAACGTGAATGCCGCGAACCGGGCGAGTGTCGGTTTTTTGGCAAAGTTCAAAGGATGAATGTGCGGGCGCCCGGTGACTGTTTTCACGCGCGCGGTCAGTCAGTCTCTCTCGCGCTTTCGTGACGAGTGGATCTTCTTTGCAGTCTTTTTCTCCGTCGTTCATCATTTTGTTTCTTTTTCCAATAAAAATAAGTTAAGCCAAAGGATATGGCAGCAACAACACCGAGATCCTCGCTGCCCGCCATGCTGGCACTGACTGACACGACGGCGTGCGTGTGAACATAGCATCATATATTTTTGTAGTTTATGTGGTTTAAAAATCAGTGTAGGTATTCTAAAACAAAAGCATCGGTTAGCGAAGGATATCAAAAGGAAAAACTGTTTGATTGGTACGCTAGTACGAAAGTCTTGGTATTGAAGTCCACTGTTGCGAATAGCCTAATATTCCTATCTGAATTTGTAGTAGGTAAGTATAGTAATCAACACAGAAGTCAACAAATCAAAATTATAGGTGGTATATAATACTCATTACCAAAAGTTAACTTAAAATAATAGGTACTTCATACTGCTCTTGTTTCCCAAACCCAATACAAAGCTAAGGCTTTATCGGGGTCGCGAGTTCGATCCTCAGACAAATTCAGATTGGAATATTAGGCTATTCGCAACAGTGGACTTCAATGCCAAGACTTTCGTACTAGCGTACCATTCAAACAGTTTTTAGAATCAGCGTGTTCGCGACAACGTCATTCGATCGGTTTTCGATTTTATGAGTTTTCGAACTGGCGTACCACTCTTATTTTTTTTCGAAATAGCGTGCGTCACAATAACGTCATTCGAATCTTCATATCACTCCCAATAAAAACATGTATCTAATAGTAATCTGAGGTTTTAGTTACGAAACTAAACTACCAAGAACTCCATGCAAGGTTGCCTGAAAAGATCACAGAAAGCGATAAGGCCGCCCATTGTATGTTTTGTAGTTTTTTACGGACTTCACAAAAAGGAGGAGGTACTATGTTCGGATGATTGTGTTTTTTTTTGTGTGTTTGTTCATCGAATACTCCGCCAATTGTCAACGGATTTTCAAAATTATTTTTTTGTTCGAAAGTAGAGATTTCTGAGGTGGTCCCACTGTCACCAAGTTAGGATCTGATGATGGGATCTTAGAGAAATCGAGGGCAACCCTCAAATTTTATAGGCTCACTTATTATTATTCGCATATTTTATGAAGTATCTTGTGTATTTGCGTATGGTTGTCACCATCTCAGGTAGCTGGGCTGATGATGGAAGGTACAACTCCTTAACAGTAAGAAGTTACTCGAACTGGCAAGGACTGTTTTAGTAAATTGTTTTGATGTTTGATAGGGCATTTGCCACATTTGGTCTCATGATCATCAAGTCATGGCCTGATACTGCAGTCAGGATAGTCTGCAGAGTACCTTACTCCTCGACCACTAACAGCAGATATATCGTGTTTAGGCTCATTGAAAAGGGCTCGATGTGTGGATAAACGTACTGTTAATGAGGAACACCGAAGTACATAGAGACCTGATGCTGAAGCCAGGAGCATCAGAAAAAGTACAAACCTTGAAATTACAGCACCGTAGTCGTGTTTGGGCTCATTTTAAACAGGACTAAATTTTAAGTTCAATGCAATGTTGACATAAGTCTGGCCTGATGCTGCAGCCAGGATTATCAGCATCTAGTCTAAAAACTAATAAATATTTCTTAAAGTGAAATACTTTTGCGAGTTTTGCAGTTGACATTAGGCTATTGTAACTTAGATAAATTACAAACTGACCCACTAAAAAGTAAAAAAAAAAATTTTTTTACAAAGAAAACAACAGACTTCCAAAAAACACTGTAAAGTGAAAAATAACTTTTGACACCCACATCCGAAATTAAAGTTATTTTTCACTTTATAGTGTTTTTTGGAAGTAGGTTGTTTTTTTTGTAAAAAAGTTTCTATTTTTACTTTCCTTACCTACTTTATAGTAGGTACACCACAAAATATATAACAAAAAAACTTTATTACCAAAAAAGCAACCGGCTTCCAAAAAACACTGTAAAGTGAAAAATAACTTATAAAATAAATATTTTGTGGTGTACGTGTACCTACTATAAAGTAGATATAAATAAATGAATAAACTCCATAAAATACATAATCATAACATTAATATTTCATGAAACATCAAAAACGCGAACCTAAGTAATTTTCCGGCATCACCATTGCAGGGACGTATGCTAATGGTTTTCCTTAGGTGTGTCAATACCATATTCTATTATATCACAGATTGCTTTCCGAATTTCACGACATTTATCACGAAAATATATAAAAATATTTTCATCAGAAGGAGCGGAATATTTAGCATCGTAAAAGGTCTCGAATCGTATGATTTTACACGCTACCACCCAATATAAAGCGTAAATTAGATTCCAGGATTAAACATTAAAGTGTATTTACTCATTCATTTCAGATTTCGGGAAGATTTGCCGTAAAAGAACCTTGGATTTGATGGGAGGCCTGAAGGCGGTGCTACTCCCGACTGAAAACAGGCCAACAGAGGCAAATTATGTGAAAAGTGATAATGTAAAACTATACATACCTACTAGGTACTTAATTGTTTTCTTCTTGGCGATATAGATGTTTAATAGAAGTAACAGTGTAACTCATTGGTAAATTTATTATGAAAATGATGCCGTTAAATCTCGACTACTGTTCAAATCAGTGATACCTAACTTACTTACGTATTATTATTAATCTTTATTTATTCAGACTACAATGGTCTAAAGTGCTGATAACAAAAAGAGCTTAGCCTATATTAGTACTTAATAACTAAAACAATCCGGTTTGTAACCGACTAATCGCCCACACTAGCGGGCTATCTGCCCGGCGGCATTGCAGGATAGTGTACGGACTGCCACGCAGCCTGCGGAGTAGTGAGGCAGATTTCTTATGCCACAGAGCATCAAATCCGTCAGTGCATGCGTCTGCAAACATTGCCGAGGCACTACCGAAGCCCGGCAATCGCAACAATACCCTGAAGGGGTCACGTATTTATGCAGCAGTTTATAATATCGGAAATAGATTTAAGTATATCAATAAGTTATATAACAAAATTTTGTAGAATACTTTTCCTTCTATTGACGATATTTTTTTAATCGGTAGACGTAGGACAATGATGTACAATAACTAGACAAGGTCAAAGTAGGTACCTACTTGATGTATAACAGTAACTGCTAAATAACGATGACGATCGCACATTTACTGGATATTGTTCCTTCATACGTTTAAATCATCAGCACAATGTGCAACAAAAGCAGCTAAAAATCGGCCTGTAGAAACAAAACGACAGTGTCCACCGCGGTGATTTACTCGAACATGCAAGTATAGTATCAGTACGGAGCTTTGCCAATACCATAAAGGATTCGCTCCACATTTTCGTTGACCATGTTCACTATAAAACCAGCAATTCAGTGGCTTACCGCGGTCATTGTTGCCCGGCTTGTACTATGAACAAAAACACAAATTCTGTGCACTCTCTCCTTTTGTATCGCCCGACTGTTAGGTGCCAACTGCGCCTAATTGGACTCGGACTAATTTCGACTTAATATAGTCTTTAATATGCATATGACTAGCAAACTCCGATTTGCAAATCGTGAGTTTAGAATCAGTGAGTATTTGTAGAGGTAGGTACACATAATGCACATGATACTTGTACAAATATGCAGTTATTATACAGAAGGAGGTGACTCATCTACCTAATCGACCTTAATTCTTTGACTTTGTACCCTGATCTTTACACTAACACGGTATTTATATCACGCTCGACACGCGAGACTGCGTGGTTGCCAGGCAAAAAATAGACTTGTTTTTAACCGCTGAGGTTATCAGATAGCCAAGGGGTTGTGTTAGGAAAATGAGAAGTAGTTAGTAGCTAGCGTATTTGATCAGTGACCTCTTTTCCTGCCTGTGATTATAGCTATAAAAGAATTTCTTTAGCAGTTATTTATACATAATGAAGAAGTTATTGGGATTATTAGTATACTAGCTTTTGCCCACGGCAACGCCCGCTTGGAGGTCGGAAATTATCACACGGAAACGTAGGTAATACCGGGATAAAAAGTATCCTATGAGTTAATCCAGGTTATAATGACCTATCTGTGTGCCAAGTTTCATCCAAATCATATGAAAAGCATAGAATAGAATACTCTTTATTATGTACACCTTATAAATTACAGACATAAAATTTATAGAAACAATACAATGGGCGGTCTAGCATAATACTAATGATTGAAATACTATCGTGTATTCATGCAAGCCTAGTACTTTTTGTTGGAATACTGCTCTGTGGCCTTAGTGTGAGTTTTTCGACTCACGTTCGATTGCGCGCTGTTAGAATTTTGTATGGGAAATTAGGTTTCTCCTAGTGACCACTAGGTGGCGCTATAACTATTCAGAAAGTCGGGTCATTCCTATTTCAATTATGATTCGAAAGACACGGAGCGCTTAAGATTATTCTATAATGACGAATCGACATATAATTATTATGTTTTGGGACTATGTTTACCTACGGTCCATATTATTCTCAGGTATTTTTATATACAGTTAGGTATTATCTCTCTAGTTTGTCGTATAGCAACTTCCGTCAAATCCGCGCAAGCTCAGCGGCACTAGATTCTCGTAAAATTATATTTTCAGCTGGGTCACCTGAATCTTTCACTTATTTTACGACAGCCGTGGGAATAAACCAGGCAGGCTATTCTTTTCCGGAAAGTAAATGTCATACGAGCGAGATATATTTACTTTTAAAGTTAATTATGATTTAAACTATACAGCAACAGTAAATAAATTAATGATACATACCTGTACTTAGATACCTATATAACGATTTTTAATTGTTTCAGGTTCTGCTTCTCATCGCTAATTAAAGAAACAATTGACGACTACCTACGTGTTACCATGACTCAAGATAGGTATAAGTAGGTACACATTGTAACATATTTTATCTCTGGAAAATTCTTTAACATCCTACTGCTCACGTAAAGACACCAGCACCCTAAATTGCGTAACACACTATAAAAAAAGAATCTAAATCATTTAGAACGATATTGCTAATCCATTGCTTCATATATGTTCGAAAAATGTGTCTGCTCAACAACGTAAATAACGCAATGAATGTTGTTGAATTGTCAAAATTGAAGCCATTCCTACTGTTAGTGTATTCCGCAATTACCCTGCTGTTTATGGCCTCCAAGATTAGGAATAAATAGCCCAACGGCTAAAGCACATACCTGCTCTTACAAAAAATATTAATAACGTTATATCACTTAGGTAAGTACCTACTACCCTAATAAAGACTAAGATAATAAACTTTGTATTCATAATTGATATAATGTTAAAATGATTCACAATGAATAACCAATTATGTAGAACGTGATACCTATAATCGCAACTGAAAAGGTCACATTGATACCGAATCTTTCAAAATAATTACCTAACTATGTGTCCATACAGACAGCTGAATTAATTGGCTAGGCACTTTCGCTTACGAATATCCAAGAAAAAGGGCTAGTGACCATATAAACAATGTGGAGACAACAACACGACGATATATGAAAATACTGACAATTATACTAGTGCATAGGAGTATTTTTTATGATCTATCAAATAACGCAATATTTTTTCAAATTAAACAAAGAGTGATATTTAAGTATAAACGATGATTAAAGTTTAGGTGACGTTCAAACGTCAAAAATGTATGGTTCAACAGTCGCTAATCACTTCTGAACTATAAGCAACGTTTATGAATAAAGGGGTTTATGTTCACTGGGCCCGCGTGGTGGATTACGGCCCACTCCCTCTCACAGAGAGGAGGCCTGTGTCCCAGCAGTGGGAACATTATAGGCTGATTATGATGATGATGTTCACCTATGCAATAGATTTAATCGAGCTGAAACCTCTACCTTTAAGGGGGAAGCTCTAAGGTGGCCCGCGAAATTCAAATTTTCTTACGTTTTTTGCAATTTGCTCGGCAGTATTAAGTTGTACGTTGATTAAAATATGATTCGCGGTTGTAACAAATATGTATTTACAGAATTATAATCATTAAAGTCATCAACACAACTCTCTAAGACCATGTAATCCCCAAATGTCAAGATTTCATGAAATAATCATTCTTGGGGATTACATGGTCTTAGAGAGTTGTGTTGATGACTTTAATGATTATAATTCTGTAAATACATATTTGTTACGGCCGCGAATCATATTTTAGTCAACGTACAACTTAATACTGACCAGCAAATTGCAAAAAACCTAAAAAAAAATGAATTTGGCGCTTTCACCTTAAGGCTCCCGTAGACCGGCGCTACGAGACTTCGGCACAACCATTTCCACGAGTGACTAAACTATAGATTATATTATTAGATGAAATTTTTGTATGCAGACTAGGACGACTATACTAGGACGGAATGAAAGAAAGAAAATACATTTATTTAGCACAGACTAAAAGGAACGCATTTTCTTGACGGCAGACTGTAATAGCAACAATATGAACATACGTAGGTACCTACTGCTCCTTCCGATCTTTGTTTCCAGCACCTACTTAGGTACAGTCATCCTTATAAAGATTTATAGCTACAATAATATGCTACAGTTTAATTAATGCGTTCTAGTCGATGTAATCTTTTTGATCATCTGCAGCGCATAAATTAATTTAACACACTAAAATCACAATCTAAATAATTTTGATGGATATTGCTAATCCATTGCTTCATACGTTCGAAAAAGTTGCCTGCTCAACAACGTAAATAACGCAATGAATGTTTTTGAAGAGTCAAACTGAAAGCCATTACTACTTTTATGTGTTATCTGTGCAATTACCCCGCTGTACCTACTTAAGTACAGTCAGCCTCAAAAAGATTTATGTAAGTACAATTAAGTACAAATCAAACATCCATACTAATATTATAAATTCGAAAGTAACTCTGTCTGTCTGTCTGTATGTTACCTTTTCACGTCTATACCACTGAACGGATTTCGATAACATTTGGCAGAGAGATAGATTGCATCCCGGGGAAGGACATAGGATAGTTTTTATCGACATACCTCGCGGGCGAAGCCGCGGGCGGAAGCTAGTATTACAATATTTTTTATTTGTGTAATATGCTTCAGTTTAATTAATTCTTGTCGATTTCACATGCAATACCTACACGAACAATCAAGCATCTAGGCAGCAACGTCGTCCGAATTTGGCATCATGTCACAAGAACTAAGAGCAATACAATTTATCAATGTTCACATTTGGGCGAAGCCTGAACCCAGCTGCCGAGGTTTGAACTTTGGACGGAGTTTCAGTAACTATGAACTCGACTGTTGATATTAGGAATAATATTAAACTATGAGGCCGACTGTCGAAAACTATTCTGGGCATCTCATTTAGGATCGGAAGCAAATATTGGTTAATGCCTACTTGAAATAGCCTTTAAATACCTTTAAATTAATTCCTCAAATGCTACTCACAAGCCTCTGATTTTGCATCACTGTTCAAATCACAGTGATCTTTATTCTCATTCTAATAAGGTTCCGGTTGGGTTGCTGTTGTCAGATGTAAAATAACTGTGACATGACTGTATGTAGGTATGTACATTATAACTTTTGTTGGCGACAGATCTGGCAACCCGGTTGCTAGGGGCTTGTTATTGTTGGTTGGCTAGCTTGCGTGTTTTTACCTTTTGTAATTATTCTTGTGATCTATATTTATTATACCCAATTGCACCTTATCTGGCTTTAATTTTAAATTAAAAAAAAAAACACGCAAGCCGCCCGGTCGCTAGCCAACCAACAATAACAAGACCCTATCAACCGGATTGCCAGATCTGTCGCCAACAACAATTATAAAGTATCGTTTTCTTTTCACCTTTGGGACTATCACAATAATGATAACCTACCTATTTTCTAAAATGAATAATGAATGCTAATCACCGCACTATACGAACTTATGCATTAAAACATCTTTTGAACAGAAACATTTTTACGAATGAAGTCAGAGAAATTAATTGTTCAGCGAAGCATCATATATTGTATGTATTTTCAAATTACAACTGTAATTCTTTGACACCTGTCTGAAATGGCTATAGAACCGCAAATTAACGTAGGGTGTCAAATCTACCTCCCTATTTCAGTAATAAACTTTGTAAATAAATAAAAGTGTTCTAGTTACTCGAAGTTCATTACGAAGTGTGAAATGACCCTCAGTTTATAACTAGGTAAAGAAAAAGTTAAGCGACGGTGTTATTCGCTAAGCCTAGTTTCTCATGAACTTCGTATCCTTACAAAGGAACTCTCGGAAAAACGTTTAAAGAGCGTTCTAATTGACTTTCCTTTCCGCAAAAACTATTGTGTAGAGAGTCTTTGGCCAACTGGACCCGCTCGAAATGGACCCACAGGATCACTCAACCCACATTTTGAATAGGTCGACTGGACCCACCGTCCAATTTCATCATCAGTACAGTCACGGAGTAAAGTTTTATAACATACGAAATACCTATCAAAACAACAACATCACGTCTAACGCCGAAGCCTTAGGCAGAGGTGATTTTCATAGTACACCCACATTTCACCAGTTATATTCAAAAGAAATGTCTAACAAACCCGCCATTTAAGTTTTTTCGAAATTGTAACGGACATGACCATCTAGGAACCTTAATTTATTTAACTTAATTACAACTTACAACATATCATAAGTAATTAATTTATTTTCAAAGAGTTTTTTATAATTTACCTAATGTGCTGTAGCAAAAAACATAATTCTACGGTAACAATTACCGTAGAATTATATACAATAATTAGCTCCGCACTAATTGAAGAGGCATAAAACATCTATAATAAAGCTAAATAAATTATTGTCCGAGTAATGAAACCCATGCAAATAAGTTAATTTCCGTCCGACACGGAAATTAGGTAAAAATCCCAGCATAAAGCCATGTTACGAGAATTTATTTTTAGTCACCCAAAAAGGAGCACGCCCAAGGGAATATGCTAATATTGTTAATTAGTGGCGTCTGCTGTCTTCCGGACGACTGCGAGAGAAAAATACGAGCACTGCTACTGACTTATGGAACACATTAATATTGTCCGCACTTCCGCCGGCTAACCGCCTATTTTCCAGCCTCTAAAGCTTCCCATACCACATCGCTGTGAACCCTACGATCCATTCTGAATGTTGCTATTAAAAAGTAAAACATTACCTATCTGATTTTATTCTACACGAATTTACATGAAATATTGCGCGAATTGAACGAAATTGAATAAAGTGAGCTCCTGCCTGAGTAATATTTCAGTACGTAAAACCATAAATTCAACTGAGCTCGCGAGATGTTAATGCTGTATATTTATAATACGTAGTAATCCCGCTAATCTCCAAAACAAAACCTGGATTTGAGAACACTATTTTTAATCGGATATAGACTAATAAATTTAAGTTGTATAAACCGAAATTGTGTGAGTATATCGCCGCAAAGCCCCGCAAACAGTGAGGTGAGCAAGCACAAAGAGCAGTACTGTAAATCAGATGTACCGCGCGGGAGATTTATGAGCAAATAAAACGACCGCAGCGACGCCCGGCCATCGCATGGAATAATTTCAATTTAACGCCAACTACGTACGATAAATTAATGTTAAGTGTACACAGTACAAACTATTGGTACTCTCGTTAGTGTCCACTAATTAACTCGTAATAATCGAAAATCACATAATTCGCCCAATAATTCTGCGTCGTGATCAAATTACAGGTTATTAGGTGACGGCCTGTAATTGGCAAACTTTCAGTGCATAAATTAAAGTTTACCTACAAGTTGCATTTCCGATTTGTTTGTTTTACACATTTACACCCACAGATAGGTATTCATCATCGGCCTAGCCTTTTCCGTTCTTAACACCCGCCCGTCAGTTTCAGACAAACGAATACGTGTTTTGCGATGTTGATCTTTATTCGTTTCTAGAATCGTTGCACTGAGAGGTGTCAGGAATTCATTCGACGACCGGACTGTAGGTAAGTACTTATGTAGGGATAGGCTTCCATTCTAATGTTATCGGAAGCAGCTGAATGTAATGTATGATAGGTACACGGAGTGACACTTATGGACAATCATAATATAATTTAACACACAATTTTTAGAGTTCCATACGTCCAAATGAAAAATGAATGTGTCTGTCTCTCCGTCTGTCACAGCCAATTTGCTCCGAATCTACTGGGTACACATATAAATTACTGTGACCCAAACACGAACGTGTAACGTAAATACATGAATTTTGATATGGGGTCAGTTTTGGGTGGCAATTTAATAAATAAATAAAAAAAAGAGTTTTGCAAACTGTATCGTGTGACATTATCAAATAACAACAACTAACTTGATGTGAGGGGTCTCCACAATATTTGTTTTATTATTTTTTTAAATAAATAGTCATAAAGTTAGTAACATGAATATTTACCTAACCCTTTTCTCCGAAACTACTGAGCCAAAAATTTTGAAAAAAAAAACAGAATCTAGTTATTTACTTATAGATTACAGGAAAACTTATACGAAGTCTATGGACTTAAAATTACATGGTGAATATCTCGATATTATGCGTACAGACCGTCAGCTTATTGCAAGAACTGATTAACTGCAAAATATCATTAATTACTTTTTTATCTATAGTGGAATTCTTTTGACACATTCTACAAAAGGCAAAAACTCACTAATTTAGTGATTTTTTGCAGTTAATGAGTTCTTGCAATAAGCCGACGAAACTTACATTTGCAGTTGGAATGTATTTGTGAACATGTTTTTCAACTACAATGTTAAGTTGGTCCTTTAGGCCGGAAATGGATATTTATAGGCTGTATCACTTGAGAACAACCTCCGCGAGCGGAAAACCGGGCACAGCTTTGAGACGGAACCCTCAGGGCGCGAATCTTACTCACACTTGTCCAGTTTTTGTTTAAATGAATTTCCCTATTGCTGGTAGACGTTTTAAAACACCAGGAATACCACTTTAAAATCTAACAGTATACAAACAGTGCTAACTACATACTCATAAAACATCGGTCTTAAGACCATAACGGTGCTTAGCATCGCTTGAATGATCGCTGTACCGTATCCAACTTATCATAATTGCCTATATCCGTCACTCAGCGGATATGCGGTATCCACCTAGTACTTAATAAAGTCTCGTTTACGTGTAGTGTGCATACACACGAGCGACACGCGTCAACGACAGAGGCAACTGCAGACTTCGACACCCATCGACACCTGTCGACGCCCGCCGTCAACATCGTGTACGCGAGCGGCATGTTGTCGACGGCTGCAGTTGCCTCCATCGTTGACGCGTGTCGCTCGTGTATTTGAGTACGGTGCTCAAATACACGAGCGGCATGTTGCCATCGACGCGGGTCGACACACGTCGACGGCTGCAGTTGCCTCCATCGTTGACGCGGGTCGCTCGTGTCTATGAACACTTACACCACTTACCTTCAAATCCACATGTGCGTGTGCGTGATCTGTGCACATTCATTTATTGTAAGTATACAAGCATAAATAAGCAATAATAGGTACAATTTTCCCTGATTTGAAAGGTATGAGGATTATGTACCGTAGTTGAAAATAATAGATTACTTAGGTTATTAGGTTGTGCCACAAAACGTAAAACCTATATGTTTATGTTCAGTGGCAGTAGTTTATCGATGTATATAAGTATAAAATATGCAATAAAATTATGATTGCCTACTTTACTAACTATAAACCGTAAAAACACGTTTCTATACAAAACAACGTCACTACGACAATCTCTACATAAAATGAATGTACTCGTATGTGTAAGTAACATAATTATATGCAATTGAAATGAGCAGAAAATAGGTACAGTTCGAATAAAAGCTATGTATGAAATACTCTAAATACCATTGACTTCTGAAATAAAATACAAATAACATCAGGCGGTCGATTCTGTAAAAATCTTACCGTGAAAACTTAGGTAAAGTGAGTTAGGTTTTGCTAGGAATTGACACTATTGACAGCTCACTCCACGCTCACTTCACCTAAGTTTTCACGGTGAGATTTTTACAGAATAGCACCGCAGTCTGTAAAGGAATTATAATTACACATTTCGCCAGTTATGTTTTAAGTCCCATGTAATGGGGGGCGAGCCTATTGCCAACAGCCGGGTACCATTGTCTAAACACCAGTGACTTGTGAAATAAATATATCTATGTTAGATATATTTAACATACCTCTACATATTTAACATAGATAAAGAATCGGTTGCTAGTACCTGCATGTTAATATATTTTAGTTCTGAATGAATTGCAAATAATAAAATCTGTAGATATTTATTAATACAGATTTTAGAACCGATTCTTTTCCTTGTACCTAGATAGATAACACCTTGATAACATATTTTTGCGATGAATAATATAATTTATTACATAAGAGACTCCATAATACGGAAAGTCATTAGGTACCTACATAATATTAATATCGTTTGGTCTTCCTTACCTTATCGTCAAGGACTATGCTACACTGTGCTGATGTTTTTGATATAGTAAAGACTAACACCTATGGGTTTCTGTGAATAGGATAATCTGTCATGACGTGAAACCACACTGAGAAACACACTCTTTTAATAAACTCGCCATAGCGAATGATTCAATAAAGTTAACTATATATTTTCCTCAGGCTAGGTGGAGCGACATTCTGGCTGACAAGTGGCTGGCAGCAGCTGGATGAGACTTGTCGAGAATCGAGCTGACTTACGTGCAATTGCAGAGGCCTATGTCCAGCAGTGGACTGCTGTAGGCTGATGATGATAATGATAATTGAGGTATTGAAAAAAATTAAGTAAGGAGAACGAATCAATAACCATCGAACAGATAACTAAACTCCGCCAGAAATATTTCGGAAACTGGGCATTAATTCTTCCAACAAGCGTGATGATTATGACGATATGACATAATTATGATTACCAGCAGAGTGGTCGTAATTAGTGGCACTTGCGACAACTGGATGTCTAGACAACTAGTTGTCGCCGAACAAGATGATGATCTCTATTTCCAGAACGGAAAACCTTAATTGTGTAATCTTTACATTAATTCTGTTGCTGTGAACTGTACTTAGTTAATGGCAATAGGCTTCTAACATCGGCGAGATGATAGAATTAGGAACATCTGCTTATGACTTCAGGCAACACAGGCATCTTGCTACGAGTATATCTACCCTACATAAATGATAAACAAGGTGGAGACGACATATGTCAATAAATTAATCTGCGTATAACTAATGACGCTCCCAGTCTGCATTCGAAAGTTCAGTCAAATATATCCTATATAGCTATTCGATTCGATCGCCAAAATTCATAGTCGGCCCATCGCCACTAAGTATTTAACTTATTTGAATAAATCACTTTTTTAATTTCGATGTTAAGATTTACTTGATAGTTCCAAAATACTCTTATGCATCAGTATTGTCAGTGTTTTCATTTATTGTTGCATTGTTGTCTTAACTTATTATTTATTTATTTATTTTCAACACACTTGCTCGTAAAGTAGCTCATGAACCGCTTTTAGGTCCATAATGGCGTGTATTACGAACGCGTGCTTTTTCTTTACTTTAATTTACTTGTGCTGTAATACCACAGATAACTATTTACAAGTCGGAGATGCGCGCTTATTTAATCTCATCAAAGAGACTTCATGCCAAAAGAAATCCGCGGGCTATATTTCACTTTTATTTTAAATAGTCTGGATTGTCCTTGGTCGGAAAATGAACTAATATTTATTTACCTTAAGGTGAATGCGCAGGGACCACGGACAATTTAAGGTAAATGCCATCGCAGTGGTAGACCGCGAAATTCTAATTTTCTTAGGTTTTTTTTCACCTCAGAACTATCTACTTTCGAACAAAAAAAGAATTTTGAAAATCCGTCGACAATTGGCGGAGTAAACGATGAACAAACATACAAAAAAAAAATACAAACACCCGAACATAGTACCTCCTCCTTTTTGTGAAGTCGGTAAAAAGAAACAAAGAGTGTTTGAATGCAGCCCATAAAATTACTTATTCAATGTTGCAATCAGTAATGCAACGTAATCGTTGCACGGCCCATCAAACATATTAATGCGTGACCTGCTAGACACTGCTTTCTTTAAAATAGTCGACCTTAGTTAACTTGCATGCAAGATGCAATATTCATTTTACTGTTTGACTTTAAGGAAACTAGTAACTTAATTTTAGGCAACAACTATCCACATGATGTGGTTATAGAACCAGACCCTCGACTTTTAGAGGAAAACATTAAGTAGGTAAATAAAAATACACTGGATCGTATAAAACAACATTTATGTAAATAAACTCTTTTACATACATAACTTTCTAGGTCATACAATAATATACCTACCTCTATCTATTAAGTACTAATTATCTGGCAAACAAAATTTTACTAATTTCTCCGATTCTAACCACAGTTTCTTGGCTAGTTCAGCGTTTTGCGAACACTTCGAAGGTTGCTTCTGACGGCAATCACTAAAGTATTTACCAGTCACACCTTCTACTTCTGGAGCCACTGCCAAATATATCGAAGTTTGTGCAGCCTCCCAAGGAGTTTGGAACGTAAATCCTATACATTTCTCTACTATATTTCTAATAATATTGCTAGGAATGTTCCTAAATATATTCGTTGCAGCCACTCCTGGATGCAGAGCGTTAACTGTAACACCCGTACCTTTCAGTCTTAAACTTAACTCTAATGTCATTAAATTCAGGAAAAGCTTACTATTAGCATAAACTAAATAGTCGCTCCAATATTTCTCCATATTCAAATTGTCAAAGTCTAACTCTCCATATTTGTGTATCATAGACGATACATTTATAATGCGGCTCGGAGTAGAAGATTTCATTAAAGGCACTAATAGGCAAGTCAAAAGGAACGGAGCAAAATAATTGACTTGCATTCCAAAGTGAAGTCCATCAGCTGTTTTACCGTTACCGAGCCCGCCTGCGCCGGCATTGTTGATGAGGACATCGACACGCTTCTCGGTTTTACATATCTGGTCGCAGAAGTCCTTGACTGAGCGAAGGGAAGCTAGATCTAGTTGCCGGAAGTGGACATCAGTGTTACCACTAAATTTTATTATTTCTTCTTTAGCCTCATTCGCACGCCGAACGCTCCTACAGGCCAATATCACCTTTGCACCGCGACTTGCCAGGTCCTTACACGTCTCCAGTCCCAGTCCACTGTTTCCACCAGTCACTATCACTACTTTACCGACCATGTGAGCACTGGTCCGACATAACCCCACTGTCAGTTTCTGGTACACCTTCACTAAAAACACTATCAATATTGTGATACCGAATATAGCCCACAAAATCATTTTTACTGATTAAATTATTTATATACTCTACGGATGGGAACGCTCGTCGAACTAAGTTTTGACGATAAGTAGGTAATCAGCGAAGGGGGTCATGTAAAGTAACCTCAACCATCGGACGCGACGGCAGTATCAACGCGTTTATCGGTGATAAAGTGTTCGTATATGCCTACATTTTTAGACGTCTTGACTAGCTACGCTCCACTCATGGCCGTATTCCTAACTACACTAGTTGTAGTTGCCAAACGTGCGTACGCGCCGGTTCGTCGCGGGCCGGTGACGACGTTACATAACTATGTCATTGAGTTTAGTGCTGTTAGTTCTAAACCGATATCACCTTGGATTTATAAAAACACAAACTCATTTAAACTTCTTATATTAAAAATATTTGACAAAAAGAAACTGTGTCGAATGTACACTAGTCACGCATTTTTTTACGTGGGTCTCTCCTAGCTCCTAAATTATTTATTTTTGGTGGAGATTACTTCGACCTTAATTATGATCAAGCCGCTGACACTATAAGCGTCCACGTCTTGCGCCACTTCCACACAAATCTCACTCAGCTCTTCGAAAAGGGACACTTGGATCTTTATGGACGTGCAAAGTCCCGTTGAGTTTCCACGCCACGGCACATGGAAGTCTATGGGTATACCAGACTTTACAGCAAACCTCTTCAAGTAGCCATTCAAGCAAATTCATAAAGCAGTATGGATTTATGACTAATAATATTATGATGGCTCTCATTATGTTATTTTAACATGGAAATGTAGTAGCAAAACTTAATTCGTTACTTTATTGCAAGCATAATGTGTTCAGTAATATCCTTTATATGGAGCACATTATGTCTCAAAGAAAATTGTTTACGAGTAGGCAATTAATGTTTTATTGTCATAAAAGTAGATTTAGGGACGTGTAAATTTTGCTCTCGTTCCATAATACCTAGAAATTATGGAAGGAACACAGGAATAAATAGCAGATCGAAATAACTGCACAGAGTAAATTATATCCAGTAAGTGTTTCTAAGCAAACGGACGGTAAGCTTACCATAAAGTAAACATAAGAAGCTTTCCCATGAGGCAACATTCAGTTTTGTTGTCGCCATTACGCTGCATCATAACAACTTGGATCACTAAACATAATTGGGATCCGTTCCATTAGACAAAATGCCTGTCGCCGCTAATCTGACATTGGATATGTTCACTATAATTCAGCAGTACAGCTGTAATAGTTTATAGAACATTAAAGGCATTGATTTATATATTATTACTAGATTAAAGGTATATCTTTAGCAATCATGACATTGAAGGACTATTTTATTTACCTACCTACTACACAGCTATGTTTAGTATAATTCCGAAGATGTTTTACCTAACTTAATTTAAATAAAGATTCTAAAGCTACCAATAAACATAAAAACCATTATTTATTTTTTGTCAAAGAAGTCTGCATAAATACTTAAACTTTACCGTTTCTAAGAAATATAATCTATAATTATAGCATGGACCTTAAGCTCTACAAAGTTCACCTCCAAATGACCTCAAAACATTAATTTGAATATCTGAGCACTTAGATCGCAAGAAGTTCTGAATGGTATTTCCAAAATTTTCTGTAATACAATTATCATAGGATTAGCTGCGCCCCGCGGTTTCACCCGCACACGTTTCTATCCCGTGGGAATATCGGGATAAAATGTAACCTATGTGTTAATCCTGGTTATAAACTAAGTATGTGCCAAATTTCATACAAAACCGTTCAAAAGTTTTTGCGTGAAGAAGTAACAAACATACAAACACACTCACAAACTTTTGCCTTTATAATATTAGTGTGATGGATATGATCCGGAGGAATGATGTTAGATATTGGAAAAATTATGTGGAGGAATGAGGATAATGTGAACAGTGTTAGGTTTTAATGTTTGTTGGCTACAAGAAAAGTGGTAAACTAAACAAAAGATGGATTGATTGTATGAAAGACTAGCTTCTGCCCGCGACTTTGTCCGCGTGAGCCTATACTACCTCAAATGGCTTAGCATGATCCTCCGTTATGTCGAAAATACTGCAGCATTAATTTTGAAATAAATATATGCTAAAGTTGAGGATTAATGTAAGGTCTTATGTTAGACGAAAACACGATTCCATAAAATTTTCTCGATAGAAAAAAAATCCAAAGTTACCTCCAAACCGAACAATAAACCGCTGGTATTCAAAAAATACTTCAAATTAGATCATGAAACTTTGCATACTAACTGAACTAACTATAAAGCAGGTCTTATGTTAGTTAGTTTTTTTGAATTAGCTTTATTTTCACCGTAAAAAGCAAACACCTAAACTATTGGCGCTGCCTATCGCCCAGCACCGTACTCTGTCTCGCTTTCACACAGTCCGCGAGCAGTATCGTGCGAGCGAGATAAAGAGTGAATTTTAGCTGAGGTAGTATAGGCTCTTAAGTATAAATTCGAAAGTAACTCTGTCTGTCTGTCTATAAGTTACCTTTTCACGCCTAAACCACTGAACGGATTTGGATAAAAGTCGCGAGCTAGTTTCATATAAATCCTTTCAGCCTTTTTTGCATGATTAAGTAACAAACAGCCAAACATACAAACTTTTACATTAGTATGAAGTAGGATGACATATAATATGGAGTCACAATAAATCAACAATATTGTAATTGATCAGAGCCGAGCTGCATTAAGATTTTCGTGTGACTGTCGTTGCAATTGAAATGTTGCTGGGGCTTAATGAGAATGATAAATTTTTTGAATAAAATGCATTTTGCAATTAAACGTTCATTATTTTTTATTATGTTAAATCTTTGGTTTCCTAAGAAAGTGATGAACTGTCACACAATAACGGCTTTCCAAATACAGAGCGTTTTTTTACATCTTAATGTCAAATACTGATGGAAATGACAGATTTTCATGACGGCAGTTATAGGTAAATATGGCGGGAGAGCGACTTTGAAACTACTCAATCTATTTAACTTAATCCAACCATCGTTTCCATCTATGTTTCTGACCAATGTGCATTTTCTTATTAATTGAAATACCTACTCATAACGATTCATTCCCACATTGTTTTTTTGACAATCGATTCGCTCAGCAATTTTTATGCTTCGTTTAAATTCAAAACAAAACGCTGAAGTGCCTCTAAACACCAGTAAATTGATGTTAACGTAACGTTAACACAACATGCAAATTAAAGGAGCTATCCGGGTTTATAATGAGACGTATGTCGCTTAACCAAAGTGTCGAAGGTGTTCTACCTGCAATTGCGAAGCAATTTGTCGCGTCAAATCACGTCAAACGACCTCATTACCAAGGCTCCCCATGTGAGCGAGGTATCGGTAAACGCCTTATGACTGGGCCCCTAGTTTGTTAGACTTGTATAGTTCGCCTGTTTTCATTCAGAATGTTGTTTCTATTCATAATTCACAACCTTGGTATTTTCAAGAAACGGGGTTCTCAATTAAAGAAAAGTTACATGTTTTTTTTCTCTTTGTGTTCAAATTTATTTGGGATGGATAGCATCGTGAACGTACGTTCCGTGTAAACTTTTGCGAAGTCTCCAACCGTTTGCTGTTTATTTTTCAAATCAAATATATTTTGAATTTTATAAGCTTGGGTATTTAAATAGTTTCCTGCATGCAAAACGGTCAGACTTAAACAGGTGATTGCATGGTTTTAAACAGAGTTAGAATATATTCTGTATACAGCGACGTTTCAGTTATGAGAATCAGAGACGTAGAGGTATTTTGTGGGTTAGGAACAGTACCCCCTTATCTCCCATAATAATCTTCATTCTATTGTAGATAGTAATGTAGTGGATATTATTAAGAAATCATGAGAGCCGTATCATTGCACGTGCTTTGATAATGTAGGTATAAGATTTAGTGATAACATATCTTCTTACTTAGCTAACGCATCGAATGGATTAGAAACGATTTATAATTTTAAATTAATAAGAATCTATATTGTGCAAATAGTAGGTATGCAGTGTGAACAGTCGGCAACAAAAGTCGATCAACACTTCAGTTTTATTAATATCAGTTATTGAGTTACATACGCTACATGTTTGCGTCTGGGTGGTCCTTGCGGAGCTCCACATCGCTGTCAATGCGGTGAAGCAGTCCACTGCCTCGGACACCATGGCCTATCCTGCAGCAAGAGCGCTGGTCGGCACGGCACGCCAGAATTAACGACATCATCCGTCGGGCTCTTGTCACCGCCGGGGTGCCAGCTGTTTTAGAACCCAATGGCTTGGCACGCGACGATGGGAAGAGGCCAGATGGAATGACCATAATGCCTTGGAAGTTGGGTAGGCCTTTGGTGTGGGATGCTACCTGTGTCGACACCCTCGCGCCATCCTATCTTCCTAGCACGGTGGGCTGTGCTGGGGCGGCTGCTGCAGGAGCAGAAAACCTCAAACGGCGCAAATATAACAACCTTATTGGGAGCTATATGTTTGAGCCGTTTGGGGTTGAAACACTAGGGCCTTGGGGTCCGAGTGCTCATCAAATATTTCGGGACATCGCCAAGCGGTTGGTTGACTCATCACGTGACCAGAGGGCTGGCCTATTTTTAGCCCAAAGAATAAGCATTGCCATCCAACGTGGTAATGCTGCCAGTCTTTTGGGCACTTATGCCATTGACAGCGATGCGGACGAATTTTATGATGCCCAATGAGCTCCTCTCTTTTTCTTTCCCTTCTTTTTTTATATACTTGTATATACTATATAATATGTATATTTTAGAGTTAAATTGTAAAATAGTTAATTATATATAAATAAAATGTTTTTGAACAAAATATTAACACTTCAGTTTTTTAATCTCAGTTATTGAGCAAAATGTTTATTGAAAATTGCATTGTACTTCTGCTACAATATTGAACAAATAATTTGTTCATTACCTGAGATTAAAAACTAATGTGTCAATCGAATTTTGCTGCTGACCGTACGTACCTATCTAGAAGTCTCGATATATAAAAAACTAGCTTCAGCCTGCGACTTCGTCTGCGTGAAATTTCTTGATCCCGACCCACCCCGTCGCAACGCATCGCCTACCGGCGCTATGACTTCATGTTTGCTTAGCGTTCTTTCTTACTTTTTCATTTTGCTCGGCTCCTAAGGGCTTAGGTTAATGTTATATAGCCTTCCTCAAAAATTGGGCTATCAAATGCCAAAATAATTTTATAAATCCGACTGGTATCTACTGTAGAGGCTATGTAGCACTACCTTTAGCAGTAGATGCAGGCTGGTTATAAGTATGTTCCATTCGAACGTTCAAACGAGTGACAAATATTTCAATAAGGTATTTTTCTTTAGTAGAAGCAGTGCTAGAAATAACATGAAACTGTAAAGTCGATTATATAGGTATATTACTAGCTTCTGACCGCGACTTCGTCCGCGTGAAATTTCTTGTACCCCCACCCCGTCGCAACACTTCGTATTCGCTTAGCGTTCATTCTGACTTTTTTTCTTTTTGCTAAGGGTCACAGCGTGATATTAAATAGCCTTCCTCAAGAATTGGGCTATCAAATGCAAAAAGATTTTTTCAAATCATACCGGTAGTTCCAGAGATTATCGCGTTCAAACAAACAAACAAACTCTTCAGCTTTATTATTAGTAATATATAGATTCAAGTCAAAGCTCTTTAATTAAATATCGACACTACCTACCTCCAGAGATCAGCGCGTGACATATAAATTCAATGCATCTCCTGAAGTCCTGAAATCCAATGCAAGGCGCGTGACCATTTTAGTTTCGCAATGTACTCATTACAATTACGTTTTTATATATTTAACGATAATAGCAATACGAACGTTAGATAACGCTATGTTATGTCTATAGATAACATAAAAATACCTTTTATTTCCAACTTGTTCAGTTTTCTTCAGAGACGTGGTGCTACTTATTTAACTCAGGAAAGTCATTCTGTAGCATAATAAACCTTCCCTGAACACTGATAAATCGCTTGGTGAAGTATAAAATCTTGTAATAAATTAATTAAGATCTACTTACCTAATTAGCCATCAAGCAAAATCGTGCCAAGCGACCGGTACATACTTCGGGGAGGGTGCCTCATTTTACGAGCCTGTTAAAGTCATTGTTGAACTTTGGAGCTCGTAACTCCCTGACGGCAGTTACTGTCAGAATAAAAGCGATTTTACAATGCACTCTGTAATAGTTGCACTATGAAACAAATCTGTAGTGTTTAACGAGTGCTTACATAGTCATTAGGGTTCCGTACCAAAATAGTAAAAACGGAACCCTTATGGTGAGACTGTCTGTCTGTCACGGCTGGATATCTCAAGAACTACTAATGCTATCAACTTGAAATTTGGAATAGTTTTAGATGACATTTGCCCAACTATTTTGCAAATAAGAAAGAAATATATTATGTATACTTTTTGCAACAAGGACAGAAAGTGGGTCTGAAAAATTCGAAGTGGGGCTACTAGGGCATGTGGGATATCATTTTGCACACTCTCAAACAATTTTTCTTTTTTTTTTAGGCTGCATAGTGTTCGACTTTTGATGAAAAATGTAAAAAAAAATACCGTTCCCCCCTCATCTTCGAAGTTTGCAAAGAGAAAAACCTGAAATTATTCTATGTGATAGAAGTTTATGTAAAAATTACAGGAAAAATAAAAAGAAGTCTCTAAATAGCACACTTTTTCAGAAATCATCAACAAAACTTACATTAGTTCCACTATCGGTCAAGAGATGGCACTGACATAAAACTGCAATACTCTACACCGCAATGCACAGTGTTAAAATTCTCTGATGAATATAGGCCTCGCCGATGAAAACTTAAAAACATATGATGGTACGGAACCCTTGGTGCGCGAGTCCGACTCTCTCTTGCCCGGTTTTTTTTTAAGAATAAATATCTGATTTAATGACCCCTTTTGATCCAAAATATTATTATATAATAGTTATTGAATAGTTTATCTTGAACAAACCTCCTTTTAAAGGTGCTGAAAATTTGCAGAAATCAGAAACTCAATGTCTGGATTTGTGCCCACTGCCCAGTCGATGCCAATAGGCTCGCCCCCTTTTACATGGGACTTAAACATAACTGGTGAAATGTGGGATGACTTCGAGGGTGACTTCTATCTTTTATCACAGTTTCATAAATTGTTGAACTGTTTAGTATAGAGTGTTAAAATTGTTATAGGTGTTAATGTTACAGTGGTAAAAGGCACGATGGGGTTGGCATATCTGTTTAGATAAAAACCCCAAAACAAATAAAGAGAAAACAAAAACATAACTGGCGAAATGTGGGTCTACTATAGATATGCATCTGCTTACACCTTTGGGGATTACAGGATTATTTTATGCGTGTTTAGTAAAGCGAAATACTGAGAAATTACGTGCATTAAGCTACTGACGCCTGACAACAATTCAATAGCATTGCGCTAAAATGTAGCGCGCTATTTTATCAGAAGAAGGCGTTATATGATTGAATACAATAAAATTAAAATTTCTACAAATCGTGGAAAATATTTCAGGCATACCACACATGGAACTGGCAACTTGTGATAAGCAGTGCGCAACTACTTTTATTATCTTTGTTATTTTTGTATTATTAATTTGATATACCTTCAATTACTTACTTTGCTATTGTATACTTATCTGCATGTGTGTTTAGTTATACGGTATAAACCACAATGGGTGACCAACAGCTCACAATAATATAGTTTTTATCTTATCTGCATTACCTAATGTATGAATGTCGATTTAGTGTGGCTAATGTTGTTGCTTCAACACGATGTTTATTATATCTCTTTTTTTGAGTAATATATTTATCCTTTTTATTATAAAAGTTTATTGTAAACTAACATCCGGAATATGTAAGTGTAGTAAACATTTAGTGGGTAAAGTGGTCATAGTTACAGGTGGAAACAAAGGTATTGGTTACGAAACTGCAAAGAACCTGGCTGAAAGAGGTGCTCGTGTTATACTAGCATGCAGAAACGAGGGACTTGGCACATCCGCACGGGACCAAATCATCAAAGACACTGGTAATGCCGATGTTCACTATAGACACCTTGATCTCTCCTCACTGGCTTCCGTAAGAGCGTTCGCTGATGATGTAATCAAGACTGAGAAACGACTTGACATACTTATCAACAACGCCGGTGTCTACGAAGTTGATAACCTAAAAACAGAAGATGGATTATCACTTGCTGTGCAGACTAATCATTTTGGGCCTTTTCTTTTGACTTGCTTGCTGTTGCCGTTACTAAAAACCTCTGCACCCAGTCGGATTGTCAACGTATCATCAAAAGCTTACAAACGTGGAAAAGTTGAATTCGATAACCTCAACGCGGAAAAGGAAACAAAAGAAACGTACAGTATGGGTCAAGTGTATGGTAATACAAAGTTGTTCAATGTTTTAATGACTGTTGAATTAGCAAGAAGATTGGAAGGAACAGGAGTTACAGCCAATAGTTTACATCCGGGAGTTGTAGAGACCGAAATTCTGCAGTTGAAATCCGGCTGGGTGAGAATGGTGCTAACGGTAGCGAAGTATTTTTTTAAGGATACTTGGGAAGGAGCTCAAACATCTATATATCTTGCTGTATCGCCTGAAGTGGAAGGCGTGAGTGGAAAGTATTATGCCGATTGTAGAGAGAATAGTTTGTCAACACTTGGTCAAGATAAAGATTTAGCACGCAAATTCTGGGAGGTTTCAGAGATGTTAGTTGGTCTTCAATAAAGTCGCTCAATTGAGTAAATAACATTGTGTTTCAATTTTGGCCTTGGTTATTATTATCCGCTGTAAATATTCTTTATTAAAGTACATTGTTAATTAACATTTACCTATTACATTTTACGATTAAATCACGATAATTCAATCCGTGCACAGAATCTTGCATGAACCTGTTTACTAAGTACCTAGCAAGACAACTAATGAAAAAACATAATGACTAGGTAACATAAAGGTACTTATAGATAAAGGTACTCATGGTTATTGTTAAATATACAACATTATTTTTAGTATATGCGAAACCCGAAACACGTGTCTAATATTTTTATGTAAAGAATCTATGTACAAAATTTCAAAACTATCATGAAAAATCACAAAGTTATAAGCTTGTTAAGTTACCTGTTTGTCCGTACAAGAACATGCTCACCCGCGCCGCTCGCGCCGCGCCGTCTTGCACTCGTGATAATAGTACCTAGGTACCTAACCGTTCGGCGTGGAGATTGGATAACCTACGTAATGTCGCTCGGTATCCAACTTTTAACCTTTTTTAAATATTTTTGGGACAAAATATAACATGGGTTATTATTATTCAAATTATTGGAATCGATTCAGTTACTTATTCTGAACAAACTATATTTAGGTTTCGCATATACTAAAAATAACGTTGTATTTAGGGAACCGTTGCCGCGTTGTTGGTAGAGATGTGCATCGCGTACATACCTAAAGGGAAAATAACCAGATTTTGGGTAAATACCGGATATTTACCCGGGTAAATTAAATACCCAAACTTTGGGTAAATATATACAATGTAATAAGACTAATGTTAATATAAGATGTGTGCACGACTGCACGTGTGTGCGTACCTACTTCTATTTCTCGAACTTCAAATACCTATATTAAATTAATATGAAACAGAAATTGAAAATATTTACTGTCCAGGTAAGGGACAATTTCAGGTACAGTAAGCAGGTTCACCGGTTAACAGCAAGTTAAGACGGCATGAGTAGCTTAAAAATTAACAATATAGTATTTGCGTGTAGGATATGTGTGATGTTTGTGTGTAAGTGTGCGTGTTTGTTCCATTGTAGGTACTTCGTTTGATTTGGTGTCAGGTAAGGGTCTTTATGTTAATTCCCCGTTGTACTACCGTTAGCACCATTGACCTGCACCATCAATGGTGCAGCAGAGGAGACTAATTAGTTTCGTTTCAAATAAAGGTTCCGAGTCTGTCTCGCTCTCACACAGTCCGCGACCAGTAGGTATCTTGCGAGCGAGATAAACAGTGAATTTTAGCTGAGATAGTATATGCTCTTAAGAAAAGGACAGAAAATAAATATTAGTTTAGTCCTGTCAAATTAGACAGCCCCTAACGTAAATTGTGTTTTTAATCACGTCTAAACTTGCTATGGAGTATCATAATTTGACAGGACTAAACTAATATTTATCTTCTGTCCTTTTCTTAATGAACTAGAAAAAAAAAGATGCACTGAACTTAAATTTAGTTTAGTTTGTGATTAAGGGAATCGGCGCCAATGTAAAACTAACTGCTGACGCCTGCCAACAGTATAACAGCATTACGCAGAAATGTAACATATTACTTCTGTAGTAAAAGGCGTTATAAAACTTGGTCCGAGTAAATAGCAGAAATATATTTTGAGTTTTCAGTAATATAACAACATGTCACTTAAAGGGTACAAGAACCAAAATAAAATCATAAGAATGTTAAAATTTTCTATTAAGAAGTACCTAGTTAAGTACCTACCTACAATTCTGCAACGTGTTTTTTGTATTGATGCGATCGGCCAAGAATAAAATAACAAAGATTTAAAACACATTGCATCAAATAATAAATCACATTGACGTTGGCTCAGAATCTAATCTTTTGCACACAAAACTTTGGCTATGAAATATCAGCAGAAGTTGTACAAATAGCATTCAAAAAGAGCTTGTATTGAAAATATCGAATCTAGGCGACTTTGCGAACACTGAAGTTTTGAGCAAAACTTTACCAGATACTTCTTTATCCGTTTCAATATTTTAAAATATAGTTACAAGATTCGTTATTTTACAGTTCTTTATTTTACCTTCGTACCTACATACAATCGAACGTTACGAAAGTACCAAATAAATTCCGTCCAAGTTGTCGAGTTACTTTGTTCCAAAGGCAGCTGAATATTTGAGGCATTGGCCGGCAGACTTGTTGTCATGGCGGTGTTTTGTTGGTTCAGGAGACGGGTGGTGTCTCGGCGAACGTCCACGGGAATTCGATATTGCCTCAAGTGAAGCGTTCTAGCAGCATTGTGCACTTTTATTCGCTATTGTCAGTGTGAGCGATGCCACTTCGTCGTGCTCGGATGATTGCAGTATCGTTCTTTCTTTAGAAAACACTTAGACGTGAAAAGGATTGAAATTCTGTCGAATTCTGACTTATAAAGATTTTTCCATTCTTTGGCGATACAACTCCGAGAGTAAATTGCTTAAGAGACGTTTTATACAGTAATCAGTAGGTAATAATATAAGATATTAGAAAATCACATTAGCGTGTTCTAGTATTACTAGTAGGTACCACATGCTCTGTGGTAGGTACGTACCATACTAGATGGCTAGAACCTGAAAGAGTTGAAGGTAAGTAATGAATTTATAGTAAAATAAAAAACTGCACTTGTATCGGTTTCAGTCTGTGGTTTCAGTAGTGACATGTAGGCATGGACGTAATAATTATTATAATAGAAGCATGTAGGTACATGCATGAACGATAATAAGTCCATGGGTACATGACAGACGGTTTGATAGCTTGACAAGCGTTGACAAGACAACAATATTTTGTTTGTTGGCAGCAGTCATGTTTGGTGAAACGTGTTAGGATAAATGCAAGTGTAAATAAAAATTACAGTGAGATCAATTAAATAGCAGCATGAAGCGTATACCAGAACCTACTGTTATATTACCACAATCCTACTTTTGGGGCTGCGTCACTCTCTCAAAAGATTGCCCATTCTTTTCAACCGAAGATCCAAATTTATACTACTTTGGGATTGTACTGGCCTGCTTATACGCTGCATTACTGCTAGTAATTCTTGCTGACTTGAAATTTTATTGGTCCGTGGATCACTTGCAACGTCAAATTGATTATTATATAAACTTAGTAAGAAAAAAAGTGAAGCACGTACAGCTTGACCAGAGGACATTGATGTCACAGCAGAAGAGAACAGAGAAGCAGCTGAAGAGAAGCGAGGAATGTACGGGCGTCGTGACCGGTATCCGGGGCGCGCTGTCCACGGACAACCAAACCCAACTAAAGACTTTGACAAGCTTTTTCTTAGAAACAAGACCAAGGAGCACCTGGAATGTAAGCCAGACCACCATTAATTTTTCACCTCAATAACTCTGTTGCATCCGAGCCCCTGTCCACAAAAATACAAAGTTATTTTCAACGTCGGACGGTAAAATTTCTGTCGCTTGTAGTCCCGTTATATTTTCAGCTTCTCGTGCAGATATTTGGATCGAAGGCGAGTCACTGTTTGCTAAAGCGAATACCTCTTATATTTTATCTTTTACACTACGTCGGATGTAAAACTCAGTTCAAGAGATAGTTTTCCGATAAAGATAATATTTTGTTCATAACATCTTAGTTAATATATTTCAAATAAATTGTATTTATATACATAAAATATATAAACTCACGGCTTCCTCCAATGGGGGTAGGCAGACACTACAGAACGCCACCTGCTCCGATCCTGACATGCTCCTTTTGCCAATTTATTTAGGTACATAATAAGTTCAAAATAAAATTTCAAACTACAAAACAAAACTATAAAATACCATCTCAAACTACTAACAAGTTCACTACTCTATTTTATCAAATTCGAATTTGTGAATTTTTCGTTTCAAACGTCTGCACAATAAAGTTACGCAAGTGAGAACAAAATAAGTACCTAAACAGTTTTATCTATGTTTCCTTGACTTCCAGCAAACTTATTTAAACTTTCTTGTTGTTTACTTGTACCTCTAAGTTGACTCATTCCGATACTTTGTGAACATAAATGTAGTTGCGTGAAGAAGACGTTTGCTTCTTAAAATTGACCAGCGGGGTATAATTGCGTAACACACTAACATTAAGAATGGCTTTCATTTTTACAGTTCAACAACATTCATTGCGCTATTACGTTGTTGAGCAGACAATTTTTCGAACATATAAAGCAATAAACAGCAATATCCTTCAAAATGATTTAGATTGTGATTGTATAGTGTGTTACACAATTAGAATGCAGGTTTTTGAGAAATTTTGTAAAAAATAAATATTCAGTATTGCAACCAATAGGCTCATGTTTTTTTTATACCTAGGTAAGTATTTATAAAAAAAAACATTGCTAAAAAGGTACTTGTAGTTAGTATAAAAATATCTATAAGCGAATTATAAAATATCGTAGCAAATTGCGAGGTGTGAAAAATCTGAGCAGAACGAGATTAAACTATCGCGTTCAAATATAACTTGTTCTGCTGAAGTTAGAAATATGAAACGGGCTTGTGAGCATGAATAGAATTATTATATCAGTCGAAGTAGGTAGGTACCTACTTAGTTGATTTAAGCCGTATTTTTTTAATAAATAAATCATATCTGGGAACTGAGTAGACGGGCAGTATTTTAATGGGAATGATCATAATAGGTAAATATATTATATAAATTTAAGAAAAAGAAAAAAAAAGAAAGAGAATAATTTCACGCAGACAAAGACCAGAAGCTATTAATAATAATAAAAATTGAACGTAGAATCTCTAAATTCTGAAAAGCGAAACGGTGAAATAAAAAGCTCGGAACATAACCCCAATTAATTACCTACTTAGGCATTCAATATTCGTGAATATAGGTGCCATAGATAAAGATAAACTCGAGCAGTGTAGCTGATTATGGTTTAATCTTAAATCCAACTGCACTTCGAGCTGTCGCAAAAGGACGCCAACTTATTATCAAAGTCCCTTTTAAAGAAAATGGACCATGGTTAAAGACTGTAAAAATGTTATGGTAGAAGGAAGCAATAAAAAACCTTGTAACTTTGTGATTTGTCTGACCATAATAATAAGCCAAATAACCCTAAAATAGATTAGAGACACTTGGAAGAGATAGTGGGGAATTTTCGCTTCCTGCATTTACTGCAAGGGCGAAGTATTGGAAGAAAAACTCCAATAAGAAGTAGGAAACGGAACTGCTTTATGTTCTTTTATTGGTCGCTAGTTTTGTGAGATTCCATCTATTGGAGGTTTTATATATGTTAAAGTTTAGCCGCTCTTCGGCCGGCTAAAACTGGGTGTAGCCGCACTTCGGCCGGCTAAAACTAGGTGTAGCCGCACTTCGGGTATTAGCCGTGACATATATATGTAGAGGCAATAAATGGGCACGGGGGGTGCAAGGTTACCTATCACACTTAATATATATTTAAAAAGTAATAGGAACGGTTCATAGATCTCGGTCCGGCCTGTCTGCTTGGGTTTTGACTTTGGATATAAATTAAAGAGAGGATTTGCTTTGAGATTTTGTACTGTGGCTTTTGTCTATCTTTTTATCTTATCTTTTTATATTTATAAAGCTATCTTTTTATTTTTCATCGTTGGCAAGCATTCTTACTAGATGCAGCTAAAATTCAGTAGCTTGTCTTCGAAACCTTTACACAAAGCACTTGTAATATAGATATTGCCAAAGTGTGGATGTATACAACCTATCATGGACGTTTGTTTCAGGTGATGAGACGAAGTTCCCCGTCAGAAGAGAAAGAAATCCGCGACTGGTGCAGCCACTGAATAGCCTGCACCAGTAAAATAATACCGCGACACCTACAACTGACTCTGGTTTAAAGTTAAGCAATTAAGAAGAAGCAAAGCTGCGAGATTGCATCAGGCGAACTTCTTGTTTTCCCTACTGAAAACTATCTTCATTACGCTAGATCCGTGTATCTGCTATCTAAATCGTACAGAAACATTGTTTTGCGACCACACTCGCGCACATACCCTGTTACCCGAACTAGATTTCGTCGTATATGGCAAAACAGTTGGCTCAGCTCCAATCGCTTCCTTTACCGTTTTAAAATTATTTATTCCCAGAAAATAAAATAAATAAAACCATTTTTTTGTTGTTTTTGTATTTATTGTAGGTATTTAATTCACACAAACACACGAACTGTCATACATCTCTAATAAATGATTACCCTAACTAACCTATTTGTTAATTTTATACAGAGCTTAGGTTTTAATTACCAGTATCGTACATACAGTAGTTACTAAGATTAATCTTAAATACAAACATATTCTATAATGTTAAACTACAGTCACTTTGGTGTTATCAGTGACCTTAATGTCGGCAAAGAACAATGAACAATAACGGTTAAAACGAAAACTTAACATAAAATTAACAAACACAGCCATGATCAATAAATTAACAAATAATATCACAATACAAACTTAACAACAATTCAACGCTTAAAACTATGTAACATTAACGATATTAATTGGTCAACAAAATTATACCAAATGGTAAAAACAATAGGTGCGTAATGACGATTTTATCCCCGTTTAAACATTTTATTCTCAAAGACTTTGGAAACTATTGGTTATAGGTTTTAATTTTATTACAATTTAACAACACATTTTACTGTGATGGCGGGTAACTGAAAGCTTAAATTAATACTATTGTGTGTAGGAAGTAATGATGCTTTTACCATAACAAAACTTGATAAAGGGGACAAAACAGTCATTAGGCTAGTAACACTTAACAACAGCTATCATGATTGTAACTGATGGGTTCACAGGGCCATTCTATTATTACACTATTACAATATACGCAAACGTGTCTTAAAATATTATTAATATAACAATATTTAGACAATACAATATTTTATAACAGGCAGTTTATAAATGGCCAAAGTCACAATACATGATAGTGAAAAAATAGGGCGTCCAAATAGGGTTCCGACCAAAGTGATCGAAACCCTATAAGAAAGCAAACAACACACAAAATGAAACAATATCAGGCACATTACGGTAATAAGGCACAATGTGATTGTTTCAAGAAATAACAGTTGAACAATAAAGCAGAGAAACGAGAGGAAACTGTAGGAAGGAGATGGATTATTTTACAATTGGAATTTAAATTCAAGCAAAGGTAAAACAAAACACGGATTATATCAAAAGGAAAAGTGATAAGGCTAGGTAGAAAGAATAGCAAAAAACGAAACAAAAACTTAACTTTGAATTAATTGACAAATCAACAAATCAAAAGTGGGATGATGCAGGCTAACAGTAACAGTAACAACAAATTGGGAGGTCAACGTAACGTACCAAACAAAAACTCAACAAACTATCTTAAAGGCACTGATAAGATTACTGAGGCTTTATGGAATAGACCAACAATTTTACAGCTGAAAAGTACCTATGCAAAAAACTATGTAAAATTACCAGATGAATGCAAAGATTTGTTATACGTGAAACAAATAAGAAAATTTTTTAGGGAATTGTCAAAAGAAGTTTTTTTTGTCGTTGGGAACTTGAAGCTTAAAACATGATTAAGTTATTGAAAAGGTTATGTAGTTCTAAGTGGCTTCTTATACTGGAAATAGAAATAATATTTCTGAACAAAATAACTTTAAATCGATAGGTAGGTAGGTACTCAAATCAGAGATTCGACAAGTCCAAGTGGGTATTAACAAAAACTTAACACTAACAATTTCAAATTAAGAGATTTAGGCAACTATTGAAGTGCTTAAAAAAACTTGTCAAAACAAAAACTTAAGTTGAAATCAACTGACAAATCAACTATTTAGTTCTAACATAAACACAACGTAATAAACAAAAAATAAATGGAGGTATGAAAGAAGTTTTTAAAGAGGCTTAAGATTGGAGGTCTCTCAAGTGGAATTTGAATGTAAATAACCAAACATGCTTTTGGCGACATTAGTGAAGGTGGTAGAAACAAAATACCGAAACAAAAGCTAAATCAGTAATAGGTAATGATAAAAGAAATATTCAAAACATAATTTTGGGCACAAAATTGCTATTTAAGTGAACAGGATAGTTAAAAACAAAACAAAAACATAACTTCAAACAGTCAAATCAACTACTTAGTCCTACGTATTAACAAAAACTTAACAAAGCTGTTAATGAATTGATGAATGTTTTGATTTTACTCAAAAGGTGTTTGGCCAAAGTGGATATAACCAGTTTCAAATCTGTAAGGACATAATAAAACGTTAACTAGAATCTATCAGGATCTGGGTTGACAAAAAAGAGATTTTTGAAAAAGCGTTTAGATATAGAAATATTACCTAATATAGCAGCGACAGGTAGGGATTATATACCAAAAGAGGACATGGTTATACAATGCAAACATAAGCTTAACGAAAACAACAGTCAAATCAACAATGGAGTAGCTACAAGTAATACAAAATTAAATTAAATTGACAGAAGTCATTTTAGTGATGTTTAAGTTTTTAAGTGGATGATTTTACCGAAAAAGTAATTGATAGCAAAGAACAAAACAAAAACTTAACTTTAAATCAACAGTAAAACTTGGTAACTAACTACGTGTTAAACAAAAAAATCAACAAATCTTACAATTAACTTGAACTGAAATAACAACAAAAATGTAACGATTTTGTGTTCATACTTTAACAAAACAAACATTCAATCGTTTAAACCAATGCTTAATTGACGTGTCTGTTTTAAATTATCTAAAATGATATCGAAAGTGCTTTCTATTGAAAAAAAAAACAAAAAAATAACAGTTTTCAAACAAAAACTTAACTTGGCTTATTGAAGTTATAGAATACAATAACAAATAACGGGATTCCATTAAATTGCAGCGAATTAACAACAAACAATGAAACAGTTTTAAGTTCATACTCAACAACATTCACATTCATTGTAAAATTCATAATTTAACGAAACAAAAATTCTATCGTTTCCCAAACTTTAATTAACTTGGTTTAACCAAAGCTTAATTAACTTGGTTGTTTTGAATTATGTAAAAAGTTATCGAAAGTGTTTTGGGCTTACTATTGAAAAAACAAAAACTTAACAGTTTCTAAACAAAAACTTAACTTGACACATTGGAATATGATACATCAACAATTATTAATGACGAGCTTCCAGGCCAGCTGGTTCGTCTTAAATTAAAACAAAAACTCAACAATTTAAACTAAAAAAAAAACATGAACACAACATTTTGATGTATGTAACTATGTTTTCGTGGTTAAAAATCGGAAGGAAAACTTTAGAACTCTAACAGGACCTATACTCGAATAGTGGGTGCTACATGTCAATTGTCAAATGTACAAATATTACTGAAAGTAACAGCTGCATGTGCAAATACAGAATTTTAATCTGGAGCCGAAATTAACAGAAAACAACTACTATAGTAGAATCCAACAGATGTAACAATAGCAGAAACATGTCCAAAACATGAACAATTGGAACGGGTACAAACAAAACATGAAACGTAACTAAGTTTTGACAACAACACCGATCATTAAGACACTTTCGGTTCAACGTGAACCACTATGCTCATAAAATTTGCTGCAAGTACTTATCTAACGTCTATCCTAACCTTACTTAATGAAAAGACTTCATTAGTGTTGTTTAAACTAAACATGTTGTATATGTACATAATATATGATAAACACATTACCTTACAGGTATTCACTTACTCCCTAAGCCACACGAAAGCCTTAACTTCTAAGTATTCCTATCCTATCTTTGGGGAGTCTAGAAACGATGATTTGTATTCACCTTGTCTCCTTTGGTATATGAGTGGTCTCCTTTGGTTATACATAGTTGATAGTGCTGCCAGCCAATGGTAACAAAGCGTTCCTTTGTAGTTGATCCATAAATCGATATTGGAATTTGGTAACTCTGGTCATTTCCGAATTTTATATCCCTTCTTCCTCTCTCCAGTTTCTTTAGTCCACATCTGTAACAATTAAAAGTAAAGAAACATTTAGTTGAAGTTCAACATAAAAAAAGTTTGTGGTCTTGTCAGATCACAGAATCTCAACCAGACAAAACAAGATAATATTGTAAATAACAACCCTGCAATGAAAATACACAACACTGAAAGTAACATTAAAACACAACTTGTTTAAAGTTACTTACTTTTCTTTTCCGTGGAACTGCTCTGAACTTCAGTTTTGAAGACTTCTCTCATTATTCACAGTATTACTGTTAATTTAACAGTAAATTAACACAACTTATTTTAAACTTTTAATTGACAAACTGATAACTGACGGTAAGTTATTCGAGCACCACCGGGGGCGCGGTGGCGCGATCCCCCGGAGCTGTGCACTGTAGCGCTTTCTGTTCGAATGTGATTCAATCGGCGGAATTTTGGCCCTTTTATGTGATTCCCGAAATCCCTCCACATGTCCCTCACCGTGGGAGCGCGCGCGCACGTGGACTCCTTGCGTAAGCGCACACAATGGCTCCCTATTCTTTGTACGCATTGATTTCGTCCCCTCGAACGTCTTACCTTCTATCTGTTACCTGTACTTTAGGGGAGAAATCCTGCCCGGTGGGAACTTGTGTAATCGTAACTGAAATTGAATTATTGTAGACGATAATCACACGATTTTATAAGAGGGTTGGCTTATATTTTCACACGGTACAGACTATTGTTATGCAAAATAGTTCTGGAATTACCGTTGGTAGCGTCACAAATTGCCGTTACTAGGTATACTAGGTAATTCCCTAATACTAATTAAGGTAATTACCATACATATAATGCTACCCTGTTGATGCAGGCTGCGCACTTGCAATATTCAGAGCTAATCGACAAAGTTCAGGTCTGTACATAACATGTTTAGTGCTAGTGCTGTACAACACCCGCTTCAGCAATATTGCTTAAATCGCGATACGTAACACCGAAGCTCTTCTCAATACATACAGGAGAAAATTTTAAACAGTGCGTACCTAAACTGTAACCATGAATTCAGCATATGATTCTAGAATCGTAGAAACTTTTCGTAGGTTATAAAAAAAAATTGTTGTTCTACACGTTTTGAACTTTTGATCGCCTTTCTATGAAACAGCTGTTTTTTTATACCTAAACGATGAAATTCCGTTGGGTCTAAAATTATAATTACATAATATGTCGGATACAGTTTGCGCACTGATTAAATTTTTATAAATATTTTTCAAAGACAGAGAAAACAGCCTTCCATTGATAATTTACCTCTTCTTTTAGAAAAAGTTTGCAAAGCATCCAGTGATAATTTACCTCTTCTTTTAGAAAAAGTTTGCAAAGCAATGAAATAAAAAATACTAGTGAATAATTATTTATACCTGTGCTGGTCTACTTTCCTACTTGAAACAGAAAATATGACTAGCACCTTTTTTAAGGAAAAATACTATGACTTGCGGGTTGCGTTTGTTATCATATCACACTAATATTATAAAGGCGAAAGTTTGCGAGTGTATTTGTATGTCTGTTACTTCTTCACGCACAAACAGCTGAACGGATTTGGATGAAATTTGGAACACATATAGTGTATAACCAGGATTAACACATAGGATACTTTTTATCGCGATATTCCCACGGAATCGACGTCATATGCGGGTGAAACCGCGTGGTGCTGCTAGTACTTAATAAAAACCAATTTAATCTGAGTGAAAACTGAAAATAAACTGTTACAACATAATATAACATAACATTACGCCTTGTTTCCCTGAAGGGAGAGGCAGAGGTGTACCTATAGTACAGCCACATTTCGCCAGCTAAGTTTCTAAGTCCCATGTTATAGCGGGCGAGCCAACATAGGTAATTTGTTCATACAAATTACAGTTAACAGTTTAGTTAAAGTTAAACACATTTTGTTTCATAAAATAATAGCTGCTTTCCTGAAAGCTCCTACTTTTACATTGTGACTACTATCGTAAGCTGAACATAGTATGAACATTTTCATACAAAGTTTGTCAAGTACGGCAGCGGTGCTCGAAAACTGTTCGGCGTATTTTACCAGAGTTTAATACTAGCATCGAAATCAAAGCTCAATTACTCGGATTCGGAACGAACGAGTCGTCGTACACAATAATTACGAGCAAGTGAAAGCCTACAAAATCTAATAGGGTGTAAACAAGAGAGGTGAAACTTTAGACTGCGTACGCGACGCAGTACTTACTAGTCATTAATTTGCAGACTGGCACAAAGCTTGACGGGGCTCGCTCGACGATTGACTCGCCCCAAGTGTTTTGCTGCCGAACAAAAGATCTTTTCAGTGATACCGGAGAACGTGCTTTGCTTAATATAATGAGGCCTTTATTTTATTAAGGTAAAAGAGCGTGGGTAATGCAATAATTCTTTGACTTTATACAACTTAAAAACAACAACTTTTTAACTTATCCAGAACAACTTAAAAATACTTGGCTTTTTGTGCGAAACTAACTGCAGTATTAGCGTTGGCTATTCCGTTTGTTAGACATCAAACTTTATAAGGAACTTAAATTGAAGACTATACATCATTCGTAAAACAATATACTCGTAATTAATTATGAAAAAGATTCAATATCTGTATCAAGAATTTTCGTTTAGTCCGTGATGTAATTAATTTGAGTGTCACTGTAAGACTCTAATCTGGACAATTAATCAGACTCAGGCGCTAGACTTGGAAAAAGACCCGTCTAAATGGATGTGTCTATAACATTAAGATATTTCGTAAAGTATTTGGGATCGACAGTTTGGAGATCTTTTATTTTGTTATTTAATGTTAGATATATCTCGACGGTGTCCAAAAGCTTTTAAACAACGGACTCCTTCATTTTATTCAGAAGTTAGTGATACACACTCAGCTTCATGTGTAAAAATTTTTGTTAAGATGCGCTCAGACAGCGTTCTCAAAAGTATTGCTGTTCCCATCACGGCGACTCTTTGGCTTTAAGAAAATGACTAGTACCCCAACACGCCAGAACCGTTTCACTTCATATCTATTAAAGGTGGATAGGATACAAATCGATATCCTTGCGGAAGCGACCAGGTGCACGACATCTACCCGCAATACTGTGAAGCTTTCTCACGCTTGCACAAATACAAACACGTTACTGCACTAAGGTAACGTATATTGTTACATGCCAAGATAACCGATAGGTATATGCCGAATGTAACAGAAATATTACGCCGTATTACGATTAGGTACCTACTCATCAGATTTCAACTATTTGGGGATAAAATTGTTGGTATGTTGCTTGTTCAAAATAAGCCGCGTTATGTCGAGCGTGTTGGGAACGTTATTTTATGCTGGAGTTTGCTCTGTAACTGAACCAGTTCAATATTTATTTCGTTTTATTTGTACCTAACTGAATTTCATGAAACGGACTTTTGTTTTTGTCAACAGTTTAAAATAAAAAAATAACTGGTCTTCCGATTACAAATGATGCAAGAAGGAGTAACTGCACAACGCCAAGAAAGCTTACCCAACATGTGGACTAAGTTATATTATCATTTTTACTATATAGGTACCCATTTTCTCCGAGTTAACCAAGCATTTTCACATTTTACTTTATGGTAAAAAAATCTGTATAATTCTATTATTTTGCAACACACAACACAACGAACGTCCGAACCTGAGCACTAAATATTTATGTTCTTTTCCCGACTGACATTCATATTAAATAATGAGTGTTAAGCTTTTTATCAATCGACGCAGGTGGAAAAGCTCCATTATGAAAAACGTCATTGCAATGTGCGTAACGCAGGCGATAGGTTTGTTGTGATAGTTTCGAGGACGTATGGAGATGACCATGGCTAGCATAAAGCATACCTAAGTATAATCGGCCTATAAAGTTCCCACTGCTGGGACACATGTGAGAGGGAGTCCGCCAGCCCACACCTTGACCACGTGGCCGGATTTTCAGTTCTAGGACATAGATTTCCTCACGATGTTTTCCTCCGTTTTGAAAACAGCAATTCAATATGCCTGTGTGTTGTATTGTGAAGTGTGGTGCTAAAAAGAATGAAAATCAACCTCTATTCTGCGATGTGAACATAAATAATCCTGTGTCTCGGTCCGAGTGACCTTGCTAGGTCCGGCCCCTGATTCACAGCACCGAAATCAAAATATTTTATTTCACATAAACCTACATGGGCACTTATGAAACGTCAGAAGCTAGGTGCACGGTTCCAATTGGTCGTTTCCTATGGAGAAGAACCGGCAAGAAACTCCACGGTTACTCTTTTAAAAAATAATTGGCTACACAAAATAAAGTGCCTATCTGGCTAGAGTTTTACCATTACTGAAAATGAAACTCCTTAATCGTTACCCATTGATTGAGAAAATTGGTAAACGAATTGATGTTCAATGTAGGTATAATATTGTTAGAGAAACAGGAAGCTACTTCTCAGCTTTATGAGAGAATCCCTTTGTTACATTTTTCGGAGAGACGGAGCGCTCTTACTTTAGATAATATCACCTTGATCAACATTGAGGAACACTTAGGAGGTTTATAGGAGTGATATTTATTAATTAAAGAAAATAACAACATATATAGTACATTCAACATGATATGATATGATGTGATTTAACATAAGAACTAACGCACATCTTCGTATACAAATATTGATTTCTCTTTGTTCCAATGTTGGCCGATCCCCATCCAAGATCCACTTTGCTGAAAGGTACAAACTTTTACTCAAAACCCGTCGTGAAAATGTGACCCAGTATAAATTTTCCCTTATTTGTCTGCGGGCGAACATGTCCCTCTCTTCCCCGAACCAATCGAACTGTGGCTATGCACTCGGTTTATGCTGTGTGCCGTCTATTTGCAATGTTTCCATCGGGAATTATTTTCCTAGCATTCCGATTGTGTCGGTACCCTATATGCCCCGTTTCCTATCTACATCCAGTATTCAATACGTTCCCTTCACCTTTTGGACAGTAAAGGTAAATATACAAGACTTGGTAATACTTAATTTTCTGTTATGTCTATCCTGGGAGTCGTTAAAGAATCTTCAGAAACGTTTTTTTTTATGTTAAAGGAGTTTTAAGTGTAAAAAAGTCTAATTTTGCTCGATGGTTCCTTTATGTTTTAGAAAACGGACGCTGTGAAAAGTATACCCAGTTTCCTCATAAATTAACATTAATAAGAAGACCAGCCGCGTTCGTTTGCTGTCGCGAGCTTTTGTAGATCGACTGCCCCACCGAGAACAGATAAACAACTATACATTCAAAAGCTTAGGTACATCTAAAGAATCTTCAACATAAACTTGTTCCCATTCCCAGCATCAACCTTTCTCAACAAACTAGCTTTACATACCAATTTATTGAAGTCATAACAAAAGGAGTGGCCTTTGTCCAGTCGTTGCATATGTTTTAGCTATAAATGCGCATGTAAGGTCCGGTTACAGAAGGCGGGCGATTTAGACGTGCACCCCGAGGGAAATGCACGTGGCCTACAAAGACAATGAGATCCAACTCGAGCTCAATTTGTAATACCTTCGTGCATTTATTGTACCTCTTGTTTACCCTCTTTTGTGTACGTGATTTTTGTTTTGCTAATACCGCTGCCGCTGCCGTGAGCACAGGAGGAGCATAACGTTTCCGTATTTGCAGTGTGATTTTCAACTTCGTCGCGGACAGACGTTATTGCGGATATTATTTTGGAGTTGGGGAAGCCTTAGCCCAGCAGTGGAACAGTACAGCTGGATAAACAAAAAAAACCGAAGATCTGTTTATTACACGACCAATTACGTTATGTTTATTATGCCATAATAGTAGCATGCAGTTTTGATTGTTTTGTTCATAATCTTACCTAAACCCAACGCTATAATTATAAAGAGGATTAAGTAAGACTACGAAAATTTCATCCAAGCTCACATAAAGCTAAAGTAAAACCAACTTAGTTTAATTTCCGTAATAATCCACTCTTAGTAGTCATTAATATCGAATCGTTAACAATGCTTGCAAAACGTTAACTATTATTAACGTAATTACGTCATAGAATACATTTACGATTAATTAACATTATCGGCATAAGTTAATCTTACAATTAATAAGTAGGTATAGATGCTAATAGTTTCATTACATATCGGTAGAATGTCATGAAAGCTTGTCTTTAACAAGAGATTGTTAATAAGTAACCTATTAATAGGAAAACCCGACGTAAAATGTCTTATTGTGTGCATACATAAGTGCGATATAAAACCTTGTACAAATGTAGCAGCACGTCGTCATTGTACCTACATCTCAAAATTATACAATAGAATTAACAAAACGATCAACATTTATTCTTTTACCAAAAATAAATACAAGAAAAGGCTCGATACTACTTGGCTAAAATCGCTTACTTATGATGCAACAGAAAAACTTATGGAAGTGTAACACATTCACACTCACACACGGTAACACACATGATATACAAACTCACCCCCACACACACATCACACACTCCCTCACACACAACATACACACCCCCCTACACATAGTCACACTTACACTATACTTATCCCGTAATTTTATTGTCTTTGTTTTTTTTTTCCTTTTATCTTTTTATTTTTAACTACTAGGTACATAAAAATAGTTTTAAATATATTTTTCTTATCTGGAACCAACTACCCTCTCACTTGGAGCCGGGCGTTGATAGCTGCGCCACAGTTATTAACTTTTGCAGTTATCATCGTTTAACTACTTTTATGATTGTATCCGTTATTGTTCCTAAATAAACAATTTTTATTATTTTCCTAAATAAACGATTTTTATTATTATAAATATAAAAATACTTCCTAGTATTTTTTTATGTATTGAATAATTATCTTCTCCTTTAGAATATTTAGCGACAACCTTGACTGAAATTATTCAGCAAGATATCGATGTTGATATTTCAGTCAGCTGCTGGTCTATGTACTTAAGAGAAACGGCAGACGAAGATAAACCGGATGTAGAATAGAATAGAAATAGTCTTTATTATGTACACCATATAAATTACAGACATAAAAATAGAAACTGTACATAGGGTGACACAATGGGCGGTCTACCTACGTATGAAGATTTTAGCCACATATGATATTATTATATAGCAACTATCGATGATACGTACCTAAGTATCAGAAAATAAAGCTTATCGTTTCGTATCTTCTTTCAAATAAATTTAAGTACCTACCGTGCCGAAATTGCCAAAACAGAGCACTTATGAAATTATTTTGTGCCTGTTTGTGAAAGCCGATTTTCTATAAGAAGAAGGAAAAGAAAGGACTACAATACAGAAAAATATTGAGCAAAATAGCGGACGAATTATACGAAATAAAGTAGGTACATAATAAATAAAATGTGCTACATAGCACATAATATTTTATAGTCAGCTAGTAAATTCTAAAATTTTTCGTCGACTAAAGTTTTGCTGTTGGGAAAAGATTCTAAGGCAAAAGTGATACAAATGTGTTGAAGTATACAAAATATTAAATTAAGGAATTGAATTGAAGGATATTGCTAATCCAATGCTTCATATAGGATGTAAAAAAAAACTCTACAACGTAAATAACGCAATAAATGTTGTTGAACTGAACTGACAAAATGAAAGCCATTGCTACTGATAGTCTGGGTTGTGGAGGTCAGAGAGGCAGTCGCTCCATGCAAAATACTGGTATTCAGCTGCATCCGGTTAGACTGGAAGACGACCCCAACATAGTTGGGGAAAGGCTAGGCAGATGATGATGATGATGAGTCTGTTACGCAATAACCCCGCTGGTTATTGCTCACAATCCAGTAAAGTTGTAGAACACGCTATGCCCAATTTAAAAAAAATATATTTTGTATGCATTACTGAACGAAAATTACAGGCTTTCCTACTTCCTCTAAGGCAAAACAAAACTTCCTGAAATACCGTAACTACTTAGCTTTTTATTAATTATAAAGTCACACTAGACAAACTAAAAATCTAAGGAAACGTTAAGTACATCTTGTTATCATTTCATCTTTCAAATTGCTCTACGTGTTCAAGATCATAATATAATATAATATTTCATGATCGTATATCTTACAAAGTTTTATGTAGGAGATTGGTGGGATTTATCTAAGACGGGGACACGGGAAGTTCGGGAATGGTGGCAGCCGATTATCATAACCCGCTTCACTGCCAAATCCTTTCCGAAAACAGATCCCGGTGTATGGCGAGAATAATAAAATTCTAAATTGATTAATGCGAATCTTACTTGTGTTTCTTTTTATACCTATTTGCAGACATTTTTATATTCGTTAAAAAGAAAGTTAACAAACCAACTTCGTTTAAGGAAAGTTTCACACTACAAAATCTTTAACAAAGCGAAGTTGCCCTGATTGAATACGTAACTATAGGTGCTGAAGCGAACCCGTGCAAGCGGCGGCGTGGCGCACTTCCCAATGAGTTTTGTTTAATACATCTCCTCACAAGGCGGAGCACCTCTCCTCAATTATTTACGCACACACTCGCTTTCTGGCCCCCGTTCTTTTCATGTGGGACAAAAGCGGATTCAGGTCGTGGCAACAACGGAAAGATTGCAAAGGACATACCTATGTAGAGTATAGACGAGGATGTGAGGTGAGCTTTAAGCTTTTAATATTAAGCGCCCAGAACGCGGCCGGGCCAACTTTATTACGCGATGCCGTCACATGCAAAGGACTAAATACCTACATATAACATTATTACAGCAAGGCAAACGCGACATCGCGCTGTTGGCATTCTTCTATACTACTAGGTGTTTTTGCTTTACACCCGCGCAAGTGTTCCGGAAATAAAAGAATCGGTCCAAATACGCTCGTTTTATTCGTGCGTAAACACACCTTCTTCGTGCTAAGCGCGACGGCGACTTTTCAATAGAATAAACAATAAGAAATATTATAGTCCATGCCTCGGGCAGCATAACTCGGTAGCTAATCTAACTTCCTGCATAGCTGATAAAATTGAAGTACTTAAGTAGTTTCCTAAGTAGGGTTCTAATTAAAATCAGTTGAAAAACGAAATGTAGCCACATGTAACTTAACAAAGGCCCAGCTGTGCCCACGAAAGCAACAAAAGCCATACAGTTCAAGCAGGTGTGCGAGAAATAAGCCCGAACACATACATTATTAAAACCAAGATTTTCACAAAAGCAACAATTGATTGACAAGATTTGATAGACTGCTCAAGACTTTACAAGGAAGTCATTCCACCGTCAATGCGAGTACCAGTAAACGGGTTTCTTTTATCACCGAAATCCAATGTAAAACTGTTTATGTGAATCAAAAAACACGATCCGTCGTACTCTCCCCTGTTTGATACCGCTGCGGAATAACCCCGGAGTCCTTTTCAAATTCGCCCTTATTCCGTGCGCCCGATTGAACGTAGGTTTTTTATAGCGCGGCTACAGTAATCTAGTTCAGGTGTGCTATCGAAAAATCCTCTCGGATCTGAGGTCGCATACGTTTTCCGATTTTATTGCATATTGAGACGTACTATTCTTCAGGTATCCCCATAGCCCCGTGGTATATAGAGGTCGCTCGCCGTTAAAACTACTCGTATTTGATACGAAATTTTGGGACACGCCATGCATTATCGTACGCGAATAAGCTTGAGATGGTTTAGAAGACAGAAACTGTCGTCATAGAAATACTTATTTATTACACGATCTTGTGTAAAAGAAGTTCGCTCTTGAATATGTATACCTTAGAATTTGTTTTCCAAACTTTTACAAAATTTTATAACATTCTCATAGATAACGGTTTCTTTACTTAGGTATATAAATTTTGTTTTCTAAAATATAAGTAGGTAGGATATTCAATACAGTTCTTCTGAGAAGAAATTTAATAATGATAATATAAAATGTTGTAAAAAATATAGACAAACGGGTAAATTAATTCGTATTTACTGTTCAGAGGTTCGTTTTCTAAGAAAATTGGTTGGTCATATCCAAGGCAGTGCGAGTTGGAATTTGGAATTAACTAACTACAGACAAAATATAACTTTCAATAATATTTAGACATACATAATTAATGACCTTCAGAAAATAGTGACCGTTTTTGTACGCCATAAAATGAACACATCCATAAATTATTTCATTAGACATTGCAATACAAACTTGTTAATACGGAAATACAAATTAAACTTTAATTGAACAAAGCACGCAATTATTTTATTAGAATTTATTCCAATTTTAGTTTCATTTTTCACGGAACAATTAAAACATAAATCTGCAGCGACAAAGCCAAAGTGCAGCTAAATGTTTTCATTAGTTTCTCTCGTACTTTTGAATCTACTTTACAGATTGTCGGTCGGTCCCATAAAGAGTTCGCACTGATATCGTGGGAAGCACAGCGAAGGCGCAAGGTGTATCTCAAATTTGCTTTTTATTCAACCAGCTGGCAACGACTCGAATAAAATTGCACGATTTCGGCGCTGCATTTGAAGCAAAAACCTTCTTTTACAATGCGCAATGCCGATGTATCACGGGCACGGCGGACAGCCTTGGTTTCGAAAATCCATTTTTGTATATTTATAATGTTTCCGCTTTATTCAAACTCGCAGCATTATTTTATTTTTTAGGTTCTACCTAATTTCACATTTGAATTTACTATCGATAAACAGATCCAAGTTCAAGCGTTACATAATTAAAATCCTATTGTATTCAAAACCAGTTTTTTTAACTATTTCTCAGCTATTTTAAATTCCAACACAAGAAGTTCGAGCGTGAATTATCATAATAAATAGGTGTCTGTTGGACGGTGTTCAGTATTGAAATCGAATTCGTCGTCATCTCGAGATCGTTATTGTAAAAGCGTTATCTGGGATCGAGAGTTCGGGACTGGAATATAAATGTTGGGGATCGCACGAACGTTTAGAGCAATATGTCAGTAGGGAACAGTCGAGGTGTCTGTCATCCGGTCCTTCGCTGCAACTACTTTCCGGACTATCTCTGCAGGATGATGGACAATCCTCCTGATACCCACGTCATAGCGATCCCTTGCCGTAAAGTGTGACGAATGCCCGGCTACTTGAATTAGATACTGATAGTGTCATTACTTGCAAACCGAGGGCCGATGACGGAGAGATTTATATTAACAGTTACCTACATACAAAAAAGGATTCTCCCAGGAAATGCCGTCACCTGCCGCAAATGCGACGAGCTTTTTCGTTTTCGGCGTGCACTATTTGATGGCATTGCCTACTAGTATTACCTACTGTGAAAAGTGTGAAAGCTTTCTTTGTACTTTAATTCATCGAGCTTTATTTGAAAAACATCTACTTTCATTCACTTACTGACCGACATCGCACAGCCTAAACCGCTGTAGGTACAGCGGTTTAGGCTGTGCGATGTCGGTGCAAGCATGAAATTTTGCAGAAGTATCACACTAATATTTTAAAGGCGAAAGATTGTGAGTGTGTTTGTATGTTTGTTACTTCTTCACGCAAAAACTACTCAACGGATTTGGATGAAATTTTGCACACAGATGGTTTATAACCAGAATTAACACACAGGATAGTTTTATCCCGATATTCCCACGGGATCAAAACTTATGCGGGTGGTACCGTGGGGCGCAGCTAGTTCCTTATAAAATGAAGGTGAGCACTAAGGAAGCATTTTTTTTAAACATCGCCTTAAACGGTTAAATAGGGGATGGACATTTGTATGGAAGTTCGTCATTATTGCCGATGGGAAACCCTATCGAGCACACGACTTGTTCTGAATAAAAATATTAATCAAGTGTCAATGCTCAGTGCCGACGCGTGCCGCCCGCATACCCACAGCATTATTTTATCACCGACAGCAAAGTCCTGCCGGAGTATTCACACGTTTTTAGGGTTCCGTACCCAAAGGCTAAAACGGGATGCTATTACTAAGACTCCACTGTCCGTCTGTCTGTCTGTCACCATGCTGTATCTCATGAACCGTGATAGCTAGGCAGTTGAGATGTACAGTCAACAAAAGAGATAAGTATGCAGGATCGTCGGATATAGTTGAAGTTTAGTAATAAACCGATGGATGTTCTCCAATTAAATTTAACTTTATTTATAGAAAACAAACAGCTCATTTAACAAATTAAATTTCAGTCGAGAACATCCATCGGTTTCTTACTAAACTTCAACAATATCCGACGATCCTGCATACTTATCTCTTTTGTTGACTGTACCTATGTCTGTTGCCGCTATAACAACAAATAATAAGAATAATATAAAGTTAAAATTTACAGGGGTATAAAAGAAACGTTTTTTTCGGCGTTTTATGCCTTGTGGTACGGAACCGTTCGTGTGCGAGTCCGACTCGCACTTGGCCGGTTTTTTAATTCATAGAATGTCGATCCGAAGTTGACAATTGTTTGAATATTTTATAATTTTTCTCATCATGAAATACCTATTATACTTATTTTAACGTACTGAGGATTTATATTTTAAAATGTAAAAGTAATGCAATTAATTATTACATAGGAAGCTCTAAGCTAATAGAGCTTAGAGGAATGAGAACACCTCTCATTCCTTTAAGCTCTCCATCCATACCTAAAACTCGATTGAATATCTATTCATCAAATTCTTTAAAAAAAAGATTTATTTACCAGATAATAGGTCTCTAATAGCATTGATTCTTTGGAATGCAAAACTGTTAATTTCACGGTTTAATTTCAGAGAACACCTACAACCAATGCCAACCCGTCTATTCTATTATTCAATTAAGATCTATCTTGTCAGGTTTCAGGCGGCGTGTTACAGCGGGCTACGTTAGTGCTACGATGGTGCTACGATGCTACGAGGTGCTACACAGCTTTGATTTTAGGAAGTCTAGTCGAGCCGCGAGATACGATGACGTCACCCGACATGTGCCATCGCATGTCACATGCGGGTGGCGCGCGTGCCAAACCACTTTCGTTAATCGTTTCCCAACATAATTGCTCCCCTATCACTCCATAATATACGAATGTTTTGAAACTTATACGAGTAGAATGAAAATTTGCGACTTTTGATCAAGAGCTTTTTCAATTATATAATTTAGGTACGTACTTAATGTAACCGGGAATGACACATTTTAAAGGTACCTACCTAATTCGATGTATTTTACAAAACTCATTAGAAATGTAACCCTTTATTTAGTAACAAACTCTTATCCGTTATACCTTATCTGTTCCGTGGTTATACCGGTTACATTCAGTTTCTCTTAGAAAAGATAAGTGGTCTGCCCCTCTGTGAGAACGTTTTTAGTTGACCTTGTGCTCCAAGAACTCAATGAAAAGAAGACCGCTATAAGTTATTCAAACTTTACGTTACATGTATCTCACAGTTACGACGACAGTTAACAAAAATATAAAAGAAACCGTCACACAAACGCAAAAGAAGTTATCCCATGATCACCCCAACCCTTCGCACGTTAAATATATACGGAGACTCCTTAGGTACGCCTCGATATCTTCGAGGTCATCCTTGAGATCACAACCGTTAAATAAATCCGGCTAATCGCTGCAGCACGGGATCCTCTCGCATTGTCCAGACGTTGAATGCCTTCATTGTCTACAGAAGGTGCCGGAACTCCCGGTGACACAACGTCGTAACCGCTACAACGAGCGCAAACATTTTTTATTCAAAAGCAAGGGGACTAAGAATGGAATTTTAAAGGATCCGTACAAGAAAAGCTTGAACAAAACATACCAAGGTAGACAAGATTGATGTAACGGTCGGTGGCAAGTTTGCGCACGTGCTGAGGCCGGCTGCGCCGCGTCTTGGTTGTAACATAAAAAATATTGTACCATACATAAAGAATACGGTTATGGGCTCTTTGTATAATATCGGTATTGATAACACTATTTATTTTTATTCACGGCAAAGCAATAAAAAATAAGGTTCGACAGGCCCTGCGGAGATTTAGAGAATTAGGCACACAGGAAGTTGTTCCGAATGAAATCTAGTGTTTATGACTATAACGATGCGATAACTGCTATTCAAGCGATAAAAAGCATGACGTTATCATTGAAGCAAAACCCGACGGACCCGATAATCGTTCATAGATAAGAGAAATACCCTTTAGTTTACGATGTCTATGTAGTTATGAGCCCGCCTATAGATACCGTTAGCCCGCTAGTAGGTATACAACAAGTACCTAGGTACTTACCTAAATCACAAACTTGCTATCACAAAACGTAATGTTACGTTCTCATAAAAATCAAAACGAGCATTATTCTTACTGCATCGTAAGCGTAAACATGTGCCCGCGACAGTACATTCTACGTCGAAAGTTATTGTATATTTTTTATAGAGCCAGTAAAGTCGGTTTGCTCAATAGATGGCTCAATGATAAAGACAGTTGGAAAGGTCTGATTTCTTTATCGGGAAGACTACACGGCATTGACAATATTTGGAGCGGAAGATTTCGTGATTTATGTTTTTCTTCGCTTATAAAATAAATATGCTTCAGAGCCGTCTACGGAGTCTTGGCAATTGCAAAAGCTCGTTCGTCGGAAATAGACATGCGACAGGGAACATTTTTTGTAGGTACCTACGTGTCGCACATAAATCTAGATGCGTGTTCTGTGAGAACTGAATCTAAAGATTTTATCTAACGTAGTTTGGGTCTTTGTTCAGTGGTGAGCTTCGGCACTCTAATTGCGTAACACACTATTACTCTCAATTTGAATCATTTTGAAGCATATTGCTAATCCATTGCTCCTTATGTTCGAAAAATATGTCTGCTCAACAATGTAAATCACGCAATGAATGTTGTTGAACTGTCAAAATGAAATCGATTCCAATTGATAATACTCGTACCTATATTACGCAATTGCCCCGCGGGTTGCTTTGAGAATTAGTACCTACCTAATTAAAGCCAGACATAGTCGTGGCTTAACACCACTATCTGCATTTTTTTAGGGTTCCGTACCCGAAGGATAAAAACGGGACCCTATTACTAAGACTTCGCTGTCTGACCGTCCGTCTGTCCGTCCATCCGTCTGTCACCAGGCTGTATCTCAAGAACCGCGATAGCTAGACAGTTGAAATTTTTACAAACTATGTATTTCTGTTGCCCCTAAAGATATATTTATTTGTAAACATGTGTAACATGTGTAACATTATACATATTATAAATGCAAATGTGGATGTAAAAGTGAAAATCTGTGAGTTTCAACATGTTTTGATTGGCGTAAAAAAATAATTATAACCACTTGAAATATAACACAATTAAGAAAGAAAAAGCTATAACAACAAAAAATACTAAAAACAAAATAAAATAAATATTTAACGGGGGGGCTCCCATCCCATACAACAAACGTGTTTTTTTCGACGTTTTTGCCTTGTGGTACGGAACCCTTCGTGTGCGAGTCCGACTCGCATTTTTTTTATTATTAAATCAACACTAATACCAGCTTATTGTTGTCCCACTGTAGGGCAAAGGCCTCTTCTCATACTGAGAAGGCACGAGCATTGATCACCACGCTTGCTGACGTCGGGTTGGCGATTTCAGACTTATTATTAACTAGCTGCGCCCCGCGGTTTCATCCGCATAAATTTCGATCCCGTGGGAATATCGGGATAAAAAGTAGCCTATATGTTAATCAAGGGTGTCAGCAACCTTCATACAAAATTTGATCAAAATAGGTCCAGCCGTTTGAGCGTGAAGAATTATCAAACATACATATAAACACACACAAACTTTCGCTTTTATAATATTAGTGTGATATACCTATTGAAGTGAAAACTTCTTTCCGATAATATGTCAGTGAGTGATGGCAAAGTAAGTATTCTGTTTGTGTTTTGTTTTCACTTATGTCGGCACTCCCGGAGTGCCACTGTTTTTTTTTATACTTAATTGATAAGGTCACGTTGGTACTTGTCCGGTTTTGAACCCATAACTCCGTGCATGAGGGGTGAGGCCATAACCGCTGGGCTAACATCATCTAAAAAGAAAAGCACCGTAAGGAAATTCACATGTCCTAGAACCAAAAATTCAAAAACATGATATGATAATCACCAAGCCGCTCTGGCCCGCCGCCAGCGGCGGCATGGTGAATAACGGCCCACTCCCACCAGTGCCGGATTAGCCCCTAAGCAAATTAAACAATTGCTTAGGGCATCACGTCTCGGGGGCACCTTATGGCAGAAACAGCACCGAAACAGTATTTGCTAGCACATGAAAGGCAAGTCTAGGCTGTTTATCAGCAAGATACAAGACCCAAAAGTCACTCTAGCTAGAGATGTGCGCCAATCTTTACAAATCGCTTGGTGATGTTTTGGAAAAATACGAGGCGACTATTGGATAGGAGGCGTGGATTGCTTAGGGCATCAAGTAGTCTTAATCCGGCACTGACTCCCACTCACACAGAGGAGGGAGTCCCCTAGAAGCCCAGCCGTGGTAACGGGGAAAGTAATATGCTGCCTATTTAGACGACAGATTTGGTACAGATAATAAAGAGTTAAGCACTATTTTTAACCAATTTCAAAAAGGAGGAGGTTCGCAACTGTTCTCTTCTTTTTAATTCATGAACCCTTCTGCTATGTAACGATATCGAATAATATCTAATCACACTAATATTATAGGTAAAGGCGAAAGTTTGTGAGTGAGTAAGTGTATGTGGGGGTGGGTGGGTTTGTGTACTTATTTATATGTTTGTTACTTCTTCACGCTCAAACGGCAGGTTTGACGTTCGAAAAGTGTTGATTATCGGCCTAGTTTGAATAAATTACTTTTGATTTTGATTTTGAGTGTCTTCTCCCAATCAGCGGGTTCTGGATTTTATGCAAGACATCGTTTGTATTTACAACAAACAAAAATAATAATATCTTACTAGGACACTTCTTAGGGCCATGACAAAAAGTAGTAGCGTAAGTCCAATAGATAGGTATAAAAAAAATATGTAGGTACCTACATAAAATCAAGTACCTAATAAGCAGGGTAATTGCGTAACACACTATCAGTAGCAATGGGTTTCATTTTGACAGTTCAACAACATGTCTGTAACGTATTCACATTGTTGAAAATTGTTGCAGACAAATTCAGACAATTGTCGTAGTTTCATTTAGTCGGCTAATAGCAGCGAGCAACACACTACAGATAGCTATCTCTTTCTGTGTCATACGTTCCGTATTATCTATCGCAGTCGTAGTTGTAAACTACTATGCACCTACTGTGTACTATGCAACTACTGTGTAAGTACTTTGTAAAAACAACGCAACAATACAGAACGTCGTCGCTCAGTATGAACGTAGCGTATCTTTCCTCTGTAATATCATTGTACCCATCACTACATAATACTTTGCGGGGTAGGTACCTACTACAACGGTACTTAAAAATTAGGGTTCCTTTGGCGCTGCTCAAAATTGAAACTAACACCGCCATTGATATAATTAGTTCAATGAACACCGCCATCTTGTTTTTTAAATAAATTTCAAGTGAGATTTCACAAAACAATTATTAAATGCTTACCAACAATACCCTGTCAAAGTGATTCGAACGCCAAAATATCCTTGTACGGACGCCAGCAGGTCAACCTACCCGAAACTGTCAGATTTTCCCAATCAACCTTGAACCTTATGATATTAGTAATAAAGTCGAAAATCTATTAAAGAAATCTGACAGATTGTAGTAACTTGATGTGCTGGCGTCTGTACATGTTGTAGCAGTGTACTGCAATATTTAAACATTCGCGGGACAGGATGTGGCAAATGGTCAAATCTACATCATAATACACTCCAGTACAAAAAACGTTTTTATGATGACATTCTCGAATATAACACAGATTGTTCTTGTGATGTGTGTATCTAATGCTAGGTACACACGCAGCGACTAGTCGCTGTGGGCTAGCTGAAAGATTCAAAATCTCACGTCTACACGCAGATTTTGGCATCGCTAGCGACAATTTTTTTGTCAAAATCTGTGTATGGACGAGATGAAGATCCTAGCATTAGTCGCTTTCTTTGATTCATTTGCATTCGTTCGGTACCCTCCAGTTGCTTTCATTCGGTTAGTTTACTAAACGGTTGGGTAAATTTATTTACTTACTTCTTTACCGGTAAGCCTGCTGTCAAGTCTCAATTGACAAATGCGTGCACTGACTGGACAGGTCCGCTCAATCTGTGTGGTTCTTTCCTCAAAAGACCATTTCAGACACTAATCTACATGGTCCTCAAAGATTATGTCCCGATTTTTTATATACACATTGACATTGATGAATTTTATTTAGACAATGACATGAATATTTACTTTGTAAGTCATTTTTATTTTTTTTATTTAATTATTGTGAATGTGAGGACTATGTGGGTCATTTCTTTTTTCCTTCTAAGTTTTAATCATGATCTGGCAGTTTGAGTAGTTTATGCGGCCTACCCAAATGTCCTGTCTTTGGTATTGTTCGTCGAATCGTTGAGCTCCTCAAGTTCTGAGTTGAGCTGCACGATTTTTGACAAATGCGTGCACTCCTTCCTCAAAAGACCATTTCAGACACCAATCTACATGGTCTTCACACGATCTGACCAAGATTTTGTCTGGACTTTAAAAGAGACTGTGACTTCTGAGTTTGTTTCGGCCTTTCTTCTCAGAATAGCATGGACGTAATATATAGAAGTAACTCCATGCAGAATATTCAGTTAGGAAACGCCGACCTCATCTAGTTAAAAAAAAATGGTTGCCTGTAAAGTCGGTTTTACGGGCGAAGATTTTACGTGACAACGACCGATCATCCGATCATAGTTGAGTGGGAGAGAGACGCAAGGCATTCGGCGGGCCTCTCTCTCGTTCGGTGACTCATCGTAACGTTACCGAGCGTTACACTTTTTCATAAGTGACTCCCAGTCGCAACCTAATTTAAGACGTTGTCACGTCAAAAAAAAATATGATTGACGTGTAAAAGTGTTTGTACAAACCTACTTACAGAAATAAAATCATTTATCATTTATTTATTTTACCATGAATCTCGTTTACCAATAGATCTCGTGAATTCGTCATTTCAATAATAATTATCTGAGTGCTGGTAAACTTGGCCTTGCACTTTGAATGTTGGCATAAATGGGTCTTCTGAAATCTGCTTCGCACCAAAATATGTCATTTGAAAGGCATTATTGTACGTACGAACGGATGTTGAAGTTTTTAATAAAATAAAATACAACGTGTATTGTGTCGATGAGCATACCGAGAATACAAGTTTCAGTTTAAATGACAGTTCGGTGGTTGCAGAGTCAGACAGTAGCGCCACAACGTAACGGATTGCGCTAGAAATTAAAAAGATTTTGATTTGAAAATAAATGTAGTTAGAATTTGGCGGGTGGGTTGATAAAGTTATTTTTTATTACCCAGCTATATTTTTGTGAATTTCATTTTCTACTGATTGTCCGGTTTCGTCGTATTTAAAACGTAAGTCTAAAAATGTTGTATTTTTCTCCAGCCATAACTATTTATGTCATTCAATTATAATAACTACAAAATATTATAACATCACAAGTTTTCGACGTAAAGTTAGATTTCATTGTAAGCCTACGTTAATATTCTAAACTTGTCTTGAGTTTCGATTTTTAATATTGTACACCTAACAAAAATTTTTTTTTTGTTTTTCAGAGTTCTAAAATGACAAAAAAACACAAGAAAAAAGTTAAGATCGAGAAACTTGCACATGGATTAAAAAAACAATGCCAAGTTTCAGATGAGCCAAATCCGCCAAATCCAACTCCACTGCCAGGTAATATTATTTTAGATAAAGTTATTAACCCTGAACTACTCGCGAAATGGCCAAAACTTAATTTGAAAATTCCACCAATTTTCTTACATAAACCAACAGACTTTGAACAACATGTCAGAAAAGTCCTAAATATGGGAATTAAATTTTATCAACCACACCAAGGTAAAAACTTCACAAAAATAACTTGTGCAAGCAACAATGACCACAAATACATGATGAAATATTTGGAAAAAAAGCAATTACCATATCACACTTTTGGAAATCCTTCAAAGAGAAAAATGAAAGTAGTCATCAGAGGAATTCCAAAAGAAACAGAATTGAATAAAATTAAAGAGGTTTTGAAATCAGTTTCTATCCCTGTAATAAGAGTGCATAAAATGCATACAAAAGAAGAGAGAAAGGACAATACCATGCTAGTTCTGGCTGTAGTACCTTATGATGATGAAGGAAAAGCTATTTTAAAAGTAACGCAGCTATTGGGACATAACATAAAGTTGGAGCCTCCAATTACAAAACCAAGACAATGTTACCGCTGTCAGAAGTGGGGGCACTCTCAGCGTTACTGCCATGGGAATGTGAAATGCGTCAAATGTGCTGGAGAGCATTTGACCAAGAAGTGTGACAAGATTTCAGAGAAGGAACCACCAAAATGTGCTAACTGTAGTGATGACCACACTGCCAATTATAAACAGTGTATTTTTGCCCCTGGATCTGAACAATATAAAATGATGCAAGATTTAAAATTGATCATACCATGTTATAAACCAATTCAGCTAGTAACTATGGAGAATTGTCACACATTATACAAAAATATTAATTATAACATTAACCCGTCCAAACCGGATACCTTTGTGCTAACATCCTAAAAAGTGAATGTGCTGAAACCTGTTTTTATAATGTTTTTTCATTTTATTTTATATTATTGCGCTAGAATAAGATTAATTAGTTTGAGAAACCATTTTCTTGACTAAGACTTGTTAATACCTATAAGTACACAAGAATTATGTTCTTTTTATTCTGTAATTTCATGTTTGATATTCATAAATATGCTAGTGAAGGATGACCAAATATTTTTTTGATCTTTGTACTTTAATAAAATTGTTCATTTAAAAATATTATTTATTGCATTGCTCCTTATATAAAGTTTCTATAGTAAATTTTTTCTAATTACATCTATCTAAGTTTATTTACAATATTATAATTCAATTAATACTTATTATTTTACATTATTATTCTGGTCACAAACTTTTGATGCTCTGCTTAACAGTGGTATTTAAAGCTGCTTCATTTTTCGTTTCATCGATTGGGGTTACTAGAACCTGTAAATAAATAATCGATCTAATTAGTTTATTGCCGTTTTATCTACCTATAGTTGATAAATCCAAATCAAGAAATTGATATAAGTAATAGAATAGATAACAGTTTTTTTTTTGTACCTACAATAGTAATTTATAACAATTGTTTACACCGTTACAATTATAAAACAATATTTCACTTAAATCTAAGCTTAGTGCTAAACTTCGATAATCGTAATAATTGTGCCACAAGCACTATATTGCCAGTAGTTAAGTTTACGAGACTAAGTTAAAATCGAGCAGCCATTCCATCGTCTTTCACTTTCGGCTGCCACACGGAAAAGCAAACCTCAAACCCAAAGATGTGTAGTAAATAGGCACGGTGCAAAAACGTCACTTATGCAATTTTTGTCAAAATTGATCTGAGTATGAGAAAAAGTAGCTAAGGTACCCCTTTACCTGGTGAGTAATTGTCAATTGTGTAGTGCGTATACTTTCTGCGTAAGGGCAGTTGAACATTATTAGGATGTCAAATTTTCAAATGCTTCTGAAAATCTACATCGTTTGCATAAGTGACGTTTTTGCAGCGTAGGAGCGATAATAAGTAGTCTATAATTTCATAAAAATATTACCTGTAGCTTGATATTAGTGACGGACGTTCTTGTTCCATCCAGCTGTTCTAGAACTCTGTCCAACGTCTCTACGAGCCGATCAGCGTCTTGTGTTGAGAACACCATGGGTGGTTTGAATTTCAGCACGTTACTGTCAGGACCATCGCGACTTATGAGAATCTTCTCCTCCCTCATCCTGAAAATAAGCAGATTTAAGTAAATGTAAGTACTTATATGGTATTTTCTCGCATCCACTCTTATCGCCATCATCATCTCAGACGAAAAACGTCAACTGCTGGACATAGGCCTCCTCCTCTCCCTGGATACAGATGTAGAATCTTTCTAACCATTTACTGACGTCGACAACTTTTGCTAAGTAGCGTGCATTAGCGTTCAAAGTCAAACATTATCGCTTGTCTTTTTGTCCAGGATTATTTCATAGCATTTTTCCTACGTACCTATTAACGACATGCTTGGCTTCCGCCGTAGCTGGTGTCCTAGTATCCCTGTCAGTCACTAGTTCTACTCCCACGAACAGGCCCCTTCCCCGAACATCACCAATCAAGCTGTGCTTATGCTTCAGCTGTTGACAGCGGTTCAGCAAGTGGTTGCCGACGCGGTTCGCACGCTCCAGTAGACGCTCTTCTTCAATCACATCGAGGACTGCGTTTGCGATTGCGCAGGAGACAGGGTTGCCACCGTACTGTAAGAAAATGAAACAAAAAAATAGTACCTAATGTACCTAAATAGTCACACTAATATAGAAATAGGATAGTTATTAAAAGATGTGGTTGGGATACTTGAATATCGGATTTTGGCAAGAGGCTATCTATAGGTTTTACCTATGCATATCGATAGAAGAAGAAGATGAACATCAACGTGTCCAAAAATAGATACCTATGTACCTAGTTATCTAAGAGCAAAGCAGAGATAGGTCACGTTGAAAACGTAACTAGATAGCGTATATAAATAAACCTGTAACTATAACAATCAGCTTGTTTTGCCAAACATTTAGCAGATAGATATTAAAAACAGGTGTTGCATCACCCAATTAGCGTTGATATGATACTTTAGTTTCAAACATCTCGTTCATCTAATGTGAATAACACGAATCTACTCAAGTGTGTTGTTTTTCCGTTTGGAAAATTCTAAAATAACAAAGCATCTTTCATTGCAGTATTTTAAACCACTTCAGTCACTCAGTCATTACAAAGTAGATGACTAGGTACTCAATAAATACCTTTTGTAATAACCATATTATTTTGATTTAAAAGAGTGTCCATGGAGTTTCTTGTCCGTTCTTCTCCATAGGTACCTACGCTTTGGAATGGGCAACTAGCTTCATCTTTCTGACTGACCGACCCCTTGACAATTCAAAAGTGCCTGTAATTGGTTTAATTGAAATAAATGCTTTGAGTTTGAGTTTAATGGGATATTTACCGTATTGAAATACTCCACTCCGGTATCAGCGAAGCTCTTCGCAATCTCAGGGGTAGTAATAACAGCGGCGACCGGATGCCCATTACCCATCGGTTTGCCCATAGTCACGATATCGGGCACAACGTCTTGCGTCTCAAATGCCCACATGTGGGTGCCCACACGACCGAATCCTACTTGGACTTCATCGGCTATGCACACACCGTCAGCTTCGCGAACGTGTCTGAAATAATGTTTAGAATTTTGAAAATATTAATCTTAATTACTTAGGTAATAGGGCTCTCTCCCCTTTATGTCTGACTAGAAATAATACTTTTTGCAACAAAATCGTTAGGGAAGTGTATCACGCATTATTTTAAATGAAAATCTGAACGAGCTCGCCGAACAACATTAGCTGATTCGGCTACGCAATCCGTTTAATGAACCTATGCAAAACAAAAGAGAAAAATATCCCGAGACCAACCAATATTTTTCATAGCATTATAGGCATACCTAATGGGTCACTTATTGTGTTACTATCTATTTAGGTATTAGACGAACATTCCTACTTGTAATAAATAGTGTACAAGGCCAATTGAGAAACAATGATTGAAATCTAATTTTAGCTGCAACCTATTAGTGCTGATGTTCTCGTTTCGCACTTGCGCATTAGAGCTGAATAACATCATCTCAAAAGGTGAAGCAAGAACTCATACAATCACTTACCTATTTTTTACAATGATTTCTTGATTTAAATTTAACAATCAACAAAAAGAAAAATATTAAATTATTCAATACTTACTGGAAAACTCTTTTAAGGTATCCGTCAGGTGGGATGATTTGACCACCGCAACTTTGGAGGCTTTCCGCAATAAATGCGCAAACACCGCCACTTTTGCGTTTGCTCTCTTTGCAGATCTTGCCAATTTCATCAGCATACAGTTTCCCTAACTCTTCTTCATTTTGAGAGTTGTTGGGATATATATACTTTCCTCTGTATATATCGGGAACTGGTGCCTGGGTGAGGTAATTAAAAACGATTAGGCCATTTAATCACTTGTAAATATGCCGTATTCAATTATGAATTTAAATGGGAAGCTGCAGTCATCTTTGCTGAAGTGCGTAAATGAAATCAAAAGGAAATAAATAATGGTAGAAGACAGTGTTTATTCGTTTATGAACAATAAAAGATTTTACTAATGCTTAAAAATCTGCCTTTTATAGTTCAATATTTATAAAGGTATTGTTTTGAACCTGCAATAACTAAATCAGTTATTTTGCAATTAATGGAATAGTCATCTAATCAGTTTAAGAAAGACATCGCTCAAATATGAATCATTATAATACTGTCCTATATTTAAGTTACGAGCTACAGAGATTATTTTTATCATCTCTAACAACTAACTATAAATATTATTAGATATGTAAAAAACATCCAATTATAGTTTAGAGATAAGAATAAAGATAATGCGTGTCCTTTAAACTAATGCAACTACGAGATCGTGTGCAACCCAGTCAATATGTGTAACTTACCACATGAACCCACTCTGGCTTCTCTGGCCCTCCGGGTAGGTTAAATTTGTAGGGAGACACATCAATCATAGACGTAAGATGGCCATGATACGCGCTGTAACAAACAGGCGCTAGTAGCACCCTAATAACACTTCGACTAGCTCGAAGTAACGACAAAAGAACGAAGGGGACATCTATGTTGAACGTTTGTTCGCCTCGGTGGGCAAAATATTCCAAAATAGTTCAAACTTATCCAGCATGTCTAATTTGATATCTGAACATTAAAATGGTCTTACTTAGAAAGTCTGTATTCACTGTAATTGAGGATCGTTTCACTCTAATAGTTTTGAAAGGATAGTGCTCACTTCATCACACCGTACGGTGTTCCTAAGGCGATCAGTATCTTTTTCTTCATGTAGATACCTTGCCTCTATAGGCCTTGAATGATGTAATAGGTAAGTAATAGTATAATATTAATAGGTACTAACCGATAGCAGAGTGACCCTTTTCCTTAATCACTGTACTATACAAACAAGGTGTAAAGTCCCTTAAAGTTAAATACCGATAAGTTCAATCTTAAATTCAAGTACCGAGTAACCCTAGCAAGAGATACTCCCGAAAGTTAAAATAAGATTCGTTTTCGAAAAGCAAAATATACTCACTGGTCTAAGGTAATGACATCCTTGTTTTTGGTGTGAATCCTGGCAAGCCTCAAGGCAAGATCGTTAGCTTCGGAACCGGAGTTAACGAAGAAACAAACCGACAATGGTTCTGGCAAGGTTTTGACCAGCCTTTCGGCGAGGATAACAAGCTCGTCGTGAAGATAACGATTGTTAGTCGAAATTAATGACATTTGGTTTCTGCCAGCTTCCACCACATGTGGGTGACAATGGCCAACTGCAAAATAAAAAAATATACAATTTAAAGCAGCGCGCAGCGTCATTAAAAATCAACCAAACAAAAATAGTAGGTATTTTAAAGATAAGACACAATTGCCCTTAAAACATCAGGGCAGTCGAAAAGATCGGGTCGGCTAGGGTTATCATTAATTTTATCAGTCCAATGATATATTTATTAGAGCCAGCTTAAATCTGGTTTGCACTGATTTTAAATGACCTTAAGAGGCTTTAATAATGCATATTGCACTAAAAGATAACATATCTACCGTGTGCAACATTGTTGATGCAATCGAGATATCTCTCGCCCGTCTCATCATACATGTACTGGGCGACTCCGCGTACAATTTTCAAGGGAGACGAACGGAAGAATAGTTGGCACGCATCACTAGAACAAGAATTAACTTATTATTACCTACTTATAATGTGAAAAGTATGAAAGAAAAAAACAATTAAGAGAAAAGAATAAAAGGCTCTGAAGAGTATGTAGGTAACTTACCCAACATGTTTTTCACGGAGCCTCATAGTTTCAGATTTAGGCATCGACTGTAGATAAGCCATTTTTATTTATTCTATTTTTAGCTGTAACAAAATTGTTAAAAATTATAATAAAATCTAATTGGTTCGAATCAAGACCATCCGAGAGACGTCATGACCAGAATCACTTTCGGGCAAAGGGCGAAAAAATTCAACAAAGCCCTGGTGGTAATCGTACCTATCTAATAGATAAACTATTCAAATAAAAATAATCCGCGACCGCAAGACTGTTTAATCAAGTCAGTGCTATCAAGGATATTTATTATGTCACGGTGAGTTACTAAGTACACCCCCACGCACGCTATTTCATTAGTATCGGGGCCAGAAAAAATTGCTGAATTCTGTTTGTATAGATTTTTAATAAAATTTCCTATAATTATCACTGATAGATTACGATCACTAATTACTTTTTATGATCACTACTTACTTACCTACATTCTAAACAATACTAAACAACAGGTAGGTACTAATGAACTGATTAGATACTGATGTCGGTTAGGTACTAAATTCATGAGCAGGTATCATGAATTTGCCTGACTACTAAGTACGATTAATAACTTTAAAATTAATCACATGTGATGTTGATCACGTGATATTATTGATCAGTAAACAAGAAGAGACTGCTTCATCCAACACTAGAATTTAGCGAATGTTAAAATCGACCATTGCAGAAATGCTGTAATGGGCCTGTCCTTATGGTCCTTGCAGCAAAAAAGCGCCAGAGTACCCCGCGAAATTCAATTTTTTTTATGTTATTTGCAATTTGCTGGTCAGTATTTGTACGTTGATTAAAATATGATTCGCGAAAATAATTGATTTGCAGTGTGATTTAGGTAAGTACAATAAGTTTCTAGCCCCAAACTTATTAATTATATCTATATCTATTATGTTGAAGTTTGTTGCAATAATTTTTAAAAACCTGAACGCGGCGGACCTACAAAAACACGTAATAATAATAAAAACAGTGGAAGTGCAATTTTGCTTATCTACATCTCCACAGGACACCTGCCTGCAGGGGTGCCTGCGTACCGTGGGTGTACCCCGTGATCCTTATGTGCCCAGGGCCGCCAATAAGTCAAAGACGGCCCTGCCAGTAGATAGCTGGGTCTCCCTTGTTTCATCGAAAAGACATTGCCAAATTAACACTTCCCAAACAATTTGCCAAATCATTACTTAGCAAATAAACTTTTCACAAAAAATTGTAACGCAAACCTAATGTTTGGCAAGTGACCGTTTATAAGTACGGACGCCAGCACATCAAGTTACTACAATCTGTCAGATTTCTTTAATATATTATCGACTTTATTGCTAAAGCATAAGGTTCAAGGTTGATTGGGAAAATCTGACAGTTTCGGGTAGGTTGACCTGCTGGCGTCTGTACAATAACTTGCTTGCCAAATAGTGCTTTTACCAATTTTAATTTAGTCAAATATTTCAGTTGGTATTTAAACATATTTTACGCAAAATAAAATAAGCCAATTATTTAGTATTTCTGTCTGCCTATGATTTCAATTGACCCTGTTTATTAAGATATGAGGTAAAGGTATTTGTATTCGCAAAAAAAAAAACAGCTATTCCATACCTACATTTTGTCGATAGTGAACACAAATGAATGGAACAGCAGATTTTTTTTTCGCGATTTCAAAGTTGGTCCCATAGAAAAAGTTGTTCAAAATGATGAGTACAATGACCCCTTTTCGGCTTTAGTAAAAACAAAAAAATTAAAAAAATTTAAAACCCCCGACACCAAATAACAAAAAATTAAATAAAAAAAATTAAGGAATCTCTACAAAAAGCATGAAATAAAATTTTGATTAAAAATAAATTCATATGGAAGTCGGGGGACCTCTTAAAATAGAAGGTGTTTCACAGAACGGTCCCCCGACTTCCACATGAATTTATTTCCTACTAGACTAGATGTTTTCGTTTTATTATATCCTTTTTCTAGTTCTTCTTCTTTTAGTTATTCAATTTTCGTACAAGTATTTCATAGTTATTAGATATCTTAGGTACGTATTTCAGGGGGCCTAAAAAGGCCAGTTTGGCAGAATCATAAAAGGATAACATTATGAATCGTAATATGGCGAAGACAGTCCGTATTTTTCATTTTTTAACACCTTTCTTTAACAGTTGATAGGAAATGTTGTGATTGAGTTATAAACATGGTATTTTTACGTTTAGAAATCTGATACGATGGAGAATAATTTAAAGTAATCAAAAAGGGTAGGTAATCGGGGCTTTTATTGAGTAATTTTAAAATTATTGTAAAAATTGATGAAAAAATATCAGATTTTTGTTCAAAAAAACCATAATTCTCAATTGACGGGCGATTGTTTACACAGGGGTCACAGCAGCGAAAAAGATTTTTTTTTTTTTTTTTTTTTTAATATTTTTTCCGTCGATAAAATTAAGCTTAGTTTCCCTCATTTCAATAGGTATGTGCACATTATGAAGACTCACACTGTATAAAATGGGACTGCGACACTATCTGATGTAGAAATACGTTTGTTAGGTAGGATAATTCCATTCGTAAAAATGGTCAAACTCAGTGGTCGTAGATACCAGTCATCACTCCACTTTCCTCATCAATCTAGGGCATTCATCAGACAAACAAATAATTTTCAGGTTTTTAGTTTTCATTTCGTTGGTTAATATTCCTCATTCCCTTTCAATATAGTGTACATTATTCTACTATTCAAGCCCTTTCATTTGATAGGTACCCATATTGAGGGAGTTGTGAAAAAATATGACTAATTCACCTTTCAAACAAAATCAAAATCGGTTCATACGTTCAGGAGCTACGATGCCACAGACAGACACACACACACACCCCGACACGTCAAACTTATTTTTTGCGTCGGGGGTTAAAAACTAATGTTGTATATTTTTTTCATAACAAATCATTTGACTAAATGTTTATTGTCTAAAGATTGTTTGCTGTAATAAAAGTTATTTGATTATAGACCAAATGCCTAAAAGACATTATCCTTGATAATATTCTGCCAAGTAAAAATTTCACCAAATGAAAATGTGCGTAGGTACCTACCAAAATCATTCCAAACATTGCATTGGTAGGTATTAAAAAGGTTGCTAAAATTTGTTCGGGTTGTGAAATTTTGGCAAAATCTTTTCGGCAAAACGGCAAGATCCCGAGCAGATTACTTCCCAAAATAAAAAAATGGTAAACAAAGCTATCTAAAGTTCTAAGTGAACAATTCATAAAAAAAAAAAAAAACAAAAATAAATTGAAAAGTCAAAATTAAAAATATTCAACTCACCGTTTAAAAAAAAACTAAAATTAAAACTAATAAAAGGTGTGTTAGGTACGTTTGTTACACAACCGTGACGCGTCAAGCGCGGCGCGATATCAATAAATGTAGAACTATTTTGATGTATATCGATTTTATAGAGGCAGGCGGGGGCGCGCACGCCCTCCGCGCAGCCAATGAAAATAATAGCGTCCTTATTATCAGTATAGTAGCGTCGAGATAAGGATACATGATGACAAAAGTCACCGACCACGCGGCCAGCGTCACGCTGCCATAGGACGGGCGCATGAGCATTTAAGGCGAAGACGACTTGCTATTAAAATAAATAATAATTATTATTATAAATATTAGATTATAAATTGCTTACCTACTACTTCAAAGGCACATGGCACCTGTGCAAAACTCTGTGTACTCGTTCCCTGATGGATGCCATGGCCCAAACTAAGGTTTCATGGCGGAAACGCTTCAGTCTATCTATGTGATGACTCCGTTAAACGGCACACTACGAAAACATGTCTTGTTCCATGGTGTTGCAAATGCATTGCCAGTCTTATATCTTTAAACTTATGAAAACTGAATGATTATGCAACTTAATATAATTATGGGTATACAGGGTACTTAATTCAAAGAAGGTACTGAGCAACCATTAGCATGATTCATTAATTCACAATGATGATAACTACTAATTAATTAGTAACTTAGGTATCTTAGTTTCTATGTAGTGGCAATTAGGTCAACGTCGAATTATAGCACAGTCAATTCATTAATTTAATGCAGTTTGTCTTTATCTCTCTACTGCCTAGGTACTTATAACATGCAATTTGCATGAAAATATATTCTACTTTAGGACGTATTCTCAATCCTCGAGGTGTATTTTTTATATGTTTAGGTAGGTTCCTACTACTGTATTTTCTACATAAGTAACCAATTATTTACAGGGAATTGTTATGAAACTATTTGTACTGATATAGCTAGTTCAATTTACGCAAGCAATGATTGTCCAAATTAAATGGTTAAATAATATACCTAAGATTTTTGTGAACTTTATCTGCATGTAAATGGAATCTAAAAATAAATATTTTTTGATAAGATCATAAGATCCTTATCATTGTCATCTAAAGAAAAGACAAAGTCAAACTCTACATTCACAGTGATCATTGTTTTCTTCGCTGGCAACTAAATCACTCTCAAAACCGTGCGAAGCCAAAGAAAAAAAAATCACTTTCAAGGAAAGGTCACTCACGCTATAGCGTGCTATGTAGCTTTACCTAAGTTCTTACTTACCTATTTTCTGTCCAAGAAAATAAATCTAGTTGTATTAGACCTTTTTTAGTCTTTATACGAAAATTATTTTACTAACCTTTTTTTCCTAACGTTACGTGTGTTAAAAAAATATCAACACTGTTGATAGTACCTACACACACTGTAGCGACGGTATCGTTAAGTAATAGTAGTTAAACATGATACTTAGCAAACACCTATATTCGTATGGAAAGGTTACCTTCAGCGGGATTTTCCATTTGTACGTTAAACATCTTATACAGCATGTTGTTTTTTATTTAAAATACGCACTTATACATTTCATGAACATCCGTTCGGAAATGAAAAGATGAAATGGAATTTTAACGCGCAAAAACATTTTGGATTCGCACTTATGTTTTGTTTTTCTGGTGTTTTCATTATTTATCGTTTATTTGGAATTACTTACATCCGCAAATAAAACACGGTAAAATGGTTGGGGTAAGTACGAGTAAAGGGTCTTCAACAGAAGAATAACAAAGACACAATGTGCGAAAAACATAGTAGGTATCTACTCTGCATTAGAACGCAATAAAATAAATTATTGTTGGTAGTTCTTTGGTAGCTTATTTTTAATGCATGTATAGGTACTTACTGTAAGTAATACTAATGTGTTTGTTACATTGTATACAGACAAACAAATACAGGGTTGTTGGTAAAACATTAACAACATCTTAATAGGTCATTGTACTCATCATTATGAACAACTTTTACTATGGGACCTTACCTGAAATCGCGAAAAAATCAGCTGTTCCCTACATTTTGACGAGTTATACGAACATAAATGTAGGGAACAGCTGATTTTTTTTAATGACAAGTACAATGACCTCTTAAGAGATTGTTAATGGTTTAGCAATAACCCTGTAGGTATACCTAATTCCTTCTCTACGGTTGGATTACATCACCTTAAATACATAATTATTATAATCTTAATTAACCGTAGTTAATTTTTAATATGTTACACTGCAATTAAATACAGTTTATTATTAGTACTAATGTTTACTACGGCTCGATCAGTAAATACTACGTCAAATAAGCTGGTAATACCTAGCCGACACAAATAAACTATAGTTAAATACGTCAGATTATTTACGTTAGAGTTATGAAAACACCTAATAATAGTACCTACTTATCTAACGTTAGATAGCAAGGACATTGGCGCCGATTCTGTTGTGTCACAAACTAAACTAAATTTAAGTTCAGGCATCTTTTTCTTTCTATTTCATTAAGAAAAGGACAGATGATAAATATTAGTTTAGTCCTGTCAAATTAGTCAACGCCTGACGTAAATTGACGTATGTTTAATAGGCATTTTTTTAATCTCGTCTAAATTGTCTATGGAGTATCTTAATTTGACAGGACTAAACTAATATTTATCTTCTGTCCTTTTCATAATGAAATAGAAAGAAAAAGATGCATGAACTTAAATTTAGTTTAGTTTGTGAACAACAGAATCGGCGCCATTACCTACCTACTTTAGGTATATTTTATACCAACATCCAAATTGCGTAACACACTCAATCACTATCTGAATCATTTTGATATGTTCGAAAAGACTTTTTTACAAAAAAAACAACCGACTTCAAAAAAAAAACACTACAAAGTGAAAAATAACGTTAATTTCGGAAGTTCGGTGTCGTTGGTTCCGCATTTTCGATTGTTGACACCGACTTCCGAAATTTAAGTTATTTTTCACTTTGTAGTGTTTTTTAAGTCGGTTTTTTTTTTTTGTAAAAAAGTTTTTATTTTTCACTTTTTAGTTGTGCCAACCCCAAACAAGTTCAATTAACACTACTTGTTATGTAAATATCAGTGTCAGGTAGTTATTAAAACATCATCAATATAAACTAAGTGGGAAAAAAACCGGCCAAGTGAGAGTCAGACTCGCACACGAAGGGTTCCGTACCACAAGGCATAAAACGCCGAAAAAAACGTTTCTTTTTTACCCCTTTAAATTTTAGCTTTATTTTATTTTTATTATTTGTTGTTATAGCGGCAACAGAAATAAGTACATCATCTGTGAAAATTTCAACTGACTAGCTATCACGGTTCATGAGATACAGCCTGGTGACAGACAGACAGACAGCGAAGTCTTAGTAATAGGGTCCCGTTTTTACTATTTGGGTACGGAACCCTAAAAATGAACGCCTTTCCAAATATTCCTTTTGCCATAAGATATGCGACTCACGCTGTTACGACACGTTCAAAAATTTCTTAATATCGTACGCTGGTACGCACACCCAACGTAATAATCTCCCGTGTTTATTAAACTATGCGAAAACATACCTAATCTCTATATAAATAGACTATCATTCATTTCATTACCGCTTAAGCGTATCACGAGAAACTGCTATTTTCTAGATATTAACTTCCTTGTCTGTATTGACTATTGATCTAGTTTTAATAACAGAATCGCAGGTACAAATAAGTACTTTCTAAACATCGGAAAAGTTCTTCAGTCTATTTCTAACTTCAGATGAAGCGTAATGAACTTGTTGTTTTATTGTTTCTCGGGTTATCTTTTTTGTTTTGAAAAAAATAATTTTCTTATCTTAGTCTATGTAACACTAACAAACCAATGAACTTGTTTTTTGCAAACATCATGTCTCTACAACACTATATTTAGCAATATTTGTTTACAGTAAGTAGTTACATACGTAGGCACTCGTATTAACTCGAATAAGATAAAAAATTGTGATGTTTTGCTGTCGGTCCTTACGCACGTGTGAATCACGCCTGCGTCAATCCATGCCATGCGTTCCACTGGCCGCTGACGCTGGTCTTATCGGTGCTCCACCTTACCACGCTCCAATCGCTCACTTAAATTTTAGGGTTCCGTGCTGAAATCAGAAAACTTAAAACATTGATGAAAATAATTTTTCCTACTATCTACTTACCTACACAGTGTCTATATGAATTATACAACAAACAATAGGCCAAGCCAAATAACATTCGACCATGTTTTGATTGACTTTTGTCTTGATTGGTTAGCACCGGTTTACCGGTAACTTTTCAGTATGCTTGATAAACTTAGCAGTAGATGTAGTTAATTTCCTGCTGCTCGTAAATTCATATTTGTTCAAATTAATAAAACTCTTCGTTCGCCGTAACCATCCATTGCCGCACGAATTAGTTACCCTATTAGTTTATCAGTGAAGTACCTACATACAGCCTTGTATTAATGGAAATCTAATCCAAATCCAGTTGACCGATATTTTTTATCTTTACTTCTGCTTTGAGTGATCGTCGCGGTCGTTTTCTACAGACTTCTTGTCATGTAACCAATGTTCTATGTTGAAATATTGTTGGTTTCTTTCAGTAGGTACCTAAGTAATCACTGCAGCATATCGATACATACTTCAAGCCACCAGTGAGTATTGTGCTCAAAACTACAAACGCCATGATTTAAAGAACTCACGAAACGAAGACTTCATTCCATTTTAACCAAGAAACCAAAGGTCTCCTATGCCGTTTAGCGATGGTTTAGAGCACATTTTTGTCTTAGGATAGGTCAGAACCAACTTCAATGCATACATATTGAATTGTTGGTTGTCAAGGTAGCGGGGTAGGTTAGGATATAGCGGCGGAGTTTTGTGTTGCTAATATGCGGCTCGAATCAGCGCGCGTGGTAAAAATATAAGCTGGTTGGTGCTGGCCCAGAAATAGTTTCAACCAGATTTTTGTCATTAATAATTTAATTTCTGACTCACGCAACAAGGGTTCCGAGTAAGTAACGAAAAGGTGAGTGGGATCCTCAGACCAATAAAAAAGTTCTTTTTATTGGTCGGATCAATCAAACTTTTTTTTTCACTGCATTGTTCTTTCAAATGACCAACTTAAATTTACAAGCGAAAAATAGATACATAATTATTTTCTCGATGATCATGAAAATCGATGCTCTAACTGCAAAATGTAATTTTGCTATCACAAAAAACAGTATTTTAATGTGGTATACCTACCTACATTATAATACCTAATTACAAATTCCCAATTTTCGGATTAGTGTAAGTACCCTGTAGGTACTTGTACGTACTGTAAACCTTGCTTTCTTGCCAAATTTCATGATGCTAGGCCAACAAGTAGGTACCCTAGGTATGTTTTGCGAGTATCAAAATATTGATTGATTGCTTTGACTTAGAAGCTTGATTTGTTTACCCGTCCAAGAGACCTTAGTAGGTACAGTCAACAAAAGAGACAAGTATGCAGGATCGTCGAATATAGTTGAAGTTTAGTAAAAAACCGATGGATGTTCTCGAATAAAATTTAATTTGATTAATAGAAAACAAACAGCTCATTTGTCAAATTAAATTTCAGTCGACAACATCCATCGGTTTCTTACTAAACTTCAACTATATCCGACGATCCTGTATACCTATATCTTTTTGTTGACTGTACCTATTTCATCGTAAACAACTTTTAATATACCCATCTGCTGGGACATAGTCTTAATTTCAACTTGATACATTCCTAAGAAAAAGGACCTTGACAGACGGATAACAAAGTGATCCTAAAAGGTTTCCATTTTTTCCTTTTGAGGTACGGAACCCTAAAAAGGATACTGCCGCTCCTCGCGTACCTACCCATATAATAGTGTGCCCGACATTCTATCGATTCGTCGCGGTTATCATAAATAATTTTAGCACATGCGTACCGAAGCTACAAAGATAGTCAGGTTCAAATACAACAAATAGGAAATTAAACGATTAATTGGATATCAGAACTGATAAGTAGGTCACTTCAAAAGGAAAACCAGTATACTAGAGCCATGTGCCATATTCTTTCCGTCCTTTTCGATCCTCGTGGTTGGTAGTAAAGTTGTAGACTTTGTCACATGTACAGAGGCCAGCACATCAAGCTACCCGAAACTGTCAAATTTTCCCAATCAACTTTGAACCTTATGCTTTAGCGATAGAGTTGAAAATCTATTAAAGAAATTTGACAGATTATAGTAGCTAGCAAACAAATGTATTGTAGATATCTTGAAGGCAAGTAGACGAATTCCAGCTGTTGGCTAAAACTAGTACCTATGTCCGTCAAGATATCTTCTAGATCACAGACTTATATTGCCTAGATTACGCAAGTCTCATCGTCTGTATAGAAACCAAGCGTGCCATTATTTTTTTACCTATCTACTGTGACGTCACATGAGCGATTTTGTGATGGGAATCCTAAAATTCTAACAAAAACCAGGAACAAATTCGATTAGATGAACATTCTTAAATCGAATCTCCCGCCCTCTACTGATTTCTCTTCAAACATTAGAGAATTTGAGGTTTTAGAGAACGATGACAATGAATTCGAGCCTAAAGTCAATCCACTGTTTAATACTTACATCAATAAGTAGTAGGTAGGTACTTATTGCGTTTGTAGTCAACCGTCAAAACTTTTTTGTTTCCGTAACGAATAGAATAGAAAAAAGGAAAAAGAAAAAAAAAGAACGAAAAAAAAAAAACGGAAAAGAAACGAGCAAATTCGACTATAAATGTTGTGTTGGGATTAGGGCTTGTAATTCGAATATTCGAATAATGCGAATAGTCGATCATTTTTGCTATTCGAATATTGACTGATGTTAAATTCGAATATTCGAATAATTTTTAGTTCAGTTTGAAAATACGAACTACGTCTGTCTTACAAGTTGTTACCTACAGACCGCGCTTTACACGTACACACACAGTGCCGGCGCCGCCACTCCGAGGTTTCGCAGCCGTAACAAATATGTATTTACAGAATTATTATGAATAAAGTCATCAACACAACTCTCTAAGACCATGTAATCCTCAAGAATGACTATTTCATGAAATCTTGACATTTGGGGATTATACTAACTTAACAAGTTGTATTACTGATTTTTTTTTTCTTTGAAAATATTTATTTGGCTATACAAACTAAAAATAACAAAATTAAATCCTAACTTAACTAAAACTATACAGAAACTAAAAAATAGCGTCGAAAAATTCATCCGCATCGCTGTCGACTGGTAATGTACCCAAGAGACTGGCGGCATTACCACGTTGTATGGCGATGCTCTATATAGCCTCTGGCCAAGATAAAAGCCAGCCCTTGGGTAACGGGAATTGTCAACCAGCCGTTTCGAAATTTCTATAAAAAGACCATGAGCACTCGGACCCCACGGCCCGAGAGTTTCAACCCCAAACGGCTCGAAAATATAGTTTCCGATGAGGTTATTATATTTTCGCCGCTTGAGGTTTTCCGCAGCCACAGCAGCAGCGCCAGCACAGCATGCCGAGCCAGAAAGATGGGATGGCGCAAGATTATCAACACACGTAGCATCCCACACTAAAGGCCTACCCACCTTCCATGGAAATAAAGACATACCGTCCGGTCTCTTGCCATCGTCGCGTGCCAAGCCATTGGGTTCTAATACAGCTGGAACGCCGACGGTGACAAGAGCTCTTCGGATGATGTCATTAATGTTCGCGCTAAGCGTGCCGCCCTAAGCGACCCGCACTTCGGCTGCAAGACAGGCCGTGGTGGTGTCCGAGGCTGTTGACATCTTCGCTACAGTGACAGCGATGGGGAGAACAGCAAGGAGTGCCTAGTCGTAGGGAAGCAGCGAGGTGAAAAGTAGTGTCGTCGAACAAATTGATTGTAATTCTGTAAATACATATTTGTTACGACCGCGAATCATATTTTAATCAATGTACAACTTAATACTGGCCAGCATATTGCAAAAAACGTAAGAAAATTTGAATTTCGCAGGCTACCTTAGCGCTTCCCCCTTAATATTTTTGATTTGTTTTTTTTTTTTTTCATTATAATGTCAAACTATGTTGCTAGGTGATTCAATTTTATATAATAAAAATACTCAACTCAAACTTGTGTATTAATTGTATAAGCAAGTTGTCCCTTCAAGGTTTCAACTTGGTTTCAAAGGAAAAAGCTAATATTCGAATAAATATTCGAATAATTCGAATACTGCCTGTAAAAACTTCGAATATTCGATTATCTAAAAACTTCGAATATTTACAAGCCCTAGTTGGGATTCTTAGGAACCAATTTTCATGCCCCGTCCCGCGTCGCTTCAATCCATTTCTCTTCAACTTTGGGATCATTTGGAAATCTGTAAATAAAATTAAGTAAGTAATAATATTCTAATCAAAATCACTAAATTGAAACATTGTAGTAAATAAAATAATTTACATGTCACAAAATTTTGCTCTTGTGTTACAGGACTTCCTAGTACAAGAGCCAGGGCTACACTGATGTTTGTGTTTGGAAGTGAAAATAAACAAATTATTATTATAAAATTATTATTATTAAAATACCCAACGCAAACATTATCATTCCTCTGTTTCCAAAACCGATTAGAATCGAGAACAACTTTACAACCTTTCTTAATTTGGTCTCTGAAATCAAAATCACGATTTCTTTTTTTATCGTGGAGAAATGCTCATGCATTCTGCACTACCACGGGGAGATAGTGCAGTTATGTGGGACTCTAACCCACTAAAACTCCACGGTGTCCTCCTCTGTCCCCCGTCACCGGCGCACCAGAACACATAGCATGCCGTGACCACCCCAGGGACCAAACCAGCACATGGGCGCCAGACGACCCCGTGTCTGCCACCCTTGGTCCCCCTGCGACGGGTCAGGTCATTGGCCCCGCCGCCTGCCAATTTTCGGCCGCAGAGGATAGAGAGAGCGGCCAACATCATACCAACACTCCTCCTCCCCTGCGGCCCCACCGCGTCCGCCATCAGACGGGGCGACCCCGTCAAGGCCACGGAAGGTAGAGAGAGCGGCGCACCGCAATACCGGCACTCCTCTCCCGCCGCAGCCTCCAACCCTCAGCCGCGATGCCTCCGATACGACATCGCAGCCCGCCTCAGTTGCGATTTCGCCCAAGCGGCACCGCAACACACTTGTTGGCCGCTACGTCGGCGTCGTCGGCTTATCGGCAAAAGCCATGACGAGCGGCCCCTCCTCGGGTTCCTCTTCGCTTCACCGTGGGTGACCAAGCCACGGCTACTGAGCCCCCCAGCCTCGACAATGCGGGCAAATCACGATCAACTTTCAATTCGTTATGATCAGCTGTCGATTCATTAGGGTCAGTTCACACCGAGACGCGACGCGACGCGCAGTTTTCAAGATAGAAATACAATAACAGACCTAATCTACTACACAAAAAGGTACACGATTCAGTGAGCTACGCCGCGCGGCGGCGGCGCCGCGCTGCGTAGCTCGACGTAGTAGGTAGACACTGAATTGTGTACCTTTTAGTGTAGTAGATAAGGTCTGTAATTGTATTTCTATCTTGAAAACTGCGCGTCGCGTCGCGTCTCGGTGTGAACTGACCCTTAGAGTCGGAATCACTGTGCACTTGTGGGTACTATTTCCAAATTTTCCGCGAAAGTGAGCATCTTCCCTCGACACTGAAGTGAGCATCTTCCCTCGACACTGAAGTGAGCATCTTCCCTCGACACTGAAGTGAGCATCTTCCCTCGACACTGAAGTCCGACTCGAAGATATCGCATTGCTAACGTTTGCAGCACTTAAAGGCACATTGATTGATGGAGTTTATTTTTTTATATTTTAGCCGGTCGATTCTGTAAAAATCTCACCGTGAAAACTTAGGTGACGTGAGTTTGTTTTTGCTAGGAATATACCTACTCCAGAAAATCGAACGATTTATCCTTTTTGATTTAACAAAATACAACTTTAGATAAAGTACAGATAAGTAGATACCTATGTAAGATTCAATCACTACCTATTCTTGTTTGCTACTGCAGGTGATAAGCTGGCGTCTGTAGGTACTAAAAACACAATGTAAGCAAATCGCAACTTTTGCTACATGAAAACTGAGTCTGTTTCAATGACAGCACAGTTTTAGTTGTCCTGGTAATTTCCATTAGCCCAATCTTTTACATCCTCAATACACAATCTAGTGGCTGTTGTTATCACCCTTCACTACATCCAGCTAACACTTGAGCGAACCGAAGGTGTGCTTGCACTCAGATGACAACAGTTCTAGATGCATATCTAACCCAACATCATGGTCGAACAACCTTGCAACTCTTTTGTTCGACCCTTGTAGGTCATAAGACCTATTTTAGGAATGTACCGATTATCTCTAAAATATCTTTGTAGATAGGTACCTTGCTTTTCTTATCTGCTTATAGTAGCTAGGTACCTATTTGCGACTGGACTGGATACATAAAACCCGATTAAATCTGCCATTGTTATCAAAGTGGTACCTAGGTAGGTACCTATGTATTTCAAAAGAATTATAACGGTGGGTAGTCGATCAAGTTATCTCAGATCAAGCATTGTACGGCCGTTTAGCAATTGATTCGGCCAGATATCGTCGCTTCACGCTTAAAATTGAGTAATCCGAAGTGACTCGTGATAAGGCAATAATAAATCTAATAGGGAACGCTTGTTGCTCCCCTGTGCCCGACGACCTAAATTTTTATGTCCGTAAGGATTGAGGAGCCACATCAGATTTTTAAAATCTGATCTCACCATTATTTAGCAGCAATGTAGATTATTTTGCAGCACGAATTCTAGATTTAGCAGCAAAATATATCACTAGTTATTTTAATGCAAAAGTGGCTCCTCAATCTAAATGTTTGAATTGAGGAGCCACCTGGAACTCGTTAAGTAATAGATGAATATTTATGAAAATTTTGCATCATTTAGCAGCAATTTTGCATATTACCGTCTAAAAATTTAGGATCTGTAGCGCTAAAATAAAAGAAAATACAATACTTTTAATATGGCTCCTCAATCTAAACTCAAGAGGTGAATTTCTATTGGATGTGAGCGATCAATTAATATATTCGACATATTGATCATTTAGCAGGTGTTGTGTTTGTTTTTGCAGTATAGGAGTAAAATAGTAAAACAGAGTAAATTTTGTATATGAACGCATTTTCTTTGGCTCCTCAATCCTGACGTTCTAATTATATATGTTTGACTGTAGCCACCTGAGATCTCAACGGAATCTAAAGTCAAAGATACTAACATTTAGCAGAAATGTCTGCTAAATATATCTGCACAGTTCAGCAATGTATATATTTTGGATTCTGAAAAAACAATACTTAACTATTTTCTTGTAAATTCAGTGTGTAGGGTGACCATATTATACTCGTATTAATGAAACCAGGATAAGTAATTAATAAATTTATATTTCCATAACAGATTATATCTATCGTACCTATTGGTTATTTAGCAATCAATTTCGCTATAAGTTATAGAATGAATGAATATTGGCTGATTAGTACTTATACGTATTTTAGAATCGTAGTCATCGTAACAGAAAGTCTCATCTTTCGGTGTCATTTGTAGTGGCCTATGCCTATGTCGATAGTTGCAGGAATAAATTCTATAGCACCTACTTATTTATATGACTTATTCGAAAACATTACAAATTCTGGTATTATTATTAACAAATATTTTAGAACATTAAAGTGCTTCAATTTGGTCTATTTTAAGAATCGACCGTAGTACTTATGTATTTTAATTTGTAAACTTCGAACCCGAACATACTACATATTAAATTTATGTAAAAAAAATAACAATAGTCGGCACAAATGTACTTACATTGAAAACAGGATATCAAATCCTTTTTTTAGCCGCGAATATCTTATTCAGCCTTGGGTTAATCATACAATTCGAAACATTCACACTCTATCTCTTTCCCGCCATTAGAAAGTGAGAGAGACAAAGCAAAGACCAGCCCTTTCGAAGTTCCGATTTTGAATTCGACCTTAAAGACAAACACGTTCGGAATTTCGTACCAACTGAAGAAATTTTGCAAAAAGATAATTATGTCTTTTAATGTAATTTATTGAATTTTTAACTTATTGTTATTATTTAAACGAAAATAAGTATTTACTGCAAATAAAACTGATATTTAACCTGAAAATATTTATTTCTAGTTTCAATAATGTTACGTAATATATTTTGAATAATAAATTAACATGGATGCTATTTCCGAACACGCCTTACAAAGGGCGCTTTCCGAATTAGCTATAATCGCTCACATTATCTCACGTGCGTTCCGATTTAGATATTACGATTATGACAGCTGAGAGCTGTCAACAATTCGGAACGCCCGTGAACGCGCTCACAGTGCTTACTCAATGTAAAAACGATATAATTTCAGTATTTCTTTGTATAAACACCACATTTCTTCTTCTTTGGTTAGGTGGCGACTATCAGCCAGAAGTACAATTTCGAAAATGCCACGTTAGTTTAATTTTATGATAAGATGCAAATCAAAACAAAACACACACTGACACATCCTCACACACACACACTGTCATTTTTGACAGCGCTCACGGTGATATTATTCTAGGGCATGGTCGGCGTTATCGCAAGATGGCGCATGTCATGACGTCATCTATGGCGATTCACGGGACGTCGTTATCGCGCTCACGCTAATTTGGTACGGGTTTAAGCACGCTCACATCGATTATTTCCCTATCTCGGAACGCAGGGAAAGTGTTCTCGCTGCTGAAGTGAAAAGTTATGTGTGTTACACACAGAGTACTTTTACACGAGAGCAAAGTTTTTTGCATCTCGTGCCTTTGAATCCCTCGCCACACTCAAGATTCAACTTTAGAATAAAAAACATCAAAAAAACGATTTTGCTCTCTTGTTGCACAAATAACTATTGTAGGTACCTACCCCCAAAATGTGGTCACCCTACACACTGAATTTACAAGAAAATAGTTAAGTATTGTTTTTTCAGAATCCAAAATATATACATTGCTGAACTGTGCAGATATATTTAGCAGACATTTCTGCTAAATGTTAGTATCTTTGACTTTAGATTCCGTTGAGATCTCAGGTGGCTACAGTCAAACATATATAATTAGAACGTCAGGATTGAGGAGCCAAAGAAAATGCGTTCATGTACAAAATTTACTCTGTTTTACTATTTTACTCATAAACTGCAAAAACAAACACAACACCTGCTAAATGATCAATATGTCGAATATATTAATTGATCGCTCACATCCAATAGAAATTCACCTCTTGAGTTTAGATTGAGGAGCCATATTAAAAGTATTGTATTTTCTTTTATTTTAGCGCTACAGATCCTAAATTTTTAGACGGTAATATGCAAAATTGCTGCTAAATGATGCAAAATTTTCATAAATATTCATCTATTACTTAACGAGTTCCAGGTGGCTCCTCAATTCAAACATTTAGATTGAGGAGCCACTTTTGCATTAAAATAACTAGTGATATATTTTGCTGCTAAATCTAGAATTCGTGCTGCAAAATAAGCTACATTGCTGCTAAATAATGGTGAGATCAGATTTTAAAAATCTGATGTGGCTCCTCAATCCTTACGGACATAAATTTTTTACTCCGAAAATATAATAATTATGTCATTGTTGTTGACACATGTTCTACTTAGGTTCTATAATGCAATGAAGTTACGTTTATAGCTTGATAAACGATACATGATCATTGTAAGTCTTTAATAATTTATTATTAGGTATCAACATGCATAAAGGTCGTATGTAAACATAACACAATAACTTATGTCTATGTTTTTTGTTTTATCGGTTATGTATTACGTACCTACTGCACAATATTGCACATTCAAGGTTTAGACAAATAGGAAACACTTAGGTGGACTGTGAGGTCGAGCAATTCTGTTAGTGTACCTAGTGCTGTTCGAAGTATCATCTGTATCAGCTCTAGGTAAGTTTTACTTCGGTTGCAGACCAAGAGTTAGGCTGTTAGTTTAGCTCGCATAGGTTCATACTTGTTTGCAGACCGTTAAATTTGAACACAAGTATGAAAAATTGCCTCGTCTATGCGAGCTAAGCAAAACAAATAAGACTGGTCAAAATTTTCATAACGCCCCCGGCGTTATAGAAATGTATACATCTCGGTTTTAAATGCATTATCATGAGTAAAAAATAACTGTACCTATACTTATTTTATTTCGATGGCTCTCGTGTAAATATTGCTATTTCTTTTTTTAAGGTTGACCAATTTTTTTTTTTCGATTAATGTTGCAAATAAATCACACTAATATTATAAAGGCGAAAGTTTGTGAGTGAGTGTGTGTGTGTGTGGGGGTGTGTTTATATGTTTGTTACTTCTTCACGCTCAAACGGCTGGACCAATTTTGATAAAATCTTGTATGGAGGTAGCAGACACCCTGGATTAACACATAAATTTTAATCTCGATATTCAAACGGGATCGACATTTACGCAAGTGAAACCGCGGGGCGCAGCTAGTCACTTATAAAAACAACAGAAATCAGAAAACTAGTAAATAAATAAAATAGAAACCAACAAATGGCATTATCATATGGATTTTCAATATCAAATATAGTATTATCAAGTCTGCACGCAGGGCGACTAAATGTGTCCTCGTGTCTAGCCCATCCCAAATAATAAACGATGCTCACGACGTGTGCGCAGGCACCTGAGTTCTTCGGACTTATGTACAAGAACTATTATTATTGTCTTAAGGCTTTTCTTGCTTAGCAATATTCAATGACAGCTACGAGTGGAAATTCCTAGGCTTAGTTTTATATTGCATTACTAAATAATTAGAATAAAAGTTCGTAATACTAAACTACAAGAAGGATTTAAAAATAAAACACACTAGTCTTATTATAGATAAGTATATTGAATAATTAAATAATATTACTTCAAATATGTTGCCAAAAAAGACTTAAAGTGTAATCGTAAAAGTAATAATAAAATGTTCAAGAGGTCAAAATATTTCGAGTTTGAGTTGAAACATACATTTTTAGTGGGGTGATATTGCAATTAGGTTTATGTACCGAATATCGAAAACGTTGTGGGTTGACATGCAACCAGAAAACTTCAGAGCAGAACTTGTTATCACAAAGTGTTCAAACAACGTTTGTTTGCATGAGAAGTGACAACGTGAGGAAGAGTTGACACGGTCAAACCAGAAGTCGTGCAAAACAGTCTATCATTTTACTAATTAATATTAACTATACTTTTATAATTACAACCATTTGCGACAACGGAGCAAAATGCCTAGTGCTTTAAATTTAATAAATACTATAATATTTATGGGCACTTTCTATAAATATGCAGGATGTCTTAAAACAAATTGTTTAACATCACAAAATAAACTTCTAAGCAAAATATGAACCAGATAAAACGTACGATACTTGACAACAGTTTCGTTTTTCGACATCCCGAGTTATATCAAAGTCTCCACTTTTGACTATTTCAATGTTCTTGTCAGTCTTACGTCCTGCAAGTAAACATGGCGGACAGTTTTAAAACGATCGTGGCACTAAAATTAAACAGTTCGTTTGATATCTTCGCAAAGAATGATATAATGTAATACGAGCTGAACAATATTAAACAAGGATACTTCGGTACACTGAAAAAAATAATTGCTTACTACAGCAGACTTTACTGACTTTATGATTAAGAAGTAATGTTTGTAAAACAGAAAAAGACAAAACGGTAACTTTTAATGATTGAACATACTATTTACTGAAAAAACAACAAAAAAAAAAGGAAAACCACCATTACTGTAATGTAAGTAAATTTCAATGGTTTGAACGATATCACCAAATGAATACAACAATAATTTTGTGACCTTTTAGCCACTTAAAACGTTAAAGTTTACTGTCATGACGGTAACATTTTACCTAAAGCTTTAACTGTTTTCAGATCAGTAAAAAATACTGTTTTGAACGTTAGACTCGTAGGGAACTGTTTAAAGCAGTTCAGATTAATGTTTTTTCATTTTTATTTACTGCTTATTTCTTTCAGTGTAAGTGTTCTGTTTGCTCTTCACTGTTCCTCCATAGTATTGCACTTGATAAGTATAGATACAAAACAAAGATTGTTATTCAAAAGTGACAATAAAACTACGATAATGATGTCATACTCTTACAGATCGTGTGTTGTTGATAAATAAAAGTGTAACAACTGAATATGACTCATTACAATTCTTATGATAGTCAAAATTATTTAAGTAAGTACTTTTAACCCGTTTGTCAAAAAAAACCTTTGTTTTGCAACTACACTCTTCAAAAAAGTAAACATGCGATATGAACAATAAAAATATCATCATTATATAAATTTATTACGTACACTAATAAGTAGCCATTCGAACTCTGTAAATGGTTAAATACTTTAATAGGCGGAGACACCACACTTACAAAGTGCAATAATTAAACTACAAATCCAGATGTATAAAATAATTATGCATCTTTGATTTAGAACTAAAGAAACTTGCTAGACTGTTATTAAATCCTCAATACTTCTAACTGACTTGTGATGTGACGTAGTTCGACATGCATACACTGCCATGAGTATTAAAGAACAAAACTCAGTACAACTGTTGCAGCTAACGACCCATTGTCCACGATCCTGAACTTTAAATATGCTTTAGAGTAGTGCCCTACCACTCTAAGAATGCAGACCAAACTGTGGAAAAGACATACGATATCCTCTACTAGATCTATATCATTACGAGTAGGTGCGTTCATCTGTTCTATTAGATATAGGCACTGGTGGCTTTACGCCTTCATTTGCTGCTAAACTTACATACAAAACGATGAACCTGACATTCTTTTTCAAATCGAGCTGATGTATGTCCAATCCACATTATGCATAAGACTTAGTAAGTTAATTTAACATTCGACGATACAATATAATAATTTAATTGTGATGTAAGTAATAAAATTATGCTCAATCAAATTTTTTTATAAACAATCATTCTGACATCGTGCCAGTATAACATGTTCCGAAGTGAAGTATGACTGAACTGATATGTGATACCGATAACTGCAAATCAATGGGATACTGCAACACCTATGGAACACCTCGCAAACTTGCCTGACACTAGGCGAATTAAATCTATGAACATGCATTAAACGACTAATTAAAATATGCTCCGTACTAACATTCTATATTTACGAAACTAACGATATATTTATTTTTTTTTTTCAATTTAAATACGCTTTATAGTGTAAAAATAGTTCTTTTGAGACAAAAATGTCAAAGCGCTCCTTAATGCCAATCGCGAAAGAAAGATGCTTTTCGACTAATGTATGTACCAGAAAATGTTAATAATGCCCGACGAGCAGTACACGATAATAATTTGTTTATATTGAAATATAATTATTTACGTAGTAATTTTTTTTTCTTAATAGGAAGATGTCATGAAAGAAAGACTATAGCTTTACAGAATTGCAAATAAATTTATGGACGGCAAACATCTACGACGACTAATGTCTTTCCAAATATTAAGTTTATCTATAATTTTCTTGTGAATGTGTTGAAAGAATAGTATTTCGTGACGTTCGTGATGTCAAATTCCCTAAAGCTTGACAACACTATAATTAGCTAAACTTGAATAATAATCTTAATCTTAGTTATTTTATCAAGTTTTGGAAATACAAAAACTCAATGCCATACAAGACAATGTTCAAATTCCATTTTAACCAGAATGTATTTAGGACCTTTTTATTACAAATGGTCACTCAAGACTACATAACGCTAAAGTAGATGGTTGAGTAAGAGGCAATGAAGTATCTCTGGTTTTCCTCCAAAACGCATAACTCTTTCTTTATAAATGTAAATTATCTAATAATTATCAATGAGATTTTTTATTCAAGTATAGAAACTCTTTTTCACACTTTAACGTAACGTAGTTATCGGAAAGAATACAGTTTATTACTTCATATGACCCTAACTTAGTTGGGAAAAGGCTAGGCAAATGATGATGACTTCATATTTTAAGAATTACAAGTTATTTCGCGATTTATGAGAAATACCACTTTGAGGTGTTTTAACCTCATGACATTATAATAGATAAACTCTTGCTATATTTATGTCTGATTAACGAGGTAGTGAAAATAAATAAAATTTATTAAAATAATGTGAGTTTGAGTAGATAGAATTGGACGCGATTGGGAAAGATACTGCAAAGATAGTTAGTTATCCTTTCTTACATCAGATGTGAAAAAACGCAAAAAACAAATCCATTCCTCTAAATATGTATATTCAAGTGTTCTCATCTTTACAGTGCATTCCCTAGAATCTACTTTTGTATAATTTTAACTAAAAAAATAAGACGGTACGAAATGCTATTCCCTAACAATCACACAAACAAGACCGGAAACTCAAAGTGCATTATTAACGAGTTGGTAACAGCGAAACTTACGTGCAGAAGATAATTCTAATAATGAATACCAACCTGACAATACTGTATTCAGGAAATACTATACAACCATTCGTCTGATACATTTTGAACGTTAATATGAAGACATTTAAATCATAAACCTTAGCTTTGATCCAATTTTTACGACCTTCAATTTATACTAACTAGCATTCTAAAAATTTACTATCTACTGAATGCTGAAAACATCCACCACTTAATGAATGCACATAAACTTCTAATTTTATAAAGATATTGAACTAAACCTACTTGATGCTTAGGCTGGCAACAAATTCCATTCCAATGTCAGACTTTTATTCTTCAATTTATAAACAATGCAAATCTTTTTAACTCTGCCTCTCTGAAGATTGCAATGAGAGGCATAGCAGAAGTCGCGCATAACATCCTAAGGGTGTATTCATGTTGGCGCTTATCGGCGCTGGTTCGCTAAAAAATATGAAAACTGCTTGACAACCAGCGCTTGTCGGCTCCAAGAAGCACTGGCATTTCGCGCCGGTTACAAGCGTTCTACATGAATACACCCTAATGATGGTGCGCTGTTAAGCAGCGAACAAGAACTCCGAGCCGAAACAGAAATATATGTTTGCTACACACGAGTACTATCAATATGTTTCGTTAACGTCATAATAGCTTTTTAGGGCTAACTTTAGTTCGGGAACTATTACGATCGTCATTTCAATTTTTTTTTACGCAAGGTAGTTTCATTCCTTCGACGTAGCAGTCATTGGGAAGCTCAGTGAGGCTTAATTTTAATCATTGTACTGTTTTGAGCTTAACCTCAATTATTTATTCCCGGTTATAGCTGGAAACGACTTCTTCACTGTTTCATACTAAAAGCGGTGCAATCAACTGATACGGTTCACCTTCATTGTTTTTATTTGATTGAGCAATTTATACTAGCGTATAATAATAGTGAACAGTGATTGACACGAATGCCAGTTTATATATTTTTACTGAACACTCATTTTTTTATTAATACTTAATGTACCACATCAATTACAATATTCATGCGAATGGTTACACTTTATATAAATTCTTAAATATCATACATTGTACAAAATGATATTTAAGTATTGCTTTAGTATTGGGAGAGTCTCGCTCTTCATATTTAATTTAATATACACAATTATATTACTGTGTGACTTATAATTTTATTTAAAAGTACACAATTTTATACCGTCACTTCTCTTAAGTTAACTTTGTTAAATTATCTGACAGTGGAATGGTAAGTTATAATGTCACAAATAACCGTCTAAACCGCATTTAGTACAATTGGGTTTTTTTTGTCATCAACTTACTAGATTATAGTAGCGAAAGTTGTGACACCAAAAACCGTGTAGTCAGTCAGACTTAGCAATAACACAAATGTCATCGACAGTTACATTCATTTATGCCGCTGTAATAATTTGTTGCCAGCACATGCGTCATACACATTATTTAGATATATTTCAGAGGCTTTCAACGCTACTATGCATTACAATATATTTATATATATATGTACTTATATATATATAATGTAATAAAAACGTGTAAATAAAGTTACTATAGTTAATAGAACGCACGTCTACATTTATCTCCGCAAGACGTTATTACTTAAACATTCATGAAACTGCAAATTTCGACAAGAGAATATCAAAAATAGTGTATCGACGGTCATCGCCTACATTCTGTCTAATATTCTGTAGTCTAATGACGCTATTTAGGTCACTTGAAACATCTTAAGCCAATTCACATCATAATATGGACTATGGTTACAAATTTTGAAATTCCGTTTTTTTTTTCATAATATTTTGAGTCATATCCAAAAACTTGCAATTTATAAATCGACTACACTAATATGACCGTTCTAGTAAAATATATCCAGTAAATAGACAGTAAATATACTGTAGTCGCTTCATAATGCATAGAAGTACGTATTGGTACAAGTACCAATACGTTCTCGACAGTAAACCCAATATAGCATAATTTATTCTTAAATAAATAATCAAACATAGCGCACGGCAATCTTCATCTTTCACATATTCTACGAAATATAGATATTAACTCACATTACACTAAACAAACGATAAAACGTGTACAATGAGTGACGTACTATTTTCTAAAAGCTTACAAAATGATAGAGATCTTCACGATAATCCGCTAAGTGGACACTGATTTATAATTAAGTAATTAACGCCCAAATTTCTCGATCTTGTGTAGAAGTCCTACAAACATAGCGATTAATAATAATCCAACGGCATGTTTTAGGACTTTTGGCAGACCTAAATCCGTTGGACCATTTTGTTGAATCGACTTTTAGATTAAGCACTATGACTTGGTTAGAAGGTTTTCATGAAAATAAGCAACGCATCTCATTACTATATTTATAAAATAAAAATAGTCAATCCTTCTATGTATTCAGATGCCCACCTAGCATGTAGAATTAACTAAAAGCAACAAAATGCTAATCATAACTGAAACATTTCGGCTCAAAATTTGCATTTAAATAATGGGTATAATTTCCGCTACTGATTAACATTCTTCATAAATTCGTTATCATTTAATGCCTCTTACGCGAATGCAGTCAAAGGGCACTACTGGCTCCTATGCGTAAAAAGACATTAAAATCAAACAATTGTCTTACATTACGCTATTCAAAGAAAAGAAAACTAAATGAGCTACAGTTATGAAGTTCCACTGGTTCACCAAATACGGATCCTCAAAACCACTGACTAGTTTAAGTGTGTCAAGATTATTCAAAATTCACGGAAAAGACAAATAAGAAGTTAGATATGATTTTGTGCAATGCTTTAATCATTAAGCATTTAAGAAGACGAAGTTGTTAACATCATTAGAAGTCACATTGCACAGTCTAAAAGAAAACAAAATGAAATGTTGCTAAACTCCCCAGACTACCCCATATTCATTAGGCAACATTTGTTATTAAACTGTATATGACGTGTTTATTATCAAGTTTACCGTAAACACTGTTTCTGAAACTTGGCATAAGCATCCCAAAGTATATTATGCTGTTGATAAAGCTCTATGAGCATCGAAACCTGGTTGTTGGACCACACTACTTCCATGATTATAAACTCGCGCAACACCTGTTGATTTTTGCTTATAAACTAGATGTTTCGTCTAGAGCTCTCCGCTCGAAGTGGGAAACACGGCAACATGTTTAAGAAACAATGTTTCATCACCTTTGTTTATAAACTGTTTTCAGAGATGAAACATAGTGAAACACTGTTTATAAACAGTGCTTATTAACAAATGTTGCCTAATGAATACGGGGCTTTAAGTAGCAATTTTGCAAATATGAATTCGTCTTATAATAAAACTCCATTAACAACCCAATCTCAGACTATTTAAAGCACAACCTTCAAATGAGCTTGAACTTGCCTCTCATGTTAGTAAAGTGAATGTAAACAACAATGAAGTATAACAAACGAATGTTCAATAATCTCTTGTATTTTTTACGACACAAAAACGGACGATTCTCGCGAAAGTTAAAACGTATTGAATTTATACGATCCATACAAAAATATCGTATGAATATGCTAAAATGTTAAACGTATATTAGGAGTTAGCAACATTAATTCTGTGATCCTGATCACCGATACATTCCGTTCGTGTATATACTGAGATCGATTACCCTCAAAGTCGAGTGTGACTATTACTAACAGAGGTTATATTATCCTTCTCGATTCAAATTATATTATTTGTAATTTAAGTTTACATAAGCAAACAGTACACAACGCGTTTTACTTTCTCATGGCCAAATTTATTTACAAGATTGTTTCCAAGTTTTGTTATATTCCAACATCATTTATTAATCCGTGTTATAAATCTGATAACCGTTTCAGTCAAATATTACAATCTTATTAAATCATGTGAAGCGGGTAAATCCGTTGATCATTCAGAACGAGTACTGTTAGTCGTCTCCAGGGTGAACAAGTACTTAAATTACAAATAACATAATAATATACAGCTAGATATTATGTAGATGGTATACAAGCCGATACCGCGGCGGCAGCCACCGCCTGTGTTGTGACAGTTTGCGCGCGGTACACCGCACTGTACAAACTATCGGCTGCCGACGTCATTTGCCATTCGTCTGCAGTGCCGCATTCAGTTGCGTCCAAAGATCTTTCTTGCACGATTTCGATCTGCAAAAGAATATTACACCCTTTATTTCTTTAATGTTATCGTCGTGATTTCTTCTTATATGGGTAATAACAACATTCAGGGGCGTCAAAACTAATAAGCGTAAACTTAAAAGTCATATATCAATATTAAAACCATTCACATCAGTATTTGTATCTTACATCCATGCATTCTTCATCAACGAAAACAGCATTATACAACACAAAACATTAACCTGCTTATAAGGCTCAACACATAGTGGAGTTGATAAACAAATACTGTAATCATTGTGCAAGCGGTTAGAGTATGTAGTATTATTTTATCATGTACCCTGGCTATTGAACATATTTTCTAGCAACAATTAAAGGGGAAGCGCTAAGGTAGCCCGCGAAATTAAAATTTTCTTACGTTTTTTGCAATTTGCTGGTCAGTATTAAGTTGTACGTTGATTAAAATATGATTCGCGACCGTAACAAATATGTATTTACAGAATTATAATCATTAGAATCAGTAATACAACTTGTTAAGTCAGTATAATTCTAAAATGTCAAGATTTCATGAAATAGTCATTCAGTAGGATTACCTGGTCTTGGAGAGTTGTGTTGATTACTTTAATGATTCACGATTCATTCACAATTTGACGACACGGTTGGCGCAGTGGTTAACCGATTGGCTGCTGCGCTGCGTGTCGCGGGTTCGATTCTCGCACGGAACAAATATTTGTATGACCTACAAGTAGTTGTTCCGGGTCTGGCTGTTTGTGTATGTGAGTTTAAATGTTTGTAAACGCACCCACGATACAGGAGAAATTCCTAGTGTGGGGCAACGTTTTTTTATATAAAAAAAAAAAAAAATTCGCGGGCTATCCTGGCGCTTTCGCCTTATGGTCTTTCTTGTATTTCATTCTTCTTTTTTGTATTTCCAACATAGAAAGTCGCGAAGATAAAAATAATCACATGAAAAAACAACGTACAACCTATTGTTTTTTGTTTTTACGAACAGTTAACAAATCACTACTGTATAGGATATTATGCGCGTTTTGGGCACATAGAAGCGACAGTAATGTAACAATAATCTTCGAGTGTGATACGTCTATTCGTAGCCAAGAGCGCACGGCGAACGAACATGCAGTATTTTGTTTGTACAAGTACAGATGTACTCACACTAAGTAGTATCAGTTCTGTAAAGGGATGAAGCAGACTTATTTGCACACTTATCTGGGAGTAAAAAAATATAAGTTGAAGCTGCTTACCATCACCATGCACGTCGTGAAAGTAGACTGAAGGAAAAGGGTTAGTATTGTACTAATCGTTAGGTTAGGAGGAACCTATCCTATTTCTATAAAAGTGCAATTGATTAACAAATACGTTCGTATGTACAGTCAACAAAAGAGATAATTATGCAGGATCGTCGGATATAGTTGAAGTTTAGTAAGAAACCGATGGATGTTATCGACTGAAAATTAATTTGATAATAGAGCTGTTTGTTTTCTATTAATTTAATTAAACTTTATTCGAGAACATCCATCGGTTGCTTAATAAACTTCAACTATATCCGACGATCCTGCATACTTATCTCTTTTGTTGACTGCACCTACTTCGTGCCAACCACTTTCTTTGATCTATTTTTTGCTTCCGCTGCCGATCGAAACAACCAACTGTTATTTGTTTTAAGTTTTTCTAAACAGCCAGAGTTTAATATTATATCGGATGATGGGATGGTGAGCTTGGGATTGATAAAAAACTTCAAACAAAAACCGGGGGCTCTACCACAGCGGCTTTATCTAAAACAATAAAATCCTATGTTTCAACAATATATCTATTTCTACTTGTGTGTCATATTTTATAGCAACCTATTTGGAAGTCAAACCTGTTGGGGGTGGCAGTATGAACTTGCATATGAATTACAGACCTGCGAAGTGAGGCGAGCCACTCCTTAAATTGTGTGTTTCCTTCAGGCGTGAGCTGGAAAGCGGTGCGGGCTGACAGCACGATGCTTACAAACTCTTCATATTCCACTGTAGTCAAGTGGTACAGCTTCTGATGGATGCATTGGATGTACCTGTCGGAATAAAACAATGTATGAAAATAGAAAATGTATCCATCAAAGGTGGAAAGGTTTTTTCAACATCGGATTTCACAGATTATCGCTATCGTGATTAGTGATTTGTGGTGCAAGCGGGCCTAAGTTTATATTGTGAAATCTTGGCAATGAGGGTTTTCGTGCAAATTTACGACACCAGCTGGCACCTCCACTGTGACAAGAGGTCTAATGTAAATAAATATACATATGATGACGGTCATCATTTGATTCATTCATTCGTTCATCATTCAGTCATGACTAAAGAAAATATAGGCTCTTTGACAGATGCCTGGACCTGACGTGTCAGTGCTGCCACCTAGCGAAGGTCATTTCAGACAACCCTCATTATCTGAGATTCAGAATTCAAAGAAAGGTTCTTTATAAGCATGAAAATATAATATAGCAATTACATCTGCTGGCACTTCTGCACGAGCGGCGCCAGCGTGCCGCGCAGATGCTGCATGACGAGCTGGTGCGGGCCGCCGCGCGCCAGCCAGTGCGCCGACTCCACGCACAGCTCGTACAGCACGAAGGGCGACACCACCGAGTTCACCGCGCACACGCAGAACTGGTGCAGGTACTGCGCGCCCAGGCGCTTCGAGATGCGGAGGAGCCACTTCACGTGCTCGCCGTATGGCGGGTTCCTGAGTGAATAAAAACTACATGTAGTATAAATATTTGATTTGCGCAACAAACTATTAGTGTCGGCGACAACTAAACCCTTTGTGACAATAATGTTCTGTAATCACAAAAATATTAACTAAGTGTATGTATCGCCTATCAACCGATCAGGAGGTGGTGGTTTGTGCGTGGTTAGAGTAATACCCAAATCAAAAACATTAATACACTTCGCTGTCTACATACCTGCCAAACTTATTCTGCGGACGGTCATCATGCACCCTCCTTGCTTGCGTCTCCAGTGCAAGCATGCCCACTCTGTAAGCCGCCAACAATCTTCTTAACTGCGTCTGATTGACGGCAGGCGCGGCGGCGGCTCCAGTGGGCTGGGCAACATTGCCCACGCCCACGTTCGGCACGGTGCCCACTCCGTTGCCCACGTTCACGCCTGCACTGGTGACCCCGCCTACTTGTACCATCTGCTGTGGAGCTGGCATCGGAGGAGGAATCGGCGCCGGATGCTGTAGAGCAAATTTTCGATTGTATGTAGTAAATGCGTATTTAGTACGAAAAAGGTGAAGTACCAGCGTATATAAATAAATAATGCTTTGGTAAACATCGCAATAAGCAGCATTATACATAAGTAGTACATGTAACTGCATCTTGTTTTTCTTTTACTGTTTTTAGCACTCCTTTTTTACATTTTATTTTACAGATTTTTTTTTATTGATTTGATAGACATAAACGTAAATAGTAATTAAAAGCGCTTATTGTTCGTCATACATATACAGATATTAAGCTATAAGCTTTCTGAAAAATAAATATAGTAAAAAAAAAATCGATGGGAGGGAAAATCAATACTCACTACTTGATGAACGGTCGCATTGACATTGACCGCTATGGTTTGTGGATGCGCAACGTGTTGCGGCATCGGTGGGTGCTGTGCAAGCGCCGGATGTTGCATTGGCTGGTGTTGCGAGTGCTGCATAGTTTGAGGATGTTGCTGCAACGGTTGCGGATGTTGTTGCATTGGCTGGGGATGTTGTTGCATCGGCTGCGGATGTTGCTGCATTGGCTGTGGATGTTGCTGCAACGGTTGTGGATGTTGCTGCATGGGCTGGGGATGTTGTTGCATCGGTTGCGGATGTTGTTGCATAGGTTGCTGATGTTGTTGCATAGGTTGCGGATGTTGCTGCAACGGCTGGGGATGTTGCTGCATGGGCTGGGGATGTTGTTGCAATGGTTGGGGATGTTGCTGCAACGGCTGGGGATGTTGTTGCAACGGCTGTGGGTGTTGTTGCAGTGGCTGGGGATGTTGTTGCAACGGCTGTGGGTGTTGCTGCAGTGGCTGATGTTGTTGCAGTGGCTGATGTTGTTGGAGCGGTGGATGTTGTTGTAGCGGGGGGTGTTGTTGCAGGGGCGGGTGTTGATGTTGCGGGTGTTGTTGCAGCGGCGGCGCGCCAGGCGGCGCCACGATGCCGCGCACGAAGTACGGCGGCAGCGCGTACTGCGGCGGCGGGTGCGGCGGGCCCGTGCCGGTGTACTGCGGGCCGGAAAGGTTCATCGCATTTTGTTTCGAATAAGATATGCAGCTAATGATGTACAGTACTGTACATAATTCTCCATACAGCGTACATAATGTAAGATAAATGTTATGCGCCTCGGCAATCTTCGTGCTTCTCAAAATGTTGGGAATAAATTCAGACTGATTATTTTTTAAATTTATGTACAAAAAAAAACTTCACTATAAAAATATTTTATTTAATATCTCCAAACTAAAAAAACAAATTTAATATTGTGTACCAGAGGGGTAATTGCGTAACACACTAACAGTAGCAATGGCTTTCATATTGACAGTTCAACAACATTCATTGCGTTATTTACGGTGTTGATCAGACAAATTTTTTGAACATATGAAGCAATGGATTAGTAATATCTTTAAAAATTATTCAGATTGTGATTGAAAGTGTGTTACGCAATTAGGGTGCAGGTCTATATTTCATAATCGCGCGTTTCCAAAGTTTAATTTCGGAAGTTAGCAATTATTGCCGAAGCGTAGAAATTTAACCGTACACAGAGCTACCAGGATCTTTTGGCGCTTGAATGACTTTGACATGGAGGCTTCGTAAACAGAAACACGGTAAACATTTGTGAAATTGTCCCAGAACTTTTATTGAAAAAACAAGATGGCGGCGATTTTGCTCACGCACCAAAAGAACCCTGTAGCACTAAAGTGCTACAGTGTAGCGCTTTAAAGCTGTATATGTTGTAGTTGTATACTTACCGGCAGCTGGTAGATAGTGGGCGGGTAAGGGTGGTAGGTAAAGGGGTAAGGGATGGGGTAGGGTACTGGCACGGCGAGGGGCGGCGGCGCGGCGCGGTACTGCGGCTCGTCCAGTAACGGTTCTGACTCCTCGTTGGCTTGGCGCAAGTACAGCTCGTGCCAATAGCGCGCTACCGTGTAGAGAACCTCCGGGTATACGCCGCCACCTACAGCAAAGAGACGTATAGACTTATACATAAAGACTTACTTGCAGCTATGTTGGCATCCTAAATTATAACTGTACACGTGTCATGGTGACCAGAAGGTAAAAAAAAAAAAATATTATTATATTTTAAAATCATTATTATTATACCTTTAGCAGCAGCTTCAACAGTGAGGCAGGCACGCTCAAGCATGGCGTCGCTCTGCTCTTTACACTGAAGCACAGCGCGTTGTATCTCGTTGTAGTTGAGAGCGTGTGCATGAGGCAGCACGGATAACGCTAACTCTGCCGCCGCTCGCACTGTCGGCACGTCGCGGCCGGAGGATGCCTGGTACAAACGTAGATACTTAAAAAACATACACTATGGCCCCATTGCACCACAAAACTCTAAATACGTTTAACGCTTAACATATTTTAAAACATCATTCTGTCTCTGTTCATCTTCATATGTTTGGCAGAAACAGAACATTGTTTTGAATTTATTTAGCGCTAACGTGTTTAGTGATTAGTGGTGCAAGCGAGAGCAGTGGAGGCCCAGTGGTCACGGACACGATTAAAGAGTTGTAGGTCGTAGGTTCGAACCCAGACAGGCGCTTTACTTTGTGTAAATTATTTCATCACCACTGCTCTTAAAACGGTGATGGAAAACATCGTGAGGAAACCAGCATGTCCTAGAACCAAAAATTTGAAGACATGTGACATCCACCAACCCGCACTGGGCCCGCGTGGTGGATTACGGCCCACTCCCTCTCATTGAGAGGAGGCCTATGTCCCAGCAGTGGGAACATTAAAGGCTGATTATGATAATGGTGCAAGCGGGCCTAAAAACCTAGCCAAATGCGAACTCGTTCACTTAGGGCCCTCCCTTGGTTTTTATTATTTGTCATAATTGAGGGCATAATTATAAATGTCATCATTCTCCAGCCCTTCCTTCCTTTAGATGTATTATGTGACAATTTTACTTGGCTATTTGGTTCGAACGAAACCGCCTTATGAAAGACAGAAACAGAGTCGTTAGCACCCTTTTTGGTACGGAATCCTTAAAATTAGGATGATCTAGAAACCTCTGACGAGCAATCGACAAAAAATCTGCGCGTTGTATCCTCAACAAAAGAAAAAGCATCTTGAAAAGTAATATCGCAATACTACCTACCTTATCGGCAATACTAGCGGCTTCGGGAGGTGTTAAATGACCTTCCCACGCGTCAATAAGGAATAATATAGCAGGTGCGCCAATATCCATAGCTTGACCTATAAAACAAATAAAATATTTTAACTAGAACTTAAACACATACTTATAGCTTATTTATTTAAGGGCTGTTTTTCCAACATCAGATATCTTTTAGCCGTCGAAAAAACTGGTAAAAATCATGACTAAGTATTCCTTTTATAAAGGCATTGGAATAATCAGCCCTGAATAAATTATATTTGATTTAAACTTGCCTGTAATCCAACTGACGTGGGACGAATACGTGCGACTCAACCAGTTAGCGCTCACGCAGTTATGCAAGCCGAGTGCGTAAAGCCCCAATTGAAATGCCGCCATGTGTAACCCTCTGAAAGAACATCGAAATTATTATAATTATTGAAGTCACAGAGCCGGATCATTCCAGTTATTTAAAAGAAATTTGCAGTAAATAAGATTATAAGCATAGATGAGATACAATTGATTTGTTGCAATTGCGAATTACAATGTATAATGTTTACACAAAATCATTTTTCGTTGCTATCGCGGTAAATCATTGTTATCCATTTCGATATTGCATTTATTTAAGTTCAATTTTAAACTCTATTTCATAAATTTTTATTTATATAAAATGGAATTATCGAAGCCAATTACACTATGTACAGACATATGAAACAGTTTGACAGTATTGTCTCCTATTCTTCTACAAAGGGATCAAATCCTGTTTTGAATCCAGGACAGCATTAAGAGCAGCTAGTATACGAGGTACAGGTGATTTGGAGTGTGCAACAGTAAGGCATGTAGAAACTGCCATTAACCGTTGCTTCCTACCACAACTGAGTTATTGAGCACATATAAGTTGCAGATTAGATTATGTAGAATTACGTCAATAGTGTCCTACCTATGGGGTCCATGATGCTCTCTGGCACATGAAGGCTGTGTGAAGAGGCTGGTGCTCGAAGATCCGCCTGCTTTGAACAGGACGGACTTGGCCAGCTCGAACATGAAGTGGGCTGACGCTTCCGACGGCTGGTTCGGCACCGAGGGATACAGGCGCTTGCCTTTATACCTGTAATGTAATGTAAGAATAGTATGTAGTGTCATCTCTAAATAAAATAAAGAGACGTTTAAACGTCAAAAATGTATGGTTAAGCAGTCGCTAATCATTACTTAACTTTAAGCTACGTTTATAAATAAACCTCTGTACTTTAAAAGCACAGCGAATCTTTTCAATTATACATCACCGGGTTTCAGCAAAGATTGTTAACACATAACGCTAGCATCCTCAAACAGAATAAAAATAAATTGTAAAAGTCATATTTTCGCATTGACAAATACATATAACAGAAAGCGATAATAACCTGGAATCCTTAGCCCTTGAGATGGGTGTGTGCGTGGTGGTAGCATGCGGCGCGGGATGCGGCGCGTGGGACGCGTGTGACGTATGCGTCGCGTGCGATGCGTGGGGTGCGTGCGACGCGTGGGTTGCGTGCGACGCGTGTGTCGCGTGTGACGAGTGCGCGGGCGGCGACGCGCCGCCCTCGGACACCACCAAGCGCTCCACATCCCCGCTCAAGCCCACCGCCTGCGCACGCCAGTCATTCGTTCCAAATTGCGTGCTTATCTACAGACGTCACTTGATCAATTAGTAAAGCGAGACACGTTTTTTGTAATACACATATTGGTGCATAAGCATTTACTTGCCACACAACAGAATGATTGGGTCATTCTTTTTACGACTACAACAGACACAAGTGCTTTCACATGATATAATTATGGTGCACCTACTTTTTACGTTTTCCTTCATCATCTTGGACAAAACATATCTTTTTTTCAAGTTACATTGTGAAAACAAACAGCCTGTAAAGTATTGCAAAGCGACGGTTTCCTAGAAAAGCGGTGACCGCACATAACGTGGTGTGAGCTCTTTCTTTTCAGTCTACCAGTCTTTGGGCAGCAGTTGGTTTTAGCGATATCAAAAACGTTCTCTAGGAAAACACACCAACTTACTTTCATAGATGTTTCAGTGACGTCATTCACCGGTAAATTGCGAACGCTATGTGGGCGGTCACCCCTGTTCTAGGAAACCGTAGCTATATCGAGTAATACACACACGTAAAAACTAAATATTTCTCCATAGTATCACACTTTCCCAATTTGTATGAAACTTACTTGTGGCTATGAATTGCGAAACTTCTGTCATTGGTAACAGAGAGGATAACTAGTATCACTTCGAAATACGCTATTTTTCAGTTGTTTCGCGCACTGTGTACGTTCAACCAAGAAAGTGGTCCAACAGAGAAAATTTTCTAGCAAATTAATCTTTTGAGCGCCAAGCGGTACCGAACGCGATGTGTCTGTCCTCCAGCGCCAAGCTATAAATGTATAACGAATATATAGTAAACAGTAGTGATGAGGGTAATTGTGTTATCGATAAATGTTTCTTACATTTAACATGTAAGTAACATACATTACTATACGTTACTTACATTTTATATAAATATACCATATAAATAAAAATAATGACGTAATTCTATTTTGTTTTATTAACAATTATAGTTGTAATAGGAAAAAGCAGAATACACTATAAATAATGACAAAACAGATACATAACTCAATCCAGTCATAAGAAATTGGCTACATCCCTATTGTCTTCTGACGTCATCCAGTTGTCTTCATATCAAGACCGTAGTGCTCGTAGGACGAAGTAGGAAGTTCAATTTTTATAAGGGATGCCTATGGTCTCTTTTCTTACATTTTTTAGTCTATTCCATATCTATACTTATATTATAAAGCTGCAGAGTTTGTTTGTTTGTTTGTTTGAACGCGCTAATCTCTGGAACTACTGGTCCGATTTGAATGATTCTTTTAGTGTTGGGTAGTCCATTTATCGAGGAAGGCTATAGGCTATATTTTTTTTTTCAAAATTAGGGATCCGTAATAAAATTGCTATTTTGTAACACAAGGTGTAAAATCGAAAACCTATTTTTGCGTGCGCTGCAACAACTATTGACAATAGAACAAAATGATGTACTACGGGTTTGTAGAGCCCATTAAGACCTACAAAAAAGTCCGCGGGAACATATATCTAGCTATCATGGTTTAATCACAATAACCGATTTTGTGTTCAAAATAATTATTAAATCGTCTGAAGAAAAAAAAACTACGTTAAATATGTATCGTAATATTAATCTTTATCGAAATTAAGCATTATGTTATCAAGAGTATTTATGAAGAAGTAAAATACTTTTTGTTTCATCTCAATCGGATATTTCGTTTAAAAGTTATCACGTGTGTAAGATGTTAAGAGTTGGTACCGGGCCATAGAGTTTTTTATCTATACTAATACTAATAATAAAGCTGAAGAGTTTGTTTGTTTGAACGCGATAATCTCTGGAACTACCGGTCAGATTTGAAAAAAATCTTTTTGCATTTGATAGCCCAATTCTTGGGGAAGGCTATTTAACATCACGCTATGACCCTTAGGAGCTGAGCAAAAAGAAAAAAACTCAGAGTGAACGGTAAGCGAATACGAAGTGTTGCGACGCGACGGGGTGGGGGTACAAGAAATTTCACGCGGACGAAGTCGCGGTCAGAAGCTAGTTTATGCTAAACACACATTATTAGTATTATTAGTTGTTACACACACATTTCGTTCTTAATGTTCGTAGGGAATTATAATAATTATAAGAAACCTATTTTGCTTGGCACATTACACGCTTCGATTCTGGATACGGCGCATCGCATTCAAAGTAAGAACGCGGTTTTTGGTACGTTCTGTATTCTGAGATATCATTCTAATTTCGCATGTACCTAGTTACGCTGATCTAATTAGGTTATTGAGTGAATCGATTTGTTTGAATTTTTCTTATAGTTAAATAATTTACACTTAACTTACTCTCGTACTTACTTAACTTACTCTGGATTCGGAAGCTGCATCCGATGAATGCATCGGATGTAGCTTCCGAATCCACACCTTTTATAAGTACTTCAGAACTTAATTCATTATCTTCACTCATTTTTTTTATAACAATAACAACCAACATCCACATACAGAACTGCACTATCTCACACTGACCTTGATGGGCTTACGTCTATGACGTCACAATTCATGTCTATGGCGCACGAGGCACCATATCTATTAGTTTCGTAGTGACGGGATCTTTCAATATCGATATCAGTATTAACTAAAGTACGGCGGCACTTTGTGTGTATTAAAAGATTTGTGTAAATACATGTGTAAGGGCTAGCAAAACGGCGGGAGCGGGAGGGGTCATTTGATGATTTCCCATCCGCAAAAAAAAAAAAGGCTAGCAAAATTAAGTACATTCCTTTTAAGGATCGCATTTTTTTCAAAACTGAACGTTTCATTTCGAAATAAAAGCGTTTTTTTTTAACTTTCGTGTCTATCGACACTTTAGAAACTTAATCAAGTAACCACAACATTAGACGTCTTCATAGTATAAAGACTACGGCGCCTGGGACAGTAAGAAAATTTTCGCTAATACGAGTATAATTTTTCTGTTTTTAATATAAAATTGGCTACGGAACCCTGAAAAGACCTCTATTGAGATAAAAAAAATAAGTTTAGGGTTTTAGGCAATAGTAAAAATGCGCACAAAACATTTGTTCATGTATTTTAATGTTATAAACGTTATGATTAGATATTGTCTTCTAATAAAGACGTGGCGTGGAGGGCACGGAAACAATTGTCGTCTATAGAAGACCGTGGCGCTCAAAAGGTTAAACTATTACTAAGGTTGAGGAGGCAATCAATTCCATCGCGCCAATAATGAATTAGACAGTATTGTCAGATTATTTCTACAAGTGAAATTAGACGTTATTTTGTTTCTTCTCAGAGCAGTCACATAGGAAACACCGACCGGGCGACATGATCTAGTTATAGAACATCTTTTTTTTTTCACCTGTGAAAGTGGTTTTTATAGTCGATTTACATAAATAAATCATTTATCATTTCATCTACCTAGCCTTTTCCTAGGATGGCTTCCACTCTAACCGAATGCAGCTGAATTTCAGTACTTTACATGGAGCCCCTGCCTCTCTGACCTCAACAGTCAGTTACAGGGTAACACGATACCCTTTAGCAAGACTGGTTTCCAGACTATCGGGCGTCTGACTACCAGACTGTTAAAGAAGAGGTGTGTAATTGGTGGTCACCCCTCAACGGACTATCCTTGGCAATCGTAGCTTAACCTTGAAGATCGACTCACGCAACTGTTATTACTTAGCCACGAGCCCCTCTCATAAAAAAAACGGAAAATCATTTATGATGTGCCACAAAATTTAATCTTACCAGATCACTTTTTTGGCCGACTGTAAGTAACGTGAACTAGTTATATGTACCTGCGGTTGCATGGTGTTGGTTGGTTGCGGGTATGGTTGCGGGTACGGTTGCGGGTGCGGTTGCGGGTGTTGCGCGTACGTCGGGTGCGTGGACACGTCGGCTCGATACGCGGCAAGGCGAGGGTTGTTCATGTAGTACATGCTCACCATCGGACTCTTCGTCAGCTGATGAATTTCGCGGTCTAAGAGCTGGATAAAGAATAGCCCGATAAAAAAAATATTGTATTGTTTTTACATTTCACTTTAGAATAATAGTAATTCAAACCTGAGTTTATCACGGATATTACTCGGTGAAGGAAAACATCGTGAAGAAACATGGACTTTATAGTTAAGATAGGTTTAAAATCGCCAACCCGTGTTGAGCAAGCGTAGTGATAAATGCTCGCGACTTCTCTGTATGGGAACAGGTGTTTGCCGTGCAGTAGGACAATAAGGCTGGTATTATAATGTATTTAAAATTCATATGACGCGGGCTCGTGATTGGCAGCGACCATTATTAGACATTTTTGACAGAATCCCTCTAACAAAGTAGTGAAAATATGGTAGGTAGCGGATTAGATCTTCGTGTGTCTGCGACCATTATTTGATCCTTTTGGTAGAATCCATCTAACGAAGTAATGAAAGTAACTCCTGTAGGAGTATGTTACCGTCTCACGCCTGAGCCACTGAACGGATTTCGATAACAATTTGGCAAGAAAATAGATGGCATCTTGGGAATGGACATAGGCTATGTTTGTCCATGTAGCACGTTCCCGTGGGATAATTCCCGACCTCCACGCGGGCGAAGGCGCGGGCTGAAGCACTAGCTTCAGCCCGCCATTTTATAAAATTAACGATTAGAAAAAGATCGGACTCCAATGTTCTCAATAATACTGAAGAAAATCAGATCTCCGTTCATTTCGCTTACTTACTTTGTTCATAATCCTGGCTAGGTTTACTGGATTGTCCTTGTAAAAGGACAATAGAGTGAGAGACAACTCTCCACGCTGCCGTCTCGTTCCCTCGCACAGTAACGGATGTTCTGCTTCGGAAACGTTGGCTTTTAACCCTAAAGCAGCAACAGCCGCTTCGAAGCCTAAAGTCTCGTCATTGGCCGATCTTGCCTAAAGACAAATTTCGTGATTAGTTTCTATTAAGAAATTACTAACTATTAGAGTCCGACCGAATTTTGTTTCCGGCAATTTTCTTTTTTATCAATTATGTCAAATCAATCAGTCAATAATTATATTATATCTGACTAGAATAATATAAACATATAATCAAAGTAAAACAATATTTTGAAACCATCTATTTATTCTAAATAAATCATTTGAATGTTTAAATTATTTATTTAGAGTAAATAGATAGTATAAAATGACTTTCTTATTAAAAAAAAAATCTTGGAGAATACTATTAAGTTTGATGTGATTTAAGTTAGTATAATGACTAGAAGATTGACACTGCAATTCTTGTACTTTTACCGAAAAAAAAAGCTATCGACAAACAAAAAAAAAATGATTTTTTCGTTTTCGTTTTTCGCCCGAAAATGCAAATTAGGCCGGATTTCTATTACGGCTCAAAACAAAAATCCGTTTTCGGTCAGACTCTACTATCTGAAACATTGATTAAAACTTACAGGATGTTTATTCTCTTTATCATTAGCTGATAAAACGAGAACATCGAAAAGGAAGCTCGCCAATGAGATAGGTAACAGCGCCGGTCCACGGTTCCTTTAAATCACAAAAAGTACGAATAATGTTAATTATAGAACTTGATCGTTCCTTCATTGAAAACGTAGTACTTATGAAAAATCTCTTTAAGTTATTTCACATGGCGAAAAGTTTCTCGTGTTTTATTGTAAATGTGAAAAATGCTTGATATCTTAACTTAGACAAATCATGCACAAGTAGTGTTTTTATTGTAAATAACAGAAAAGTAAATTTCTAACCTCAATGTACCGTCGCGCAGTTGCTCGGCCTTTTCGCGAGCTAAAGCCAACTGTTCGGCACCTGTGGGAAGCTTCTTCAATAGAGAAACTAATTCCGTCTCTTGATTGTTGAGTTTCACCTCCAAAGCTTTAGTACTAGCCGGCGGACGCGCCATCTCGAGAGCGAACAGACCTATGCGGAACGCAAGCTCGTGATGTTCGCTGAATTCTGCTAGCACCTAGTAACACGGGGTACAGATAAAATTTACCATTAAAAATTTCAAGGTATTGAGTAATTTTTCAGTTTTGGAGCATCTGGAGCTCTACCGACTTTTAAAACTCATTATGTACCATCCATTTCAGCACTTAAATTGAACCACTTATCCTGCTAAAATGTTAACATAGTTTAGTACGAATTTACAGTGCAAAACCAGCACCAAAATTGTCTGGTGGTAAAAATTCAGGGTAATAATTTGTCCTCCTGAAAGTGTACTCACAGTGCCGAGGAAGGCGCACTTCGAGAGCGTGGCGGAAGCGAGACATAAGAGGCGATGCGTGGCCAGTCTAGGGCTGAACGTATGCCTTGTTCTCGGTCGGCTCGGGTCGTTCGCGTCATACGGGCCGCGCTGCGAGGCGCCCTGCGCGGCAGGCCGCGCCACCGTCTAAACGGGTACAAGTTTTAGGAAAGAGAAAATGTTTTCGTTGGGTACTCACGGCGTAGAAGGTGCAATTTGCGAGCGTGGTGGACGACACACAAGAGGCGGTGCAAGGCGGTGCACTGTCTAGGGCCGGGCGGTCGTCGTCTCCGGCCGCGCCGACGCCGCAAGGTTCGCGGAGACGGACAAGAGACGCATACTCACAGTGCAGAGGAAGGCGCACTTGGCGAGCGTGGCCGACGCCAGGCACGACAGGCGGTGCGACGCGGCGCACAGGCGCGGGCTGGGCAGGCGGCGGCGCGGCCGGCGCGGGTCGGGCGCGGGCGGGGGCGAGGCCGCGCCCAGCGCCGGCGGCCGCGCCAGCAGCTCGGCCGCCAGGCGCGCGCCCAGCGAGCACGCCTCGCGCGCGTGCCCGTGCGCGTGCAGCCCCTCGGCGCGCGCGAACGAGCCCTCCCAGCCGCACGCCCAGCCGGACGCGCAGCCGCTGCCCGACGCCATCCCCTGAGGGAATGCAATATTCTTACTAAATGCCTCTGAATTTGCTAACTGTAAAAGACCCTAGGCAACTATTTATCTAAATTGTATTACAAGATTCTACACTGCACTCAGGTAGAAAAGTAAAACAAATTAATGTAAACACAAGACACAACAACCAAATAAGACCTATGCCTGTCAACTTTTATTAATAAATCTACTGTTTAAGGTGTTGGAGTATCAACTTAAAAAAAAATACTTACTGCGCTAGTTCCTTCGCCGGTCACAGCGCGCCTGGCGGCAGCAGTGTCATAGAAGTACAAGTTACAATCGTCGTCCGACACCGACTCGTCATTGGACACGCGCCGCTGAGCGTCGTCAGACGATATAGGGGGAGAACTCGATTCTTGTGAATCCGTCTCGCCACCACTCTGTTGAAGAATTTCTTCTTCGTTCTCGCAGAAACCTTTCACGTGGGAAAAACCAAGCGTAATTAAAATATTTAAAAAAATAAAAACTTGCTCAATATCTTTACAAATAAATAAAATTGAAGTATCTGTTTGTAATGTTAAAATAAGAGCTTTTACTAAATGCATATGAAACGGTACCTATAACAATTTCTAAAAAAAATTTTGTTCCGGCTAATCTCCAAAACGGCTGGACCGATTTTGACGGGACTTCACTGGCAGATAGTAGATGTTATAAGGAGTAACTTAAGCTACTTTTATTTTAGAAAAAGAATTACGCAATTAAGATTCCGCGCAAAAAAAATAAAACCCATGAAATCCAATGTTTTCCAATATAACACACTGGTCCTCACACTAGGATTCCCTGTGTCAGTGAGTACCAGGAACTATCGATTGCAAATAATATTACTCGTCTTTATTTCACATGACGTTATCTATCTATACTAATAATAAAGCTGAAGAGTTTGTTTGTTGAACGCGCGAATCTCTGGAAGTCGGATTTGAAAAATTATTTTTGCATGACAGCCCAATTCTTGAGGAATTATTTCACATCACGCTAGGACCTACTACCCCTAGGAGCCGAACAAAAAGAAAAAAAGTCAGAATGAACGCTAAGCGAAAATTAAATAATAGCGCGGGGGGTGATACAATGCGACGCGGTGGGTCGGGGGAGCAAGACGAAGTCGCGGGTTGAAGCTAGTTTAGATTAAAAAAAAAAGTAATAATTACCTTCAGACGAGACACTCGAATGGTTACCGTCACTTGGTCCTGGGTCGCGCGGAGGATCACTCGGCCCTTCTTCAGCACCACAAGGCTACACGAATGAATATGATTAAATATCTTATTCAAACAACAACATAAAATGCTTGTTTTACTTCAGAATACAAATACCTGATTTGATGGCCCAGGAACAGCTAAGTCGGCGGTCATGTGCCTATGAATACGATGTAGTACAGGATCAGGGTTCGTCAGTCTATAGCTTAGTGACATCTCGTTGTTCAACACCGCTTTAGACGAGTTTACCTGAAAAACTCTCATGATTACACAAAAAAACTAAGATAAATAATTATGCGAGTTCCCAAAAGTAATATTTTTCGCCTAGAGATCAATAGCCGTAAAAAGACCTTCCGAAATCTGCAAAACAACATCTCAGTAAGACAGTAAAGCTACGGTTTCCAAGAATAGCGGTGGCCGCCATAAGAGCTGCAGTGACGGTCAATGAAAATGATAGCAGTGGGGTTTGACTTTACGGTGTTAAAAAAACAATCTAGAAAAACACCAACATACTTTCATAAACAATGTTACAGTGACGTCATTCGACGGTAACCTGCGGACGCTATGTGGTGGCCACCGCAGTATTAGGAAACCCTAGCTTTACAGAAACCACGTACCTGATGCACACTATCATTCTGCTTATCAGCATGCCTGAAGATAGTGAAAGGACTGTGGTACAACGGGTTCAAGTCCTTAGTGTATGTTACTCCGGGTATCTGATAGTCGTCCCACTCTAGGAAGCAAGCCTCCATAGCAGGGTGAAATCCTGGGAACACCTCATTCTCGCTGATGCCATTGATGTATGGAGGGTGCAAGTGTGAACGTGACGTATGCCGAGTGTGTGACGTCGAACTTGTTGTTATGTGATTGTTGCGGTTTTTTGCCACCTGTTTAAAAAATTATATAAGTACTTATTTAAAGTTACGTATTATAAACATATAAAGTATGGTGTATCCTCAAAGTCCAAAGAATATTCTAAAGCTCGGTTTTTCGAAACCTGATAAGTCTCTGAGAATTTTGTTTTGTCAATCTTATTGCAACCGAAATGGTTGGTTGAGTTAACCAACCAGTTGCCATAAGATTAGAGGAGGTTTCCATAAGTTTTCAAAAATGCACGAAGATAGTGTGCTACCTACCTACTTAGTGTATTTCAGTATTCTGCAGTTCAGTCTTACCTTATCAAGTACTTTCATGTGCCACTGAGCGAACTGCTCGTGAAGCGTATCGCGTTCATGAGGTGCTAGGGCCGGATTCAAAGCGGCTAAACGCCACAACACCACCACCTGTGGGCAAAGAAAGAACTGTAAACCGACAGTTGGGTGCAAATAGATTTATATTCTGGCCAAAACACGATGATAAATAATAAATTTTATTTCTGTATGTTTGTACAAACACTTTTACACATCAATCATATTTTTAAAACTAGATGAGGTTGGTGTTTCCTATCTTACTACTCTGAGAAGAAAGATCAAAACAAACTCATTTCTCACACTCACAGTCTCTTTTAAAGTCCAGACATATCTTGGTCAGATCATGTGATGGCGAAAAGATTTTTTTTCTTGATCTAATCTATCACACTTCAATGCTTCTAATGAAAATATGATTACTAAAGAGTCAATCTGATTATAAAGGGTAGACCCTTCCCTAATTGTGTCGCGATGCCCTGGGGCGTCGCGGCACTTTCCCAGGGGCGTCGTGAGGCGATCTACACATACACACACATACACAGGTCAGATTGGCTTTATGTGTCAACACAATGTGTGAATATCTGGAGCATTATGACTGGATTAGAAACCCTTTCCAGTCGACCTCACCATCAACACTTTCGACAAAGGAAGAAGAACAATTCATAGAATTGTCCTGTGATTCCAGCCTCAAGCTCCAGTACAACAAAGATAAACTGATTCCGTCTTATTCCAAAACGCGATCTAAATTTAGTACTGGGATTATCACTAGGTTTAAACCATGACTAAATAAAACGCTATTACAAAATGAAGTTTATCACTAGTTCATGAACTATGTATGGTACTAAAGTTAGTCCGCCGAGACCCCTAGTTTAACCATGGTTTGACATCGGTACTAATTTATTTTTGAGGTTAGCGTTGATTATTATTGTGTCTTTTTATTTGCAAATCGTAAAAAATGGATATTAATATGATTGACGTGATGGATTTGGATGATTTGGATATGCTGGAAACGTCTCGGCGATCTTACAGACATCGTCATCGTGTAAATCCTTTTGAATTGAGTGACGAAGATTTTAAATATAAGTATAGGTTCACAAAACGATTGAGGAAAAAATAGTGGATGTTTTACGTGAGGATTTATCCCACGACCCTCGAGGATGCCCATTGAGTCCTGAAGTGCAAGTGGTTTGCGCATTACGTAATATTTCCTATAATAATAAGAACATCCGCGTTAGGTAGTCGAAATAAGATGAAACAAGACATCATTATCCTTATATAAGCAAGGCATTGTTTACCTACGGTAGGTACCTTATAGTTTAAAAATTATGTTTTACTAACTTTTTATTCAGAATTCCAGTTTTCTCTGAAACAGTTTCATCACACACAACACAACACAACACACACAACAGTTTCAGTTTTTTCTGGAGTTCTGAAGAAAAAGTTAGTAAAACATAATTTTTCGAGTTGTTTTGTGACAACAACTCACGAACAAACCAACTAACAGACTGTTATTAGTAATAAAAATACTAAGAATAATATTAATAAGGAGTGCATATACATAATCAAAAGGACGTAAACATTTACGCGGACAGCCGAATGTAATTCATTCCATTTCAAGCTAGAGGTGTTAAAAAATATGACAACTTGATTATAAAAACCGCGTCAAAAGTACAAGTTGTGCTTGTTCATTATATTGTAACCTAAACAAAGAACAATTTATGACATATTTTTGTAATGATAAATAATTATTTAATCATTTCAAGTGTTAATATAATATCAATATTTATAGAAACAGAACGTTGCTTCAAATAAAGCCTGTAGGAACGAATGAAAGAATGCCATTTTTGTTTCTTATCTGTGGATATTATTTGAACCATGGACCTTCTTTGGTACTAAAAGATCCTCGGATAGTCTTCGTTTTGTAATCGGAACACACTTTGATACTAGTACTAACTTTAATACAGTCACAAACCTAGACCTTTTAGTCTTGGTTTAAACCAGTACTTAAGCATTTTTTTGTAATAAGACCGCTTGAATTTTGGAGCTCGATTTCTCACGAATATCATGGCATCTGCTGCAGCAATGAAGGTCCTTTTTTACCATTCGCGACGTCATACTTGTGCGAAACAGGTTTTTCTGCAGTTGCAGTTTTAGTAGGTAGAGGTCGAAAATAAATTTAGAGAAAGAGATGTGATGAGAGTGGCAATATCTAAACTTGAACCCTGTTTTGAGAAGCGCTCAGAAAAGCAAGCACATCCTTCTCATTAGTCAACTAACAAAGTAAATTAAAATTATATATCTCTTTTATTAATTTTGTTCTTAATTTTTTTTTTTTCTAATAAAAAATATAAATGCCATTTGGAGTTTTGTTTTACAACTACCTAACACGTAATATTATTTTTGGCTAGGGAGGGGCGTTGCCCAAAAAAAGCAGATTCCCAAGGGCGTCATAGTAAAAATAAGTTTGGGAAGCCCTGGACTAGACTTTACAGTATTATCTCTATCTTGGTGGGCATTTCTAACAGTGTGCCACTTTCAAAAACTGAACATATTGCACTATTTACTTACCTCATCACACAGAGAGGAGCAGGCGTGTTGCGCAGCTGAGTTGCCTCCACTGCCGCCGTGTTTGCCGCCGCCGCCGGAACTACCCCATGCCACTAGAGCAGCCTTAGTCGTGTACCACCAGACTATGATCTACAAAAGAATGAATAGGTATTGAAGTTCATGGAAGTATGAAAATAAGAATGTGGTGCTACAGTCAGCTTCATACGTGAAGAACTGAACAGGCTTATCAAAATTATCAGAACAACCATGAAAATTAAACTACATCTCAATGACAAAGGGGTGTTTTATAAAGGACCTAAAACTCAAAAACTATCATTATGACAAGAATTTTATCCAACCGAGATAAAGTTGAATGTTCTCCGTTATTCGTTTCTGGTTATTTTGAAAAGATTGTTCATCACCACATTTTGATACTGACTGTACAAAGAAATCGTAATAAAATGTCGATGAACGTAATATGCCACTATTAAACACACAAAAAATCTTACCTGTTCACATGCCATGACCTCTTCTGTAATTATTTCCAGTAGAGGTATGGCGTTTCTGTCGTTTCTCTTGAACATCTCTCTGACAATAGAGAGAAGGTTCCACATGCCTTCCGGCTCCCTGCCTCGAAGCGGCCTCAGCAACGACGACCATTCTGCAGCGGCCGGAGGCGCGCTTGTACTTAGGTAATTGACGTCACTGTACAAATTTTAGATGTTATCAATCAAAGGGAATGGAAGAGTACAGTAAATATTTGAGCTTCATGTTCGTGAAAACTTAACTCGATAGGCTTATTCTGAGCATACAGCCCCATTACGAAACTTCAACTTTCTGCTTTGATCATATCAACATGAGTGAGACTATTAAAGCAATTGGTTTTTTGTACATTGAATTGGAACAAGTATGGCAATGGGTAGAAAAAATGGTTCAAAAGTAAATATTTTTAATTGTCTCTACTAGGTTTTTTATAGATTCTATAACTATGTGGAATAACTTAAAAACTACAAGTTTTACTAGATAAACAAAATTACCTGAATACAATAGGCGTCGGTACACAGAACTTGACTAATATCTTGTTGATATTGTTGTGCAAGGTCTTCTCATCAAGGAACCAGGAGGTGTACTCGTAGGCCGACGCCCCGGCGGTAGGGTCCGGAGCTCCACACGTCGTGTTAATCGGGTTCGGTTGAGCTGACAGCAGTTCATCCAGTATACGTTGAGCTGTCGGTAAAACTTGCCGCGGCAGCTCGGATATCAAGTACTGTGCAAACTTCTGCAGTTGATCTCTTCGCAGTCGTTGTAGTGACTCCGATACTGGCGCTCTGAGGCATACTTGTGTTGGCTAGAAGAGATTTATAGTGGTTAATTGAATGATTAAAATAATTAATTATGAAGGACTGCATCACTTCTATAATTAGATGATTATGCAATTAAACTGATAGACACTCAAAGTTTCCTGAATAGTGACTTCAAATAAAACTGACTCATTTGTGTATTATAGTTTTTTTTTACTTGGAAATATGGAGATATTTACTAACTCACATTTCTTTTAGTGTTAGGAAATAGAAATGCCCTTTCAATAACAAAAAAACCTGCTTGCTGCTTTGCCAAACTTTTGATTTAACTAGTTGGCAAGGTACAAACTATGAAGTTACTAGTAGTCATTTCGGACAAGTAACATCTCATCTATAAATAGTCAGATCTCTACATGTGGTAGACTTTTGACTTTGTCAGTAATGTATCAAAGGTTCAAAGAATTTATATTTAAATGCACCAAATGGATTTTTAAAATCTTAGAATTTAATGTGTTTCCTATGGATACGGACACAAAAAAAAAATATTGACTTCATAAAGTGGAATTTTGGAATATTATTTATTGACTATTTATGCTGTTCTGTTATGAGCTAGTTCCATCTGAACTTCAAATCATTTATCTGCTAATCTAACCATAAAGCAGTAGGACTATTTCCTGAAGCTAAAATAGCAATGTTCCGATCATGGCAATAAATTAATTAACAAGTGTTGAAAATAAACCTTTACTGTTATGCTATACAACTAATCAAAATTTAAATTTGGTATGGCATTAAAAAATTCCTAAAAACTTACAAGATGTATCCTGTAGAGGCAGACAGCAACAATGTGTGAACACCAGTGAGCCGTTGAAGAGCAGGTGCAGTTACATGATGATATTCTTTGGCGGTCAAATGTGACCGCCACATTGAACTGTGCCCGAGGCATACTTAGTACAACCACTGCCGCAGATAAGTGAAAACCTAGGAACATTTCGAAGTTTTGTAAAAATGTATCAAAGGAAAATTATGGTAAAAATAAATGTAATTATGACATTGTTAACCTTCCTACTTATATAATTATATTAATGTCAATATTATGACAGGATAAATTTCAAGGCATAATCAGATACCTACTTTGTTATTAAATTTATTAAATTGTATTTTATTCCTATAGTTTCCTACTACAATGGAATCCATGAATTTCCACATTACGTACCAATTTGTAAAACGTCTTTGACAGCTCTATCCCGGAATAAATGTTCCCCTTTCTGGAACTCATCAGCTGAGCCATTGGCAAGGCAGGAGTACAACCTGATGTCATCTTCACTGTCTGGGAAACTCCAGAACGCAATCTGAAGTTGCAGTTGCTCCGGCACCGGTGGATAGACATGTTCAACTAATTCAAACGGTATGTGAGATGCTACGCATTTTGCTGCAAGTTCACTTAGTGTTGAAACTGTCTTTTCTGTAAAGTTTAATATATATTGTTTCTTGTAATTGCTGTAAAAACTTTAGTTGAACTTTTTAGTTGATACTAAGGATGTTATAAATGAATACAATTAATGTTTTTTACTTTGTTGTAGTTAATTATAATATGTAGTAATAGAGTATTTTTTCAATGAATGTTAATTATTTTTTTAATGATGTTAATGAAATATAATAACAACAATGGAATCACAAATAAAATAATATAATAATTATTAATAAATACATAGCTAAATAAATGTAGACCTATCTGTGTATGTAATAAGTTCTTATATAATTAAAAAACCATACAATATTATTATGTTGGTATGTTAAAAAAAAATAGCAAAGTTATGGTTGTATTTTACAAGGTGTAGATGTCTAAAATTAGTTATATAAATATTATACTCATATTTCATTATTTAAACAAATTTCAGTGAAAGTTAGAAAGTAGTAAAGTACCAAAAACTTTCCATTCACTTTGCATTTATAGCAATAAAAACGATCCACAGCAATAAAAAAAATTGGATTTGAAACCAAAGGTATTATTCACTGCTCAGTTGACCTAAAGGTAAATGACTTCTAGCACCTGTTCTTTGTATCACTAAACACAATGTACATCCTATTATTACCTAAAGATAATGACATCAAAACTTATTACAGAAAATAAGGGCTAAATAAAGATATTTAAACAATTTATGACATAAAATTAACATAATATCGCCTATAAATGCATGATTCGTCAAGAAATGTAAAACACTGTCATCATTTCGATAGTTCGAAACAAAGAATCAGCTGTATAGAGTTACCTTGAATATTCTTTTTTGTCGATCGGCTTCCAAACGGGTTCTGAAGATTTGGACGCCTCCATCCTCGCCAATTGTTGCATAGGCTCTCGGGCTCTGAACTCCAGCTACACAAGGAATCTTCTTCGAACCGTTCAGAATCCTCGAAACTAAAATGGTCAGCCTCCTCCCAGTCAAGTAGGGGAGACCCCACGTCGACTGGGGCGGCTTGACGACCCCCTTTGCCATTAGTATTTGATGACCCCGCCACGATAGTGAGATGTAATGGAATTATCTCTCAATATGATACGCTGGATCACTTCAGCGATTTACCACAAGGGGGTATCTACGGTCACTGTATTAACATATCTCTATCGGGTTCGAAAGATTTTATGTCACAAGATAAAAATGTTCAAAAGGAGAATACAATGAAACAAAATACATCACAGAATGTAAAACTTTGTGGTTTGAAATCAAACGTTTTAATATATAAATCCCATCAGCACAATAACAAATATGGCCGAACAACGTCCCAGTCCCATCCATATACATACATAGATAACTACCTATAGTACCTATATCTCCAACCTATGTACCATTGCCTGCCATTGCCATTTTTTACATGTATATATTACCTATAATGATTTCTTTACATCAGGAATCGACTAATGACTTCAATAATCGAATCAAAAGAATAAAATATTGTTCGAAAGTAACACTGTTTTGTTATTGTAAATTTCTATCTAATAAGAACAACTATTAAGAAAATGAAAACTGAAAATACGATTTCTAAGAAAAATATTATGAGACATTACCCGTAAATGTGTACCATGCTTTAAAATAAATGCAAGAAAACATTATCCTGGTGAGGTAACCTCCATACCCTCCATACCATACTTTCCGCTCTAGGCACTGACCTGTATTATACAAGTACGCTGGACTGCATACTATCGATGACAGAATGAAGACATTTGATTTTCGCCATTATGGCGCTGATAGCAACGTGAGGTACCTTGGAACTAAAAACTTCTTTGGCCAAAGCAGCCCTCGCGAACTGTAACCCTCGCCACCGCGGCCGAGCAAGCCGAAGCTGCGGTGGTGAGCGATAGAACCATCTGCGACGATAGGCTCTCGTGGGACCGCCGGAGCCCCGCAGCGTCGCGTCGGAGCCGTGACAGAAACCATTGCCTGCTGCATGTTGCATGTTTGCTTGCATGCTGCATGCTTGCTTACATGCGGAATACTTGTTTGCATGCATGGTGCATGGTGTCATTAATGTTAACACCCTGATTCCGTTTCCTAAAACATATACCTATTATATATGAACGAGCGAAGGGCACCCAGACGTTAGGTTTGGTTAGGTTACTTTTCCCCTCGGTGGGTTCCCGCATTGTCGAGGCGGGGGGGTTCAGTACCCGTGGCTTGGTCACCGACGGTGAAGCGAAGAGGAACTCGGGGAGGGGCCGCTCGTCAGGGCTTTTGCCGGTAAGCCGACGACGTAGCGCCCACACAGCACATAATATCTAGTAGATATCCAATATTAGTCTACTGAAATATAAGATATCTAAGATCATAATGGAACGTTTAGTAGATATCTACAACTGGTCTTGAAATCATCTCTTATTTAAGATATTACATAATATCTAGAAGACATCTACAGCTTATCATCTCTTAGAGAAGATATTGCATAACGTCTAGTAGATATATACTGTTGGACTTAAAAATGACTCTGAAAGTTCAGAAGAAACACAGAAAATCAGCAATTTTTTTCGCTGTACTGAACCTTGCAATGCAAATTTATATTTACAAAATAATGAGTTGGACCCAGTTTTTCTATTTTTATTATTTAAAATAGACATACAATTTAACGAAATGATTATAGACGTGGACGTTACATTTTACAATTCAACTCAGCAGATCGTAATAATCATCGCTTACGGCAAAAACACTTTGTACATACTTACAATAAATCGAGTTTATTGATTGGTACCTATTATTTATTTTATGAAACATTTTATTACAAAAAACATTTTAGTGTTTTTTGTAATGTTTGAAAGCTTTGTTTTCGAATTTTGCAACGCAGCGAGACGACGCGTTATGATTACTTGTATAGGAACGCAACGGAGTAATAGTGTTCTGTGGCCCCTATAAACAATATAACCTAAAAAAAAGGCACGCCGTTCGGCTCTGTAATTCTTTTAAAAACGTGTTTTCTTTGCATAAATACCTAATTGGTGAAATCACGATGTGGTAATTTGATGTAAAAGTGCAAAAAAAAAGCTATCTTATATTATATGATGTAAATTAGAGGATGTGATGTGTAAAGAACTTGTTGTTTTCAGATCAGTTATTTGAAGAAATACGGTGGCAGCAACATTTACTCTTTTGCGGATGATGTTTTCTGATTGCACTGGCTCCAAGTACTCTTGGGTTGGGGCTAAAAAGAAAAAAGTTTTCTCGTGTAGATAATCTAGAAGATATCTTCTAAAGTTTACTAGTAGACATCTAGAAGACATGTCTAGTAGATGTGTAGTAGATGTGCATTTAAAATGTCTAGAAGACATTTAGGAGGCGGACATAGAGTCATCTTCTAGATATCTACTATAGTACTTGTAAATATCAGCAGAGGTCTCCTAGATGTTTGTATGAATATTTAAAAGATATTTACTAGATATTCTTTAGACATTGTGTGCTGTGTGGGCGGCCAACAAGTAGGTTGCGGTGCCGCTTGGGCGACATTGCAACTGAGGCGGGCCCCGATGTCATATGGAAGGCATCGCGGCTGAGGGTTGGAGGCCGCGGCGGGAGAGGAGTGCTGGTATTGCGGTGCACCGCTCTCCCTACTATCCGCGGCCTTGACGGGATCGGCACCGTCTGATGGCGGACGCGGCCCACACAGCACACAATGTCTAAAGAATATCTAGTAAATATCTTTTAAATATTCATACAAACATCTAGGAGACCTCTGCTGATATTTACAAGTACTATAGTAGATATCTAGAAGATGACTCTATGTCCGCCTCCTAAATGTCTTCTAGACATTTTAAATGCACATCTACTACTACTAGTAAACTTTAGAAGATATCTTCTAGATTATCTCATCATATATCATATCTATGAGTAATAGTGTTCTGTGGATTATCTACACGAGAAAACTTTTTCTTTTTAGCCCCAACCCAAGAGTACTTGGAGCCAGTGCAATCAGAAAACATCATCCGCAAAAGAGTAAATGTTGCTGCCACCGTATTTCTTCAAATAACTGATCTGAAAACAACAAGTTCTTTACACATCACATCCTCTAATTTACATCATATAATATAAGATAGCTTTTTTTTTGCACTTTTACATCAAATTACCACATCGTGATTTCACCAATTAGGTATTTATGCAAAGAAAACACGTTTTTAAAAGAATTACAGAGCCGAACGGCGTGCCTTTTTTTTAGGTTATATTGTTTATAGGGGCCACAGAACACTATTACTCCGTTGCGTTCCTATACAAGTAATCATAACGCGTCGTCTCGCTGCGTTGCAAAATTCGAAAACAAAGCTTTCAAACATTACAAAAAACACTAAAATGTTTTTTGTAATAAAATGTTTCATAAAATAAATAATAGGTACCAATCAATAAACTCGATTTATTGTAAGTATGTACAAAGTGTTTTTGCCGTAAGCGATGATTATTACGATCTGCTGAGTTGAATTGTAAAATGTAACGTCCACGTCTATAATCATTTCGTTAAATTGTATGTCTATTTTAAATAATAAAAATAGAAAAACTGGGTCCAACTCATTATTTTGTAAGTATAAATTTGCATTGCAAGGTTCAGTACAGCGAAAAAAATTGCTGATTTTCTGTGTTTCTTCTGAACTTTCAGAGTCATTTTTAAGTCCAACAGTAGATATCTACTAGACGTTATGCAATATCTTCTCTAAGAGATGATCAGCTGTAGATGTATTCTAGATATTATGTAATATCTTAACTAAGAGATGATTTCAAGACCAGTTGTAGATATCTACTAAACGTTCCATTATGATCTTAGATATCTTAGATCTCAGTAGACTAATATTGGACATCTACTAGATATTATGTGCTGTGTGGGGGTAGGGCCGCAGGGGTGGTGGAGTGTTGGTATGACGTTGGCCGCTCTCCCTATCCTCTGCGGAAGAAAATTGGCAGGCGGCGGCGCCAATGACCTGACCCGTCGTAGGGGGACCAAGGGTGCCCAGACACGGGGTCATCTGGCGCCTATGTGCTGGTTTGGTCCCTGGGGCGGTCACGGCGTGCTGTGTTCTGGTGCGCCGGTGATAGTACTCCCCAGAGGAGGGTCCGGTGACGGACAGTCGCGGCGGGTTCACGGTTGAGTGCTAACGCGTGCTCGTGTTCCCGCCGTGGTAGTGCAGAATACATGAGCAATTTCTCCACGTAAAAAAAAAATGTTTACACAGAAATACGAGCCCCGCGGAGCGGGGCTACGTCGACATACGATGCAAGAGCGAGCGTAGGGCACCCCGAGGTTCGGTTACTTTAAACCCTCTAAATAGAAATAAGACTTAGACTGCAAGAGCGAGTTTCTAAGAATAAAAATACCTTTACCTAGGTATATATTAATTGATTAGAGTTATTGATTAGAGACTCATAGTTTTCAGTAGAACGTAATTTAAGCTGGTAGAAAACAGCGGGATTGTCCGAAAGGGTTACTGCTGGCCCGGAACATAAAGGGCTAAGGAAGGAACACGGGTGGGTTTTAGTCAGTAAGACACTCCCTTCTGCTCCACCGGAGGGGTCATTTGATGATTTCCCATCCGCAAAAAAAAAAAAGCTGGTAGAAAAGTATTATAACAATATACAGTCATGTTTATTTTTCAAAGATTTTAGTATCTCATTCGGTCGTTTCGTCATTTTTATTCGGACAAAAGTAGTCGGAAAGTTAGTATTTGAGGCAGTAGATTTAATATTTTGAGTAAAGACAATTCTTATTTTTTTTTTGTCGGAGCTTTTATTACTAACCGCCAAAAAATAGGTTGTTTAGTGACATAAACGAATCCCTGTAAATCGAACTCAGCACACAATGTCTAAAGAATATCTAGTAAATATCTTTTAAATATTCATACAAACATCTAGGAGACCTCTGCTGATATTTACAAGTACTATAGTAGATATCTAGAAGATGACTCTATGTCCGCCTCCTAAATGTCTTCTAGACATTTTAAATGCACATCTACTAGACATGTCTTCTAGATGTCTACTAGTAAACTTTAGAAGATATCTTCCAGATTATCTACACGAGAAAACTTTTTATTTTTAGCCCCAACCCAAGAGTACTTGGAGCCAGTGCAATCAGAAAACATCATCCGCAAAAGAGTAAATGTTGCTGCCTATACATTGCTTCCACCGTATTTCTTCAAATAACTGATCTGAAAACAACAAGTTCTTTACACATCACATCCTCTAATTTACATCATATAATATAAGATAGCTCTTTTTTTGCACTTTTTGATGATTTCAAGACCAGTTGTAGATATCTACTTAACGTTCCATTATGATCTTAGATATCTTAGATCTCAGTAGACTAATATTGGACATCTACTAGATATTATGTGCTGTGTGGGTAGAGTGTAATTTAGAATCGCGTAGGGGCGAGGCGGCTCGCGGGCTGAGAGGAGCAGAAGGCTGCGAGCGTGCCGCCTGAGGCCGGCCGGCGAAGCCGGCCAGCAAGCCGAAGCAGCAGTGGTGAGCGAAAGCCGTCTGCAACGATTAGCACGCGTGGGACCGCGGAGACCCGCAGCGCCGGAGCCGTGACAGAAACCATGCCTGCTGCATATTGCATGCTCGCTTGCATGCTGCATGCTTGCTGCATGCTTGCTTCCACGCTTGCTTGCATGCTGCAGTTGCTGCATGCTTATTGAAAACGGTTTTAAGTCTTTTGTTTATTGATTGTATAAATATTGTGGTTTGACAGTTTTTGTATAGAAAATATGTCAAACTGTCAGTTTTTTTCAGTCAGACTATTGAAAAATCAGCCCTAGTAGGAAAGTAAGTGGTAAGAAGAATTGAAAGGACACACAACAATTTTTATAAAATATATTTTTTGATCTTGTAAAATCGACTAAAAGTTTATGGATACTTTACATTACTGAACGCATAATTTTTGACAGCTAGAACGACAGCTAAAGTTGAAGATTGTTCTCGACTTTTTGAAAATGCTTTTTTATTATTTTCATCCACTATGTTGCAAATAAAATTAACTGTGTAAAGTCACCGGCTTAGAATAATCAGATTCCTAACTACCTCTCAATCAGACTGATCTGGAGCGGAAGTAGAGGTTATACATTAGTTGTAAAATTTAAAAGTCATTGCAAAATAATAGCACAAAATGTTTTGTTGGGGTAATGCGACTTATCATGAATTGTGTATAGAAGGATCGGAGACTCTTGATTTGGTAAGTGGTACCCCTTTAATTCTGCCCTGCCTACGCTATTCAAAGCGATTATATTAACTATGGAAACCTGAATGAATCTTGTAGTTACTATTTCTAAATCTGTGATAAATCTGTGAGTGTGCTTCGATTATGTCGAATGATAGCGGTGTAAATGTGTAACAGAATAATTAATTAGGGCTCATATTATTTTGGTGTTTTAATTTTAACTAACAACAGAAATTCTAACAGCCTTGCTATCATAATATATGTTACCATTTTGTGTAGCACCTATTGTACAAAGAAAGAGTTTTTTTTTTCTTATGTACACTAACAATATTTAATTTCCTCTTATAAAATGTAAATATTGCTTTTTTTTGTTTAACAGGTTATAAAACCAACATTATCAAAATGGCGTGAGAGCAACCGTATAAAGGCAGTGGCAGCTGGAGAGTTCCATACAATGTACCTCACAAACACTGGCCATTTGTATTCATGTGGAAACAATGAGGTTGGGCAGTTGGGACGCCAGACTGACAATAGAGAAGGAAAAACTCCGGGTATTTGTTTACAATTGTTTTATTAAGTTTTTCAACTTTTACGAAAAGGTCATAATTATTACCTCTTTTGTGATTTCCCCTCTTTCTCAGTTTGGAAACTTGAAACACAAAGTAGATCCAAACATAAAATAATTATATAAGTTTTTCACAGGATTTGCAATGTGATGAAAGTTTCGTAATTATTGTGTAAGGTGAAAGTTAACATTATAATGTGATTAAGTTACATGAATTTATGTTATGAGCAAAATACTGGATTTAACCATTTGCACTAATCTTGTGATGTAAACCAGTAAAATTTTCTGAGTGTAAATTAAAAAAAGCAGTTTACCAACTTTGATAAAAATTAAAACACTGGCATACAAGTCGGGCTGACTTGTATGCCAGTGTTTTAATTTTTATCATTTCAATCAGTTAAGCCCGGAACACACATGTATGAAAGTAACACATAATAACTTTGGTGAATACCATAATGGTATGCAAGCTACTCACATAATTTTGTGTAAGCTACACGCATGTGTTTTCCGGGCTTTATATATGAGATGTGACACAGCTAAACAGCACTAAGTTATTATTAATGCATTCATTCAAACACAGTTATGTTAACACCTTGACTTATGGAAATGTAAGATGGGAAGAGCTAGGAAATGCTTTTCAGTATTATGTTTAGCTCCTGCTGAATGAATGCAACTTGTTTGAGTGGTTTAGTTATTTTATTATTACAGTGTCATTGTCTGTGACTTCTATTATCATATCTTATCTCCAAAAAATTATGTTGTCTCTAATTTAAATAAAAATCTACTTTGTCATGTTTTTGTTTCCATACAGATTGTATACTAAATCTCTGACTATCAGTACATCCTACATTTCCACTTTACCTCAGCTACATTCAAATATAAAACAAACACCCCTTTATTCATAAACATTCCTTAATGTTAAGTAGTGATTACCAACTGTATAGAGCGATTAATGTCTAATTTATTAGTCATATTCATAACTGAAAGACTCAACGCAGGTGTGGCATACAATGCGTTGATCCGTTGCAACAATGCAATGCAACGCACTAATGGGGCATTGCCCTTAACCATACCTTTTTTACATTTATGTCACTTAACTTTAATCATTGCTTCTAAATAAACTCCATAATGCTTATTCATTTTAATTTTTATTTACAAAGGTTAATTTTCAGCATTAGTCGACACTTTCAAAGAATGCACTGTGTCGTATGTTGCTTGTGGTATTCAGCATACAGTTGCTCTCGATGAATGGGGACAGCTGTTCAGTTGGGGCTCAGACAGCATGGGCCAGTTGGGCAGCAATCTTGGCACACATGCCCAGGATAAGCCCAAGTTTGTGAAAAACCTAGCAACAAGAAATGTTATTCAAGTTGCATGTGGGGCGTATCATTCCATAGCATTGACAAACAGTAAGTTATATTTACCATTGAATTATTACCTGTCTCTTTGGTCTAGTGGTTAGAGTCCTGGATTAGATTTCAAGATTGGGCGACGAGTTATTGGGTTTTTCCATCTGGAATTTCTCAGTAGCAGCCCAGAGTCTGGATTTGTGCCCTGCGCGCGCTTACGTGGGACTTAAATATAGCTAGCGAAATGTAAATTCAGCCATGATGTTATTTTTATGTGTTTACTAGCTGCACCCCGCGGTTTCACTCACATAAGTTTCGATCCCGTGGGAATATCGGGATAAAAAGTAGCCTATTATGTTAATCCAGGGCGTCAGCTACCTCCATACCAAATTTTATCAAAAATGGTCCAGCCGTTTGAGCATGAAGAAGTAACAAACATATAAACACAAACACACAAACAAACTTTCGCCTTGTGAAAAGTGAAAGCGTGTGCATATGAATGAAAATTTTATATGAAATCTATGTCCTGTCTTATACTGAGAAGGTTCCCCAATCCCCATACAGTGTCTGTACATTTGTATACTTTCCTAATGTGCAAATAAAAAAATACTGTTTGTTGTGTTAATTTTAGGTTACTTAATTTTTTTTCTCCTTTTAGATGGTGACCTATTTTCTTGGGGTGCAAATAGTTTCGGTCAGTGTGGATTAGGTACTATGACAAATAAGGAAATGACTCCCCAGCCAATCACCTCACTGCTAGGAGTTCCTATTGCAATGATTGCATGTGGCAGTAACCACACATTTGCCTTATCAAAGTAAGTATTTTTACTATAAATGACAAACCTGATTCTTCTACAGGGTGGCAGGGACATCGACGCGCAACCTGTTACCATGGATACCTAAATAATGTAAATTATCTTAGTGTGCTGTATCTCATTAGATATGCTACAAATTTTACAGGAGAGAACCTCAATAATGTAACATGGGAAGTAGTTTCCTTAAAACTATTTGTTCTAGAAATGTACAGGAAACATGAAGCAGTTATTATCAGAACGTTTTGTTAGGTATTTTAACGAAATTTATTATTGTGGTTAGATAAACATTGGTTAACCTAATGCTGATGCCATCGGTTGCGCTGTTTGTGGCGACATGTTATCGTACTCACCCATACTCAATTCATACTTACTAAATAATAAATGCGAAAGTAACTTGTCCGTCAGCGTTTCACGGCTTATCGGATAAACGGATTTCGATAAAGTTTGGCATACTGGTGGACCTGAGTTAAGGCAAAAGCGCCAGGGTAGCCCGCGAACATCAATTTTTTTTACGTTTTTTGCAATTTGCTGGTCAGTTTTAAGTTGTACGTTGATTAAAATATGATTCGCGGTCGTAACAAATATGTATTTACAGTATTATAATCATTAAAGTCATCAACATAACTCTCTAAGACCATGTAATCCCCAAGAATGACTATTTCAGGAAATCTTGACATTTGGGGATTATACTGACTTAACAAATTGTATTACTGATTGTAATGATTATAATTCTGTAAATACATATATGTTACGACCGCGAATCATATTTTAATCAACGTACAACTTAATACTGACCAGCAAATTGCAAAAAACGTAAGACAATTTGAATTTAGCGGACTACCTTAGAGCTTCCCCCTTAAGACGTAGGATACGCTTTTGATCCCCGAGTATATTCCAGTGGGATAATTTCCGACCCACACGTGGGCGAAGCTGAAAAGCTAAATTTTTTATTGTTTTTCTTGCAGATCCGGTGCTGTTTTCGGATGGGGTAAAAACACGCGAGGCCAGTTAGGACTGCAAGATAGAGAGAATAAGTGCTTTCCCTCGCATTTGAAGACTTTGAGAAACGTTAAGGTACTGTTAACATCATCTGTAAGCGACGTATAGAATTGTTTTATGAAACTTGTCTGTGTGTGTTTGTACAGAAATGACTCGTAAAATAGTGATCAGGAATGATGAGATCCGCAGGAGAACTATGATAACCGACATAGCCCGAAGAATTGTCAAACTTAAGTGGCAGCGGGCAGGGCACATTTGCTTGCAGAACAGAGGTTGTGAACAGGTGTTTTCGCCGATTGGGCCGAAAGGTTCTAGAGTGGCGACCGCGTACCGGAAGACGTAGCGTTGGAAGGCTTCCTACAAGGTGGACCGATGACCTATTCATGGTCTTCCTTTTATTTCTGACACTATGTTATTTAGCAAAAAATAATCCTTATGATGAAGCCTTTCGATCGGTATGATAAAGCTACAGGGTAATTTTTTTTCTCGTGTAGCGGGTTCGATTCCCGGTTCAACCATGTAATTATTTAAAAATCTATGAATGCAGTTTAAATTGTTTTTAAATTAAAATAATGTCTTCTTTCAGTAAAATGTTCCATCTACAATATTCAAGGTACTTTCCCTCCATGTGGCATAGTCGTGGGACGCCCTGTATAAAGGTTTTAGGAAAAAATCTGTCTTTGTTATCAGTCAACAATAGTGGTTTTGTTTTCACATCATGTCATGTTAAATCAGAGTTGCCTATTGCCTACTTCAGTACTTATATCTGTTCTACCAAAGTACCCTTTACGATAACCTTATAGTATAACACAAGCATTGTTTCCAGGTGTGTCATATTGCATGTGGAGAAGATTTCACTGTGTTCCTGACATTAGATGGCGGTGTGTTCACATGCGGCACTGGTGAATACGGGCAGACTGGGCACGGGACTACGAAGGACGAGCTGGTTCCTAGAAAAGTAATTGTACCTTTTATTACAAGCGAATGCATTCATAATGCGGTTACATTATGGGCGTTCCGCAGACGGCGGTCATTTTGTCCGCGAATTACCGCGAGAGACATCATCATCTTGTTCTTCTTCTAACTGCTGTCCTGCTAGGTAGTTTGTTGCGCCACTTCTTATTCCCAGCTAAAGCACTAGGAAGAACACTTCCTTGAAGAAGAAGAAGTTCCCCAAAACGCTTGCCTTTCTGTTGAAGGGCGGGCGTTTTGGGGAACTGAAGAAGTTCCCCAAAACCCAGCAGTAGGAAGTGGTCTTCCTAACCTGTCTTATGTAATGTTGACGTTCAAAAAGAATAAGCACTTTTTAAACGTCCACATTACATATGAGCTACTCAGCTGATTCATCTGGCAAGCGGCGGCGCAGTCGTTTTCCCCTTCGTGTGCGTTGTTGCACAGAATTCCATACGATCTATCGTCGTGGACAAATTGCAATCGTCTGCTCAGCGCCTAATCCGATGTTGGTAATCATCGCGAATCGATCACTTTTGCTTTGCTGCGCTCTTTGCCGCAGGCTATATTGTGGCTTAAGACGACTTGACTACACAATTTTCCGTACAGCTCGATTCAAACTTTATGGCGGCTCTGCGCAATAGCTCACCCCTCACCCCCGCTAACACGTAATTTGTTACTGCGTAGTGACTCGCCTCATGTTCCGAAACGCTATAAAGTTTGAATCGGGCTGTACTAAGCTTAAAATATGTTTTTTATCACTCATTTATCTGGACTCGTCTGCTCCACCGAGTCCTGGAGTGGAGACCGCGTATCGGCAAGCGTAGTGTGGGACGCCCCCAGCTAGATGGACGGACGACCTAAAGAAGGTGGCTGGGGTAGACTGGATGCTGAAGGCGAAGGACAGGGCGCTGTGGCGCAGTCTGGGAGAGGCCTATGTCCAGCAGTGGGCTGCGATATGCTGAGTTGATTGATTGATTTATCTGAATTCCCATATTTACCAGTTGGCAAAGTTGTACCGTATTTTGACAGTGTAATGTTTTCTTTAGCTACCATCAATATAATGGTTTGTTTTGATCTGACAAACTATGCGCCTAATTACCTCTTAATTTGTAGATGTTACTGTGATTTTATGTTTCATGCCTTGAATGATTAATGGAACATGGAATGTATCTTATTCTTAGTCATATTTTATTATTCATCGTTCTATGTATGAATCATATTAATAATCCCCACTTATAGAGTTGTAATTCGCAGGTTATGGAGTTAATGGGCAGTACTGTGACGCAAGTGGTGTGCGGGCGCCGCCACGTGTTGTGTCGGGTCGGTGACCGTATCCTGGCGTGTGGGTACGGCGCGAGAGGCCAACTTGGCTGTCCACATATGTCCTTCGCCTTAGTTCCGACACCCGTTGTTTTTAATTCTACTGATGAATCGCCGGTGAGTTGTCACCCTTTTTTGGAAAATTACCATTTGAAAGATATTCATTGTTACATGCGCCCGTTTCACTCAGGTCATAGAAACGAATTGTGCTAAATTGAGTAATAGAATTCTCTCCCTCCTCCTCCTCCTCCTCCTCGTGAAGTATTCCTTGAGTTTACGTCTACTTACCTAATTTTTTTTTGTTTTTAAATTTTAGGCTGTTTAGTTTTTAACGTGTCCTGACCTTAAGTTGAGGACCTTAAGGTGAATGGATTTTTTGCAATTTGCAGGTCAGTGTCACGTTGTATCTTGATCAAAACATGATTCGCGACAATAACAATTACATATTTAGAGAATTATAATCATTAGAATCATTAATACATCTTTCAAGTTAGATTTCTACCCTATGCACTTTTCCATAAGAGATTTGGTTCTTATGGTACAAATCTAACTTAGAAAGATGTACTAATGATGCTAATGATAATGATTATAATTCTCTAAATATGTAGGTACCTGTTATTGTCGCGAATCATATTTTGATCAAGATACAACCTGACACTGGCCTGAAAATTGCACAAAACGTAAAAAAAAATGAATTTCGCGGTCTACCACTACCCATTCACCTTAACCAGCTTGCTTAATAAAAAAGTCGCTTGTATTTTATTCGTTATGTTATCGCCTTTCGCCGCTACGCCCGTTCGGCTTACCACATAATATACTTAATTGAATAGGCTGTGACATAGTAAATTCTTTTCTATCATAACATTCAATTCTATTGTTTTCAATACAGACTGAAAACCCTGGCCAGAGCAAGGTAAATAAGTATATTGTTTACTTACGAGGCCGTATTTGATGTAGTTTCTTTCTTTTCTGCACTTCTCCCTTCTTTTAACACTTTTAATGTAAAATTAGCACAGTGTAACTTCCTACTCCATACAGTTGTTAGTTGCCTACTTCCCGAAGGATAATTACTTTTTGAAAACACATGCGAGTATTTTATCGATGCATTGACCAACTGTATGGAGATAGATTTTGATAGACTGTGGTTAGTCTGTTTAGATGTAGGAATTCATTATCTAAATGGATTTTTATGCTGGTTGCTCTTTTCCTTGTTTTATTCTTTTGACTCAACACAAAAGTAATAAGAAGTGGTATAATTGAGTAAGTGTAAGAGTTTGTCTCTGGACTAATCTCGTATCTTCATCGCGGGTTCGAGCCCCTACATTGGCGAATGTCTTAGGGGTTTCTTATTAGATTATATGTATTCCTTAAAACATTGCAAATGCTTATGGAACATATTGTTGCTCGATTTTTACATCTCCGTTTATTTTTCGGAGATTTTAACATCACTCTCATTGTTTATAATGATATAGTAATAGCCTGATATAGGTTATTAATATGAACTATTATTCTTCAGCTTAAGAAGAAACCGAAAGTCGAGGCCGCGACATCAATAGCTCGAAATAGCAACGCGGGCGTTTCCAAAATAAATGTTGAGTCATCTGTATATTTAAAAATGTATTAGTTATTATGTTCAATGTGCTGCAATTTATTTAAAATATTTTATTTGTAGATTTTTATGTATTGGTCTAGTTTGTAGCTAGGCCCTGTTAATTTGTTTTTAGTTATAGTTTGTAAGTAGGTATCTTGTTTTTTTTTATATAGAAATGTTTAGATTATGCGTGATAAATTTTATAATAAGTACATAAAGTGATTACAATTTTAATCGCGCGTTAGACAGAAAGCGGAATATAGGCGCGCTTGCGCCGGTAGCGGAGAATGCATTCGCATGTTCTATTTTTATACACATGCGAATGCATTATATTTATATCGCCATAAGGTGCCAATTCGGGGGCTCCCACGGTGTAGACTTCTACCATCCGTGGGGAATCCCCAGGGTATAAAATATCTAAAAAATGTGGTAATTTCCCTTGGGCCAACCCAAGTTCCAGTGGTCAAAGAGCTGTTGCTGTATGAATAATACTGATACCTATAGGTTGTTAGTCCCATACTATGAATACAAAATATGCAATTTACACACTCTACTAGCAACCGCTCATATTTGCGCGGGTAATTAATGCGCTATCAAGATACCATCGCCAAGGAGTAGACCTAATGAGGGGTCTGTATTTACAGACCATCATAAGCTATCTGCGGGCGGGGGGCTAAGCCCTGGTACCGCTTGCCACGCCCCCTTGTGAGGGCGTCGCACCTTTTGAGAGACACTCGCAATAGGTTTCTTTTAAACATTCCAGCAGTATTAAGCATACAGTGCAATGGATGTGGTTTTATTGTAGAAGTTTTTGTATTTTTGAGATTATAGCTAACGCCATAAAACAAGGAGAGAAAGATATTTCCGTTCCATAATCCGCTTTCTTTTAGCGCGCTTTTTTATCCATTTTCTCTGTGTCTAATGTCAATGTTATATGATAAAAATATAAGATCTGCATCATTGCTTTTGCACTGTAATTTATTTTCATGTGATGAATGAAATGATGACGTAAAATTATTATCTGTAAGTTTATTATATTATACAGGGTGTTTATTTGAAGTCTAGGCCTGTTTGAAAACGGTGATACAATATTTTTATACCAGTAAACGATAAAAAAATATAAATATAAAATCACCCTATTTAAACTCACTTACACACAAATATCCACCTTGTACCTCCATAAAATAGAAATAAAAAAGGTGAAAATTCTTTGCAGTTATCACAAGAAGTCTTGAAGGGTCCTATAAAGGTGTTTGCAGGCGGTGACCACAGTTTTCTAATCATAGACCATGACAGATCTGGGCCGGTTGACTTCCGTATTCAGGATCATACGAAACAAATCGTAACGTTGACATTACCTAAGTTGGCTGCATGCGAAGTTTTTAAAGACTGCGACGTTGTTAATCAGGTGACATAATGTTCCTTGGTAGAATTTATTTAATACTTTAAAATTAATTTAAAATGTTGTTGATTTTTATTTATTTATTAAAACTTTATGCACAAGTAAAAAAACTGTACAAAGGCGGACTTAATGCCTTGGGCATTTTCTACCAATCTACCTTAGGGTGATGCAGAAATAATACACAGTAGGTGCAATAGCAGAAAACATAAATTTTTGTCATAAAATAAATTTGTCTATATATTTTTTTTTTTTTGGATGGGTAATCATCAAATGACCCCTCCCGCTCTGGGTGGAGCGGAAGGGAGTGTCAGACTCTTACTGACTAAAACCATCAAAAATCTTGCGGACTTTTTAAAACGTTACCGTTTCTGTTACCCTGCATCATCCTATTGCTGTGCAAAGGCCCCATGCCTGTTTTAAACCTATAAACAAGTAATAATTATATTAGCGTCTGGAAAAAACAAAAAAATGGATCCCTTGCTTGACATACCTATTGCAGTGATTTTTGCCTTCAAATTAATTGTTGTGTTGCAAGTGAACAATTCATACTTCTCAAAAAGGAGGCAGATAAAGTATAGGCATAAACCATTTTATCCTGCAGGATATGCTAGCATATTTGGAGACGGTATTCGGCTCTCTAGCGTGTGTCAACGCTTCGTTCCTAGCTCCGAACAATGCTCACTTTGGCTGCAACACTAAGGTGCCTGGGGTCGACCTTAGGAAAGCCGAGGAAGCATTCACGTTAGTTAGCAGATTTGAAAATACTACAATCAAGGAACTTGTGAGTTATTCGATTTTTATTTAAGCTAATAAATCTTTGAACAGAGGTAGCCCAGTGGTAACATCCGTGACTTACCGAGTTGTAGGTTCAAATCCAATCAAGCGCTTTACTTTGTGTAAATTATTTCATCACCACTGCTCTCAATGCGGCGAAGGAAAACATTGAGAGGAACCCGGCATGTCTTAGAACAAAAAATTCGAAGACATGTGATATCTACCAAACCGCACTGGGCCCGCGTGGTGGATTACGGTCCACTCCCTCTCACTGCGATGAGGCCTGTGTCCCAGCAGTGGGAACATTATAGGCTGATTATGATATGAATAATCTTTAAATGCCTTAGAAAAATTATCGACGAGCCTTTCTTATGACCATACGAAGATTTCGAAAAGTTAAGTTGGTAAATAAAGAAGAAAATGATATTTATTGAATTAATTATTTCATTGTAAAAGCACATAGTACCTTGTACCACCTTAGTAATTATGCTTTAGGTTAGAGTACATGTTTGGTGACTTTAAAATAAGAGAAATATGAAAACGAAATCATATAAGTATCTTTTGTTTCCAGATATTTAATCATCTAACAGAGAACATAATAAAGAAGATGAAAGTGTCACCGCCTGACGCGGAGGCTCTCAGAATGTTCCTTATCTTACCTCTATATCACGAAATGCGTAATCCTCGCCGACATGTTGAGTTACAGGTATAAGTAGTTTTTTATTGTATTCCAGTAATCATAACATGCAACTAATTTCATGATAATGATTTCATCTTATTACATTCTAGATTACCTAATCACTATCGTATAAACAGATGATTTCTTCCCCCTCTTTATTTATGTTAAATTCTTAGAAATATTTTTTATATTATGTGATTTAAAATATGCAATACATTATTGAATAAACTTAGACCTTCGACCGATTTCACCACTAACAGGCTGACGTCACACCCCGACACATTCTAACATTCAACTTGTCGTTGGATGGACGTTCTCTGGTAAATATACGATATGTGTAGTACAAACATACTCCGTTCCAGCCCATTAAAAGTCAATACAAATATTAAAATTTATTTTTCTAGGGTCCATTCGCAGAGGCGTTCAACAATCTATCTACCCATCCTCAGAGGATAGTGAATCTATGGTGGGAGGCTCAAACACCAGAATATTTCGAAATGCTAGTCGATATATTCAAAAGTGTAATCGTTTACGAACTAATGCAGCCTACAGTACGCGCGAACAAGGTACATTATAAAACTTAAAGGAAAAAGTAACAATTGTTTCGAAACAAATCCAATTTGAAAGTGTCACGGCCGTTATTTTTTCTGGTTCCAGAAAATTTACTTTACACATAGCATAATACAAATACTCAATACTCTATCGTCACTGAACAAAATAAACTTTACAAATCCAAAGAAACCGAAAATTCCAGCAGAATGTTTTTATATTGAAGACTTGTGTGATCATGTGGATATTGCTACTGACTACATTACATGGCTATCAGATCATGCTGTAAGTACTACTAAAATATTAAAAGGCTTGCCATAGTTAGATGTGTACCTGTTAATATCATTCTCTATGAAATCGACAGATCTCAAGTACGGTTTTGACTTTTGACAAATCCTGAGATGAGATAATAATCCGCTCTTCACAATTATTTTACCTCTGACAGCACGAACCGAACCCTGCAACCTTATTGTTACGAAAATAAAGATTACTGATTTTGACAAACTTGTCAACGTCAGCATCCCAACAGCAACCTTATTGCGACGAAAAAAAGATCATTGTGATTTTTACAGTCATACAAAATCATAGGTAAAATAACTGTGGAAGGACTACAAACGTGTCTCAAGTCATCAAATATTAATATGATGTTTTAATTTCGACAGCCACTTGAGTGGCGATTATCGAACTTACAGCGCTGTTGAAAAATGGGTAGTGGTAGACCGCGAAATTCAAATTTTCTTACGTTTTTTGCAATTTTCAGATCAGTGTCAGGTTACAGGTACCATAAGCACTTTTCCTTATGAGATTGGTAGAAATCTAACTCGGAAAGATATATTAATGATTCTAATGATTATAATTCTCTAAATATGTGCCTGATATTGTCGCGAATCATATTTTGATCAAGATACAACCTGACACTGACCTGCAAATTGCAAAAAACGTAAAAAAAAATTAATTTCGCGGTCTACCACTACCCATTCACCTTAATGAATACATTTGTTAATCAATGCCTAATAGGACCAATAATGATGTACCCATAACCAGCTAAAATGCACCAATAACTTGTTTGCAGTCGGCCCATCCCCATATGTGTAACTACGCGTTCCTATTCGACGTTCAATGCAAATCATTGTTACTAAAAATAGATCAGCAGCTTCAAATGCAGATAGCTATTAGTAGAGCAGCCACGCAGATATTCACACGGCTATTCATGGATCCCACGTATGAATACCAAAGGGACCAGTTCCTTAATCTTACAGTCTCTAGGAACCATATTGTAAGAGATACCATGTCGCAAATCAGTAATCATGAGACTTCACAGTTGAAGAAACCGCTTAGAGTAAGTATTCGTCAAAATTTTGTAAGTTCGAAAGTATTTGTTACTGTTTCTGTCTTTAGAATAAAGTCCTCATAATTCATTCTTGATATAGTCTTTGCAATTCACGAGCGCGCGTCATGTGACTCTTAGAACATTGTTAAGTATATGGTAATAATTGCAATGACTGACCCGGGTTCGTGAAATGTAACGACAGCTATACAATGCGCGTGACATCATATGTTCTTTCAGGTAGAATTCGTCGGTGAGGAAGCCGAAGATGCTGGTGGGGTTAAAAAAGAGTTCTTCTTATTGCTATTGAAGGAAATCTTCGACCCCGTATATGGCATGTTCAAGCAGTCGGAAGAAACTAATATGATCTGGTTCTCCAATAACCCATTCGAAGATGACGTCATGTATTATTTGATTGGTAAGTCAAGAACCCTTTTGTGGAAAATGCACTTCGCGTCTAGTCTTAAATTAGTATTTACCTTGTTCGCTAACAATGCTATCCTTTTGGATTTTGTAGTTGAGTCGGTTATTGTAAGTACTGCCAGACTATACGTTGCTCTGCCAGTATACATGGTGGCAAGACATCGACGTGCAAGCTGTAATCATGAATTCAGCACGTGATTCAAGACATAAAAATTTTTAGCCGGTTAAAAAAATTCTCCGCCGTTTCATAGTAAAGTGCAATATCAACACGGTCAAAATATATGGATCAGCAATTTTTTTTAATAACCGACGAATTTTTTTTTCGATTCAGCATCATTTACTAAATCCCAGGTAACAATATGTCTTTGACCTGCATTACACGTAAATTTATCTATGAGTAGACCTTACTGAGTCATCGAAGAAAATGATCGATGTAGAATATTCTGTTTACAGGTGCCATTTACGGACTCGCTATATACAATTCCATAATAATCTACGTTCCCTTCCCGTTGGTTTTATACAAGAAGTTGTTAGAGGAGGTCGTCATGTTGGATGACTTGTCTGATCTGTATCCTACTCTTGCTAATAGTCTTAAAAGTTTGCTGGACTATCCTGATGAAGATGTTGAAGAGGTATTATATTTCATTATTAGGTTCCTTTATCCTGCCTAATTATAGATTTTGACTAAGGTTCTTAATACAAAACTCACAACTTAACCGTTGGGGTCTAAAGTATTTTTTTTTTGTATTTTAAACTTTAAAATATTCAGAATAAAGTTTGAAAGATTTTTTTTTCAAGTGAAAATAGAACTTATTGTTTTATAACATGTAAACGAATGCTAGTCTCTATTAAAGTCCAGGCATAATCTTCATATCAGATCATGTCAAGATCAGAAGTTTGTTATCTGAAATGGTCTTTTGAGGAAAGTACCACACAGATTTGAGTGGACCCGTCCAGTCAGTGCAAGCATTTGTCATTGCAATCATTTGTCAGTTAGAGTCGTAGACCACTTTATTGGCTACTGCTTAATCATTCTTAATTCCGTACTAATCATACGTGTTACCCCAACAGGTATTCAGCTTATGTTTCGCAGTAAACACAGAAGTCTTCGGTCAAATTCAAGTTCACCCCCTAAAAGAGAACGGCGAGAACTTGCCTGTTACACACGAGAACAAACTGGAATATGTCGAGCTTTATGTAGATTTCCTGCTCAATAAGTCTGTTGAAAATCAGTTCAAAGCGTTCAATCAAGGTTTCCAGAAGGTAAGACAGATTTTGTAACTTGTCACTAGTTGCACTGTTTTTTTTTTCGATTAGTATTTTTGTCTCCTTTGAGTCCGACAGCATACCAAATATCGGTACTATCAGACTACTAACTTAGTGCGGGTCTTAGGTTCGAACTTCGAACCCAGACAGGCGCTTTACTTTGTGTAAATTATTTTATCACCACTGCTCTCAAAACGGTAAAGGACAACATCGTGCATCGTGAGGAAGCCGACATGACAGCCAAAAATGCGAAGACATGTGACATCTACCAACCCGCACTGGGCCCGCTTGGTGGATTACGGCGTACTTTCACTCACTGAGAGGAGTGTCCCAGCAGTGGGAACATTATAGGGTGATTATGTTACTTATGGTCGCAGAAATGTTCTTCTTATCTGTTGTCTTTGTTGCCAAGCAGCTTTGCAATGTTTAAATATACAGGCTGTGTTTATATTGTACGCTAGTAATAAGGTCATACCACTTTGTAAAACAGTGTATTATGCTTTCCCACAGGTTTGTGGCGGTAGAATTATCAAATTATTTAGGTCACACGAAATGATGTCAGTTGTAATGGGCAACGAAGAATACGACTGGGAAGTATTTGAAAGCAACTGTGAATATAAAAATGGGTATACCTCTACCGATCCACAAGTCAGGTAAAATGTTATACTTACACTTTATTTTTGTTATTTTTTGCAGTAAAATTGCAGACTAATAAAATTTTTTTTTTATTGTTCAGGTGGTTCTGGGAAACGTTCCACGAGCTTCCACTTGAAGATAAGAAAAAGTTCCTTTTGTTTTTAACTGGCAGCGATCGAGTCCCAATTCAGGGAATGAGAGATATTAAAGTGAGTAGATCTTATATAGATCATTATATTTTATTGAGAAAAGATATGTCAATAGCCAGTGGAAACTTAATGCCTTTATATAATGTTATTCTTCTTTCGTTACAGATAAGAATTCAGGCAGTAGCTGACGACAGGTACTTCCCTGTAGCTCACACATGTTTCAACCTCTTAGACCTTCCGCGCTACAAAACTAAGGAACGACTGAAATACCATCTAGTCCAAGCTATTCAACAAACACAGGGATTCTCACTCGTTTGATTCTCTAGCATGTAGACTATTGAAATTTTACCATGATGTCGGCTGTATGCACACCAAGTACCAACTTTCTATTGGTATTCTGTGTGTATAGTGATTAGCAATACTGGGGCTTAGAGCTGCTTAGAGCGATGGAAGCAAGACTCTGTTGCATCTAAAATATATCATAAGAAATCGTCCAGCGAAGCGTGTGAGCATTTATACGTAGTAGGAACCATTTTAAAGCCAGGGTTTGATTTTGAACTATGTTATTATCGATGTCGTGTGGGTATTTCAATAAAAATCGACGAGCTAAGTAAAGTGATGTTCCGTCGAGGTTCCAGTCTGATGTGTGAGAATATATAGCTCATATTTTGGATTGCTATTTATAATAAATTTACAAGTACACGTGGATTCGAAGCCTTGATTTTTTGCTAAAGTCCATTAGAATAATAACTTAGTATAGTGTAACAAAAATATGATTTCACTAGTGAAATATATTTCTGTTTCATTGACGTAACGAAGTCAGTCAAATAATATTGATCATATTGGTAAATTGTTTTAAGTGACGGATTTTAGCATACTCTCGGTGCCTTTCCAAAAAAAAGTATCTTTATTCCTGATATTTATATATTTTATATTTATAATATTTTATAGTGTATTAAATCAGTTATGTTATGCTACTTTTTAAATAGCGGTATATTTTATTTATTGATTCTGAGATAAAGACAATTTTGCATTTACGTAAATGCTGTAAAGTGTAATGTGTTAACTGGGAGATTTCTGACATGACACATTGCAGTACATGTATGACATGAATTGCAATGTGTTGCTCTTTCCGAGGTAGTATGAAAGCCCGATCACATCAATGTAATTCAGCAGCCCTAGCACGCTCTTACTATCGAAACTTGAATGATGTTAATTTATTTACGTAATATTGTTACGGATCAGCACCCTAATTGCGTAACACACCATTACTCTCAATTTGAATCATTTTGAAGCATATTGCTAATCCATTGCTCCTTATGTACGAAAAGTGTGTCTGCTCAACAATGTAAGTCACGCAATGAATGTTGTTGAACTGTTAAAATGATACCCATTGCTACTGATAGCGTGTTACGCAATTACACTGCAGTTCACAGCGTCAAATCAAGTCAAATGTAAACAATAAGGATATTGAACTTTTCAGAATGAATCGTTGATTTACGCAAGAGTTTTTTTATCTGTTTTATTAACATTCATTTTCATCTAAGTCTCCTCATTGGGCACGTTGCATAACAACCTCGACCTTCTATTGCTTCATGAAAACTATTGGCAAAAACTTTAAAAAATATCATTATATTTTGACCACAGATTTGATGAGGCTTGTGTGAGCGGGAGTTAGCTGTTTGTCACAGGCGATTTTCTTTGAAATATAGTTGATTGAGAATTTAAAATTTACCAAAGGGTTAGTTAGTGTTTTGTATTTTTACAAATATTTTTAATATCACATTATTCATTGTTAAACCACAGAGTACCTATATTTAATCGTTGTAGTCGCAATCGTAGTTGCAATCGTACTGGGGGAACGGGGCGGAGATAATACCAAACTGATGTATGGTCTGTTCCAAAAGTATCTGATGAAATCACAAAAGTATCAGTTCAGGTTGAATTCTTACGCAATCACCCACTAAAGGAATTACTAACGCATTCAGTTGAATGAGTTAGTATTGAGTTCAGTTCAGTTGTATTTAGAAGGTTCAACTTTTTATCTATCCAGTTTATCTTACAATAATTTTTTGAATAACATTATTACATTGTAATTGAAAAATTATTGACGAAAATTGAGATTGTAAAATTAACCCTAATTGTCAAATGAAAAACGCCTTTAAGGTGATTTAAAATTAACCATTTAAATAATCAAATCATACAAGTACATTTTCTGGGCCATTTGTTTACATTTTCATCAGTTTCTTTTGGAACACATAACATAACATACAACACACAACACAACACAAACACACATACACACAACATAACTACACACAAACAACAACAGCAACATATCGCAGTAACATAATTATTATGTTACTGCGATTTGACATTTCTCACGGCAAGTTTTCAAATGTTGGGGTACGAATACGGGGTTGAACCACTTTTTTTAAGTAGTAAATACACTGTGGTCTAACAATGTCTATGAATGCCTGTTTTTTCATATAATTGCGTGCTAAGGCTGCTCTGTTAGCGCTCTAAAAGTTGCCAATAGGTGGGGAAGCCGCGTCAATTTTAACAAAATCCCTCTTAGGGTCCTTCTCGGACGCTCTCAAAGAGAAGTGTTTCGAGAAAAGGCAAACCTAACTATTGGTTACAAATGTTACGATAGATACACGTAGCCACAATGATTTTGTACATAGATTGGCTACCTCTGTGATATTAAATGTATGCTACTGGTTACATTCGGTGACAATACAACGGCTTTTTTGTAATAATTGTTACTGTGTTTTGTTATAACTGTACATGTTGTACATATTGGGACTGTACGTAGCTTGGCTAGGTTGCTGTTATTATTTTGAAGCATTTATTGAGCACCTCAGTCTCGGCGTGGTTTGTACACGATGTATGTAATGTATGATAATATAATATTTTCATACGAAATTATTGTTTTATTTTGCTCAATTATTACTTATTATTGTTTAAAATCGGCCTTTTGTCCTTTGTCTTGTTCTCGCTTAAACGGTGAACAGTTACATGGTAGGTATTGGCGCCGATTCTGTTGTTCACAAACTAAACTAAATTTAAGTTCATGCATATTTTTCTTTTTATTTCGTTAAGAAAAAGACAGAAGATAAATATTAGTTTAGTTCTGTCAAATTAAGATACTCCATAGACAACTTTAGACGAGATTAAAAAAATTGGCTACTAAAAATACGTCAATTTACGCCAGGCGTTGACTAATTTGACAGGACTAAAACTAATATTTATCTTGTCCTTGTCTTAATGAAATAGAAAAAAAAAGATACCTGAACTTAAATTTAGTTTAGTTTGTGAACAACAGAATCGGCGTCATTTAAACCTTTTTAATTTAAAAATAGATTTGTTCGTTTGCATTTACTAGCTTATTGTAAAATAGTACTGGTTTCTACATTCGCAAATCGTGTCTCTACTTGCATTCAAAACTGTTTTAACATTTCACCGACATGGGACACACAAATGTAAAAATGAAGTGGGAAGAAGATATGTTTTAGTAGGGATAAGAATGAGAAGTACCTAGGGTGGGGCATTAGCAACAATAAAAACGGCTGGTTGGCATTTAATATAATTTATTTAATTTAAAATTTAATTACATAATGAAATACCAAATCAATAAGGCCGTTTAACATTTTATATACAAAATATTCGTATAATCTCTTCATGACTAGGTAGGTACAATAAGCTTAGCCAATTGTTAACATTATACGTTGGCGGAAGCGTTGAAATTTTAAGTATCCAAAATCATAAACACCTTCTTCACTTCCGTATATTTTAATTAGTCGATTTTTAGTCTAAAAATTTGTTTATGATATTGGTAGTTGAGCATTATTTAGGTACAGTTACATTATAAGCAACTTCGGATATATTCGCAATGTATTAAGGCGCACTTTTACAAAGAAAACAATGACAATCAATAGAAATGGACAATTTTTAAAGCGATTCATGAACGTGACAAATGACAAAGATATTTTTATATTTTTTATGATTTTATATTTACTTACATTCTAAATAATGGTTAAAAATAAATTAAACCTACAATTAAGTACCGATTGAAATTCAATTCGTACATGCCCCAAGACTTTAATACCTAAAGCCTATACAAGTACTCGAAATCCCGACAGTTTCGCTTTTTAGCGAATCAATTACATTGATTAATGTTTACTTTGATGAGATGATACCTACTATTTTTGTTGACGTTACAAAATGTTTTGCCCTCAATTAATTGGATAAGTAGACATTAGACACTCTGACATTAGTAACGCCAGCAAAATAAATTAAAACGAATGTGAAAAATCGAGCTGTAGATTGATGTCAGACTAATATTCCTTTTACATGACGGATATTTGTTAGTTACTAAGATCTAATTTAGTATGAAGATCGGCCTGAGTGGTCTTCATAGTGCTGTGTGCCGGGGGGCACGCGGTATCCAGGGTAGTTGTGGTTCAGGGCATGCTTCGCGAAGAAGGGCATATAGTCCTTATTGACCTGTAATTAGAGTCATACGAAAAGATATAATTATTTTTATGTCATTGTCACATTGTCTGGAACACCTGGAATCCTTTATGAGGCTAGCTTTTACATAATAAGTTCTAAAATGAGCAATCTGTGGGGTGAAAATCGCCTGAACTGATTAAACACTTAAAGTTCTTTATTTTCTTTACTTATGACTGTGGGAAGCAAGAGTTATGGTAGTACCTATAGATTCTAAAAAAACAGATCCTAAATAGCTATGGTGTTTGATCATAATTCTAATCATTAATCATGCATCGTCGATGGTAAACTCATCTACATTGCAAAGCTTTGCAGAAATAGAAGAGAATGAATGCCTGATGCTTGTGTAATATAATGGTTTTTACATGAATGTATGGTGGAATAGGTGTACGACTCTCAAGTTTATGCAATCTCAGTTATGAAGACAAAAAGTAGGTAAGTAGGTAATACAAGCAAAAACGGGGTGATCCGTGTCGAAATTACACTTTAAAAAAATGCATAATGGGCCAGCCATCTCTTGACCTCGATCTCGTCTGGTGGAAAGCGATGGATGAGGTCTATGATGGAACGAGCAAGCCCAGAAGATGCCTATTCACACAATCTGTAGGTAATGGTCCTACCTAACCTACTGTTTGGAATGGATCTGATTGTGCGGTCCGGGTATCTAACCACGTTCTTTATTTAACTCATTAGCGAATTCAAGTGTTTGGTGGTTTCGGAATACCTATTGCGCCCCGTACTCACTGCTACGCGAAATTTTTCAATTGCGCATAACCAGCGGTCAATCGTCCCGCGACAACGATAATACAAGACACATTTCAGTGCAGTTAAATAAATAGATATATCTATGAGTGAAGCGCCAAGTGTTGGCGAAAAGCGATGGTCGTGGGTGGTGCTGGGTCCACAGCTGAGCAAGGACAAGGTCGAGACTCGTCATGACTTGTGAGTACCCGACCTAAATATTTCCCTTGTTTTCGCTTTTTGCTTTAACGGACCGCCGATAACAGATGAAATATTTATAGATCTGCCCAAATACTATTTTCCAAATGTCCCAAAAACTGCCTAATTAACCATCGCAAGAGTCGTACACCTACATAAGGATAGATATTGCAAAGCCTACTAAACGCGAGTTAGGTGCTCGCGACTAACAGTACATACTAGGTTTGCCCTTCACCAAGTGCCGAGTTCTGTTAATGGAAAGTTTGTCCAAACATATAGTAGCACTAGTGACGCAAACTGCACTTACACCTTCGGTATCAAAGTCCGGGTACGTACGGACTGTGGGACTGACCGACGCCTACACGTCGTTCAATGCAACTAATTCGCCAAGCGAATATTGGCGCAGCTAAAACAGAGAACGGTTTCGTTCAACACTATGCACTTCAGTCTATCAATTCTCTAAGTTATGTTGTAAACGACTGAGTTTGACTTCATGAGAAACTTTCAGAATTTAATAGAATGACGATGTTTATACAATGTAACTTTAGAGAATTAACTCTGAGGTGTGGAAGTTGCCAATATTAACATTTCGACTTTTGAAGATTTGAAATTAAATGAGTTATAAAGGTGGTTGGTTGTGCCGCCCGAGTAAAGATTTAGGAAATTGTGTCATTTAGGTATTACTTTTTAAACTAGAAGTTATAGAACACTAGGTTTTGTGGTAGGCGTTGTAATATTTGAAGTGAGAGATATACCTATACATGGTGTGTTAAAAGTTAAAATAAATATTTATAAATACAAAGTCAGTTTACAAAGTAGGTAGGTAGTTGAATAGAATTATTAGTTGTTATGGACTTGAGTAATACTTTATTATAATATGAAAACAAAGTAAATAATTGAAGTTGGAAATGTAGAATTTTTTACAAAACAATTTAATAAGTGCCTACATTTTACCTATTTTGACCAAAAAACAAGTTAATAATATAATTATCAGTGAAATACAAAATATAATACTTTTGTGCTTATAATACAACATGCGGCTTGTTATGTTTTAGCTTTTATTTATATTTTAGAGATTATTTATAGAGGCAGCTCACACCATATGATAAGATATCTTCAAGGATTTCTCTCCTGAAATCTTAGAAGCAATAAAATTTAAATAAAATATACATAGGTATGTGCACTACCAAAATAGGGTTAATTACGAACCATAGAGCCAATCACCATTCAGACATTTTACACATTAAAATTTTCGACCGGTTCTTAAATTAAATGGTGAATTGCCCTTCATGCACGTAATTCTTATAACCCTATTTTATTATAGGTAGGTTAGTGATATATAGTTATAAACGTTACCTTGCGCGGCCTGCAGGCTGGGCCCCTGGCCAGTTGCCTTCTGGCTTCGTTCTCTGCGGCAACCGCCTCCTTCACCGACTGAGGTGGCCACTTCTGATCCCCCCGCATGTTGACGCCTCCTGCAGAAACGTAATTACCCGTATCAGCTGTTAATATAGGTACTTATTTTTTGTCCTCATCAAAAATTCTTAACCACTAAAACTAACTTAGGCTGAGTTGTAGGTACATAGTTAAGTTTAATTAGGTATATCAACGATTAGGTACATCGTCATTATCTCTACTTGCTGCTGATTGTTCTGACATTATCTATGAGGTACCTACATTATGCATTCTTTGTAATGTCCGAACTATCGCACTTTACAGAGAATGCAATGTAGGAAACTATTCATCACCGAAAATATAATTGCCAAAATACCAACCATTGGCAAACATATTGGAAATAGCAATGTTGTCATTGAGTTCGCAAGTCACAACTGCCGCTGTCGATCCGCTTGGCATAGTCCTTTAGTTACCTTTCACCACACAATGTTATTGTTTTATTTATAACTTTAAAATGCGGAATGAATTTGGCTTCGGTCTCGAGTCGTTGTGCTGTTGAGCGCGCGACACCCCTAGAGTATTTGTGCCAGACGTCGACGCATTTAGGGTTAGTTAGGCATCCATCAGTGAGTCAGTGTGTTCAGCTTAGCTTTTAGACTAGGAGCGGAGTGACAGAGGATTACTTAGTTCCGTGTTGTCTCCTCGCTAACTTGCAATTACTTGCTTGTACCAGCTATATGTCTCATCATTGTTCGTGCTCCTAGAGAATCGGACCGGTAAACCTAAGGCTATCAGCTTAATTAATTGAAATCAAAGCTTATTTGCATAATATACACCTCAAGCCCTTTTTTCAACTAAAGGTGCAACATGACAAATTATTTTCGTAATCTATTTATTTGTTTGTTTGAATTGCGACTTGACTCTATTTAGGATTAGTTTTTATTTATAAGACTGGTGGACTTAATGTCTTGTTTAATGCTCTAGCTTTCTATATGGAGTAATAGTAGGAGATATATTGTTACATTAGAACAACGTGTGACAATCTTAGACCAATAAAGAAAACAATAAGAACCTTCATTGCGTATATTGTAAAAGTCTTAATGTGTCGTAAGTTCTAAAGCGACATCGAGGCATAAAAAAGCTATCCTATAAACAATAGACACGTGGAACTATATATATTTATTAAGTTAGCGAAGTCGTCTTTAAAGTACGCATTTACTTTATGCGCTTTAATATTGCCATTGAGTTAAATAAAATGTTCCCAGTTCTCACCACTCTGTTATAAAACATACCTACCTACTTAATTCGCTCTGTTTGAACGAGCAAGACTTTCATTTTAATAGAAATAAACGCGTTTCTCGTAATAAATTTCACTAAAAGAACAAGGAAATAAACTACCACCTAGTCTTTTTGAATTATTATCTACACGAAAAAGTTTTTCTTCCTAGGTTACTAATATTAGGTAATAAATGCGAAAGTAGGTATTGTATTAAATGATAAATGATAAATGATTTTTATTTCTGTAAGTAGGTTTGTACAAACACTTTTACACGTCAATCATATTTTTTTTTTAACTAGATGAGGTCGGCGTTTCCTAACTGACTATTCTGAGAAGAAAGGCCGAAACAAACTCAGAAGTCACAGTCTCTTTTAAAGTCCAGACAAAATCTTGGTCAGATCGTGTGAAGACCATGTAGATTGGTGTCTGAAATGGTCTTTTGAGGAAAGAACCACACAGATTGAGCGGACCTGTCCAATCAGTGCACGCATTTGTCAAAAATCGTGCAGCTCAACTCAGAACTTGAGGAGCTCAACGATTCGACGAACAATACCAAAGACAGGACATTTGGGTAGGCCGCATAAACTACTCAAACTGCCAGATCATGATTAAAACTAAGAAGGAGAAAAGAAATGACCCACATAGTCCTCACATTCACAATAATTAAATAAGAAATAATAATAAAAATTACTTACAAAGTAAATATTCATGTCATTGTCTAAATAAAATTCATAATATTAGTTTGTTTGTTACCTTTTCACGCCTAATCCAATAAACCAATCATCATGAAATTTTGCACATACCTACGTTGTCAGGGGTATAGAAAATGACATAGGGTACCTACCTTTCATCCAGAAAAAAATTATTCCTGGCACAGGCAACTGAAGGAACACGGGTGGGTTTTAGTCAGTAAGAGTCTGACACTCCCTTCCGCTCCGCCCAGAGCGGGAGGGGTCATTTGATGATTTCCCACCCAAAAAAAAAAAAAAGGAAAAGAACAATAACTTTCGACGGTCAAAATTGCTTTAGAACGCTAGATGGCGCTACGTGTCTTTCGAATCATGATTGAAATATGACCCGACTTTCTGACCAGCGGTGCTATTCTGTAAAAATCTCACCGTGAAAACTTAGGTGAAGTGAGCGTCGAGTGAGCGGTCAATAGTGTCAATTCCTAGCAAAAACAAACTCACTTCACCTAAGTTTTCACGGTGACATTTTTACAGAATCGACCGGCAGTATTCTAACAAAAAGTACCTACTAGGCATGCATGATTTCACGATAGTATTACAATCATTAGTATTAGGTATGCTTTTAATAGGATTTGGGTGAAATTTGGCACACAGATAGTTTATTATAACCTGGGTTAACACATAGGATACTTCTTATCCGGGTAATACGTTTCCGTGAAATATTTTCCGACCTAAAGGCGGACGAAGCCGCGGGAAAAAGCAAAAATATTTTTAAAAACGTCTTCCAACATAATAATATCTAGGTAGATTGCCCTGCGAAGGTTCTAGAGTGGCGACCGCGTACCGGAAGACGTTGGAAGGCCTCCCACAAGGTGGTCCGACGACCTTGTGAAGGCCGCAGGAACCCATTGGATGCGAGAAGCGCAGAACCGGTCGAAGTGGAGGTGCTTGGGGGAGGCCTATGTCCAGCAGTGGACGTCTTTCGGCTGAAATGATGATGATGATGAGATTGCCCTGCAGTGGGACAGTAGGTACAGGCTAGTTAGATTAGATTAGATTACCTTCAAACGAAGCTGTGGCGGGTTGACTAGCGAAAACCGGTGGAGGTTTCTGGTGGACTGGCTGATGCTGACGAAGAGTGATCGTCGATGGTGGGGGCTCGAAGACTTTCTGTGGGGCCTGGTACGAGGGCTCCGAGTACGAGGGCGAGTACTGCGGCTGCTGCGAGTACTGCTGCGGTGACAGCTGCTGCTGCGACGGATAACCCGGCTGCGATCCTTGAATCTGCACATAGCAATACTGATAAAGCACACGCCGCCGGGGAGATCAAACAACTTTGTTAATCAGATACATAATAGATTAACACAATCGTGTACTAAAAATGTGTACAAGTGAGTAGAAACTAAACAACACTGCATTTCCACATTGCAACCAAATTAATTTTGATTAATGTCTTTATTCATTTCGATGAAGGTTTTTGCGAAGTGGCAACTACGTGTTCTAAAAATGATCACTCCATATTAATCGTAGATTCCATACTAGAAAGCGGAATCCATCAGACAAAGGCATAGCGTTCGTTACACAATAGCGATTTGCACATAAATCTACTTACCTACCAGGAGAATATTAGTAGAATGAAAACGTGCAAGTCAGTAATGAAACAAAATTGTATTCGACGACGTTGACGTTCCAACTTCATTGTGTCCTAATACCTGAGGGGAAAGAGGGGCTGGTACTGGTGCCCAGCGGCTTTGTCCCGGGCGATAGGGCTGCGGCGCGATGCCTGGCGACGGTGGGCCTGGTCGGTAGGAGGCAGGGGACGCTACGCCAGGACCGACAGGAATCAGCTTACTCAGCCCTGTGGGCTCCTGTCGCCGGCCTTCACAGTAGGAAGGATCCGACTCGGGAGCTTGGTATTGAGACTGAGGGGATTGGGGCTGCTGATGGTACTGGGGCTGTTGTTGGTGCTGAGGTTGTTGATGGTACTGGGGTTGTTGTTGGTATTGGGGCTGTTGTTGGTACTGAGGTTGTTGATGGTACTGGGGTTGTTGTTGGTACTGAGGTTGTTGATGGTACTTGGGTTGTTGTTGGTACTGAGGCTGATGTTGGGATTGGTACTGAGGTTGAGGAGAGGCTGGGGACTGCTGCGCGTTGTTGTTGTACGCAGGAGTCTGTTGCTGTTGGGATTTATAATGTAGCTTATAATACATATCGTAATACTTGTAATAGCTTGGTTTTGCATGCAATTATTGTTGCTCCGCGACCGTAAAGCGTTTACTATGTGCAGCTGTGATGTCATTTGCATCTAAATCAACCCCTATATACATGTATAATTTTGTCTAGATATAATATCTGTGGTAGTGATTAATGTATTGTATGTGTAATTACCTGTTGTGATTGGTGATACCCGTTCGTTTCGGGCACTGGTGGCCACACTACTTTCTTCTGGCCTGAAACAATGCAATTCATTCGTAAAACAGTGTGTTACATAAAACTGGCTAGTGTATCGTGCCAGATATAACTTTCGATTTTTACGACATGCATTTAAAAATACGTGTTTCTTGAAAAATATGTGTAATCAGGGCGTACAAGCTCAATCGTCGGGTGATATGATCTTGGAGACCATGAGACTTTCGGTGTTGACACGTATCGCTTATTATGACACGTCTCTCTTTAAATTAGCGCGACCCACGAAGCAGTTGGAAGTGCGCCAGACCATCGAAAAAACAGATTTCTAGGATATAACTTCGTTTTATTGTAGGCAAACACAGATTTATGATTCAACCTGTGTATTTCGGGAACTTGTTTGTTTGCAATTTGTTTTAATCCGTAGAGCATGGCTTGCTTGATGAATGACATGTTAGCACTATCTAAATGTCTGTATATTTTTCTAACTCCGTGCCTGAAAAATGCGTAGGAATACCGTAGTACCTAACGGTAAACATGCTGAATCAGAAATTCCAGAGAACAAAATAAATTAGAACTCGGCCTTGCTTAATAAATGTCTCTGCATGCAAAATCGTTAGTTTCATCTTATTTAAGTAGGTACCTACAGCCCACGGCTAATGTCGCGAACTCACAATGTCACCAGGTCTATTTCTTCCAAGATTATTTGAATGTACTGAGTCAGATTTCATGGAATCTGAAATAGAGTCTGTGACGAAGATACTGTAATATTCTAGATCCCAAAAGTAAAGTTGAACCTTTCGAGTAGGTTCACCTTTACTTTTGTAATAGCTTAGTTGATAGTTTATAGATTACTAATGATACTATCTACTGTCGAGAGGAGAGAGCTGTAGAGTGAAGGAGATAGAAAGAGGAAGAGAGCAGAAGTGTAGGTAGATAGAGCAGAAATGGCAACCAAATTGGCAGATGATAAACCTTATGTATGCGGAAAAGACTTCGACGCGATCAAATTGGACCAGCATGATACAATTGGAGAAGACAGTGCATCGTAATAGGGATGCACACACCACATTACATGTTGTTAGGTACAAAAACAACAGAACAGCCTGTTTCCCCAAACGGTTAAAAATATATTTCAAATTGATTAGGTTCTTATAGACAAAAAAAAAAGATAAACACTTTTATAGCGCGATGACACTCTTGGAGACTCTTGAACTCTGAAACCTAACTGACGATAGTAACGAAATAAGTAAAAGACAGAGCCACAAACTGAAACCATATTTTCAGTGATTAGGTTCTAAGGTTTCTTTACCTTAAGGTCTGATTAGAAGCCAAGACTTCAAGACTGCTTCAAGCACCTTTTATTATGTTTCTGTCGATGAAAGTTTGTTTATAGTGTTACGTAACATTGTTCGCAACTCCCAACAGCGATACTTATGTAAGGAACCTATTGAGTTTCAATTTACTCCGTATTAAGGAAACCTCTCTCCCTAACTATGTTCAACTGTGTGCAACTAACTGAACCTAAGTTTTGCCAAAATACAGCTTTGTTTAAACTTTAATATTCGGCGTGCTTTACTTATTTAATTAGAAACTAGAGTGGATTAAGTAACATTCTCACGATAACAATTAATTACAACCTGCTCAAACCGCAACGTAAAGTGCACTTCGTATGACCTAATGCATCGAGGATTAAATAATAAATAAAAAATAAAAGAAAACAAAACAAATAAAAAGCCTGACGAAAAAAAGATAATAGTGAATAATACAGGAACTCACGATTAAATTGATCAATTTGTTAAGTACGTGAGACGCTCCAACCGCCGGCCGGTGAGCACTACGTTTGACTAGCTGGCCAGCCAGCAGGTGCGACGAGCACAAATATCTACCGCATATTATATTTTGAGAACGCACATTTTTAAGACACCCATTCGCCAACTCTCTCACGCTCGTTGATACTCACCACCCGAAAAATCGACACACCCACTAAAACCTATGACCTACACTTCAAGCACCCCACCTGAACGTACCTAATAATAATTTATAGCTGTTGAAATAGAAGCATAAAACCATTTCCATTAGCTACGTACCTACCCACTACAATGAGATCGTAAATTCTAACGAAATGGCAAGACGGAAAATATATTTCACCTGTTGCGAAACTTGCATACCAACATGAATGATGTAGTGCATCATATTTTATTTAATGTTAAAAACGATTTTCCTAGAACCTTATATGTGGGAAATTGGTACCTAGGCAATTAGTACAGCAATCTGATCCATCTGGGATTATGGGACGCAGTAGCAATTACCTCATCCATTGGGGCATGAGTCGTAGGTACATAAATTACAAACGGTCCACATAGCCGATGGCCGCCGACGGCTACTTGCAAGTTATTAACTTGTTTGAACGATTTCGTCACTAGACCAGTTTGATGGGAAGGGTGAGGGAATGAGTAGTGATTAGTAGTCAGTCAGAGTCACCTCGCAAGTAGTCCTCGTCTACTGTCCATGTATCTACCTATATCCACATGCGTTGTATTGTTTTGTTACCTACCTTAACTAAACAGTATCTAATAATCCCACTTAAAATAACTCTACTCCTAATTAACTTTACCACTTAGATATTACCTATTAAACAGTCTTGAAAGTGTTGTATAATAATCTCGATATCAAAGTCCACTGTGGCAAACATATTGCCAATAACAAATGAAGTCTACATTTAAAAATGACAGCTCTCAGAATAGTGCACACCTGGAGAAAACGTACGATTCGTATGAACTAAGATACTTATGTCATTTGTAACTTTTCGCACCTGTTTTAAAATTAGACTCTGATTCATGAGCCTACTGGGATGAACAGTCGTAGAAATAGTCTAGGTATTCGTGACGTCAAACAACACTTTTATAAATTTTAATAAACACGCATTCCATGTAAACTTTTATGTTCTTGTGGCTGCAGATCTTATAGTTTTTAGATGCGCTTGAATCAGTGATCAAAGAATTAATTCTTTGAAACTAAAAACACGAGTTTTATGCATTGTAATTATGTTTCTGTTCTCTGTTATCATTACAAACTAGAAAAAGCACTTAGACTATTTACAATGGGGTGTGCAAGCAATACTGCCACAAATATTATAATTACTAATAGGCTCAACGCAAAGCGTTATATTTTTTACTTCTCCATTAATACACACCGACGGATAGGTACTGTTGGTTTCTTGGAAGAAAACTGTAACTTTGTCTTAGTAGCAGATAACTAGTTTTCATTGGGACGCCATTTTTATTTAGTTGCAATTCAATTGCGTCGACTCAAAGCAATAGATTAATTAACAAGTTTCATTGAAAATAGATAGCAAACCTACTTTGTTTTGTTTCTGTCTGCGAAACAACAAAAACATCCATGTTTAATTTTACGGGTATGAAACACATTTTAACCACTTTAACGAACTCTGAATCTCCTTACGTTGTTTTCGTTTACGAAACGGTGCTCATAACAAAGCAATAACATTTTAGGCACTTGAACAACTTTAGCATTAGATTAAACAATGAGCACTTTACCAATAAACACAGTTTCAGCCATATTTTCTGTTGGTGTCCTTCCGTTGTCGACTGTGCACTACTAACAGGAACAACAGGTAAAAGCACATTATGCGAAGCTTCTAGTCTTTGCCAAATACTTTCTACTAATGAACGTTTTTCGTCATGAGTGGGTGGTTTTGTCAATAGAGTGACGAGCAAAACGACGGATAGATGGAACCCAACGTTAGGACAGGACATTTACCCTCATCCACAATGTTTCATTCATTATATCGAGATCAATGAATCATCTTCGTGTCGTCAAAGTTTTATATATAACGTCTGGTAGCTCAGAGTTTCCTGTTGAACCAGTTAGTTGTCTGTGTAATATTAGCAAGTGTAGCGGCTTCCTTGTGCATGACTTCCAACTCTAGTAGCCAAACGCTCTGAATGCAACACGACACTTAAATGTTAATCACAAATATCGATGGAGACTTGATGGAATCGTTCTGCTTAAACGTTAAAACCACGTTCTGCGCATAGCATGAAATATATGAATACTCAATTCTTACTTTTGCAATAACTCTACGTATGGTATTGATTGATCGACGAATTTTATATGAGCTCTCGCTGTTTATGGGATATGTACAAGACTTGCACAGACAAAGCTGCATCTATTCTACCAGGCTGTGCTGGTACCTTTGGTAGCCTTCAAGAATTCTGAACATATATTCCCTGTGGCGTTGAGCTGGCCATCCCAGCTGCGAGCTGATCGCATTCTGGAATGTTCCGGGGGCCAGTAGCAGTCAAACGGATGGCTCATGTAAACCATGTTCTCCTTGATCGCTCGGACTTGGGTCGGGTCTAACTCTGATAAAGCAGTGGGAAAGTAGATTAGTAAGCTTACACAGTTTTGATTTATCACAACCGTGTGGGAAGTTTAGTGGAGATATTGGATGCCTGTTTTAATCCAAGCATGCTTGTAAATGTTTATCAATTTCTGAGCCCAAAATAGAAGAGCGAAATGCGCTTGCACAAAACGTGCCACTCAGGATTTCGACAGACATTGTGACGAGCTTCACTCACATTCAAATTAGGGAAAGCCATTATGTTCCTGCGAGGCATTTGCTTATCAAAACTTCTCATAAATTCTATTTGAGCTAGTGTGAATAGAAATACTCAAGAAACTAGAGGAAAGCATCAGGTGTGGCTACGAGAGCTTAATAGATTCTGCTCGAGCCAGCTTGGTGTGCCACACTTGTTGAAGTACGAGTGAAATATTCTACATTTTAATTAATTTGGTCTGTCTTATTATTTTTTGTCGGTTTTTTTACAAGCAAAAAATTATTTACAACTGCAACATCATATTATACATAGTAACTACTCTTTTTTAAACGTGTATTTTTTAATAACCCTACTGTCGTGCTGAAAATCAAATCAAATAAAAAAGTCAATATTCTTCTCTTTAGGTCACTTTGTTTATCAATATGTTATAAGCTTCTCGTCTATTTATATGTTTTCGTAAATCTGATCCCATCATATATAGTCATTGAACAGTTATCTTAACTTGGATTAGCAGAAGTTTAAGTCAAAGCCAGTGTACTCACTAGGGCGTCCCCTACGGTTATTTTCTTCTTCTTCCAGCATGCGCAGAACGGCAGAGTTTGCCAAGTTCGCGGGCTTGTCTGTGGTCGGGTCGCTGAAGTCAATCCTGTAACAAAAAAAAAAATATGTAAAAAAGGGAACAAAATACCACGTCACTATTGGACCTGCGGGGTAATTGAGTTTCGCAATTGGTCTAAGGGCTGATTTTTCCATCGTCAGATAACTTTTATTCGAGGAATAAAATTGACGTTTGACAATTTTTGTATGAAATAACTGTCAAAATTTCAAAATTATTCCTCGAATAAAGTTATCTAGCGATGGAAAAATCAGCCCTTAGTAGAGAAACAGATTTTTTGTGTGTTTCGTGTTGAATATTAAAATCAAAGGTGAATACGGACGGATGTATACAATAGACACACATGGAACTCTATCCATCCCAAAAATTTTGTTCTCATGATGCTCATGGAAGTGCCCAATCAACGCGTTAAGCAACTACCTTGTTCAAATAGTAATATGTACTACGTACATAATTATATCACTAATTTGTTTATTGTCTAATGAGAGTATGAAGTTTATTGGTGCTCATACATCTGTTTGTCGTTATTGTGGTCGGTCCTTTGACGTTTTCTTTACGTTTCTTATTGTGGAATTTTCTATTTACCCCTGATTAGATTTAGGTAATATCTACCGTCATTTCGTCAGCTCTCAGCTGTGACTGTGATGTCAGAATTATTTTGATTTTTATACAAGTTAATTATATCAATCATTGTCTCATCATATTTATTACATGAAATCTAATTAGGTGTAACGACGGGTCAGAGATTTTTAATTAATTATTGGTTAGTGCCAGAAGAGTAGTCTACGCGTCGGTGCTCAGTATTTCTTAAAGATTTTTTTTGTTTATTTATTTGAACAGGTGAAAATTCCATGAGGAATCATCTTATTGATATCATTATGTTGGAGCACTGAATTATATATTACTAGGTTGGTATCTTTATGTAATTTAACTTAGTGCTATAATCATAAAATATACAAGTAGGTATACCTAGGTATACTATCTTACATTTAAATCTATAAAATAGTTTCAATGATTCAGAAGTCCATATAATATAGTTATCGCATCTTGCTGGACGTAATATCCTTAAAAATATCTTTAGAACATAACTAATGATGAGCGCATATCTGTCCACACAAACCATAGATACCTATCCGACCGTGACACAATCAAATTCTAGTTGAAAAGCGTTATTTTTACTTGAGGTTGTGAAAATGTTCATGAAGATAATAAATAATAGGTAGGTACGAAAATATATTTTATGACCAAATATAAAATGTTTGAACGTCATAGAGATGGTATTATGTTTTCGGACACGATTTTTAGGGTACCGTAGCCAAATGGCAAAAAACGGAACCCTTATGGATTCGTCATGTCTGTCTGTTGTCCGTATGTCACAGCCACTTTTTTCCGAAACTATAAGAACTATAAGGTACTGTTGAAACTTGGTAAGTATTAACATTTTTTTTTCATCAAAACCATTATGCGTACTATGGTCTTCAAAAATGATATTGAGATTTCTAATATTTTTTTTTTTCTAAACTGAATAGTTTGCGCGAGAGACACTTCCAAAGTGGTAAAATGTGTCCCCTTCCCTGTAACTTCTAAAATAAGAGAATGATAAAACTAAAGAAAATATATGATGTACATTACCATGTAAACTTCCACCGAAAATTGGTTTGAACGAGATCTAGTAAGTAGTTTTTTTTTTGATACGTCATAAATCCTAAACCGCAATTTACCTTTCATTTAATCAACTCAAATGTTACTTGCTGCTACGGAACCCTTCATGGGCGAGTTCGACTCGCACTTGGCCGCTTTTTTATTTGTGGACATTTGGGTGGTACGTGTAACCACCGGTAATGAAAAGGCCTGACCAAGGTTATTTTCTTGAAAATTCGGTACCTATAAATAAATATTATCTATGGAAAACTCAAAGAGTTTTTAGTTATATCTATACTCGTATAGTACATACTAATTCCATGGGAAAACTACATGCTTCTAAAAAATAAATTTAATAAAATTCTAACGAACTGGCCTGAACTGGTGAAAACTTTTGGTGAAAAGCCATTTGCGATACCGATGAAACCATTTTTTTTTCTTTTTATTTTGTAATGTCTATTTTTCAAGTTTTTTTTCAACTGAATGGCCTGTACTTATTGGCTTTGGCGATTTAAAATCGGTCAATGAGGTTTTATTATACACTGTTAACCCTTTAAATGTGCTATGTTATATATTTTTATAGACGGAGAGCATCGTCTTATCTCTTAATTGCGGTAGCCCGGAAGAAGGGAAAAAGAGTAAAAGTATAGTATTAATTATCAGTAGCGTCCTTCAGTTCCTGTAACGTGCAGGTATCAAGAGACATATGACCTTATCTCAATTACACTAGTGCTTGGGGAACAGCACCACATTTGCTCTTTCCACCATAGTGTCGGAGTTGTGGAAGGAAAACGCGCAAGATGGTCTACATGGTATAGAAACACGATTAAAAAGGCTTTTAGATTGCATGTACCAAGCCGTCCACACTGCAGAAGACGAAGAAGGTCGTGATCCAATTGCCTTTGAACCCGTAATGAAATTAATGAGAAAAGAAAATTGGAGGACCAGGAAATAACCATAGTGTCCATCAGTCTCAAATATTCGGTTACTATACGAGTATAAAGAAAAACAATTCGTTTTGCTTACCAACGGTAGCATTTTAAATTGCCAAACTGGGCATTTAGGTAAATATAGGTAGGTATTCGTAAGCTAATTCTACCTGTGATAGCTACTTCCATATGGGGGGGGGGTCTACTATGCAAAGCTATGAGGTTTTCGCTTAATTATTGGTAAAGATACAAGAGTGTTAGTTTTAACCAATAACGGTCCTTAAATTATAGGAATCGAACCTTATTCACCTTCCGTCAAGTCAACAATAGGTACTACATTTATTGTAATTACGATTTTTACAGGACCTACCTATTTATAATTAGCCCATTGCTTGAGGAACAGCACCACATTTGCTTTATCCACCAAGTGTCGCGCGCGACAATGAAACTCGGCGATTCTCAGGGAGATTCAACTCCCTTTGCACCCGTAACGAAATTAACCAGAAAATAAAATTGGAGGAGCAGGGAACCACCATAGTTTCCATCAGTCTCTAATTCAATTCCCGTCGAATCAGTAAACAATCAATATTTACTGCAATTACAATTTTTACCGATTTCAAAAAAAAGGAGGAGGTTCTCAATTCGGTTGAATATTTTTTTTTATGTTTGTTACCTCAGCTCAGAACTCCGTTATTCCGATATGCAAAATTGTTTTTTTAATGGATAAGGTATGCTTCAGGGGTTGTACCATATTTATACTTATAACTGTTTGGTAGGTAATAAAATTCTATTTACCTCTTAAATAAATTGCAAACTAGTTTTGTATAATTTAGAAGCATTTTTTTTTTTTTTTTTTTGTAAATGTAAGAACCATGTTTCCGTTTATTATGATTTTTTGATGTTGACTTGAAATAGCATGGCAGTTGAGAACGTGTCATGCTCACTTAAATGTCTCACCGATGGTGGCGCGTGTGTTGGATCATTCGGTTCCCTACAAAATGGTTGAGCTGGATGGTGCTGATCCACGCGTCATGTTCGTGAACGGGCGCCGTCGGTTGAGACTGGTCATCTCTTAACTGCCAAGGCTTATTTTTAATCTTATGTCTTGAATTGTTTCTTCATTTCTGTCTTTTTTACATTGTTCTCACATATAGAAGCAACAAGAATAATGTACCCAGGATTTTGTAATATCTTGATTTAAAAGAGTGTCCATGGAGTTTCTTGCCCGTTCTTCTCCATAGAGATCTACGCTTTGGAATGGGTAACTAGCTTCAACTTTCTGACTAACTGACAGACTATTTAATTTTGACAATTCAAAAGTGCCTGTACAAGGTTTAATTGAAATAAATGATTTGAGTTTTGAGTTTGAGTTTGATAAATTTTATTAACTTTGCTAGTTAGCTTTAATAATAGGTACGATTTTTTACACTTGGTTTATATTTGATGATGTTTTAATAACTTCCTGACACTGATATCTACATAGCAAGTAGTGTTATATGAATTTGTGTGGGGTAGGTGGGACAATAAAAAATAAAAAAAATGACTTCCAAAAAACAATACAAAAAGTGATAACTTTAATTTCGGAAGTCGGTGTCAAAAAACAAAAATGCGGAAGCAACGACACCGACTTACTTTTATTTTTCACTTTGTATGTTTTTTTTGGCAGTCAGTTGTTTTCTTGTAATTTTTAACTTTAAAATTTAGATTTTAGACTTCCTATATGTTGAAAAGGGAGGGTACATAATAATATAGTATAGTATGCTCGTTGTTCTTAATGGAATTGTGCATACATACCTATATATTATTATTATAACTATTTTCACCCAAAAACATTTGATTGTCCCCCCAACTTTATATTGACTGACGCTACCCTATTTATCAAACATTACGAAATAAATGACGTTAATTTCCTCCGAATTAGAAAATCGCGGTGTTACGCAACTTTCGCCCGCTTTCAAACTAAATCGATTATTGTCATTCGGAGAGTCATGTAAAAACATTAACGTCGTTTTACAAACACAGGAAACTACGTGGGAACGACATAAGAAGTGGTGACAAAGCGTTTACTCAACCTTGATTGTGTTACCGAGTTCCGATCAATCCGAGACCCAAGTATTTAGAACCGTGCCAGCCTATAGGCGTTACAAGTTTTTTTGTTATTTCATATCCCCATCCCATTTTGGGGGCTATTATTTAATAATTGGATTGATTAGAGTGCTATTGTAAGGTATTTTAATAATTACTTGTCTGTTGTCATTCTACTGAAATTCTATTAAATTTTGCTTGGCGATAGTTTGTTGTTATTTTAGTCAACAATCAAATACTTTACTGCTATGGTGTCAATTACACACATCAAAAGTGTCTAGGGATCAACATATATTTTTGCAATAACTTTTCTCCTGATTGATATTAATTAAAATTTTCTTTAAGGATTCATCAAATAAAGTGTTTTCGTTTGTCACAGTAACGATAAACCAAGTCACCTTTGCATTAATAAAGAAATTTGCCATTTTCCTAATAAAGGGATTTTTGACATTTGAACCACTAACACAAAAGTTCGAAAAAAAGACTGAAATAACAGTTTTCTTTAAAATTTTATTGGGTAACTTAAACAATTAATAATCCGTGTTTCTACCGCGAACACTAACAACACAAGAACATCGGTTTGGCATACTCAAAATGAGTTCATCCAAATCACGCTGTGGAATGGCCGCCCATGTTCGTTGCAACAACAAAAAAGGTCTTCTTGCGACTGGATACCCTCCATATTCGGCAGAGCTCTTCTCTGTAGCATATCCCATGCATGCTCAATCGGGTTCAAGTCTGGCGACTGAGCAGGCCAGGGCAGGACATTGATGTTAGCTGCGGCGAGAGTCTGTCTTACAACTCTTGCGGTGTGCGGTCGTGCATTATCATGCATTAACTGAAATAAGGGACCGATTTGCACTTGTAGAGGAACGATGACGTCTGATACAATCGTCTCAGCATAAATTTGAGCGTTGAGGTTGCCTCTGATCCAAATCAACTCAGTTCTTCCGCCGATCCAAATACCCGCCCATACCATGATGGTTCCACCACTATAAGGATGGACTTCCTGGCAGGATTTTAATCGCTGTTGGCGTCCAGGGGTTCTCCAGTGTCGTATACGTCTTGTATCCGGTCTCATACCAAAACGAGACTCATCAGAAAAGCACACGAAACGCCATTGTTCTTCTGCCCAATTTCTGTGTTCAAGAGCCCATTGATATCGAATCCTACGATTGTGCATTGCTATAGGTGGTACCCGTAGCGGTCTTCGGGAATGAAGGTTCACTTCATGCAAGCGGTTTCTGACTGTTTGGTCGCTAATTAAGTTCCCTGAAGAGTGATGAAGCCTCACGGCTAACATCATGGCGGTTATTGTTGGAGCTCTTCGAGTTAAGATTTGAATGTATCGGTCTTGTCTCCGTGTGGTGCAGCGATACCGTCCTCCATGGCGCTCAGCCACGGTACCAGTGCTTCGGTAACGTGTCCAAAGTCGACTGATAACACTCTGACTTGTATTCAGAGCTAAAGCCACAGTACGTTGCCGGGAACCAGCTTCTATCATCCCCACGGCTCTGAGCATTTCTTCCCTGCTTAAATGACGTCGCCGCTCCATAATAACGTTGGTTTTAATCAGTAGTAGGGAAACAGTAGCACTAATAATGTCTTCAATGCGTTGTATGTTTTTATAGGGAAAATATTGACAGCTGATTTTCATCTTTTACTCGAATTTGATTCACAGTTCCTGATTCAAATTATGAAATGCACCAAAAAGGATCCATATAAATTTATAAAATCATAAATTTATTACAAAGCCACATCTCAATCTCAAGAAATCCGCATAAAAATGCTTGATCCCTAGACACTTTTGATGTGTGTATGTTACTCCTACTTACTGAAGGTCGATAGCTTATAGACCTTCAGAATATGGGATAACATATTTTTTTCTATTAAGGGGCTTACATGACCTAAAGCGCGGTCACTATTTATTGCAAAATATGAAGCAATTATTTAATTACAAAAAAATCTATTGTTTGGACGAAAACATTTGTATTTTTAGTTCCTTGTAGAATAATCTGACAAAAAATCAGAATGATTGTATGTAGGTATATTATTATGGTTTTTATTGTAAAAAGAAAGTTTTTAGAGGTATCTTCATGATTTTTTTCTATCGTATCAAATTCGTTGTATTATGTTTTCAACACACTATCTAGGTACAGTCAACAGCAAAAGTAGATGATCAAAATCAGAAATTCAATAGGAGTCAAAACTGATCACGAATATATGGCAGCTGTACTAGTAGTAAATGTTTGGTATAATTTGCAATCACATACTTTTGAATCACTTCGACGCCACACAGTTCCCTCGCGAACTCCGTTCATTAGTATTGAATTTCTGATTTTGATCATCTACTTTTGCTGTTGACTGTACCTAGCCATAATATAATATATCCTGAAGAATATCATATATTTTTCTGATTTTGTTTCCTGTAGTCGATCATATACTTTTATTATTTCTAAAACTTGCGTTTTTTGTGTTTAGGTCCTGTAAGCCCCATAAACTGGGTTGTTGTAAACAAAGCTGCAAAAGAGCGGGTGAGTTTATAAAGTGTTTAAAATATTAATAATTTTGCTCTAGAATCACCATGTCTGTCCTACTGTTGGTCATCATTGTGAGCTTGTGGAGAGATCCTGAAAGACTGGAATATATTTTAAATACCCTCGAAGCATAATCAGCCTATAATGTTCCCACTGCTGGGACTCAGGCCTCCTTTTCTCGAGAAAGAGTGGGCGGGTAAAGGTAATAATATTAATACCCAACCGCCGAATATCTAATCTACATTGACGTCGTGGTGGGGCTTGCGCGCTTCGAACAGAACGGAACAGTTCTAGAGTGAGGCGAGCCAGACCAGGAGTGATACAGAAAAACGCAGGGCAGCATGTGGCGAGCTGTTGGGCAGTAGCGACCACACGGACCCTATATCCCGGGAGAAGTCTTGTTCCTCATCTCTGGCTTCCCTTTATTGCCGGCTGGAGTGAACAATGACGGGGAACAGAGCTCCCACATCATTCTTGCCTTTATTGGCCGGCTTGAGTGGAGATTCGCTAGAGTAAACGTGCTCGGACCTTAGGAAGGAAGTATTCCAGTAAGATGCTGGTAGGGATCTTGTCCGTACTTCCGGAATTGTCCTGACAGCCGTAGAATAACTCCACTCCTCATAAGCACCTCAGGACATGTTGCCCCCTTGTCGCTACGACACTATGTGCTAGCGATCGTTTTCGGGGGCCCATTGTTGGGTGTGCAAGTCACCCCCTGCCATTTTACCTGTGTAATTTATATAAAAAACTCGACAGGCAGGGGCTATAAACTTTCCATTGTCCTAAATAACCAGTTCAATTCAACCACCCAAACCCGTAATACAATATCGTTGTATATCCTGCAATAGTCCTACACCAACCGGGGGTTATACTTAGGTGCACTTGCATAGTGCGAACAGGGATAATCATTTCATCAAAAACATCTACCGGGCCTGTGCCAGTTGGCTTCGGCCCCTCGTACGCCTTCCAAAGGTCCGGGAACCCAGGGTCTCGAGAAATATTAAAAAAAAACCGTAAAAATATAATAATTGTAATCACGCGGACTCAGTGGGGGTTGGTAGATGACACAAGTCTTCAAATTTTTGGTCCTAGGACATGCCGCTTTCCTTACGATGTTTTCGTTCACAATTTTGAGAGTAGTGTTGATGAAATTATTTACACAAAGTAAAACACCTGCCTGGGTTCGAACCCACGACCTGACTCGTAAGTGCCCCCGATTACCACTGGGTCACCACTGCTCACCAATTATACTTACCACAAATACAAACATAATTTCACTAGTTAACTATGTATTTGTTGGTACAAGAAACCTTAGATTAATGTTATTGTAACTGATCGCGACGCCTGTACACCGAAACCAAATTATGTTTGCGCATTTTGATGGAAAAATTCTTTATCAAATTATACGAGCAAAAACAACCGTTATCTGACCTCAATCATAAAACCTTCTTACTTTACTTATTATTTAGATATAGTAAGTTAATACCTTAGTCGCAGGATTATGTTTCTAATCTGTTAATGTATACCTAACAATGGTAATCACGTAGAAGGAAATATGAGTGATGATTTGATAAATAATTTCTGAAACCGAACTAAAAGGCTTTGAAGTACAAAATGGATTACTGGGTTTCAGAAAAAATGGTACTCTAATCATTCATTTTCACTGCATTTTTATAAAGCAGTGTAAATTAGAACAAAGGATGTGGTTGGCATCGAGTCGATTGAAGAAACAATTGAACGACAACATACTCGTACAATGCATGGCAATGTCGCATGATTGTATTGTTGCATGATATCTTTTTTGTTTAATGCCTCCGCAGGCGGCCGATTGAAAGTTTAAATACACTTTCACTTGACTTCATTACCGCCATACAAAGTTCACGTTCGTGATCAAAATCAGCATTATCAATTCGTGCGTTTTCTCTCGTTATGAAGATTATTTTATGGCACATATAAAGTTTATAGGCGCTATAAGTACCTTAAAGAAAGTTTTGGAACATAATATTGTTAAAATCTTTGTTTGTTGAAAATTGGCAGTGTCGGCGAAATTACTACCACAACTTAGTTTCTCTTCAACAACATTAATTTAATGCCAATATAGGTAAGTTTAACTCCTGTGCCTCGGAATGCACGTTAAGCCTTTGGTCCTGCACCTGATCTCTCCGGTCTTGTCGGATTGCCGTCCCATCGGGCAATGAGAGTGAGGGAAGAGAGAGTGCACCTGTATCTGCGCACTTGTGCACTATAATATCTCGGGCACCGGCTGGTTTCCGCTGAGATTGGTTGCCATAGCCGAAATTCGGTCCGGAGGACTTTATTTAAGAGCGTTTACGCCACACGACATTCCATACAAACTTTCAAGCCCTTGTTTTTCGAAATTAATGAACCGATTTTAATGAAACTTCTAGTTTTCTAAACTTTGAACTTTCACCTGATTGCTACAAGTACTACCCCTACGCTATTGCCGAACACGACCGAGTAATTCCGGATCTACTTATCTGCAACCTACGATTATAAAAATCTTGTAAGCTATTCGGTTAGTAATTCACTTAGGTATACCTACGATAGTTAACGCCAACGGGCCATGACCGAGACACAGTACACACTTCATTACGCTGAAGATTACCTTCATTGTATATTTTTAATCTTGATGAGAGCGTGTTTTACCGCTAACAAGTAAATAACTTAAGTATTATAAATATTGCGCCCTTTACGGAAAATACAGGGACATTTTTAGGCGATAAAAACCTTATTCAATTAATTATTTAGTACTAGCTTATGCCCGCGACTTCGTTCGCGTAAAATTTTACCCTCTTAGGGGTGGAATTTCGAAAACCCTTTCTTATTGGATACCTACTTTTCACAAAGAACACACCCTCCAAATTTCATGTCTCTAGGACCAGCGGTTTAGGCTGTGCGTTGATTTAACAGTCGACTCAGTCAGGACTTTGAATTTTATATACTTAAGTATTTAGATTTTGGTAATATACCTACAATGTGTAATTATGAAAGTAGTTTATTCAGAATTGTTTACTGAAACGTTTTCTGTAAGTTTTAGGGTTCCGTACCGAAATGGTAAAACGGAACCCTAAAAAATTCTAAGTGGGGCTACTAGGGCATGTTGGGTATCATATGAAAGAGCGCCGTTTGCACATTCTCAGACATTTGTCCTTTTTTTAGGCCAGCTAGTTTTAGACTTTTTTTTTTAAATGTAAGAAAAAATACCGTTTCCCCCCTTATCTCCGAAGTTTGCAAAGAGAAAAATCTGAAATAATTGTATGTGATAAAAGTTTGTGTAAAGATTACAAGAAAAATAAAACGAAGTCTCTAAATAGCACACTTTTTCAGAAATCATCATATTTTTTTTTTGTTAACCTAGCTATTAGAGTAGACTTTAAGGAAATGTAAACTGTCTTTGGCAAATAAACATTATTATTATTATAATTATCAACAAAAGATACATTTATTCCACTATCGGTCAAGAGATGGCGCTGACATAAAACTGCAATATTCTATACCACAGTGCACAGTGTTAAAATTCTCTGACGAATATAGGCCTCGCCGATGAAAATTTAAAAACATAATTATGATGTTACGAAACCCTCGGTGCGCGAGTCCGACTCGCTCTTGCCCGGTTTTTATACTAACAAACGTTATTCAATACGTCGCTATCAAAAGGTCTACTTACCCGGTTTAATTTATGATGTTGACATTTCACGCTTATTTCCAAAGGTTTGACTGTATTTATAAATAAGCCGAAAATAATATTTTCCTTTTCCTCAACTACAATTATATTTCGGTGATTTATAACTTAGGACAAGCTCGTGGGTTCAAACCCAAGCTGACGCTTTATGTTGTGTAAATAATGTCATGATCTCTAAAAACGGTGAAGGAAAACATTGTGAGAAAACCGACATACCTAGACCATACTAGAAAAAAAGATCGAAGACCTGTGACATCTGTCAACGCGGGCCCAGTCCGCGTGGTAGATTACATTACATGTTTACTTACTCTATGGTAGATTACTGTTACAGCCCACTCCGTCTCGAAGAGAGGAGTCCTGTGTCCCAGAATTGGGATTATTATAGGCTGATTATGCTACGGTATGTTATGCTAACTTAGAACAAGCTGTACTTATGTATGGAAAATATCGGTATGTAAGCACCACACTCATACATTGGTCGATAGCGAGTTTATCGATATAACTTGTGGAAGAGATGCGTCAAACAATTCAGCTCTATCAGGTACAGACCCACAGAGCGAAGAGCACATAAAATCATAATAAAAGGAAAGAAGTAGGTACTTAGGTAGGTATGTTAGTTAGTCGGGCTTCTTTCTCATTAAATATTTATCATCATAAATGGGAAAGATCATGCCTTGACGTCTTTGGATTACCTAATGGATAGAGATTACTTCCGAAAAAATTACGTAATTTTCTCTACATCTTAATAAAACAACTTTGTACAGTGCTATGAGAGTGAGGGAAGAGGGAATGCACCTGTGTTTGCGCATACACTTGTGCACTATAATATCTCCCGCGCCGAAAGGTAGTCTCTGCTTTTTTTTTTTTTTTCGGATGGGAAATCATCAAATGACCCCTCCCGCTCTGGGTGGAGCGGAAGGGAGTGTCAGACTCTTACTGACTAAAACCCACCCGTGTTCCTTCCTTAGCCCTTTATGTTCCGGGCCAGCGGTAACCCTTTCGGACAATCCCACTGACCCGGCAGGCTTCGGCCCTATGGGGTCCCTCCTCGATGCTGACATCTCTTTGAGCAGGGCAGAAAACCTCCACGTGTGCCCGGGGACTGGGATTCCTTTCAGGTAGTCTCTGCTGAGATTGGCCGCCGTGGCTGAAATTCGGTCCGAAAGAGACAAGACCTGATCCTGGTCCTGTTCTGATCCTGATCTGTGATCCTTCTAGATGATATGGAGTTTTGAAATACACCAAGATTGGTATGGCAGCATGCACCTACCTAGAACAACAGTCTGTGTGTTCATAGTACCAAAATAGTTTTATTTTTATCATCGTACGTGCTAAGTACGTGCGTGTTAAGTATAAATCTCATAGGCTGTGTCTGACCGTCAGCGTGCCTATAACAAACAGCTGCCATATAAAGAAATCAAGTTTACATTCACTTCACTGCACCTGTATTGGTAACGTGGTCAGACAGATGTCAATGTCAGATAATTGTATGTTGTCAGTGTAGAAATATAAACATCCTGTATGTGAAATAGGGATTCGTTGGGGTTTGACACAGATTACCCCCATGATAGACTCTTATAGCCCCCCGCTCTTAATAAATATGGAGTAAACTTATGCCATACTTACACCTCCAAAAATGTATGGATAACATTAATTTTATACTCGTCATTTTACTCCGCGATTATTATTATAGGGGTTAGGAATTACGTACCACATTGTTATAGGTGTTGGCATTTCCAGATAGGTAATTTTTCTTTCATTATACTTGAGAAAGTTTTTATTATAAGCGTCTTAAACTTTTTGGTAAGTAATAGCATTTGGATTAGGTAGGTATATCTGTCTTATAAGTCAGTTGAGTTTGAGATTTAAAAAGAAAAAAAAATCTACTTAGTGGGTTTAATGTCTAGCAAGCTAATGGATCAAATTCATACAATTAAATAGAATATAATATATTTATTTGCTTTAAAACATGGTAAGTACATTGAGGTCTTTTAAAATAATAAAGTTATGATCTTACATGTTTCGCCATGGACTGGCATACAAATTTTTAAGAATAAAAACCAAATCAATAAACACACAATCGTGACAAGCTTCCGTACCATCATTAATTCATTAATCAATCAGAACATGTAGGTTAATAAATATTAAAACGTACATCGACGAATACTTCTTAATAGTCATAACTGGCATACAAATGGTATATTATTGCAAATATAGCAAAGAAAGTAATTATTACACGCCAATAAACGTCTGCACGTCACTTGATAATCACAGTGTGCCATCTATTCCACGTACATAGCATAATTATGCATAAATCAGCCTATAATGTTCCCACCGTTGGGACACAGGCCTCCTCACGGTTAGAGGGAGTAAGCCTTAATCCACCACGCAGTCCCAGTGTGGGTTGGTAGAAGTCACGTCTTCGAATTTTTGGTTCTAGGATTTGCCGGTTTCCTCACGATGTTTTCCTTCACCGTTTTGAGAGCAGTGGTGGTGAAATAATTTACACGAAGTAAAGCGCCTGTCTGGGTTCGAACTACGACCTACAACACGTAAGTCACGGCCGTAACCACTAGGCCACCACTGCTGCACAATGTGCTACATAATATATATATGCCATAAAAAACTTTTTTACAAAAATAAAACAACCGACTTCCAAAAAAGACTACAAAGTGAAAAATAACTTTAATTTCGGAAGTCGGTGTTGTTGGTTTCGCATTTTCGTTGTTTGCCACCGACTTCCGAAATTAAAGTTATTTTTTACTTTTATGTTATACAAATTCGTATACCACTGCTTGCTATGTAAATATCATAACAGGAAGTTGTTATAACATCATCAATACTAAGTGACAAAAATACGTATTAATGAAGCTAACTCCAAAACTACCCAAGCAAAGTTAATAAAATTTATATGGGACTACCCCTGAGGCATTTTTGAAATCTATTTACAATTGCCGTAGATACCGCGTAAAAAACATAAAAAACAACATAGGTACAGTCGAATTGAGAACCTCCTCCATTTTGAAGTCGGTTTAAAAGTATGCAGGTATCCTGAATATTCCTTACCCATTTGTCTCGATGAAAGTACCCATTGTAACAAGCACTCGCGGTACACTTTTGGACAAATTAATTTATTAGCTCGACAATGTATTATTTCACGTGTATTTTTATTTATATTGCGATGAGTGTGCGCCCGCTTTTATGCCAAATCCTGACTCGCTGGTGAGTCTGCCTTGCTTCAGGGTAACTTCTATTTTTATGATATCACGGTGATAGTTTTGTTGCAGACAATGCAACTGATACAGTCAAAAGACTGCAGTTTTTGAGTAAAAAAATATTGGACGAAAAATTTTATTTTTGATTTTAATTATTATCCAAGTAGCAAAAAAAATAGCAAATTAGGCTAGCTTGATATTATTATTAAAGTATTTATTATTAATCGCGGTATTGCGTTTAAAAACTTCCTATTTTATGATAGAAATATTAATCACATGAATTTTGAATTATGAATATGGAATTCCTATATTCGCGCAGGCGCAGTGTTGTGCGCGGTTACGGTCGCGTCGCGACTGTGGCGGCGCACGCGGCTTCTTCCTCATTTGCTTGTTTATTTCCACTTTTTGTCGCTTTTCGCCATTAATAATGAGATAGGAGATAAAACACGGCGTCAGGTAGCAATTACTCGCACGAAATAACATTCAAAGTGCTCGCACTAAATAACATTTCTTTCTAGATTGTAGATGTGTTTCTTGTTCAGTTTTTTCAATGATTTCAAAAGTAAGTAATATATATGTCTATGAGTTTTTTGCTTTGTTTCCAAAGTAAGCGAACTTTAATGAAGAATATTACAAAACTGAGACATTTTTACTCAGCATTTCTTAGAAAAAGAATCCAATTTGTCCTTTTTCACGTTCCTGTAACCTTCTACAATTCTGCACCTTCCAAGAATCTTTGGTTACCAACTTGAATTGCAACATTAAACCTAACAGTCTAAACTTAATTTCATTTCCTGTCTAGATATATTTCTATACCTACACATCTTCAGCGCATACGCACGCAATCTGTCTTACATCAGATAAAGCTCTCGGGAAAAGCAAATACACTGAGTGCCTCTATCGCTACCACATTGAGCGCAGACATTTACCATCCGTACTTCCAACATTCCAACACAAAGGTATCATGTACTGCGCCAATTTATTTAAGCGTTACTTTGATGATCCACATGCACTGCGGAATGCCCACTATGTTGGCTCGCTGCTAAATTTCATCTGCGTAAATGTCAGTGCCCCTTCGGCAGCGCGCACTCCATAATTGATCGGTCAACGGCATTCAAATCGGCTTAACGTTTATCTTTGGACGCACTCTTCAATGAAGGTACCTTAGAAACAGGCTGTTGTTTTACCAGTGAATATTTGGACGTAGTCGCTTGTTAAAATACGACAGTAACTTGGCGGGCCTGAACCTCGCGCATAAGGCTGCGCACGAACGTTTTTTAGGAACCAAATGGTGACATGAGGCGAGTGTGAGTGAGAGAACATGCGCGAAAGTTTGCAAAGGCTATACTCAGGCCCGCCATGTTACGTCGGTCATGTTGTACATGACCTTCAATTTTCAGTTATAGCAAGGGCTAATAATGATACCAGCCTAATATTGTCCCACTTGCACTGGAGGACAAGGGCCTCTTGATTCTCATACAGAGAAGGTAGAGCATTAATCACCACGCTTGCTCAAGACGGGTTGGCGATTTCAGACTTAGTTTCACCGATGTCAGTTATGTCCAAGATAAACTCAGAAAGATGAATTGAAAAAGTCACATTGGTACTTGCTTGGATTTGAACCCACAACCTCGTGCCTGAGAGGAGAGGCCTTAATCACTGAGTCCAAGGACTGATTTTACAAGAAAAATAAGCTCATTTTTGACTGTATTTACCAACTTGAAGGCAGATGCACCTGCGCCTGACGTTAATAAGAATAAGTAATTACTTCAACGGTCAAAGCTCCATGTTTATAAAACTTGTTTGTAAGGTTATTCAGTATTCTATCAGCAGATGACAAGCCTGCACCTGCCATTGTAGGTAGGTACTAGGCAGGACGCATAACATGTTATGCAGACTACGTAAAAGCATGTAGGTAACTATAACAGCGTCAAAACAAGTAGGTACCAACTTATCACGAATTTTGTGACAACCATCATTTAAGTACCTATTTGGCATACCTGCCTTGAAAACTTTGTATAACTCCAGCACCCCAATAGCGTACCACATGCATTCACTATCCGAAGGATTTTGAAGGAAATTCACGATCCATTGCTACACATGTTTGAAGAATTCGTCTGCTTGACAACGTAAATGACGCAATGTGTAGATATAAGATATTGTTGAATTATAGGTAGGTAAATGTGTTTCGCAATTAGGCTGCTGCTTCTCTCTCTCTTCTAAAATAAGTCCCAGCAAGTGACAAGTTACCCAATTAGTAAAAGTTAATTAGATTTATCCTGAATCAAGTGGGCAAGTCGGTGGTAGCAATGTTGTCGTTGCGTCAAAATCATTTAGCCCGAAAACGAGTACGGTCTGGAATTGATGCTAACCATGTCTAGGACAATGACATTCAAGATTTAGGTGACCCAGATGTCAAACGTCGTGGCACTATAGTCAACAACAACAAAATGACATCTTGTCTATTTTATCGCCAATTTATAGGAACTGTGTCTACAATTTTTAATATATTCATGAAAATCTTTTTTCTTTAAGGTTTTCGAAAGATCTTAAGATTTTCGTTTCATTTTTATGAGTCTGAAATCGTTTATCTTATACTTAGTTGATGAGATCTTTGTATAAACGAATACGTTGGAAGTGAGTTTCACAGTAGAATATAATTCGGAATTAATTTGGACGTTGCAAAATAGTACCAGAAGTACTTAGCAATTTGACTACTAAGCCCAAAACAACAAAACTATGTAAATAAGCATTGTGTCACCACTTATAATTTTTTTACATTTATATCTGAAATCTTATGGTGCCCATGAGTATTCTATGTATTTATCTGCTGTACAAAAATATCACCCTGCATTTCCTTCACGTAAAGACAGTGGCGCCATCATATGACTGACTTTTTGTTTGTTTAGAGTTGCACTTTCAAATTGGCCTGTCGCCCGTAAGAAAAGAGAGCTCAGCTGTGGCATGCTAACTGCGGCAACAATCTATAAATCATTGTTATTACTGTGGTACAGATTAACTGAAAGGAGTATCCACTTTAATAGTTAGTCATAAAATACAATTTGTATAATAATTTAAAGCAGCAATTGTACACACGGCGACATATTAAGCTATACATTTCCAGTTTTAGCTGACCTCGCATATGTATAAGTAATTTGACATGTCGTCGTGCGTACCTAACTGGCTAAGTAGCTATCTATTAGAGTATGCTATGTCTGTCATTTTCTCCTTGACTAAATTGTATGTTAGTGAAGCTGATGCTGAAAACTAAGTTAGGTTTACCTTGATACAATTTTGTTGCAGATAAAAAATATTGATGATTTAAAATATATTTTTTAATCCTAACACGCTTCTCCTGTCCAGATGTTTTTCTTCCGGTTCAGTGAAATGATCCTTACATGAAATTCAGTCGAAAGCATAAAAAAACAACAATTTTACTATTTTTGATGCACAACTCGCACTTGACCAAAAAGTTCGGTGTGTCAAAATTGATTTTTTATGAAAAAAGTGCGAGAAATGGTAGGTACGAGATGGAATGGTATGGGTCAGTTTCCCCGTATCTCCTACGGTTTCAGTTTTTCCCAGACTGTCCCAGCAAAATAGGTACTTACCTAGTTTGTAAATTATCAGACACTTTGTTGAAAACTCATGTACCTACACCTAAAGCCACAGACACATTACTGTGTCGTGTTATTTCGTGACTCGGGATACACCAATCAAACGAATCTGTTCAGGACTACGTCAAATTACAACGAGTTTTCATTGGCTAACACTGCGTCAGAAGGCGTCACGACACGACACAACACAGTAGTATGAATCCGGCTTTATATTTACAATTTGTTTGCTCAAAATCCACTATAATGTACCTAAGTAGATAAATACTCGAATATTAAGGGAACCTCGGCGGCTCCGCGGTCGTACAGTAACGCGATCCTACTCTAATGTACCCTACGCCTACGTCTACTGCTTCTTCCATATTAATATCATAGTTCCCTTCGTCCAGAAATACGATCTTCAAGAAAGCCCTTCTAAGTCTGCGGAGTTGGGTTTTCATGACGTTACATTTGTTATTCTGGCAATCTGTCGCAATAGTGTAGGTAGCGCAGTGGCTGACCGATTGGCTTTGACTACCGCACGGAGCAAATATTTGTATAGAACACCCTTGTTGATCTGCTTTGGTTTTTTTGTTTTAGAACGTACAGTATCTAATACCACTACATTTTATTTTTACCTAAATAAGTACCTAAAACACGTTTCTTGTCGTAATTACAAACTAGGCGGCTCCTAAACCCACAATATTATTGCGCACTAACACGAAATGCACGATGTTTTTGACCGTTTAGGGTTAGCATTGTAGATTGTTGGACAAGCGTCTCATTTTTTTTAGCATAAGTAGAATGTAATGCCTTAAACGATCAATTAATTATATTTCACAATATCCTGAATTGCGCAAATTAATATTGAATATATTAGCGCGAAAATTAATAGTGAATATACATATATAGCGCAATAATTGAACAAAAGTTTGAGCGAGTTCAATTTTTATTGCATCATATTTTTTCATTGTACGACGACAACATATCAAACTATATGTACATTTCCAGTACCTATAAGCTGACTTCTCAATGTACGAAAACCCTATACAATTCAAGGTCAGCTAAAACTGGACATGTCTTGGTATGTCGTCGTGTGTAGGATCAGACTGGGTTTATAAACATCTGCATTTAAAATAATGATTTAAAATAATGATGCATTTTCCCTGTTCCCAAACAGGCTCACTGCACATTTTATTAGCATCACTGGTAATTTGATTCCTTCTATTAGGGGGGTATACACACGTGAGGATAACTCATCAAATACTCGTAGGTAATATTCGCATAGACGTAGGTAATCGTATTGATTCGTTTGGGGTGAGTGTGACTCATCGACCTCCTATTGGCACGTCTATCATTTTGTTTTGTTTCCTACATGTTCGTGTGTGTGGCTTTATTTATAGCTCGCGGCTTTTATTTTTAATGCGCTGCAGTCAGTTTACATTCCGAATAGACGCGATTATGAAAAGTATTTTTGATTAAGAGTTGGAAATTTATGCAAGAGGGATTTATTGTGGAAGTTACCATCAATCTTCTTGCCCGGTCTTCTCCATAGAGATCTACGTTTTGAAATGGGCAACTAGCTTCAACTTTGTGACTAACTGACCGACTCTTTGACAATTCAAAAGTGCCTAAGTAAGTACATAGATGGTTTTATTGATGAGTTTGAGTTCTTAGTTGCGTAAGAAAACAAATAGTAGCTAGTGCTTGATCCACGACATAATTATTTTTTCTCTTTGAACTTGCCCGAAAATCTAAGAATGTCTGAATTTATAAAAAAAAACGTGTTTATAGCATTCGTAATTAATGTCTGCTATGTATATACGTTGGCGTAAACTCGCCGTAAAATGTAGAAATATGTGTAATGTCAACAAATTAAGACAAGGGTATTCTATTGTTAATATCCACTGACTAATTACTCGACAATTGTATCAATAAAGACGTCATCGCCCTGGCAAACGATCAAAACTCCGTGAAACAATTACTTTCTCATAAACAGTTTGTTGTACTTTTGACAAACCGATTTATACTGTTTTATTTTTATATAAGACACTAATTAGGATCTGAGGACATGGATAAAGTGAAATTCTATCAGCGACTAGCTTCTGCCCGCGACTTCATCCGCGTGAAATTTCATCCTCCCCCTATTCACCCTCATAAGGGTGGAATTTCGGAAAACCCTTTCTTAGTGGATCCCTACTCTTCACAAAGAACACACCCTCCAAATTTCATGTCTTTAGGACCAGCGGTTTAGGTTGTGCGTTGATATAGCAGTCAGTCAGGACTTTGAATTTTATATATATACTAGCTTCTGCCCGCGACTTCGTCCGCGTGAAATTCGTACTTTCCTCTAAAAATTTCGAAAATGTATGTTATCACTTCGTCCGCGTGAAATTCGTACTTTCCTCTAAAATTTTGAAATTTTTACTTAACATTTGTTTAAATAAATAATTAGTATTTGGGCCAATTTTTTAAGTTTATAGATCAAAGGGATCAGATTTTTCACATAAACTGTAACCCCGCATTTCACCCCCACAGGGGTGGAATTTTGAAAAATCGTTTGGGATGTGTTCATAACTTGACTCAAAGACCCATACCCATTTTCGAGTTAATGGAAGCAAGCAGTAAAATCCAACCCTTACACTTTATTACCCTTTTCCACCTTGCCTTGGTAGGAGTCGATTTTTGAAAAACCCAAAAGCACACTTTTTTTTTATTTTTAACCAACTTCAAAAAAAGGAGGAGTTTCTCTGTTCGTCGAAATCTTTTTTTTATGTATGTTCCCGATTACTCGAATACGGCTAGACCGATTTGCAAAAATATTATTTTGTGTGAAAGGGTATACTTTCCAGGCGGTCCCATTGTCATTAGGTCAGGATCTGATGATAGGATCCTGGAGAAATCGAAGGAACTCTTCAAATATAGCGATTTGGGTATTTTTTATAGTAATTCGTGCATTTGCTCTCGAAAAGCACTATTTGATGGAGTGGAACTGATGATGAAGACCAGAGATGGCCACCGGATCTACTCAATAATAAGTATTTCACGGGTTGCGATTCGATTACTTTATTATGGTTGCTAAGCAATTTATGCTCGTCATATTGCGAATGGTGAAATGGAGCTGATGGTGAAATACCAGGAGAAATCCTCAAGAATTAATATCCCTGCATCGGGAAAAGCAATATTTTGGTAAAGGCGATGAGCAAGTTGACATTAGGCTATTGTAACTTAGGCAAATTATAAACAGACCCATTAAAAAGCGAGAAATAAAAACTTTTTAACAAAAAAAAACCGACTTCCAAAAAAAACACTACAGAGTGAAAAATAATTTTAATTTCGGAAGTCGGTGCAATTGCAAAAAACTAAAATACAGATCCACAGACACCGACTTCCGAAATTAATGTTATTTTTCACTTTGTAGTGCTTTTTTTGGAAGTCTTTATAGTTTATAAACCAAATAAATAAGATTTTTCATATAAACTGTATATTATCTTTTTATCCCCACAGGGATGGAATTTTGAAAAATCGTCTAGGATGTTTCTATGACTTGACCTAAGGATTATTTATACCAAACATGTATAGCTTTGGTTTCTTTAGAAAGCGGTGCACTGTCACACAAAAACGGCTGTCCAAATAAAGAGCGTGTTTTGACACCTAAATGTCAAATACTGATGGAATGAGATAACGATGCATGCAAAAATGCTTTATTTAATTTACATTCTTCAAAAATAGCTCCATGTTTTGATTTCCATTCAGTATTTCAAAGAGTTCTTTCCGAGAGAGCAAAAGTAATTTGTAATATGTCCTGAAAGACAAGACATAAATATACCTACGTTTAACGCAAATGCTGAATATAAACATAAAAACTCATCGGCTTTTTGTTATTCAGCAATTTATAAAGTGACAGATAAAACAAGTCGCCAAAACAAGAGACCTTTTTTAACAAAATCATTTCATCACACCGGATTGCTAATGTGTATTATTTACTACAGCGATACCCTCATATTTCAAGAAAAACAGGTGATAATACACCCCTGTCTTATATTTTTTCCCTCTTTGGCAACTGAGCCGATGTCGACTATTCTACCAGCGCCAGGTGTATTTATTACAGGAATCTGACAAAATGTGACAGAGGTCCTTAATTATTTATACTTTTTTTCTTTTTATTCGTGCTAGAGTGACCTTGACCTCGGAATATTATTTTTGAAGGCACCCATTTATCAAGATGGGTCCGCACGGTCATCATTAACACAAAATAATTCGATTATCTGGTTTTTAGCATTTCATATACCAAATAGCTAGAAGTCCTTAAAATCCGAATTTAATTAATAATTTTGCTTGGTAATTAAGATTTAGAAAACTGAAGTGTTAGTCGACGTTTTTTGATGACTGTACATACAATGGTGGTAATTTCTTTGTTTATTTTACTGCTTTGCGAGAAACGGAAGGATTATGTCTGGTGTAACGGTATGGGATGCCATGAAGGAACAAATATGGTATAAATGGACGCAAAAAGGTGCTGTTTACAGAATATTTATAATTATAAATAATATTTACGTAGCATAATCAGCTTCTAATGTTTGCACTGCTGGGACACAGGCCTCCTCTCAATAACAGGGAGGGAGCCGTAATCCACCACGCGGGCCCAGTGCGGGTTGGTAAATGTCAATTGTCTTCGAATTTTTGGTTCTAGGACATGCCGATTTCCTCACGATGTTTTCTTTCACCATTTTGGGAGCAGTGGTGATGAAATAATTTACACAAAGTAAAGCGCCTGTCTGGGTTTGAACCTACAACTCGTAAGTCGCGGCCGTTACCGCTGGGCCACCACTGCTCTAGCTGTTTTAGCTACGCGTTCCTGTCTTATTTAAATTGACATTTCTATTTTATTGAGGACGAATGAGAGAGTTGATGGATTTGGGTAGGTATTCCGCTGTCTACTGATCATTGTAAATCAAATTTATCTAAGCATAGAAAATACTTCTATATAATCAAATTTATATAGAAGTATTTTCTCGGTCACGTATGCAAAGCCTGAAGAAAATGATTGTGTCTGATGACATAATAAATTTCTTCAGGCTTTCTGATGAAAGCAAAACCGATCAAAGTTACCAAATTAAATCATTGATATTAATATTTTGCACGAGGATTTAACGGATTTTATTTCAAACAAGAAAATCGCTTGGTTCTTCAATGTATTTCTACAATCGCTGATGAATTTACCGGGAGCTTAATGTCAAGGTTCTCAATCACGGGCTTATTAAGAAGGTGTCTCTAATGCCGGCTTATTGACCCTCTCAGTAATTCTATGTAGGTACTTATCTACTCCAATAGAACGTAACAAAAGTACCCTTAATGGATAAACTTAATATGATCACGAATTATGACGTGCGCAATCAATTATCACCGTAATTCGTATAGTATTAACTTACGCCCCTTCTTCAAGAATAAGAAACCTAGCTAATTAATGTCAGTTAAATTTCTTCTTAGTTGGTATATACGAGAGGTGCTCGTGGCTAAATTATAACAGCCGCACGGGTCGTTCGAATATTAAGCTACGCTTGCCGCGATCGGATCGCGGATGGGTTACCATCCATTACATATCGAGACCTCTCCGTGCCTCGGATTGTCATACTTGGATCTTTGACAGTCGTTATGGGTCGTCAGATGCCCGAAAATCTGACAACCAGCCAAAAGGTATCGTGTTACTGGGTTGTGGAGGTCAGATAGGCAGTCGCTCCATGTAAAATGCTGGTATTCGTTGCATCCGGTTAGTCTCGAAGCCGACCCCAAATTGGGAAAAGGCTAGGCAGATTAAATTTAATAAGGCTTACCAATTAAATACATGAGTCGTTGACATAATATTGATCTCGCATATGTATTTAAACTATAGGAAAGCACGGCACTATCAATTAGCGAACTAGGACATCATGCAATAAATAGACGTATACAAAACACTATCAATATCTATGCTATTATCAAGATAACCGAGATGTTTAGCTTGTTATGTTTATTAGAATTTAAAGCTTCGTAAAAGATTAGTTTGTCGTTAACTTCACTTCAATCATTTTAAGTGGATAATGTAAAGTTATTTATGAAGTTCATTATTCATTGTAGAAGGCTTTACTGTGGCATAATTAATTTACAAATATGAAATCACAAAAATTAAAATTTATACATAAAAACATGTGGAATTATGAGTATGGTTTTGCATGTAGTACATAATTTATTTATTTATATAACAGTAGACAGAATACAGAGGCTCTTAGTTACGAGTTGACACAGTAGCTGAATGACATACTATTTAAAAGTTCACTGTCACTCGAAATAGGTTATTCTGTATTTTGAGCAAAGTACTAGCATACGCATAATCAGCCTATAGGTAATGTTCTCACTGCTGCGACACAAGCGTCCTCTCGGTAAGAGGGAGTGGGCCGTAATCCACAACGCGGGCTCAGGGCGGGTTGGAAGATGTCATATGTCTTCGAAATTTTTGGTACTAGGAAATGCCGGTTTCCTCACGATATTGTTGAAAAGTACTAAGCTTGATGGTGCAAACCCCGTTTAACGATGGTCAGCAGTATTCTTGTCGATTAGGTGATAACGACGAACTGTGATCACCAATCTGTCTACTCCAAACGTGGTGGCGATCATTGGGGCCATTTTTGCACTAGGTTTATAGAAGCATATCGGTAGGGATTGTTGCTTATCATCATCATTTGTCTAGCGTTGTCCCAACTATATTGGGGTCGGCTTCCAGTCTAACTAGATGTAGCTAAATACCAGATTTTCATTAAGCATCTTCGCATCTGATCTCCACAGCCCAGTTACTGGATATTACGACAATATTCATCACTAAGGCTAGGTAGGTATATACACGTATACACACATTGACGCATAAACTGTTACCAGGGGATCAGACCGGAATACCTAAATCGAATTTAGCACATGGTTCAGCGTTTAAATTTTTCGTTGGTTATTAAAAACCTGTTCCACACATTTTGAGCGTGTAGGTGCCTATTGCACTTTTGTATGAAACAACTGAATTTATTTTAATAACTAACGAAAAATTTCTACGTTGGCGGATCTAGAATCATCATGGTCATTCATGGTAAGTAAGAGTGTGCTCGTCGATATCCTTTACATTACACCTAAGTGTCGAAACACACTATGCCGTTGAAGTTCCGCGGCTGATTTTACGTTCCGACGTATTCGGCTGATTATGACACACCATAAATGCCGAACTTACGCGGCAGAAATTCAGTTGCACAAACGCGGGGCGCGGGCATACCTGCTGCTGCTCCCCGCCCCGGATCTTTTTCGGCAATCGAACCGAACTTCGGTCGCGTATAATGCGTGCTCTACAGAATACGTTGCAGCCGAATTACCGCTGAACTTACGCCCGACCGAAGTTCGGCTGTACGCTATAACGCAACGTAATTTCGGCATAGTGTGTCGTCAGTAGGTAAATCAAATAGCGTTGCAGGCGTAATCAGGCCGAACTTCGGTCGCATACTTTCGGCATAGCGTCTTTAGACACTAAAAAGTAAATAAACATAACTCCTTTTTTTGGGCAGTCGTGTAATAAATGAAGGTATTTCTTACCCGACGGTGCCATTGCCGAGGTTCGACATGTGCTTCGTGAGCGTCTCCTTGATGTTCTTCTGCGAGTACAGCCCGATGGGCGAGTTGAACTGCTTGTGCACTATCTTCGGGCCGGTGGCCATCTTGTATTCGTTCGTTCAGCGCTGGAATGTTAGAAAACATTGTTTTTATTAGTTCGGTTAGAAATAGCATCGGCTGAAAAATAGGAAAAGGTTCTGAAAATTAATTAGCCGCCTACGAGATACACATCGCAAATAGTGGGTGGTGTATTTGTTACCAAATACCACGTGACTTAGCATCATAAATCAATGAGTTCTTGTGTCGAATGGAATATGTATTTGCCTTTGTTTTGTTACGTATTTATAAAAGCATAACATTCGTAGATAGGTAGAATCTGCCGCATTTTAAATCAGCTTCCACTTTTAACTGCACTCTTGAAAGCATAATAAAATTTACGATGCATGCAGGCGTTCAAAAATATATTGGTTTATGACCCAAGAACACAGATACAGTGATTGTAATAAGCACATCATTTAATTTTATTAGATTGTTATGATCTTAGAAGACATTATTATTGATTAATGAATTAATAATGAAATAAAATTTTGACATGTTACTAAAACAAACTGAAAATTATAATCCTAATTCTCTGAGAGTAATTTTAGAGATAATTTTTTTTGTAGTAGGTAAGTACTCAATTTTGACAGTTTAAGTAGTGTACTTATAGGCTTTTAAATTTTAAGCTAACATGTCAAAACAAACGCTTAGTTAACTAACTCTAGAATATACGACTATTTACCCCAGGACGCGTATCAGAAAAATTAGGATGACAAATTTTATCCTTCTCATGAGATAATTTTATTACACTCTCGTAAGATTCACGCCCCGGGGTTGGCGTCGAGGCACCTCGTGTTATTGCGTTTTTATTAGCCGAGCCACCGCCAACGACGGCTATCATATTTTTTCCGAATAATGTGCTAGAGACAGCCAGCTTTGTGCGAATAAGATTTCAATACTAACGCCTTCGGTACAGAATATTCTACTAGTGATCCTACAAGGAAAAAACTGCAGAAAAGCTAGAATAATTTATCTATTTGGTACCTACATAAAAATATTCTCTCTTGCTAGTTTTTTTAGGAATTTACATTTGCTATCAAAAATTTTCATTTCCTAAGAGCTATGTGGCCAGTAATTAATGTATCTAACGTAGAGTAACGTTTTAAAATACAATCTATCGTCTGGTATTTATATAGAATCGTTCGTCACTGGATTTATTTGTGTACAAAGTGTCGTTGTAATTGCGAAATGGACGCGGAAGACTGCTAACAACGCTGTCACATTCTACTCCAGAATTAGCCTACCTCATGTTACCGCATCGTTGAAAACATTTTATTTTTTCGTTTGTAATTATGACAAGATAATACCTATAGAAATATGCATGCAAGATTCACATTTATTAGATGTCAAACAGACATAATTATTGTGTTACAACTTTTTTATTGTATGATATGATTGTGACATCAATTTTATGAGTTAAATAATAAAAAAATATAATTTCACTTTGAACTGTAGGTGATAAGAGATCTAAAGGTACAATTAGTTTGTCGTAGGCGTCTTACTAATAAACCAATTCCCCACATCCCACAAAAATTTTGTATAGTTATTATGCCTACAGCTGTAGTTCATGAAAGATGGCATCAGAAACAACTATTTCAACAATAAAATGTGATGTCTACCCTAAAAACTTCCCGTCTTCACTGCCAGGTTTTATTAACACAGAACATTGGCATACTAATAACCATCTGAAACCTACAATGATTCATTAAAACCCCACATTCCATTAAAGTCATTATTCGCCCAAATGAGGTTTACTTAATTAAGTTAACACAAAGAAGCAAACGTTTCATTCAGAAATGGAATCAAAACAAAGATCTGAATACATCCTGTACGCGGAATGAATGTAGAATGTATAAACATGTGTTACAATATTCATGTAAAACGGCAAGTGTGATTGACTTAAGCGAAGATCAAACGTATGACGGCTATTACCGATGCATATAGTAAATTTACTCGATCTCTGCTTCCGCTTATAATCAACGTATTGATGCATTTGACATGCTAATGTCATATGCATGTAGGTAATCTGCGAATCAACTGGATGATAGATATTGATTTCGCTGTCATAACAAATAGAGACCCGTTTATTTTCTTATTATTTAGGTGTAACTAGGTACTTAAACTTGTACAAATACACAGTTGTCATTTTTATACACAGTTTTATGTCCAGGAAGTATAAACTAGAATAAGTAGCGCTTTTATTATGCCTTAAAAGTGCAAGGTATATTTGTGTTGGTAGCAGTCTCATAACAACTCAAAGACAGTTCTAAGAAAAAATATCTACTGTTGCTTTGATGCGTTGATTAAAACTTTCAAGGTTATGAATGCATTTCAAACAATATCGAGCTCTTGTAAATTTGTTAGAGAATGTGTGTAGGTGTAAGAAAAAAATAGTTGGTTATCTCCATGCTGCTCAAGATGCGATATTTAATGTGAACGGCGAGAGGTGTCGGCTATTTTCGTTCTGGACTCCTTCCCCGCATGCGTAATAAATATTTGCGCACTTATTTTCGGAATTATAAATTCAAGATAACTGAGAATGTTTTGCAAGAGTGGAACAACAATTAGATGTTTTGTTACCTGTGTTTATAATATTTAGTTAATCACTATAGAAACAAACTGCTAGAACTGTCTTCAGCTATTTGTAATATAGCAACGATAATAACTGGCAATGACGCTTACAGTGTAAACTAAAGCCAGTAATAAACTATTTCACAGAAACAATGTTATGGATGTCCTTGGCAGGGGACACGATAACATTAAAAATATTGCGATAGTCGTGAAGTCAATCGAGATGTTTATAGCCTGGACAAGGTTAACAATATCGTCATCAAGGCTGAAAATAATCCACTCGTACAATTCAGACTGTCTGATGTACAAGAATAAGATTCTGCAGTCACAATAACTAAAACGGACCACCGAGAGAACATTAAATGGTTGCGATCGATTATTATAAACACAGTTTCATAAACATTGAATAATAAGTAAAATGTAATTAAAAGTAGCTTTACCGATGAAGCGAGGAACAAAATAGTCTCGTGACCAGCCAAAATATTACAGTAGCCGCTTGAACGAAACGTTATTTCAGTCGCATGAAGTCACGGCGAATTATTTTTGTAACTGAACACCTTGTTCATGAAGTTAGTCATGGATGTCGAGGTCGGCAGGTGATTAGTGTCGAAAAAAAATACACAGACATTTGTAAGCTTTTATTAGTGCAAATGTTATATGAAGCAGTGGGAAGCGTTGTTTATAAGTGTTTATACCTTTTTGCGTTCAGATTCGTGCGAGCGGCGTCGATGCCTGTCTCTAACTGAGTCCGGAGTCGGCGCCCGCCCACTGCCTGCGCGCTCGCTGGGAAAGCGACGCCCTCACCTGCAATGTTTCAGCAATCACGGTTATGTTGTTTGATGATCACATTGACGGGTATAAGTCTGCCAATTGCAAGGTATCGGGTGAATCATCCTTCGGCACATAATTATGATTTATGAATCAATATGCAAAACGCAGACATAAATAAGTAGGCTTATGTGCGTTGGCTATGAAAACGTGGCTATGTATTTGGTTATATACTTCACTTTTTGTAGGCCGATAACACTTGAAGAATGAAGATTATACCTAATTGATACTAAATTAAACATTTAATCAATCTTGTTGGCGTTCAAAGAATAGTGAATTAAATTAAATTGTTTCCATTAGGTTACTTTGATCGTATTTTGTTTCGAATAAAAATATCACTGTCTCACCTGCTATAAAAGGAATAAACAAACAAAGGTGTCCACACAAGTCCTTGAACTTAAACTTCGCACTGTAACTGACACTCGGTTAGGGATCACTGATACCTTCGGCTTCCAGCCACCGAATGAAACCGCTTTCCTTAGCTATACTCCGGAATTTTATCTAGTTTACATCAACTATTTTTAGTCTGCCTTTTAGTAAACTTGATGAATAAATTATAATTTCCAGATTCTCTGTTCTCCTTAACCATCAAATCTATGCGAATGGCTTCAAAGTAGTCAGTCATCATTAGGCTATTGAACTTCATTCTTCGGAAATAACCATTAGATTTTTAATTATCTTCTCCTAGTTTCTATAAACTTAGGAGAAGATAACTAGTAAAATCTAATCAGACAGTCAACAGATTAACATGAATTTTAATAAAATATTTGTTTATGTCTAGATAATTAATGTACTTATCTGAAATAATAATAAGTAGGTAGGTAAAAAGTGTAAAATAAAATATGAAAATATTTTCATTCTATAAAATTATTCAATGTTTTGCCACATTTTCGTTACTTTATTAGTTACAGGGGAATGAACAAAATTATAGAGATAGGTACACACATTTCAACGTCTGTAGTATATTCGGCTTTAGGTATCTATACCCTATACCGTCTCCGTATGACAAATTATCCATCAGAAATTATTCGTAACTGCATGGAAATGGGTGAAATGTTCCGAGGTGACCGCTGGACAAACGAACACAAAAACAAAACATATAGGTAATTAAGGATTGGTGAAGGTTAAAAGCTCTTGATCTTGTGGAAATCAGCCAAATTATCTCAGTAATACCTACACAATATACCTAATCAAATATCTAACTTTTCTATTTCTCAGATTCTACAAACCGCCTTGACGTCAACAAATAAAACAAAATGAAATTCACCTATCTTGTAATACTATTGTTTTCTTTATGTTGTAAAAGTTAAAGATTATTTCGGTTTTAGATATTTTGCGTAGTTCCAAGTTTATTTATATATTTTTCCTCGAGGTGTTGTGGATATCCGGCTTTGTGTGTTGCCCAGGAGGGCAATTAAACACCGAATGGGTTTAAAAATATTTTTTTGCTCGCAGTGTCGTTGTTATTAAACAAATACAAATTTACGGCGTATGTACCCCCACAGAGATTTCAGTGTCACGGTATTTGTAAAAAAAATTGTTTCTCCTTTTTTTTTACTACAAAAACATAACGTTACGCCTGTTTTTCACGAAGAGGGAGGCAAAGGTGTAGTACCAACCTTTTTTTTTTTTTCGGTGGGAAACCTCTCATAAGGCACCCAGACCTCCGGGGAGGGAGGTCGGGGAGTGTGGGATTTTTACACAGTAAACCCGCAGTTCGCCAGTTACGTATGTTTGGGTACTATCCAATAGGGGGCTAACCCAAGACCAAATGCACAGTAGAAGCGCTTGCGACCACCCTGTGACCCGTGACCATTTTTGACTAGATGTGATGTGAATTTTAAATGTTCGTACAAATATGTTTTAAAATGAGTATTTTTGCTGAGAAATCATGTGATGTGACAACGCGCAACGATGCGGTTTAAAAGAAGACGTAGTGACAAAAAAAAAGTATGCATTAGATATTTTGGTAATGTTGAGCGGATGAATGAAAGGCAAGGTATTTATAAGGCAGATGTCAGTGGAAACACCGGGAAGGGACTCCCTAGGAGGACATAGAGTGTCCTTAGTGGTGTTGTTCTTCAGAAAGCTCCGGTGCATAGTACCTACTCGTAACCGGTGTGCGTGTATGACCAGATAACTCAAACTCTTTATTGCATTTTTTTTTATATAGGGGAGGCAAAAGGAGTAGGTAGGTATGTAAGGATCGTAGCAGGTGGCGTTCAATAGTTTCTGCTTACCTTATGTGTATTTTTGTTGTTGTACCTGTTTACGAAAACAGAGAACTGTGCAATACTGCAAAGTTTCAAGTAAATACAGTGTATATTTTGGAAATTTATAGTTCGACGGCGTCCGAGCCAAGACACTCAGCTGAATTTAGTTCTGTCTAATATCTCTGTTTATTTTGTGTTTTAATGTAATTGTTCCCATGTGTCCGCACTTCGCCTTGGACGAGAAATGTTTAAATATAAGCAGAGTCACGGTCAAATATTGTGTTGCGGAAAAATGTGGCCAAGAGCAAGACATTGACTTTTCTCTCAAATGCTTGTTTTCCATTTTAGATATTATTAATTTCTTATTTTTTCGTAAAACTATGTGATAACATTTTCAGAGTACCTATTTTTCCTTATTTGTGATTCGATAATTAGGTAGGTATAACAGGTTGACACCTATCGACGCGCAAACTGTAGCCATGAATTCAGTACATGATTGTAGACCCCCAAGCGTAGACATTTTTCGTCGGTTATCTAGAAACAAATTGCTGTTTATAGAAAAGTGTAGTATATATTATGCGGTCAAAATGTATGGAATAGCTATTTTTTTTTTATTAAACGACGTAAATTTTCTTAAAATGTTCAAAATCATGTACTGAATCTATGGTAACAGGTGGCGCGATGATGTCCCTGCCACCCTATATGTTACCTACGCATATATAGGGTGACTGGTAATTAGTGACCGATACTTTATCACGTGATTTTACTCATCATTATGAACAACTTTTACTATGGGACCAAACCTGAAATCGCGAAAAAAAAAACAGCTGTTCCCTACATTTATGTTCGCTTAACCCGTCAAAATGTAGGGAGCAGCTGATTTTTTTTTGCGATTTCAGGTTTGGTCCCATAGTAAAAGTTGTTCAAAGTGATGAGTATAATCACGTGTTTAAGTATGGGTCACTAATTACCAGTCACCCTATATATGCCTTTGTAATTTTAATTAAGTGAACTTTGTTGATAAGTAATTGTTTACTGTAATCATTTTTTACAGTCTCAGGCTACAATAAAGAAAGGCCAAAGCTCTCAGTCTAACCAAATGCAGCTGAATTTCAGTATTTTACATAAAACGGCTCCCATCTATCATGGCAAGTTGACCAGCTGTAAAACTTTCGGGATCATGACTGCTCATGACGTGCAAATCGTGCAATAAAAATAGTTTACAGGAAATATAATGAAACCATTCTAATTCTTGAACATTTTTTTATGAAATGTTAATGAAAAGTTTTCTATTTTCGGCCAGGTACAAATAGTCGGGCAGGTGTGTTGTACGTAAGAGGTCGGTGTTACGTGGGGAATGGATCCAAGGTCGATGTATGATGCATTGCGAGCCGGCCTTATGAATTATTGTGACGCAATGATGACATGATGGATAGCTTGCACTTTCTTTATTTTTGGAATTTGTAAAAATGCGGCCTGAAGTCAAGACTGTGTCGGGGTAGTGGAGATAAGCTAGCTCGGGGTAAAACATGGTATCTATGTAATGTGTTAAATGTTACTTTCGAATTTATGATTCTTACACCCTGCCTAACGCTTCGCGGAATACAGGCATGATTAGGTAATGTTAAAAGTAAAAAAAGGCTTAGGGGGACTACATGATTTAAAGCGCGGTCACTGTCTGACTGCATAGAAAAGAAAGAGAAGCGCTCTGGTAATTTACTTATTGCAAAATATGAAGCAATTATCTAGTTAGAAAAAATCTATTGTTTGGACTAAAAAATTAAAACACTATTGCTTTAATATGTTGCTTGTAGAATAATCTGACAAAAAATCAGAATAATTGTATGTATATTAGCATGGTTTTTATTGTAAAAAGAAAGTTTTTAGAGGTATCTTCATGATTTTTTTTAACGTATCAAATTATTTGTATTATTTTTTCCACACACTGTCTACCTAGCATATATCCTGAAGAATATCATATATTTTTCTGACTTTGTTTACTGTAGTCGATCATATACTTTGATTGCTTCTAAAACTTGCGTTTTTTTGCGTTTAAGTCCTGTAATCTCCTTAGAGCCTGCGCGCACTAGCGATTTAAGTTGGCCGATAGTTGGTTCGGTCGTACAAATGTTAATCTTTAAATGCGCACACTGCCATTATGTAACTCTATACTGATCCTCTCAACGATCAAATTATCGGCCAACTTAAAATCGCTAGTGCGCACAGGCTCTTAAAGGTGGAAGTGTTTTCCAATGCAATCATACGCGATCAGGTATTCCGTAAGTATTCTGCGTCAACCAAGTTTTTTTACGATTTTCTCTAATGACACAGATGTTACCATTGACTGCTGCAGTTGGACCAATGTCAGGTGGAGTTTTTTTCAGTGACCTTTAAGCGCGTAAGGATAAAGCTCATTGCTCTGTGCCAGCGTCATTGGCTTGTTTACCTATAAATTTGTGAATTTTAGCTACAGTTCAATAATCTGCCTTTGCTGCGACGTAGTAGGTTTGGTATATAGATTTTTTATCAATATTTCAGTTGACAAACGAGAACGTTCATGACGTTGAACCCATATTGACCTGTTTTAAAAAATACGCTTGTTTTGAAATAGGAAGAAATCTTATGTGCCAACTATTTAGCTTTTCGCGAATAGGTAAGTAGGTACTGGAAACACGATAGCAGTGAGTTTTTTTTGCAGGAATCTACATTTTGACTAAAAACGTTCGAGTGAAGACGGCTATTCATTATTTTTAACACGCTTTTAGCTTCACTTGTAATGTAATAAAATCTTAGAAGTAAATTTTAACCTACTTCTAATTGTCGTATCGAAAGGAAACTTTGTAAGTACGAGTATATGTAGTTCGGATGACAAAACTATAATTTGGTATCTTAGAGCTGATCTGATGATGGAGCCAGAAGGTCCTCGAATTTGGGCTCATATGATTTGTTTTGACGAGTCCAATAGATTGGACAAGCGTGTTTTTTTAAAACTACATATTATTACGAATAATTTCATAGCAAAAGTACGATCTCATTTACAAATTATTTTATTTAGAATATTCTGAACGACACAGCCAATTCGCACACCCGTGCATTTAATTCAATATGAAGAAAGAGGTACAATGAACCTGTTTAAGTTTTCATATCCCTACTTACCTATGTAGAACGTGCATAGCTTATGCGTGGGAATGAAACAGAATATGCTAGTATTTCTCAAAATAGTAAAACGTTTTATAACGAACCGTAAATTACCCAAGTCGTTTAATAACTTCTGTTTTAATATATAATGAGCAGTGACAGTTTACTGTTCCTAAACACTCAAGTTTTACCTAGTGTTAACTTACTCATATGAGTACTTAATAAATAATAAATAAATCCTGTATTTCACCAAAAGCCATCACATTACAATATCCAAAGATTATATAGCTTATAATAATTTTCTCAACTTTAACTCTTTTTAACTCTTAAACTTGGTGTAGGTGCCTGTGTCTTAGGAGTCAGTGATTCTTCGTTACAAACAAAGCCATATTATACAAAATCGGGACGTTTCAACAACAAGCAAATGGTGTAAAAGAAAACAAGATATAATTTATGTAAAGGAAACACAAATGAAGACGTTTAACTGTGTGGTGTGGTGAATTAATGTAGGGTAATTAATAACGTCTGCGTTTACGATGTTATATTTATCTAAGTTCATGTTACTTCATAAAGCTCATGAAATTCTGACTAGATTGTTTTAAAATAAATTACATAATCATATTTCAAAAGAAAATAAACAAGGACGCTTTGTTTATTTTAAATTAAAAATGAACTTCTTTGCAGAAATACCTAATAAAGTTCTTGTAATATTAAAAATTCAACGTGGCTGCCACGTAAACGCTACGTGATGTTAGAAACTGTTTCACGTAAACGTAAACATTGAGAATCACGTACACTTTAAAGAAGTCTGATGCACCGTTTTGTGGAAAAATATATTCTTAACATAATGTAAAAAAACGACTAAGTACAAATTATTTATAGGAGGTCGGTGCACCCACGTCATTTGATCCATATATAATCAGCTAATCAGCCTATAATGTTCCCACTGCTGGGACAGAGAGCTCCTCTCTTCGAGAGGGAGTCGGCTATGGTCTACCACGTGGGTCCAGTAAGGGTTGGTAGATGTCAAATGACTTCGAATGTTTGGCTCTAGGAGATGCCGGTTTCCTGACAATGTTTTCCTTCACCGTTTTGTGACCAGTGATGATGAAATTATTTACACAAAGTAAAGCGCCTGGCTGGGTTCGACCCCACGACCTAAAACTCGTGAGTTGGGGTCGTTGCCACTGGGCTACCACTGCACACTGCTCTCTATCTATATTTTGATCCTTGAGACAAAACCCAAAACAGTACGTTGTTTACTCCAAACAGTCTCTAAACTTGAATAACCCTCATTTTGTTGACAAAAATAAGCACTCTCTAAAAATAGAATCTGTCTTTCGTCTCGACGTAATTATATCTGTCCGTTAATTTTCATCAGTTTAATTGTCAGTAACAAAACAATTAATATTTCAGAACTGCGAACAAAACACTATCAGGTAATATCGTCCTTATCGATTTGAAAATGGAAGAGGCGTGTTAGTGACACATTGACAAGTGTTCTTCCTTCCAAGATATTATCTTCAGGCAGTCCTGCTGCGATTGCAAACTCACTTCAAATGCTCTCTATACCTACCTACCTATACTTCGAAGACGTTAGAATATTGCGTAATGCCGCTGAGAGTATTGTCTAGAGCTAGAGGATTCTGTAATACATGTAAATTGAATGTCACTCGCCATTCGATGATACCGACATTCAAGGTCATAAGCAATTTTATATTTTTGAATAATCACAAATATGAAATTGCTTTATCGCAGAAGCTCTCAGTAGATACCGTCCGAGATAATGGCGGAAGTCCAAAGGAATGGTCAAAGTTGGTGTATGTGTTATATTTATGTGGGTATGTTGTGTTATGTACTGAAGCTACTCGTCTTCACGCGCACATTCACAGCGTGTTTGTGCACTTGGTCACCAAAGTAAAGCGCGCGTCGCTTCGTAAGATACTACCCTACCTGCAGTGCCGGGATTAAGACTACTTGATGCCCTAAGCAATCCACGCCTGTAGTTCCTATCCACTAGTCGCCTCGTATTTTTCCAAAACATCGATGAGCGATGTGTAAAGATAGGCGCATATTCTAGAGTGACTTTTGGGTCTTGTATCTTGCTGATAAACAGCCTTGCCTTTCATGTGCTAGCAAATATTGTTTCGGTGCTGTTTCTGCCTTATGGTGCCCCCCGAGACCTGATGCCCTAAGCAATTGCTTAATTTGCTTATGGGCTAATCCGGCACTGCCTACCTGGGCTACCTGAAGGTACTATACCCACGTGAAGTCCTTATTATAATAGGTATGTTACCTAATAAAAATTACGAATATATATTTTGATTAGACCTATAAAAACCTAATAGACCTGTTTGAATTTGAGTTCATATGTTTTTTTTTATGGCAAAACTTTTGACACGTTTACAGTGTGCTTTAAAAGCTCCGCTACATTTCGTTTTATTTTGATAAGTATCCCTACTTTAAAATAAATAATACAGATGCGAAATTATTACTTAGATAACCCACTACTTAACTACTTGAAAACACACTGATACACCAGTCTGGCCTAGTTACGATTTTTTTATTTAAGCGCATGTTTCTAGATACTTTACAACTAATGTACAAGTGCATGCCCTGATTTTAATCCCCAGAACGATTAAACGGTTAGAATGTCAATCTTTATACACCAAGTGTGAAAAGTAAGATTGACGAACAAAAACAAAAAGACACATTAGTGGTAAAACTTGCAATAGGAAAATCGCCCGTACTGCTACAACATAAAGGCGCTGTCAATGTTAATTTGTTACCACTGATGTGCGGTTGACTATAACTTGGATTGTCGGTGATCTGTTTAATTTCCGAGTGATTTTGCTGGGTTAGAAAACAAATAGTTGCTTGAAAATGTATTTTATACATAGGTTAATTTATTATTATTGAAGCGGGATTGTGTAGCTCAGTCATACTTAATCAGCCTATTTTTCCATTGCGCCTCTCATAGGGAATTAGGTGAATCACACACTACAACTCGCCACGCGACGGGACGCGGGAATCGCAGCCAAATTACCCGCGCGGAAACGCGAAAAATCACGCAGGGAGGCGCGTTATCAGTACCAGACCACTGATGACCACTCAGAAACTATTGTGAAAAAAAGTTTTTATGTATGAGACTGGCCAGCTATAAACTGTTTTGAAAATATGATTATTTTTGTAAGTAAAAATAGTTCCAATTTCAAAATTTCCCCCCCCACATTGTTTGCGAGCTAATTTGAATTATTAATAAAAATGGATCTGCGCCGGGAATATTTTCGCGCTATGATTTTTTTACGATTTCAAATGTCGCCTGAAACCGGACGAATCGTACGATAGACTTCAAATGGCATTCATGGATGAAGGCCCCGCTAAGGCAACCGTGTATCGTTGGTATAACGAATTCAAGCGCGGTCGACTAACTTTGGGGGATGAAGAAAGAAGTGGTCGCCCTTTGACGGATGTTACGGAAGAAAACGTGCTAGCAGTGAAAAATTTAATCCAAGACAATTAATACGCGAGTTACGTATCAAGAGATTCAGCACATACTGCAGGTTGGATCGGGAAGCCTTCACGAAATTCTGCATCTTCGCATGAGGAGGATAGTTTCAAGCTGGGTGCTGCACAACCTCACCGACGATGCTCAGAAGCAGGCCCGGGTGGAATGGTGCCGTGATATGATAAACTTTGAAGCAGGGTCGTCTCGGCGTGTTACGACATCATTACAGGTGATTGATGAGTCTTGGATTTATCAATACGATCCAGAAACAAAGCGCCAGTCGACGGTATGGGTGTTTCAATAAAAAAATATTTACTTAAGGAACATTTTTTTTTTCGCAAATCTTTCTGAGTGTCCCACGTATCTGCCTCGTTCTTCTAGTGATCAAGCGTATAGGTGTGGCAAGTTTTACTGCTGAGCTTGAGGTCCTGAGTTCGATTGTCAGGTCAGGCATTATAGTTAGTGTTGCTTCGGGAGGTTCCTGTTCCGGATAAGGCGGGAGGAAACGCCCGGGTGTCACCATTGTGTGGATTGCCCGGAGGACACGGTGAGCATACGGTGGAGGTCTGCCCAGCTTGGGCAGAGCTTCCGGACTCGTTCGTTTATTCGCTTGGATTCCCCTTTTGCATCTGATGGGTCGGAAGTTTGGATAGTCCCTCCTTTACTACCCTGCTCTAGTTCCTAGTCAATTGTTTGTGCTTCAAAAGCTTTATCTTTATTTCTTATATGCTTTTTGGCGGTTTGACATATTTTCTGCACGAAATCTGTCAAACCAACATTTTCATTCCTCAGATAAAAATTAAGCCCTAAGTAAGCTTTTGTTTTCTACTACTAACTACAATACTAGAACAATATTTTGCAGAACGACAACAATGTTCTGTCAATATCGACTAAAAATATTAATAATTTATTTTTGGCATAGAACCTTATTCATCTTTGTTTAAATAATAATTACCAATTGTTTTTTTTAGTCGTCTTCAGAATAATAATTATCTACATTGTACAATGTTAATTGACTTCAAAATTTAAAAAAAACTTATTGATTTTTTCTAATGACTGTAGCTACGTGACGATGACGTCTGCATCGCAATCAAAGAAAAAAAAAAACTAAAGCCGCTTGTCGTATCTGTCTTTGTGACCTAGTTGTTGCTCTAAGATACACAACATATTTTGATGCTGTTTTCACTATTATTTAGAGAATTTATTCCGGAAGTTTCTTGTGTATAACTTACTAGCTGTTCCCCGCGGTGTCACCCGCTGCGCGGCTCCTAAGGGTCGTAGCGTGATGTTATATAGCCTATAGCCTTCCTCGATAAATGGACTATCCAACACAAAAATATTTTTTCAATTCGAACCAGCAGTTCCTGAGATTAGCGCGTTCAAACAAACAAACTCTTCAGCTTTATAATATTAAAATATATTATTGTTGGAAATACCAAGCGAGGAGGCGGGGCCTAGCAGCGCGTCATAGTGACGTCAGAAAGTGGAAGTGGCGCAAGACCCGTCGGCATCGGGCGGTGCAGAGAGCGGGCGATCACTTTTCGCTTGGCGGTTGGGTGCGACGGTCGTGTCTCGTAGCTGGAATATTGTGCATAGGGTGTCCAAGTTCTAATTAATTGTTTTCTTAATTAAATCTCATTTAGCCTATTTGGTCGTTCTTTTTTAAAAATTCAACCTCACCTCTGGTTTGTAAAATCAGAAGTGGGATTGACCACGCGTTTTAACCGTTTTTGCCACCTATATTTTTTAATTGTTTTTAAATACTAGTGCAGTGTTAAAAGTCAAGATGACCGGTCGTTCGTCTAGATCAAAAGAACGTGATTATTCTTTTAGACAGCGTCGTGATAAAAGTAGATCAGCTAAACGTCGGGGTTGTTCTAATGTCGACCGTTATACGCCGCCGTTAAATGAACGTGAGCATCGAGTTAGGTCATCTAGGCGATGTGTACGCACTCCGCGTCGTAGTCCTTCTGTTAGGAATCGTGAATATTCACGTAGCCCTCATGGTAATTCTGGTAGGCGCCGTGATAGCTCGTACGGTCGCCGTCATAGCTCGCGCGACGATGTGTTGGAGAAAATTCTATCTCGAATTGATTCACTTGAGGGTAAATTGCAACCGTCAATAACACCGTCAAATATTTTTCCGGAGCATCCAACCAGCCAGCATCCTCAATCGTCTACGCTGGCCAGCGAGCGCGCCACGGTCCAGACGGAGCATGCGATTGAGGGCGGTTCACGGGAGCCAGAAAGCCGGGACGCAGCGGACAGGATTATTGGAGCGTTATCTTCGCTCGTTCAAGTAAGGTCTCAAAGTTTTTATATCTCGCAGTTTGATCCAAGTGTGCATGATTTCGACGCCTGGTGTGCGGAAGTTGACCGCGGGCGACACTTAAATAATTGGGATGATCGTGAATGCCTTGGGCGCATAGGCAGGTGCTTACGGGGCGATGCGAAGTTGTGGCTTAACGAATGGGTTACAGATGATAGATCGTGGAGTAACTTTAAGGCAGAATTTCGATCATTGTGTCCGCGTAATATTGATGTGGCTACTGTGTTGTATGAGGTCATGTGTACAAATTCTAACCAGTACGCCACCTATGCGGAATACGCCCGTAGGTCTCTTTTACGGCTAAATATTGTCAAGGGGTTGTCCGATGAATTAAAAGTCGCAATAGTCATACGAGGTATTTCCGATCCCCAAGTGAAGGCCGCGGCAACCAATGCCAAACTGCAGACAAAAGACCTTGTAGAATTTCTGTCAGTTTTTGTTAAGCCTGTAATCGATCATAAGAACTCCAACAATCCTGTTCGTTCTGCTAAACCGTCGGGATCGTTACATCCCCGAAAGCGCGAGGCACCTCAGGGCGATAAAAATATTACGTGTCTCATTTGCGGCAAGCTAGGCCATAAAAAATGGCATTGCCCAAAAAAATCAAATACTGAGAATGCGGGCCCACAACATGAGACAACTGCTAAATCATCTCCGTCGACATCAAACAATAAGAGAAATTCTAAATATTGCACGTTTTGTAAGCGTAATGGTCATTTAGTCGATTCTTGCTTTCAAAGACAGCGTTCTGAAAATGCGAGTGAGAAAAAGTCCTCAAACGTAAATTTTTGCTCAGAGTCGAATCTCAGCTCAATAACATAATACCCGCATTAGTTCAAAAATTACCCGTTGATATTCTAATTGACAGCGGGTCGGACATTTCGCTAATTTCGGAATCAGTTTTGAAGCATTTTAATTTTAATAGAATCCCGGCTTATCGTTTGATGCGAGGAATCGGAAGTCAGGAGGTCGAGTCAACTTCGTATGTGACGACTGTCATTGAGTTCCCAGAAGTCTCTCTCGAGGTTGATTTATATGTCGTGCCTAGTAATTGCATAAATGCGCCAATTTTAATCGGTACGGACGTTTTGAATCGAAAAGGAATAACGTATATCCGAGCTAACGATGAGCAACGTTTAATACGATCGGATAGTCCGATGAGAGTACGCCATGTGAACACTATAGAGGTCGAGAACATTAGAACACCTTTGGTTGGCGAATCAAAGGAACGTCTATTAGGGATCATTCGCGAGTTTTCTGACACTTTTATTACTGGAACTGCAACCTCTACAGTGAACACGGGTAGTATGGAAATTAAATTAACGTCAACTACCCCCATTTGTCATCGTCCTTACAAACTATCGGTAGATGAAAAGAATAGAGTCCGTGATATTGTAAACGACTTACTTGGTAAAGGTATCATACGCGAATCAAAGTCAGACTACGCAAGTCCTATCCTCCTTGTAAAAAAGAAGGATGGAAGTGATAGGATGTGCGTAGACTACCGCGCGCTAAATGCCGTTACTGTGAAAAAGAGGTTTCCTTTACCACTCATAGACGACCATATTGACAAGCTTGGTGGCTTCAAGTTCTTTTCTAGCCTAGATATGGCCACCGGCTTCCATCAGGTGAAATTAAAAGATGACGACTCAATAAGCAAAACAGCGTTTGTCACCCCCGAAGGGCATTTTGAATATTTAAAAATGCCCTACGGTTTAGCTAATGCTCCGATAGTCTACCAAAGGATTATAACAAACACACTGAAACCTTTTATAGATTCTGGCAAAGTTCTAACATATATAGATGACGTCTTGATTCTCTCGAATTCGGTCGAGGACGGTCTTAATACGTTGCGTGAGGTTTTACGGACATTAACTGATGCAGGATTTTCCGTGAACTTAAAAAAATGCACCTTCTTGGACACCCAAGTTGAGTATCTTGGTCGAGTAATAGGTAGTGGTCAGGTACGACCGAGCCCAGGGAAGGTCGAAGCGCTTGTCAGGTCGCCAAAGCCAACAAATATTAGAGAAGTCCGCCAATTTTTGGGACTTGCAGGTTATTTTAGGCGATATATAGCCGGGTATTCTGCTAAAACTGCCCCCATAGCTAAATTATTAAGAAAAGGGGAATCATTTGTATGGGGCGCTGAACAAGATTCTGCACGCAATTATATTATTAAATGCTTGACAGATGAACCCGTATTAGCGATCTTTGACCCTAACCTACCCACAGAGCTCCACACCGATGCTAGTGCGGTCGGTTTGGGCGCTATATTGTTACAAGAACACCCCGGCAAAAAGAAAAGAGTTGTTGGGTACTTTAGTAAGGCCACCCTCGACGCCGAAACGAGGTATCATAGTTATGAGTTAGAGACACTGGCCATCGTTCGGGCCTTACAGCATTTCCGCCACTATTTAATTGGCATAGACTTTAAAATAGTGACGGATTGCAACTCTCTTAAACTCACGGAACGAAAAAAAGATTTGATGCCCCGAATCGCGCGTTGGTGGGTGTATTTTCAAGATTTTAGGTTTAGTCTGGAATACAGAAAAGGATCTTTAATGCAGCACGCTGACTTTTTAAGTAGGAATCCTCCCGCTAATGTTTCACATATACAAAATCCCAATAATTGGGCAAAGATCGCTCAAACGGCAGATTCTGAGTCGCTGGAATTGATGGCTAGACTACGGGACGGGACATTAGACTCCACTAGGTATGTCATTAAAAAAGATCTGTTGTATTATAAATACACGCCAACAGGGGAAGAATCGCGACTTTTATGTTTCATTCCCAAGGGCCATAGGCTTAGCCTATTAAGGATTTTTCACGACGACCACGACCATATAGGCATAGATAGGACCACTGATTTAATATTACGCCATTTTTGGTTTCCGAGCTTGCGATCATTTGTACGCAAATACATAGGCCACTGTCTTGTTTGTCTGGCTCACAAAAAAGTGCCCAGAGCTCCTCACCAACCAATTGAATCCTGGTCAAAGCCAGACGTTCCCTTTTCCACGGTTCACACCGATGTCTTGGGACCTATTCCTGAATCCAACGGCTTCAAGTACATTTTGATTATTGTTGACGCTTTTTCGAAATACACATTGCTCTATCCAATATATCGACAAGACTCTGAAGAGCTTAAGCGGGTATTTACTAACGCCGTCTCATTATTTGGAACTCCAACTCTAATAATATGCGACCGTGGTCGAATGTTTGAAAGCAGTACTTTCCAAAGTTGGGTCAGTGGGTTAGGTAGCTCCTTACACTTTGTAACACCTGGTATGCATCATGAGAACGGTCAGGTTGAACGCTACTGTAGAACCGTTCTCAACATGTTACGCGTCGAGGTTCGCAGTAAAGGATCGAAATGGTCCGATGTACTGTGGAAAGTTCAGCTCACCCTCAATATCACCCGACAAACCACTACCCAGACATCGCCGCTTCAACTGTTGGTGGGCATAGAAGCGATGACACCAGTTATCAGGTCGTTGGTAAGAGATGTTGCATTGGACAACAGCAACCCTAATCGAGAAGCATTGCTGTCCCTCAGAAGACAACGTGCGTCCGAGCTGCTCGCTGCTAACCAGCAGCGCCAAGATGACTACGTCAACGAGGGGCGACGGCAGCCACGTAGTTTCGCTGTCGGCGACCTGGTATTCGTGAACAAGGCTTCACAATCTGCTGGGAAGCTGGACTCCGGCATGCGCGGTCCGTACAAGATCGTGCGTGCACTGCCTCATCACCGTTACGAGCTGGAACTGCTTGCCGGGTCGTATGGAAAGAAGACCCAGTCGGCTGCAGAACACATGGTGCTGTGGCGAGGCGAGTGGACGCCAGACACTTGCTTAGCTTTCTTTGAGGGTGGTGAGTGAGTGTGAAGTGTCATGCTAACTTTGGGCCTCTGACACTGGACGACAAGTGTACTGTCTGTGTCGCTTGGTCGTAATGATTCTTCACGAATGTATAAAACTGCAAACGTGGGGCCTCTATTATGCATTCGTGAGGGTGACAAGCAAACGTGGGGCCTCTGTCATTAACGCCGTGCGAAGTATATAGAGCGACACACGTGTTGCCTATTTACTAGTACGGATTCATTTTTATTTATTTTGTCTTAAATGTGGTGCGAGTGACCGAAGGCCGGAGTTCGGTCATTTGTAACACATTTGCTTTATTTTGGTATCCTATTAGTTTTGTTGCTTTGTTTGCAAATTAAGTAACTGATCTGAAGGTTTAACGACTTCATTTTAGCTAACTTTTCCGAAGCCTTTGCTTGTAGGCGCTTGAGTGCACGCTTGCGCCTGTGAGGACGGGTTTTCATGCAGATCTGCTATTTATACCCCTCTAAAGTACATAACGTTAAATTCTTGTTGCCTTTTCCCTTCTTCACGCTGCACTGCACTGTCTTTCCTGTAACATTAAATGGTTCCTAATGCGTTGCAGATGATGATCAAACTGATCAGGGTGCGGAGGGCCTGTCTCGTGAAGATGAAGAGGAAGCGGTCGAGGACGCCCAGCAGTCAGGAGAGGCCGTGTTGGAAATACCAAGCGAGGAGGCGGGGCCTAGCAGCGCGTCATAGTGACGTCAGAAAGTGGAAGTGGCGCAAGACCCGTCGGCATCGGGCGGTGCAGAGAGCGGGCGATCACTTTTCGCTTGGCGGTTGGGTGCGACGGTCGTGTCTCGTAGCTGGAATATTGTGCATAGGGTGTCCAAGTTCTAATTAATTGTTTTCTTAATTAAATCTCATTTAGCCTATTTGGTCGTTCTTTTTTAAAAATTCAACCTCACCTCTGGTTTGTAAAATTATAATATATACTAGCTGACCCGGCAAACGTTGTTTTGCTCCTACACTACTCCTACGCAACTCCTACCCTACTCCCACACTACTCCTACCCTACTCCTACACTACTCCTACCCTACTTCTACCCTACTCCTACTCTACTCCTACCCTACTCCTACACTACTCCTACCCTACTCCTACACTACTCCTACCCTACTCCTACACTACTCCTACACTACTCCTACCCTACTTCTACCCTACCCCTACCCTACCCTACTCCTACCCTACTCCTACCCTACTCCTACCCTACTCCTACACTACTCCTACACTACTCCTACCCTACTTCTACCCTACTCCTACCCTACTCCTACCCTACCGCTACTATAAAAAAAAAGAGTATCCTATGTCCGTCTCCTGGCTCTAAGCTACCTCCCCACCAATTTTCAGCCAAATCGGTTCAGCCGTTCTCGAGTTATAAGTGGTGTAACTAACAGACTTTCTTTTATATATATAGATTATTAGTATTAGTATATTAGTATAGATATATAGCATAATCTGCCTATAATGTTCCCACTGCTGGGTCACAGGCCTTTTCTGTTCGAGAGAGAATGGGCTATAATTTCCCACGCTGGCAGTGCGGGTTGGTAGATGTGACATGTCTTCGAATTTTAGGTTCTAGGGAATGCCGGTTTCCTCTCGATGTTTTTAGATGTGACATGTCTTCGAATTTTAGGTTCTAGGGAATGCCGGTTTCCTCTCGATGTTTTTAGATGTGACATGTCTTCGAATTTTAGGTTCTAGGGAATGCCGGTTTCCTCTTGATGTTTTTTTTTCACCATTTTGAGAGCAGCGATGCAGCGTAGTAGTGGCCCAAAGGTATCGGCCCTACTTACGAGATGTAGGTCGTGAGTTCTAACCCAGGCGCTTTACTTTGTGTTAAACTTGCATATTATAAAGAAATCTCGATGTTTTGTCAAGTCGTAAAAACCGTGCGAAGCAGGGGCGAGTCGCTAGTAGGTATATTTATAAACAAATGTACGGAATTTCTGTTCACTTCACCTTAAATATATCATATGCATATCTCTAAGAAAGTTCTCATATCCCTTGGAATGTTGTAAGGTCAAAACAACAATAAACTATAATCTAAAAAGATAAGCTGACGAACTCATTGGTAGTCTTGTAATTTATGTTAATCAAGGCTTTTAAAAACAATGGCCCAGTCTTTGGAACACTTGAGAGTTCCTTACCCCTTCATAGAGGGGATCCCTAATACTATGTAACTACTTTGTCATGAAGAGGTTCGTTGCCTTTAACTGGTTGAATGTCGTAATTACAGAAACAATTAAAAAGCCATTGTGTCTCGCGTGGATCTACGTTCCGACATACTACGGGTTAAGGGTGGGTGAGTTCAGATTTAGCGTTTGTCCGATTTATTCCGGTCTAGGCGCTGATGTCGCGTAGACGTCAAGTCTCTCACAGTATACAAATTAATGTATGAAAATTATAATGCATAAAGTATTTTTTTATTACATACATATATTCATGGCTTCTCCCCACGGGGGTAGGCAGAAACTTTAGAACCCCACCCACCTACTACGATCCTTACATACTCCTTTTGTCTCGTTAACGTCACGGAACAGATCGTTCATACATCAGCGGGGTAATTGCGTAACACACTAACAGTAGGAATGGCTTTTAATTTGACAGTTCAACAACATTCTTTGCGTTAATTACGTTGTTGAGCAGGCAAATTTTTCGAACACATGAAGCAATGGATTAGCAATATCTTTTAAAATGATTCAGATTTTGATTGATAGTGATGTTACGCAATTATACACGCACGCCAGTTGCGAGTATTACGCACCTGACCTCTCTGAAGAATATCAACAATAATGTCATTATTGTGTCCTCCTACCAGTGGCGTAACTATAGGCTTTGGGGCAAAATGCCACGGGTCCCCAGCCAGAGGGGCCCCCGGCCCGAGACGGCCACGAGCACAGGAGGATCCTAACATAAGTTTATAAATGCATTTTTTTTTTGAAAATTTGCTACGAGTACAAAGGACATAATTCAGGTTTCGACAATTTTGTACCTTTTTCCCATTGTTTGTCTAATTTTTTGGACCCTCGTGCTCAGCAGTAGCGTTTGCGACCACTAGACCAACGAAGCAGTCAGGTGTTAAATGTTGTAGGGGAAAATATGAAATCTGCGCGGAAGAAGTCGCGGAAAAGTGCTAGTAAAAAAAACTATAACATTGGCTGACCTTCTTTAGATTGAGGGCTCCATCCCTTGAATTTGCCACGGGCCCCAAACGGTATAGTTACGCCACTGCCTCTTACGGCGTAATTTTTATCATCTATCGTCATGGTTACAGGGTTTCTTCCTTCCTTCCACCTTTCTGCCTGCCTGCTTGCTTCTGCACCTGCACAGACGTTACGTGTCTACGTGCGCTGTTGAAGGCTTGAGGCCCGGAGGCGGTTACTAATACTGCCACCGCCGTCGCCGCAGGGGAGCGGCTGGACGACCCTGCCGCGGCGCTACGGGACCCTGGACATCTACCTCCAGTTCCCGCTACCTACGTCTGGAGGCTCTGCAGGGCAGTAGTGTTTTTAGACGGTTATAACTTACGCGTGCGCTCGATATCTTACCCACACCCGGCTCAACCGGCTTTGTATCTTGTCTATCAAAATAAATCTAATCTTGTAACGTAATTCTTTTATTTCATATCATCTACCACTACACACTACCTAACGTCCTAAACGTTACAACTTGTAAAAAAGGTAATGCTCAATGATTAAACAACTAATTATTTACATGAAGCACTAAATTTAGGGAACCTGTCCCCGTCCGTTCACCAATCTCTTATTTATTAGGTTCTCTTTGGGATGTATGAAGAAGCCTTCTCGTGTAGCGCAGTTTGTACCGCCAACTACTCAACTAAACCGAGTGCTCGGCGCATCCCGGACAGTCACACCCAATATCTTATTTGACTGGCCTATAGGAAATCTACCTAAAGCTTACATGACGTCTTCGCAGCCGCTATGCTAGGAAGCCTACGCAGATTTTAAGAGACGTCCACGTAGCCTACGCGCATACGCCTACGCTAAACAAACGCCCAGTGTAAAGACACCCCTAATATACCCTTTAAAATAGTACCAACAGTTTATTTATAGGAATTATCCACTATAATTGCTTGCTTTTGATAATCAGACCTTACCAATCCTAATGTCGGTTGTACAATTAGTAGTAGAGTCCCGTACGTTTAATAGTTTAAATTTTATGAACAAGAAACAGAAGATAATTGTTTTGGATCGGCGTAAGGAAACGTGCTTTCGTTAAAAATACTCGTAGCTATCGGTAAAAGAATATTTAGTTTTTAAAGCGTGTTTCGGCGAACCTTGACATCGGCAAATCTTGGTATCGGCCAACCATTCATTCTTTGTAGCGTTATTCGGCGAAACGTGCTGCCGATAAATAATGGTATCGATTAATAGTTTTTTCGTATTACCCTTCAACGTTGAACCATGCTTTCTATAGACAATTATATCGTTCAAGGGTAATTCTATATACCGTACGGGACTCCACTCCCTCTTACCGAGAGGAAGCCTGTGTCCCAGCAGTGGGAACATTATAGGCTGATTATGCGTAGCCTCTACCGTTCTGCAGGAAGTCTGCATAAAGTCTGCTGGACGTCTACGCAGCGGCTACGGGAAGCCTACACCGATTTTTAAAGACCCATACGCGCATACGCTACACTAAACAAATGTCCAGTGTAAAGACACCCCGAAAAATACCTTAAAAATGGTACCAACAATTTATGTATGTATAGGAATTACCCACTAATTGCTTGCTTTTGTTAATCAGACCGTATCAATCCTAATGTCACTTGCACAATTCGTAGTATAAAAGCAATGAAATGAAATTGTTTATTGAAATAATAGATTTACATAAATATTTAAAAAAAAGGACTTTGTACTAGACTAGGACCAGCGGTTTAGGCTGTTCGTTGATATATCAGTCAGTCAGGACTTTGAATTTTATTTATATAGATGTAGGTAAAAATAATTGGATTCTACCTCAAGTAGGAATAAACCTGTATCTCAGGTATCTCACTCAAGTGCTTATACATAAGTATTATCTTACAAGTATTTTATTGTTTTCTTTTTTGTCCATGTGGTGTTTACCTTTAAGTAATTGTTATACTGTGTAGAGTTTAAACGCATGTTTTATCTTTGTTTGTAAATTAGTGTAAACAATTGTTGGTAGACCTAATAAAATAAATAAATAAATCTAAAATTCAAGATAAATTCAATTAAAGGTTAATTACATATAGTAATAACCGATAAAATAAATGGTATCTAAGTATACTTCGTCGTGTTCCAAAGTAAGCTTGCGTGACGTCGCCTTTCTGCCTTCGAAGCATTTTAGTTTCTCCGCGATAAAGAGTTATGATTAATGGCTATGACAGTTAAGGAAAAAAAATCCACAGAATATTGAAAATATTTTATTTCCTTTCAAGGTAATTCTAGATACTCCTTACATTTATATAATACTAGCTGCGCCCCGCGGTTTCACCTGCGTAAATGTCGATCCCGTGGGAATATCGGGATAAAAGTAACCTATATGTTAATCCAGGGTGTCAGCTACCACCATACAAAATTTTATCAAAATTGGTCCAGCCGTTTGAGCGTGAAGAAGTAACAAACATATAAACACACCCACACACCCCCACACTCACAAACTTTCACCTTTTTATTATTAATAATGTGATTTTACTGTTTTATGATGTGGTGGCCCAGTGTTAACGGACGCCACTTACGAGTTGTAGGTCGTAGTTTCGAACCCAGATAGGCGCTTTACTTTGTGTAAATTATTTCATCGCCACTGCTCTCAAAACGGTGAAGGAAAACATCGTGAGTAAACCGGCATGTCCTAGAACCAAAAATTCGAAGACCTATTCAACATCTACCAACCTGCACTGAGCCCGCTTGGTGGATTACGGCGCACTCTCACCGAGGAGAGGCCTGTGTCCCAGCAGTGGGAAGATTGTAGGCTGATTATGATGGTTTATGCCTACCTGGTCATAAAGTTGGTCTAATAAAAAATCAATGACAAAGTACTAACATGCATCTACTGTTAGAATCATACATATACTGTAATTACACAGAAACACGTGAAGAATCAACACACACGCAATCACGTGTCAATGAAATCAACTCTTTTCTTGTTCAATAAAACTGCCTCATTGAGTGAGGTTACAATCTAACCTTATAAACCTCTAAACTCCTGCAAAAGACTGTTGAAAAACAGCAGTGTACATTTTATTCATGGAAACAAACGCATAGGTACTAACAGGTATAAGTGCTTTGTAATATCTCCTAACAAAGGAAACAGTTACAGAAAGTGTCACAGAACTACTTGAGACCAATTTAAAAAAAAAAACAGATTTTAAAGGAATATAGAGTTTATATCAGTGACTTAGAATCCAACTAATCCAATTTATATATAAAATTTTAATTATAACCATTAAACTCATCAATACCTACAACTCTCTAAGTCCATATTACCCTATTAAATAACTACTCGTATTTCGTGTATTCATGGCATTTGAGGCCAATTCTAACATAGGGAGTTGTATTGCTGATTCTTATGATTATAATTCTGTAAAGCCATATTGTTACGCTCGCGAATCATATTTTAATCAACAGACAACCTGACACTGACCTGAAAATTGCAAAAAAACTTAATTATTTCGCGGGCTACCTTAGCGCATCCCTCTTAAAGCTTAACCCTGCTTATCCTAATTAGAATAAACACCAAACATGTCTGAAAGGCGATTCTCGCGCACGACTAATTCGTAGAAAAGTACGAATTCGGACTAATCTCTCGTGAAAATCAAGTTCAATTATATTTCTCTCAGGAAAACTACTCGTCGTGCCTTAGTTTATATGCGACATGCTAAGAAGGGTTATCTGAATAGGACCGGTCGACACGGAAGTCATGTTGACCGTCGGACCAATATCAAGCAGCTGCTGTGTCGTTCATTACATAATTCCCCCTTACTAATAAACGTTGTATAGCGTCTGTATAGTTACACAACGCTTTGTCTTCTTCTTTCGAAAGTCAAATTACTGACGACTAAAGGAGAGAAACCGGTGTGTAACTATTCATCTGATATAATACGTTTATTAGTAAGGGGGATATTGGAGTTTATGCAAAACATATTAGAAGAAACTGCGATTGCCACAACAAAGAAAGTTTCCCAGCGTCGTCGTGAAGAAGTCGAGTGGATGACAACAGCTTTACTCTGATTGAGGACAAGAAGGATCGAAAGATACACCACCCACAAGTCGCCAGTGATATAAATGTTTGCTGCTATCGCATATGTATGCATTGTTTAAGCAATCATACAACATAATAATTATCACGCCTGACCCTCTAAAGGCGCGTACGCACGTACGAACAAAAACATGGTGAACACGAACATCGAACACTTTGTTCGCACGTGCGTACCACTAACGAACATAACCTGTGTTCGTCAAAAATGTTCGAGGCGATCCATTATGTTCGTGTTCACCATGTTTTGTTCGTACGTGCGTACGCGCCTTAAGGGGTACGCATAATGTATGTTCAGTATACCACGGTACTCCCATCATTTCTGTCAAAGTTGATAATGGGGTACCTCTAATCTAAAAATTCTTTCATTTTTAATGGATAAGGTATGATGCTTCAAGGGTCCCATATAAATTTTATGAACCTTTCTTGGGTAGTTTTTGAATTAGTTTCAATTATACGAATTTTTTGCAATAAGATTATATTGATGATGTTTTAATAGCTTCCTGTCACTGATATTCATAGAGCAAGTAGCGTTATATGAATTTGTGTGGGATAGGTACACCTAAAAAGCGAAAAATAAAAACTTTTTTTACAAAAAAAAACAACCGACTTCCAAAAAAAATTATAACAAACAAAGTGATAAATAACTTTAATTTCGGAAATCGGTGTCAAAAAACGAAAATGCGGAACCAACGACACCGACTTCCTAAATTAAAGTTATTTTTCACTTTGCATTGTTTTTTTTGGAAGTCGGTTGTTTTATTTTGTAAAAAAGTTTTTCTAGGTAGGTAGTTATAGTTATTCAGGGTAGTATATGTTAATGGATAGATACTTAAGAACAGTTTTCTGGACAGCTTTCCTCATTGACATAGATGGTTTTATGTTAACTTTCATGTATAAATTTAGACTGTAAATGGTGGTGGTGGTTTTCTGGATACAAACAACAACAATATATCCCTTGGAAATATTTTTATTTTTCAACTCATCAATTGCACTATAATATTCATACAAAACTAAACATAGTTTCACTACACTTAATATAATAAATAAAGTTTTGCATAATGATCTAAATTGAACTACGTCTATACTGTTGCGATAGTTACCAAGAGATCAAATCAAGTAGTACCTACAGGAAGCGAAGTAGTTTTACATTTGCCCAGCTCTAAAAATGTACAACTCTTCGCGGCAAGTTTATATAATATACATATATCTAATTGGAAACAGAGATCAAAATAAAAAAGAGACAGTCTTACTTCAGTATTGACTAGAATATCATCGATATCTATAACATTTAAAACACTTTAGCTGATGATCATATGGGAAGCATTTAATAGTTCAATAATATATTTATTTTAACACCATTTTGAGAAGGACTTACTTGAGGATCGATGAGAATTATATATATCCACGAGTAACATTTTGGTTAACAACATACAAGGTACTAACTGATTATTATGTACACATAGCTTATAATTAAGTTGAATAACATCTAAAAATCGATTGTATTTTGTATAATATGACACATATGTACGGTAGGACGTATTGTCCTTAATAAAGAGTTGTTAATAAAAGTTTGACGGGGGCGGGTAGTATTCTATGTAGATGTTGGTAACGGATATGTTGCGTGTTTATTCCTGTTGTCTGTCGTCTTCAACGGAGCCGTTGGCTTTCACTTCCTGGGGCAGAGCCGACTGAAACGCAATTTATACAGCATTAGTAATGCAGGGTGTCTGAACACTTCTCGAAAGTTTACGTCCGTCTAGAGAAATGTTGGTGTTACTTTCTTGAGCTGCAAAAAATGTAGTAAAGTTTTATTCGAAACACTTGTAACTCTGAGAGCATAGAAAATTAATGAAGGAAATATTCTGACTTCTTGGGGAATCTTTTATCACATTAATATATTAAAACATTACTCTAAATTAAGTATAAAATACTGACTTTCATGTAATTAGATATCTAGAATAAGTTCTGAAATACTTTGTGATAGAATTAAACTTCAAATTCTGTGGGTCAGAATAATTTTGCAATTATAGTTATTTAAATCCTTCATCTTCAGAACTTTAAACGTCTCATTCTATCTATTAATTTGTCTATTAACAAATGAAGAGTACGTACTTCGTAGGGGAGTAAGAACATGTTGTTGTCTGACCGACGTCCGAACCGCAGACGGATAGACGGGGCACGTACGGCACGCTCTTGTTCCTGTGTTAAAAACTATACTTCATTTATTATACACATAAGCACACATAGGTGGAAAGCAGCAGGTTATTGTGATTTTGATTCGAATTCAAAATCACAATAATCTACAAGCTTTCCAAAGGGAATTTGCGCTTCGGTAATCTTCGTTCCCGAATTAGCACGTACGTCGCGCCACAGTAACCCCTCACAGAGGCAATGCTTCTAAGTCTTGTAGTACCGGGCTTTATTGTAGTGCACATAGCATTGCGTGTTTGTATGAAGTCTTGTCTCTTTCGCGTTACCTACTCTGTTCTCAGATCGTCATTGTCACTCAAAAGTTATGAAAAGTTATTTTTAGAATTGCATAGAGTTGTTAATCTATAGTAGGTATATATCTTCCATGGTTGTAACAGCTCTATATTAGATCTCATCATTGCGCGTTCGTTTTTCCGGAGAAAGACGATGATTGCCGATGCGCATACTTTTCTTTAGAAAACAACTATTAATCAAATCCATTACGTTTAGATAAGTAAGAAATGGATTTCCCAAACAAAACGTGCAAAGGATAATGCTGAATTGTCAGTAAAGGCTGTTGCAATTGTATGTTACGTTATTAGGTTTGGTTCCCACGAATCGAATAGCCATTTTTCCTGTTAAATCTTATGGGAGTGGTAGCCAAACCTTTACTGCGTCATCAATGACATATGGATATGGTTCGATATTATTAGCTGTGTTATTAGTAACAATGTTGAACAAATAACATAACATAATTATTGACAGTTCGAAAATGCCCGGAGGGCACCGGTGCTCAAATATTAACACCATCTGTCTCACCCTAGGCAACGTTTGATTGATTGAATTAGATAATTGTTTACACTATAACCTGTCGAATAAAATATTCTCAGTATTCTTCGGCACACACATAAGTACCTACACTTTTGTGAAAAACAACTGAACTGAACTATTTAATGACATGACTAAATAACTCACTAGGGTGTAGCCAATTTTATTTCTAAGGGTTGGTGTATGTTTTTGGCCAACGGTAGGTATGCCTTGTCTATCTTTTGAAAGTAAGATGTATTTTTTTATTTAAAAAAAATCGAAATAGCATTTATCAAACGTTCTCGAAAGCAAGATGTATTTTTTTTTATTAAAAATATATAATATCGTAATCTGGTTATTTTAAAGATCAAAATAAAAGTATCGAAACAAATAATGTCTGATTGTTTTACAAAAAAGGTCGGACATAAAGCTGGTCCATTGTCGTAAAAGATCTTATAGTGGCTTGTTAGGGGGAATAACTTCATTACACGGGTTTACACGGCATCAACGGTTTACGATGTTCGAATCAATACTACTTATCTTGGAGTAGATCGTCTCTTCGCAAGATATTTATAGTTTTACGAGGCTTTATACAGGGTTATTGGTAAAACATTAACAACCTTGAAGTCATTGTACTCATCATTATGAACAACTTTTACTACCTACTTATATTACCACACCTGAAATCGCGAAAAAAAAAATCTCCTGTTCCCTACATTTTGACGAGAAAAACGAACATAAATGTAGGGAACAGCTGATTTTTTCGCGATTTCAGGTTTGGTCCTATAGGTAGTAAAAGTTGTTCATAATGATGAGTACAATGACCTCTTAAGAGGTTGCTAATCTTTTACCAATAAACCCTGTATAGGGTGGTATAAGTTCGTATTAAATTTTGTAGCTATTTTTAATTGTGGACTAGCATACTTATATGTTATTGGTCTACCAGGTACTGAAATACATGCATGTTGTATTGAAAATGGACTTAACACTTCCTATATATCATTCGACATTTACACTGTATGACATTCGAGGCTCAAATCAGGTTCTAAAATCTTGTACCAATTGACATGATTAATTTTGTTTTTATATCGACACAGTAAACGACGCAGGCATACGCCAACTTAGAACTGATTTTACGTCTGACAGTTTTTGTATAGATAAACTGTCAAAAATTCATAATGTAGGTCTAGTAATATATAGGTCAATGATGTAGGTATTTGCAGGATAAGAATGATAGGTAGGTAGCTAGGTATCAAAGTTTGGTCGAATTCGCCTTTATAAGACTTTTTGAACTTCTTTTTTATGACACTTCTCCTGTGTGTAAACCCATGGAAGACTATGGATTTAGTAGACATGCTGGGTATATAGTTACCTCCTGGGGGAAGATATGGGGCACGGCGTGTTCTTCAGAGCGGCGACCGAAGCGCAGACGCACGGGGGTACGCTCCTCGCGAAGGGAAAGCAGCTCATTCATCTCGTCCAGCTGAAACAATGGAGGATTTAATATGACGTTAAACCTAGTGATTTTAAACTGTCGCCTTTTGAAAGGGAACAAAAATAAACAGTTGACAAACGCAATTCAAATATAAGAAAATTAGCAATGAATATAGAAAACCTGCACCCGCATTGCGTAACGCACTTGCAATTACAGTCCGAGGGTTTGAAGGAAATTCCTAATTCATTGCTTCATAGGTTTGAAAATTTCGTCTGCTCAACACCGTAAATAACGTAATGAACGTGGCTGAACTGTCAAAAAGGCATTGCCATTAATTGCCATTGTAGGTGTGTTACGCAACTACCCTGCTGCTCGTAAACCACGTTAAATATGTAGACACCCCTGTTAAAAGGAAACTTAACAGCGATACTGAAAGGTAAATAAGTACGTAAAAATTAGTCTATATGATAATTTATTTTTACCACCTCAAACTTAAAACATTCCCGCCGTCGCGTCGGAAATCTTCAGCGTAAAAGGAAAATGGAAGAGTTTTAGACCTATTAGGGAAACTGCCTAAATATCTTTAAAGAACACAGGTGGCAAGCATAGCTTTTACCATTAGGTACCATTTCACTTTTATCATCTTTAATACCGTTTCCAACTTACTTACATTTTGGTGGTCACTAACGACATAATGGCTACAAAATCTTAATTTTAAAGCGACGTAAAAAACGAAAGTCTGGTGAAGTGTGTAATTTTATCGTAAATATTATAGGTATACTTAGTTGTCTTAATATTAAAGGGCAAAACTATTAACTGGTGCCTGGTTATACGTTCCTATATGAGGATCTAATGGAGCGTGGGATAAGACGGGCCTTCACAAAATTAGGGATGAAAGGGTGTATAGTATAAGTTAACAAAATTGAGTTATACAAATGCGTTGGGGTTAATATGACGTACACGATCATGTGTGATGTAAACGTGGCTACTTTTTTTTATTAGAAAGATTATTGTTTGTCAGCAGTGAGTATTTCTGTAATTGCATATCACACTAACAGTAGCAATGGCTTTCATTTTGACAGTTCAACAACATTAAGGACGCGTTTACGAATCTGACAAAAATAAGTAGTTTTACGGTACACTTTGCAGCAAAATGAGACTAAACCAAATGTAACTAATAATTACCACAGATAGTTTACTCCTTCATCTTCAAATGGTAGCTATTTTTTATTAAAAAATGTTGGTTTTTAATATAGTAAAAAATAATTTCCGTTGCCTCTTCACACAAAATCGACGATATCGTGCTGACTTTGGGGATATTTTTCTTCTATTTAATAACATAAATTTATTTATTTAAAAATATTTTATGTAAGCAGACATGTTCAACTCAAAAAGGTACTAAAAAGAACTATCAAAATGTTACAAATAGGCTCAGAAAAAAATAAAAATCGGAGTCTATTTTTTCACATATTTAGCTGTAACGCGTGAATCTTATTGGATTGAAATAAGGGTTATTTTACTGGTCACTGTCTTGGTTTATTGCACAAAAATTTGTAATGAAATATTAGTCTGCGCTCGGCCGCCGTCGTGAGTGGACTCTGTGTCGCTTGTAAGCAGCAGCTTGTGCTGAAAAAGATCGCTGTACGGATACAAAATATTTGACATACCAAACATGATACTTCACGCATTCTATAATGTACCTACTACCCAAGGAGAGATTTTATTCACAGTCTTATAATTTTTCTAGAAGTAAGTAGGGATTATAAATTCATAATATTATTATTTCGTTTCGGACTTGATGGAGTGACCTGCAGGTGTACTTCGAAGACTGCTACTGGAACTAATAGCCGAGCTGAGCTAGATGTGCCGAGTTTGGGCTCATTTCGTTAGTTATGTTGAGACCTTACCTCCGGACTTGATGGAGTGACCTGCAGGTGTACTTCGAAGACTGCTACTGGAACTAATAGCCGAGCTGAGCTAGGTGTGCCGAGTTTGGGCTCATTTCGTTAGTTATGATGAGACCTTACCTCCGGACTTGATGGAGTGACCTGCAGGTGTGCTTCGAAGACTGCTACTGGAACTAATAGCCGAGCTGAGCTAGGTGTGCCGAGTTTGGGCTCATTTCGTTAGTTATGTTGAGACCTTACCTCCGGACTTGATGGAGTGACCTGCAGGTGTAATTCGAAGACTGCTACTGGAACTAATAGCCGAGCTGAGCTAGGTGTGCCGAGTTTGGGCTCATTTCGTTGGTTATGTTGAGACCTTACCTCCGGACCTGATGGAGTGACCTGCAGGTGTACTTCGAAGACTGCTACTGGAACTAATAGCCGAGCTGAGCTAGGTGTGCCGAGTTTCGGCCCTTTTTGGTAGTTATGTTGAGACCTTACCTCCGGACTAGATCGCGTGACCTGCAGGTGTACTTCGAAGACTGCTACTGGAACTAATAGCCGAGCTGAGCTAGGTGTGCCGAGTTTCGGCCCGTTTTGGTAGTTATGTTGAGACCTTACCTCCGGACTAGATCGCGTGACCTGCAGGTGTACTTCGAAGACTGCTACTGGAACTAATAGCCGATCTGAGCTAGGTGTGCCGAGTTTGGGCTCATTTCGTTAGTTATGTTGAGACCTTACCTCCGGACTTGATGGAGTGATCTGCAGGTGTACTTGAAAGACTGCTACTGCAACTAATAGCCGAGCTGAGCTAGGTGTGCCGAGTTTCGGCCCTTTTTGGTAGTTATGTTGAGACCTTACCTCCGGACTGGATGGAGTGACCTTAAGGTGTACTTCATCAAGTCAGGAGGTAAGGTCTCAACATAACTAACGTAATGAGCCCAAACTCGGCACACCTAGCTCAGCTCGGCTATTAGTTCCAGTAGCAGTCTTCGAATTACACCTGCAGGTCACTCCATCAAGTCCGGAGGTAAGGTCTCAACATAACCAACGAAATGAGCCCAAACTCGGCACACCTAGCTCAGCTCGGCTATTAGTTCCAGTAGCAGTCTTCGAAGTACACCTGCAGGTCACGCGATCTAGTCCGGAGGTAAGGTCTCAACATAACTACCAAAAAGGGCCGAAACTCGGCACACCTAGCTCAGCTCGGCTATTAGTTCCAGTAGCAGTCTTCGAAGTACACCTGCAGGTCACTCCATCAGGTCCGGAGGTAAGGTCTCAACATAACCAACGAAATGAGCCCAAACTCGGCACACCTAGCTCAGCTCGCCTATTAGTTCCAGTAGCAGTCTTCGAATTACACCTGCAGGTCACTCCATCAAGTCCGGAGGTAAGGTCTTAACATAACTAACGTAATGAGCCCAAACTCGGCAACCCTAGCTCAGCTCGGCTATTAGTTCCAGTAGCAGTCTTCGAAGTACACCTGCAGGTCACTCCATCAAGTCCGGAGGTAAGGTCTCAACATAACCAACGAAATGAGCCCAAACTCGGCACACCTAGCTCAGCTCGGCTATTAGTTCCAGTAGCAGTCTTCGAAGTACACCTGCAGGTCACGCGATCTAGTCCGGAGGTAAGGTCTCAACATAACTACCAAAAAGGGCCGAAACTCGGCACACCTAGCTCAGCTCGGCTATTAGTTCCAGTAGCAGTCTTCGAATTACACCTGCAGGTCACTCCATCAAGTCCGGAGGTAAGGTCTCAACATAACTAACGAAATGAGCCCAAACTCGGCACATCTAGCTCAGCTCGGCTATTAGTTCCAATTAATACATAGGTACGTACTTTGGCAAGTACTTGATTAATCACTGTCCAGTGAAATTAAGTAAATATTAAAAAAAAATACATGGCAAAAATTAAATAAAATTAGGCTCAAGTATCAAGTCGTGTCAGTTTACTCATAATTTCACCGCTTCGCGCATGTCGCTGTGTGTGTGAGCCGTGCACGTGTAGTAGTGAGACTCAATACCTAAAATTGAAGCGCGTCAATTCGTAAACGCGTCCTTAATGGCGTTATATATGTTGTTGAGTAGACAATTTTTTCGAATATATAAAGCAATGGATTATCAATATCCTTCAAAATCATTCAGATTGTGATTGAAACTGTGTTACGCAAATAAGGTGCTGGTTTGTGTTCGGCTCACTGCAGGGCCTAGGCGTATGTTGATAGCCTCTTCAGAGATGCAACTAGGGTTTGTGATTGGCTCACTGCAGGGCCTCGGCGTGTCTTGATAGCCTTTTCAGAGAAGCAACGCGGGTTTGGGATTGGCTCACTGCAGGGCCTCACCACGCTTCTGTGTTCTGGATCTTTTAGGCAATTATCCAGCACCGTAATTCCATAACACACAAGTTCCAATAGCCAATTGCCAAAACGCTTTGTAATAAAAATACAGTTTATGTTCAAAATAAGGTTTTCTTTTATGGGCCTGTGTCACCCGAAAATAAATAAGAATATGGATAAATTTATTTAGCTAAGTTTAGATTCGAGTGGATTCAATTCCTAGACCTCACACTAGGATTCCCTGTGTTGTGAGATCCAGGCTTCTTCGTTAACAATTTTATGTAATAATGTACATTTTTAAAAACACAGGTAAAATAGGCATGAAAAGAGTGTACAATAGGTACATGTTGGTGTAATTTGTGTCAGTTGTGTTGTTATTGTAATAGAGTGTCTGTATGCTATAAACAATGGTTTTATTTATTTTAATGTATACTTATGATTGAAAACCTCTTTTACTGGACAGCGTAGGTAAAAACGCAATGAATGTTGTTGAATTGTCAAAATGAATGTCTTTGGTGTTGTAAGTGTGTTTCGCAATTACCCCGCAGGTTTCCATACGATATTTTTATTCACAAGCGATTGCAATTAGAAACAACACACTTTTTCTAAACGTTTATTTAACATTTTAATTTCCCACTAAACATCATTTATGTACATACTTTCATTCACAACCCGTCAAACGAGCAGAGTGTAGTTACTGGATGGGTACTTATTACACATTTTACCTTTCGGTTCTTTCAGCGCTAAGCTCCATTAACGGTAAAGCGCTTGATGCTCATTTACTAAAACCGCTTTTAGAAACTAGCGATATTGATTAGTAGGTAACTGCTGTTATAAGAGGCTTTATGGCTCTACACGTGTTTTATTATGACAAAGTTAGCGCCAGCGCTTGTTATCTGAACTTAGCCTAATGAAGGGATTATATAATGTCTGCTCGTTAAATTGCAAGCTAGGATAGATTGCTTTGTTTTCTCTTCCGTTGCACCCACAGATTTTTATTACCTTACGAGAAATAAATATTCAAGAATAACAAAAGTAAACGTTGAGCAGCTGTTTACGTAGCATTAAATTCATTCACAAAATTACAACCCTGACTTTAGAACTAAGTCTAAATATAGACTCACTAGCTGCGCCCCGCGGTTTCACCCGCATAAGTTTCGATCCCGTGGGAATATTGGGATAAAAAGTAGCCTATAAATGTTAATCCAGGGGGTCAGCTACCTCCATACCAAATTTTATCAAAATTGGTGCAGCCGTTTGAGCGTGAAGAAGTAACAAACATATAAACACACACTCACAAACTTTCGCCTTTATAATATTAGTGTGATAAAGATATGAAAAGGATCCTTTAAAAAAATTCGTTTCATAAATTATATGAAAAGAATCCTTTAAAAAAAACCGGGCAAGAGCGAGTCGGACTCGCGCACCGAGGGTTCCGTACCATCATGTTTTTAAAATTTCACCGGCGAGCTGCTTACTCTTCCACCGAAAATTGGTTTGAACGAGATCTAGTCTCGTTCAAACCAATTTTCGGTGGAAGTTTACATGATAATGTAGGTACATCATATATTTTTTTTAGTTTTATCATTTTCTTATTTTAGAAGTTACAGGGACACATTTTACCACTTTGGAAGTGTCTCTCGCGCAAACTATTCAGTTTAGAAAAAAATTATATTAGTAATTTCAATATCATTTTTGAAGACCTATCCATAGACATCCCACACGTATGGGGTTGATGAAAAAAAAAATTTTGAGTTTCAGTTCTAACCTATGTATTTATTGTTTTTTTTCTATTTTTTTTTGTGAAAATCTTAAAGCGGTTCACATAATACATCTACTTACCAAGTTTCAACAGTGTAGTTCTTTTAGTTTCGGAAAAAAGTGACAGTGACATACGGACGGACAGACAGACAGACATGACGAATCCATAAGGGTTCCGTTTTTGCCATTTGGCTACGGAACCCTAATTAGTTGTAGGATTTTTTTTTTCTTACTGGATCGACTGTTATCGTTTTATTGTTACGTTAAAAGCCTTTGTCAAACAAACGCTTCCTCACATAAAGGTCTCGCTGCCTTACATAAAGGAAATCAGATGTCAGTCAATAACTTCGTATAGGTCACAGAACAGATAAAGAAGTATAGGTAATATATTTTGTATTACTAAGCCTGATAAATAATGATAATACAGAACGAGTCAGATATGACAAATCAAATTACTGGACGCATTCACTGGTTTAGGAAATTAAGATTATAATTTACCAAAAGAAGAAAGGTATGCGCGTGACGTATGTTAGGGACAACTCAACAATTAAGATCTTTGCAAAAGATAACATAGAAGGTATAATAAAAGGTTTGTAAAAGATGATGATAAACGAAGTTACGGGACCTGTTTCTGGTTTTAAAACGTTGGTAGATGGAGTGAAAGGGATGGTGAGATAGCTTTTACGTCGGAAAGTATAGGTTGCTGTGTGTAACATTATCTGGTCGTCGGTGAACATTGTAATGCATTATCCACTCGAGAAACACTTAGGGCCTCCGTCAGAAAACTGTTGCGGTTAGACCTGCGCGTACTACGGGACATTATTTTGCTTCAAATATTTCTTTCCTGGCTTGGTTTCATCTTTCATTCAAAAATAAGGGTTAATTAAAAATATATCCGAGGAACAGGAGTATTTTTAGACTCGTTTTTACGAGATAAAGAACATTAGTTAGTTACTCTTGGACTTTAGTCCTAGTCAGCCTATAATGTTCCCTCTGCTGGGACACAGGCCTCCTCTCGGTGAGAAGGAGTGGGCCGTACTTCACCACGTGGGCCCAGTGCGGGTTTGGCAGATGTCACATGTTGGACTTTAGTATTTTTGTCTAACTGATGAGCATTTGAATGGTTGCACTGTACTGCAGTAGCTATACCTACTGGTATGTAAAGTTGGTTTCGAATTCGTTTTCGCATTTACATTAGGTATAGGTAACCCAAATGGATAAGGCAGTAATATAAATTCCCTGGGTTCGAGTTTCAGGTCCGACAAAGTGTTGTTGGGTCTTTCTATCAGGAATTTTTCAGTAGCAGCCCGTAGTCTGGATTTGTGCCCGGTTGTTGGCAATAGGTGGCAATAGGCTCGCCCTTATTATCCGTATTACATGGGGCTTAAATATGATAAACATGTCTAGCGAAATGTGGGTGTACTATTAGGTACACTTCCCTAACCCTTCTAGCCTAACAAGGAACAAGGCATTATGTTATGTGTTATAAATTAAATTGATATGACAAAGTTTACATAAACTTCATGTATGAACCTTTTCATTTAACTATGTAATGAACAAAATACACACACATCTCTTTATTATGTACACATAAATGTATAGAATAGAATAGAATACTCTTCACATAATAAAGATATTAACAAATATCAACCAGGTATTTAAATTTGAGAACCTGATAGAAATACTTAATCCGCGAGGGCGGTTCCCGGAGATGTGAATTTATTGGATTGCCGCCGAACGCTTGACAGAACGTTAACCGACAGATTACTGATGTATTCAAATTAATACAATTGCTAAATACGAGTGATTCAAACGGATTGCTTTGTCTGCCGACCTCGACCTGAGTCTGATTGTGGGCTATGTCTATTTGTAAGTGCTAGAAGCGGGATTATAATTTGTTACTATTCTTGAGTTCAGAAAAAGCTTTCGGGCAAAGTTCAACCAGTTCTATTGTTCAGTTATAGCAGAGTTTAATCATTAAACTACAGAAGGTTCTTCGTTCAGGCATCCATTTAAATGCCTTCACTCGCAAAAGAACAGTTCAATAAGTCGGTAACTACACATGGAGTCCCGGAAAACTGAGGAAACATTTAAGACAGGTCCATGTTACAGGATCCTGTTGCTTAATGGCACACCGAGTTTCAGGAAAATTTAGAGTTTATGTAGGTACTATAATATATATGTATACTATACTAATCGCCATCACCTAAATTCAAATTATTTTATCTATACTAATATTATAAAGAGGTAAAGTTTTTTTGTTCGTAAGTTTGTATATAGGGGGTAACCTTTGGAACTATTTATTAGTCAGTTTTGAAAAATTCTATTTGCACAATAGGCTATTTGACAATGTAAAAAATAAGGTCATAATTATTGACACTCGTATAGATTATCGCTTTTAAAATCGATTTGCATTAATTTTACTACAAAAAAATGTATTATTTATAAAAAAAAACCCGAAAAAACTTCATCTTTTTAAATCTGGCGCCACGTAATCGAAAACGGTCTGGATTGGCTGAACTTAAGATGACGTCATGATTTAGTAAATTTCTGTCTATCGTTGACAGAACAGATGACTTTTGTGTAGTATCTCGACCGTTTCAACGTTTGTTTACGTGAATCGTGACGTCACGACGCCATATTGTTAAAGATAGCGTTTTGGCGGCTTATTTAAACAGTACCTACATTTTTATTTACTATTTTTTAAAAGAAATACATTATGCAATTTGAAGTAATAGGTTTTTGTGGGCTCGTTAGACACCATTAAATAATCTGAGATGTTTATCAGAAACCAGTCAAATAGCGTATTACACTGTTTTATTATTTACGGTCAGTGTAGGTCTGTCAACAAGTAAGTACCTGCAGTGCGATTCTGTACCTAACCATTTCACCGTGAAAACTTAGGTGAAGTGAGCGTGGAGTGAGCTGTCAATCAATGTCAATTCCTAGCAAAAACAAACTCACGTCACCTGAGTTATCACGGTGAGATTTTTACAGAATCGACCGGCTGATACTTACCTAACAAAAACATACATATACTCTTAACAGTGTGACAGTTTCTTTCCAACTAATTCGATGTGCGATATTAATTACTGTTTTTCTTTAACTCCTTTACCATGACTAATGGTCTCTTGTGTGTTACTTACAGGAGCTTGAGGAGGCATGTCGGGGTCGGAACGGCGGCCGAAGCGCAAGCGGCGCGACGGCGAGCGCACCGACTTGCGCGCCAGAGCGTGCCCGCCGAGAGCGTCGTGCTGGGCAAGTATCGCATACAGCCCGCCTAGTGCACCCCATCCATTTTGACTGTCCGCTGCTGCTGATGCTAAACAAAAGAGAGCAAAATATGATATACGATTTTAATACCGAGATATACTACTAAGTACTACTGCTTTGCGTTTATGTATGTACTTACATAAACGCAAAGCTAATCTTAATTCTGCGATAGACAGGTATTCTGTGAAGATGTCGAGCTCATCTCGTCTATCTGGATGATTCATTAGCTGTGTTGTCGTACCGTAAATTCATTCGGTTATGACTTCATGAGCTATAGCAGCATAATGGCCGATTCCTATAATTTACGGACCGATATTGGTTAAAATTAAGACTCTTGTATCTTCACCAATAATTAATGAAGCAAATACCTCATAGGTTTGCATAGTAGACCCTCCCATATGGAAGTAGGTATCACAGGTAAAATTAGCTTAGCCATACGAATATTATAAATTCGAAAGTAACTCTGTGTGTCTATCTGTCTGTCTGTATGTTACCTTTTCACGCCTAAACCACTGAACGGATTTCGATAAAATTTGGCAGAGAGATAGATTGCATCCCGGAGGATATAGGATAGTTTTTATCGACATACCTCGCAGGCGGAAGCTAGTTTACCTATATAATCAAAATGCTAAGTAAATAAGCAAAAAGATTTGTTTTTGTTTATAGGAACCGAGCGACAGGAATGTAGAGAGGTTTTTGCCTTACAGACTAAGGGCTGGGCAGACGATGATGAGGTAAATTAATAAGAAGTATTAAGGTAAATGTACCAATACTCGTCGGGTTTTGAAATTCACTGACTTTGAAGAACTGCTGCGTGAACAATATTTAATTTAGAACAAAACTTTTTGCATGACGAAATAGAAAAATTATCCGTTATTCTAAATAAGTTTTAATGTTTATATTTTTTAGTGATAATAAATACTTATTAAAGCAAATATGAAAAAAGGGCGATTTGTACCAGTACTCGCCAGATTTGTACTATTAATCATCAAAAGGACCCAGTAGTCGTAAATTTTTGATGCTAATATGAACTCTCAGGTCTTTAACATAGGGTTCAAGATGATTACACATTAAAACAAATTGTGTTTGTCTTTCATAATTATGAGTGGCAAGTCTAAGAAACAGAAGGTAGGTGAAGACCTAATCGCAAGAAATTACTAAAGGTTGTGAGGTATTAGTAGAGTAGGTAGGTAAATTCTAATATAATTTTGCTTAAAAGATTGAGTAATCAGAATCACAGAATCGGTTTTTATCAGAATAAATTTTGACGTGAAAACGTCGTTTTAGTCTCTGGTAAATTCAACATTTTTGACCGACAAAAGCATGTAACATTTCAACCCTTAATAACTAAGAGAATTTGAATGCTAGGGTAATGATTGAGCATTCAAAATATTGGTCATAATTGTACAAATCACACACCACAACACAGGAGAAATTCCTAGTGTGGGGCAATGTTTTATTTAAAACAAAACAAATTATGTCTTGCTTCAAAAAAGTTTGAAGCAAAACATAATTTGCCTTTGACGTCACATCGCAAGTGCAGGCGCATACGCCCAACCCTCCTTTTTCACTATGTGTCAAAATTTCAGTTAGTGTCATAGTATAATTTAGAAATAATCGAGTTTGTTTATAGTGTACTCTGACGACGCTTTAATTTTGCTACATATCTTTTAATAATTACTATTAAGTGTTTGATATTTCCAACTTCTTAATGCCCAGAAATCTTCACAAAAGGGTCAGCTTCAAAAGTAAATAGCAATGAAATCTACTCGGTTCTTTAATTTAAAAATAAATGCAAAATTACTACCACTTTTAGGTGCTTTTGTGAATCAATGATAATGATATATACGGATAATTTCATTCCTGATTTATCCTTCAAAGAGACTCCGAGTATAGCTCACTCCATAGCGCTCTGAGCTACCTTGAATTTGTAGACCAGCCCGACCGTCAGTGTCCACGTTTCAGCACCGTATGTCTGACGGGCAGGGCGCACTGGTTAGTCTTCAAACACTGCGGGATACGCGACGAGAAGACTTGACACTATCAGGAAATGTAACACTATTGCACAGAATAACTTTTAGTCGCCCTGAATATCCTTTTAAAAATTGTCCAAATCTGAGTTTTCAAAGTCAGATTTTAGGAAAGCCCACAATTTATTCATCAGATTTGCTTATTTAAGTCGTTATGGGTTAGGCCGCACATTACCTTACGATAATCAACGACTCTGCAGATCACTTTAATTTGGCCCTTTTTTTAAATCTGAAAGTGAACTCTTGACCACGGGGCTCCCATCAGAAACTTTGTAAATCTGCTCGAAATTATAAAAAAGCCAACCAAAGAAAGTTTTAAATCGTATGTAACACAATAAGCCTAAAAATATACTTATAAGCTAATTCAAAAGCTAGGCTAGCTAGGGGGCAGATTTTTAAAAATATTCAGGTATTAACCTGAAAACTTAAAAAAAATATCGACAATCGTCAAGTTATTAATCGGCGGCACCGTGTCATACATAGTGCAAGTGCGTGCATGGGTCAAGATTACGAGAACATTAGGAAGTTTCAACCGCAGAAGACTTTGTAAGGAGACACCTCGAGGATTTTATTGGAACTGTACCAACCGCGCTCAATCTGAGTGAGTTACTGTTGGAAAACTAGCATCAATTATCGAGAGGTTAATTAAAACTTATTATTATACCTTTCTCATTATGGCAGTTTAGGTTAGACCTGAGAATACTTTTTACGGGCCGAGTGAGTAGAGCGTGCTTACGATAGGTACAGCGAGCGAAGCGAGCCCTTTCTAGACACGAATAAACAGAGCGCGCTTACTCAAGCAATGAGTGAGCGAAGCGAAAACAGTTTAAGAGAAACTCAGTTTTATTGTCAAACGTAGCCCAAACCTAAATGTAACAACCCAATACCCAGCCCCTGGTGTAACACAATAAACGCAAGACCTCATACACCCCAATTAGAGTAGGTATTGAGCTACAAGCATAATACAATAACCAAAACTTAATTATTTTATAGCTGACTATTATTATTAAGAAAATCGTGTTGACCCTAACATTATTTTATGCATTTAAAATTGAGTCTTATGGCATTGAAATAAGATCTAATTTTCTTTGACTCAATCACCGGTCAGTATGGCAAAATACTTAATTTTTGACAAAATACATTATTAAAAGTTACTGATATCGATTCAGTAGTCAATTATGAACAAACTACTTTCAGGACTTGCGTTTATTCTGTTACACCTTGTATATTTTTGTACAGACGCCAAGCACATCAAGCTATTACAATCTGTCCAATTAATTTAATAGATTTTCAACTTTATCGCTAAAGCATAAGGTTCAAATGGCGAGTTTAAAGACAACTAACTGAGCGGGTCCCAGTAATCGTCAAAATAGCACTTAAAATGACGAGTTCTGGGTCAAGTAGGAATTTTTAGGTACCAATAGATGTCATGTTCGAAAAAAAATACTTTTATGATAAAACTGTTCCAAACTTCAAGTTACATCATTAGCAAATTAACTTAACTAATTCATCAAACGATCAGACTTACCGTAGACCCCACTGAAGGTTCGTAAATCAAAAAACAAAACTGCGCGCTGAGTTTGACATTTAGCAGTTAAACTTGCAAAAAAATGAAAAAATTGTGGGAGACACTTTTCAAGTAAGATATCTCAGCCACCATTACAGTTAAAACTCAGTGTTGTTATTTTAATTGTTCAATATGTTACCAAAAATAGGTTGCCATAAAAATTGGCCAATTAAATATTTTGTAGAAAAAGATATTGAAGTTTTTAGACAATTTGACGACTTCTGGGTCACTGTCGACTTCACCCGCGTTTACCTTATTAACCACCGACAATAATACCTTTAACAGATGAAATCCCACAATAAACAAATGAGAAAATGAACGAGGATCTTAATGTAAATCTCAACGTTACCGTTAAAACGTGTCGCTATTAATAAATCAACTATTCAGGTAGGATATCCCACTAATATTATAAATGTGAAACGTTGTGAAGATGTTTGGATGTTTGTTACTCAATCACGCGTAAACCGTTGAACAGATTTGGATGAAAATTGGCACATAGATAGACTATTTCCTGGATTAACACATAGGATACTTTTTATCCCGATATTCAGACGGGATCGAAAATTACAGGTAAAACCGCGGGGCGCTGCTAGTACATTTATAGTAACTTTACAAAAGATGTTTTGGGGCAAAATTCAGTAGGAACCTAGGAAGCCTTTACTATCGCTACAGAAATAAGCCGATTGGTTATAATATAGGCTGCTTCATTGAGTAGGTATAACGGTAGACAGTACAAACCGCCATGTTGTTTACAGCTGTACAAGAGATTATTAATATTGTTTAAAGTCTGCTAGCATATATTTTAAGTACCTATGTAAATAAAAAAAAATAACAATCCTAAAATTTCTTTGTCCACGATAAAATAATTGTTTGTGTTTAAATATTAGAACAATTTGGTATCTATGTTTGAAATTTTGGTGAGTAAAGTATATTGTGAAATATATGTTTTTTGTACTCCTTTAGCATCTTACTACTGAAGAACTATGCCGATTGGTTCTATGCATAGCTGTGAGAACAGTCGGCTACATCATAGCCTATAGCCACATGCACAGACTGCGGCCCGCGAGCCACATGCGGCCCGGGGGGCAATATGCCAGTAGCCCGCCAGTAAAATACACGTACATTTGAAGGAAAAATATTGCTGAGGTTTACAAATAATATAAATTTGAATTAAAAAGTAAAACCTCTACTGGACATATTTAGCAATCCTTTCACCATTTCAGCTGAAACTGCTTTAGACTCAATGCAGTTTGAATGAATAGATATTCAAAACGATCAAGATTTTCGCAACAAATTTAATGAAGGGGACTTGCTGTACTTTTACCGCTGCATTGCACTATGTACAAAAAGTTTCGTACAAATGCCCTGAAATGCGCTAGTTAATTTGGTTCTACTTCTATATGTGAACAAACTTTTTCGGTATTGAATAATATAAAACAAAAAAATCGAAACCGCCTTGCAAATGAAAGTTTGGAAGCAATTTTGCGTGAAGCAATTTGAGCCAAATGTTAAACTCAAACAAACAAACTAGTAGGTATATTATTTTTTTAATAAAATTTTTGGTTATTTTTATGTTTGTAATTTGTACTGGTGGCCCGCCATTAGTTCATCATTTGCCCAAGTAGCCTATGGTCTCAATAAGTCTGGGCATCCCCCTGTCTCACTGCAGCTGGGCAAAGGCCTCCCCCAGATCCTTCCAAGAACTCTTTTCCCGCGCTACCTCGAAGCAGCACTGGCGGTTGGCGTCCAGGTCATCAAGTAATGAACTTAAAATTTAAAAAAAAATTGGAAAATCCAAAATTACTCATTTGATCGTATAACCATAGATATAGATATTATAAAAGTTAGTTTTTTATTAAATATAATTAAACTACTTTGAATAAAAGAGCCATTTTCAATAGAGTTCCTGTTATGGGAAAAACAAATCAAACAATATTAAAAAAAAATATTTCGTTTATACTGCATTATATCAATTTTTGAAAAGTACAGAATTAATCTCCATTAAATTATCAATACAATGGTATGTAAATTAAGTAGGTTCTGTGTACTAGCAGGAGTATAACAATAAAAACAGTTGCAAAAAGGAGGCACATTTTTTTTTCGATCATAAAGCTCTCTCTAATGCTTCGCATTATGAGTCGTCGTGCAATAACCCACTTACATTATAACAAATATGACTAAAGGACACAGTCACCCAAACAACTTTTCTTATTAATCAAGTAATATAAGTTGTAAGCAAGTTTTATTAGGACAAGCCTTTTGGGATGCCAAACAAAAGTTTTTACAGTTCAACTGCGGTACCTACATACAGGTTAACTAAATTCTACAGCTTTAGCGTCATTACGTTATACAGGGTGACTTTGAATAGCATAATCAGCCTATAATGTTCCTAAAGGCAAACATCATCAGAGAGGAAACGCCCGAGTGTCACCATTGCCAGGATCGCCCAGAGCTATACGGTGGAGGTCTGCCCTGCTTGGGCAGAGCACCGCCGTGTCCTCGTAGAGGCGATCGGCAGCGGCGGCGACCTCTCGCGTCCGGCCCTGGTTCAAGACATGGTCCGAGAGGGAGTGGGAGGCAGTCACCTCCTTCTGTGAAGCAGTCATGCTAGCGAAGGAGGTGGCGGGATGGCTGAGGGAGAGAGCCTGCCATCCCAGCCGCCGCGGGAGACGCTCCGGGCGTCGGGAGCCGCGTGACGACTTCCGATCACCGTAGGCGCGGGCCTGCGGACGGAGAGTAATGGGTAGCTCACCGTCCGATCAGGACCAGGCCCGTGCCGGACGGCGCGTACGTGTTCCACGCGCCTCAAAGAGATGTCAGCATAAATTGAAGGGGCCCGTTAGGGCCGAAGCCTGCCGGGTCAGCGGGATTGTCCGAAAGGGTTACCGCTGCCCCGAAACATAAAGGGCTAAGAAAGGAACACGGGTGGGTTTTAGTCAGTAAGAGTCTGACACTCCCCTCCGCTCCACCCAGAGCGGGAGGGGTCATTTGATGACTTCCCATCCGCAAAAAAAGACCACGTTAACTTGTTTAAAAAAAATCTCCTCGGTTTATAAGAATAACTAATCTGTTGAATGTTGAATAAAACTTTTTCTAATAACGCCTTGGTTCTGTACTCATTGCGATTGGTTCGTCTTTCATGTTTGATTACCAATGGAAGCACCAGTTATGCATATACTTTTTAAAATCAAGAAATTTATGTATCTGCCAGCTACTTGCCGATTGAAAAATTTTGTTTGGCCCGGAAAATGTCAAAAAACGTAGGCTTTCCAGTAGTTTTACGACTGCCGTTTTTTTGTTCATCAGTGGCCGATTCGTATAATTTACGGACCGTAACTGGTTAAAATGAAGACTCTTGTATCTTTACCATCATCATTTCAGCCGAAAGACGTCCACTGCTGGACATAGGCCTCCCCCAAGCACTTCCACTTCGACCGGTTCTGTGCTTCTCGCATCCAACGGGTTCCTGCGGCCTTTACCAATCTTTACCAATAATGAAGTAAAAACCTCATAGCTTTGCATAGTAGACCCTCTATATGGGACCCTAGGTCCCATTAAAATAGATGGACAAACTTTTAGAAATCATTCAGACCACCAAAATAAGGTCGATGGTAAAAAAATATGTAAGAAAAACGCATAGATACTTACAAGAAAAATAATCAGCTAACGAAAATACACTAAGTTAAGTATAATGTGCCGGCAATTTATTATGTCAAAATTTTTTTTGCTTGGATATCTTTGGTTAGACGAACTGAGCGCTGTGTTAAAATTTGTCATCTATTTTAATGGGACCCTGTATTATGCCCAGTTTGGCAAAAAAAAAATGCTACCATTGGTAAGCAAAACGATTCGTTTTTGTTTATAAGAACAGAATATTACTTGTCTAATGGTCTGTCATTAGACATATATTCTGTGGTAACTTTAACCAATACGCCTCTGCCTTACCATCCAATGTACCTGTATCTACTATGTCTAATGTTTTATTTTAAGACTTTTCCTATTCCTCCCTCTCAGTTTTTCTCTCATCCAGGTGTCAAAGAAAAATATACACTATACCGTCTTCCTTTGAGAAGACTGCTTTATATTTTTCTACCATCCGTTTATTTTTAAATTGGTCTCAAGTAGTTCTGTTACGCTTTCTGTAAATGTTTCCTTTGTCAGGAGTTATTTGGAGGTCATACAAAGCTTACCTTTTGCTGGAAAAGACGGTGTTGAAAAACAACAGCTCCAACAGTTCTAAACTGAAGATCCGCATTGTTTCAATCCTTATCTAATACTAGCTTCTGCCCGCGTCTTCGTCCACGTCAAATTTCCCCCCATTAACCTTCTTAGGGGTGGAATTTCGAAAAACCCTTTCTTAGTGGATACCTATTCTTCACAATGAACAGACCCTCCAAATTTCATGTCACTAGGACTTTAACAGTCAGTCAGTCAAGACTTAGAATTTTATATATTTATAGATTTCAATCATTGTTTCAATCCTTATTATTTCTGTGTTTGCACTACCTATGTATATTTATCTATACTTATTATAAATAATGCTTTTCGTGTCTGTCTGTGTGACTGCGTTAATCTTCAAACTATAATATAATAATAAACTGACATATGGATGTTGACGTCAAGTCGTAACAACTCTGCGAAGCAGGCACTGGTCGCCAGTTCTTGTATATTGATTGACTTACTTAATTCCAAAAAATATAAACTACAAAAACTATAATTCTTCGTTCATATAACCCAATATACCCCTCCATAGTATGGGTTCCAGTAAACATCATCACACTGTATTATAAAATGAGATCCTCCGTAAGATTTAGCTAGGAGGGTCGGTCTAAGGGTCGGTGGGCAGTCAGCCATGGCAGTGGCCCCGACATCGATGTGACATTTACACGGACACGTCTTCATAACTAACTACTAACTAGGTATTATAAAAGAGGAGGGCTGTTCAGTGACGTCGACTTTTGTATAGTTAATTTACCTATGTACATTTTGTGATACAAACCCGCTATTAGATTTTGATTATTAACTTCAACTGTTCGATTACACCCACATTATTACAGTGTAGAATTACGTTACAGCTTTAATATAAGTATATACAATACTTGTAAAAATATAAGATATAATTTTATTAGATTCTTATATAAAAAAATGTTCAAATAATCACATTCAGCCGAAAATTGATAGTTATTATCAGAAAATGTATGTATGTAAGTAATACTGATACGCACCGCGCTATTCATATTCATGACTAGTTTGTACACCTTATCATCGATTTATCATCATACGACAGAGGGTCAGGTTATTGACATATAAATATTTCCCTTAACTTTCTCGACAGTATTCTTGAAAGGACATGATAAATGAGATGTGAGTTATTTTCAATATCCTCTTCTTTTTCTGAAAAGGTCTTTCTACTTTTAAAAGTTGAGCTTGTGTGAAATTGGCCAAATTGATACCTAAATGGAAGGTCATTTATGAGGTGTCTTTATTGTTTAGACGGACGACTATCACTCGACCTTTGAAAATAGTTTTTCGTAGTAAAATAATCGTTTACTGCGAAACCTTTCTTAAAGGTAAACGGTAAAGGTAAATGTTGGGTCAACTAAATGGGAGACTACTAAACCAACTATACTTGTGCATTTTATGAATCACTTCATAATTTATAAAGATGATTACCATATCCATACTGTTACAACATGTATGCGTATTGTAAAATTAGCAAAAGCATTCGTATTTTATAAGCCTGCCTGATGTAACTATGAATGAATGACATAGAAATCTAGGCCTTTGACGAGAGAAAATATCAGGCAGCTACATTTTTTACAAACGCTCACCATTGACTCATTTCATACTGATGTCTGCGAAACTGTGTCGGTCCGTATTTCTAGGAAATAAGACTGGAAACTTCACTACACAATGTTATAGTAAACATAACCTTAGCTATATGTACTTAAGTTATATAAATAATGTGACTTGGTAGTTTCAACAAAAATATCATAAACTTAGGTAATAAATAAATAAAATAATATGAATGATAACATTTCCACCAATAGACTGAACTAGACGTACCTATTTCAAGTTCTCGTCTATGTATTTCAGATCTCAGTATTCTAGATAGTGTGTCAGTACATCCATTACAAAGACTTATGGATGCTTGTCATTCGATATCTTCGGTTTTGAAGGTGTTCTTCTGGTGTTCTTTACGATCTAGTGTCAGGGACTAAAGCTCCTACCATTTATTTAGGTATCCTAACTGGCAGGTACATTAGCTATTGTCGATTTTACGACCTAGTAGTACATTAAAAGTATATACGAGTATCATGTCAGCAATGGTGGCCCAGGTAACGGCACCAACTTACGAGTTGTAGGTCGTGGGTTCGAACCCAATCAGGCGCTTTACTTTGTGTAAATAATAACATCACCACTACTCTCAAAACGGTGAAGGAAAACATCGCGAGGGAACCGGCACATCCTAGAACTAAAAATTCGAAAACATGTGACATCTACCAACCCGCACTGGGCCCACGTGGTAGATTATAGGCCTGATTGAAGACCTGTGTCCCGACAGTGGCAACATTATAGGCTGATTATGCATGCGAGTATCATCGCCATGTTTAAGTATAATACCTACCTGCCAGCATCCAATCAAAAATTCGAATGGCAATACTCCAATTATACGGAACACGTATGAATTTTAATGTAGGTATCCTGAATCAGGACAAGTTTATAAACTGCAAAATATCGTTGATCATCAAAGGGAATGGCGATATTCCTAGGTTTGCGATACACAACTTCAGAGTTTCTAATCCGTGTCAACCCGGGAATGTTCACAGATCTTAGCACTGAGCATTAGTTCACAAGTTAGTTTGCTACAGCCCTATTAATTAGGAACGTTGCTGTGCCAATATAATTTGTGCATCCTTGTCACTTGAAGTTTGTTCCTCCGAGATATAAGTCCGAAGTTTAACGTAATTATCAAAATGTTTCACACAACTGAAATTACGTTTGCATTGAAAAAGAAGGATTCCTTCGTGGATCGAAAAGTAATTACTCGAGGGAATTGCGGTGGTTGTCTCCTCGACGTTACTTTAGTTGTTTCGAGGGCGTTTGTTAGGCACGAGCGTGACAATTTGATTTTGTCAGAATCAATAAAAGACAACAACATCTTTTCAATGGATGTTTTGGAAGATTAGAGGAGGTTTTAGGGTACAACCTTTGACTGAGAATACTTTGTTTGTTAACAATAGCGATTCTAATTCTAATGATTTAGAAATGTTCTCGGAAAAAAGAAGAAAACCAATTCAAAAAGCTTCCAACACGGTTTTGTAAAAATTCATCCCATTTTTTTTACCGTGACAACCACAGCTGATCGCAATTATAAAGGACACTTAAAAAAAACAGGGTATTCTATATTATCACACTAATATTATAAAGGCGAAAGTTTGTGAGTGTGGGGGTGTGTTTATATGTTTGTTACTTCTTCACGGTCAAACAGCTGGACCAATTTTGATAAAATTTGGTATGAAGGTAGCTGACACCCTGGATTAACATATTACTTTTTATCCCGATATTCCCACGGGATCGAAACTTATGCGTGTGAAACCGCGCAGCTATTTACATAATTTAAAAACTAACAGTCTTAAAATAATAATAAGGACAAGTAAGTATATAAAAAAAGGAGTAGAAATAATCATAGGGTATCAAAAAATTCATCCGCATGGCTGTCAACAGGAAACGTGCCCAAAAGGCTGCCAGCATTGCCACGTTGTATGGCAAAGGACACTTTATGTTTCTCCTTGAAATTATTAATTTATAATCCAGGATAAGAAATTGATTCGAAGTACTAACAAGGCTTCAGAACTTAGTTAGTATTCTAGGTGCACACCTTGCATTTCAATTTTGATTAACAAACTTGAAAGGCGGCTCGGATTGACCATGCCAGGGGAATGTTGATGTTTACATCACTATTCATTGAACAACACTGGATAGAATAAGACAGGAGAATACTGTCATTTTTTAAGGGCCATGGAACTAACTTTTCAATTCATATGTACTTTCCGAGTTTATCTTGGACATTACTGACATCGGTGAAGAAAAAACTGAATTGTTCCGGAATTGTTCCCCTTTAGATGTTCAAAAAAAAGTCTATCTTTTAACCTTTTTTATGGTAGGTAATCAAATTAATTATAAAATAATGCATTATTTGCGAAGGTGTTTTTATTCATCACAAGTATTTAGTTTTGAACAAAATTGCCTTTGCCATTATTTGATTTCAATGAATATCATAGGAGATATAAGTCCGCAGGGCGGCCGGTCATGAGGGGAGGGCGCTGGCCGGCTGTCCCGGTTGCTCAGCGAGGTACTATGCCGCGCGGGTGAAACCGCAGGGCACAGCTAATATAATTCAGAAATCGCCAACCCGTCATGAGCTACTGTGGTGAACAATAATCGTCCCTTCATTGTATGAGAAGAGGTCTTTGCCCAGCATCACAATCAGTCTATAATGTTCCCCACTGTTGGGACAGAGGCCTCCTCTCACTGACAGGGAGTGGGCCATAATCCACCACACGGGCCCAGTGCGGGTTGGTGGGTGTCACACATTGTCTTCGAATTTTTCGGTTCTAGTACATGCCGGTTTCCTCACAATGTTTTCCTTCACCGTTTAAGCGTTGCTCTACAGTGGGTCACTAACAGGCTGGTATTATTATTATACTATTAATAGAAATCATCCATCATCTGCCTAGCCTTTTCCCAAGTTCTATGTTGGGGTCGGCTTCCAGTCTAACCGGATGCAGCTGAATAATAATAATAATAATAATAATATCTTTATTTCCCAAGAATACAGATGGAGAACATTTACATAATACATTTGGATGATGCAGAAATCTGTACACAAATAGATTAATCTCTGTCTCTTAAACTAGGGTATCCTGTATCTTAAGAGACAGTGATTCGCAATGAGGTTCCAATTGATTTTATGTATGAGTGGACTGTGTCAATTTACCTTCAGAAGGGAAAAAAAAGGAAAAAAAAGAAAAAGAAAAATTATAGTTTACGTTACAGGTTTTAACTTGTTGTGAGAGTATGTGAGAGTGTGATGATGTGGGTAAAATAAATTAAATGAATGTGATTATTGGTGTGCAGGTGTGTGTGTGTGTGGGGAATAAGTAGGTAATGTGGTGTGGTGTGTAAGCGAGTGGGGGAGATTGTATATGCGAGTGTGTATGACGTATACGTGCAAGCATGAAGATGAGTGTGTTCATAATATTATTAGTATTTAGGCGATGTAGGTCAGTAAAGTCTCCGTTGCGGCATAGTCCTGTATAAGTAGCCATTCTGTCACTTTTAGTTTTAGGTTGTGTTTGTTGAGGTCTAAGATATTCAGTTTTATATGAATCTTTTTGTAAATATAAGCGCTAATTACATAATACTGATGCTTTGCGAACGTGGTCCTGTGCTGGCTGCCTGAGGGAAGGTTTGTACGCTTATTTGGGTTAGACGGGGGAAGGCTGCTATGTTTCCTAAGAACAGATTGAAGCACAAAGAGCTGACGGACTGTAAGAACCTTGCAGTCTGCATAAAGCTGTGTTGTTGGGTATCTTAGGGGCTTCCTTGTCATTACTTTTAGTACGGCTCTTTGTGCTCTCTCTGCCCGCAGGAGGCAACCTTTCGTTGCAGCACCCCATACAGAGATGCAGTATCCTATGACCGATTGGCATAGTGCAAAATATATCATTTTCAAGATATCGGCATTAGCAGAGTTTCGGAGGGATTTAAATATATGAATGAGGCGGAGAGTTCTAGTCGTGACAGCGTCAAGTTGTTTTTTCCAAGTCAGTCCGTCATCTATGTGGACACCTAAGTACTTTACGCTGTTACTTCTAGTTAGCGCTAGACAACAGCATGGTCCCGAACGGTTTGAGCATGAATGGGCAGTAATTGCAAAACTGGGTGACGGTGCGGTCTTACGCCTAATTGCAAATGGGATGTAGCAGGATTTATTTATATTCAAGGTAAGGAGATTAAAATTGAGCCATTTCATAATTTCTGCTACAGCCGATTCTGCTGTGGTTTTGATGGTATCCCAAGTAGGTCCATGGACTAAGATCGCGGTGTCATCAGCGTATGTATAAATCTTAGTATTTGGGAGGTTCATTTTGCAAAGGTCGTTGATATATATTAGAAATAAAGTGGGGCCCAGTATGCTGCCTTGAGGGACGCCGAAAGTAACTAACTCCTCTTCACTAAGGTGGGTATCAATTTTAACTCTTTGGGTGCGATTCCTGAGATAATCTTTGAATATATCAAGCGACACGCCACGTACACCTAAGTGTTCTAATTTTGAGGTAAGGATGGGGACAGAAACTGTGTCAAATGCCTTTGAAAGGTCTAGAAATAAACCTAAACATTTTGTCTTCTTGTCTAGATTTCCAGCTACCTCTTGAGTCAATCCTAGCACGGCATCCTCTGTTGAAACACCAGCCCGGAAGCCATACTGGTTGTCTGCTATTAATTTGTATTTTTCCAAAAATGTCCTGAGACGATTGTTTAAGATCCTCTCAAGGATCTTAGAAAGTGTCGGCAAAACAGATATAGGCCTATAATTATTGACACAGGTTCTGTCCCCCTCCTTGTGTATAGGGTGGACTATCGCCTTTTTTAGAGCATCCGGGAACACGCCCAGTTGTAGACAGCGGTTGAATATGAAGGTAAGTGGCGGTATCAGTACGTGGCGACAGTTTTTTAATAAAAGAGGCGATATACCGTCCCATCCGATAGCACAGTCATTACGTAGCTGTAGGATAAGCGATTCTGTTTCTGCTTCATCAACTTCTAAGAGAGCAAGGGAATTTACGAGGGAGGGGTTTATACTATTTAGATGAGACTGATCGATAGACTTGGGTGATGGGGTGTGGTGTTGTGATATAATTTTGTCAGCTAGCTTTTTTCCTACATTACTGAAGAAATTGCAGACCTCATTAACGGAAGACTTTGGATCATTGCGTATTTTTAGTAGCTCAACGGGACTTGCACATATTTTCGTGGTGTTGGTTATTTCCTTTATTACTTTCCATAACATTTTTGGTTTATTACTTGCATTCTCAAGCTCACTCCTTTCATATGATATTTTTAGTTTTCGAAGTAGGTCGTTACAGAAGTTACGGTAGCGATTATAAGTAATTTTAAGTAAAAGGTAGTCTGGTGCTTTTTTGGATTGTATGTGTAACTTATCGCGGTGTCTAATGCATTTTAGAAGACCAGGAGTTATCCAGGGTTTTAGAGTTCTTTTTTGTCTAGAGATTTTAGCTTGAATTGTGTGTTTGGATATGACCATTAATACGATGTCTATAAATTTGTTCATAGAAATATTAGCATCCTCCTCAGTGTATATACTTGAAAAGTCGGTATTTTCCAGTTCGAGCTTAATTGCTTCATGGTTAAGGCGGGTAGAAAGGTAACATGTTCTGCGCGCAGGGTTCGCGTCTATAATGTCAAGGAGAATCGGCTTGTGGTCAGTAATATGGGACTCTAAAACCAGTGTGGTCGACAAAAGTTTAGACTTTAGAAGTATGTGATCTAGGCTTTTATCAAGTCGGGTGGGAAATTCGTGAGTGGGCAATAACCCCTGAGAAGCATTTAGGATGAGATAGTCAAGACATTTGTTGTCCTCATTACGTTTGATTATATCAAGGTTTAAATCGCCCACTAATACTATATTTGGGCAGGCTGATATGGTATCATAGACATTAGTCAGGCTCGTCTTGAAATTATCAAAATCGTCGTTGGACTTGTATGATGGAGAGCGGTAGATTGCCACAACTGCTAGCTTGTTTTCTATTTGACACACGAGACAAGTCCCGCCCCTAAAGGAGGGTTCCCATACATTAGATTGCAGTCCCAGTTTAGTAAAGATTATAACTCCATCATTTTGATTGAGATTTGTTTCAGTTGAGTGAGACTGGAAACCTTCCAATATAGGTAAATTATTAGCTTTATTTAGCCAACATTCTGTCAGAACTATGATGTCAAAGTTAATTTTAGTTAAGCGCAATAGTACGAGAAGTTGATCGAAGTTTTTATTTACACTGCGAATATTTAAATGCAGAAGTTTAATATCGCTACCAGTGACGTTGACGTAATTTAGACAGTCTTCAGGGTTACATACAAAGGAGTTGCCTACGGTAAATTTGTCAAGATCGTTATTAATATTAATCAAATTAGTCATTTTTAATTAAGAAATAAATAACAGAGCGTGAGCAAGTTGTATGAGCCAGTAATATTTTGTATATCAAGTTAGAATGGCAGGTACATCGCATATAATATGTGTATTTTATGATATTGAGAAGTCGAATTATGTGTGTGTATGTCATGTGAATATATTTGTATATTGGGTTTTGTGTTCTATGTAGTGTTTGTGAGAGTATAGTTGGGTTAATTAATGACTGGTTGTTTTTATAGTGTATAAAGATGACAATTTGAATAAAAAGTGATCTAACTAATCTAAACAAATTAAAATAAGAACGATTTACGGTGAGTTTTGGGCATAGTCACATATTAATGTATCCAAGATCTTGAAGGGTTTTTTCGGTGCTGATTAAAACCTGTTTGTCGCCCTCTTGCTTCCGCAGGAAAATATTACCATTAGATATCCAGCAGTATGTGTATTTGTACTTCTTGGCGAATTCACGGGATTGGTAAAATAACTTCTTGGTACTAGCAGGTAGTTGTTCAGCGACATACACCGGTTGGTGTTTCCCTGGCAATCCAATCACGCTGGTGTTAAGTTTATCGTCTTTTCCCTTATCCTTGTTAAACGACCGCACTGCCGATAAGAGTGTCTGTTTTGTCTGCACTCTAGTAAACTCTGCAATTATTGGACGTGGGGTGTCAGCAGTGGTAGACTTCCCTGGCAGACGATAGATGTCGCGCAACTCGGATTCGGTAATTTGCACTCCTACCGCTTCGCTTATCCTGCATACTGTGTTTATCAGACTAGTGTGGGTTTCCGAATTTTCTTGTGGTACATTTCTCAGTTCAACACCAGACGAGCGGGACTTGTGCTGTAGATCTGTTATCTTCTGTTCCAGGCTTTCTATATACTTTTGCTGTTCCTGCCTTTCCTTCCTTAAGTCCTCAACTTCTTTTCTCAAATCTTCAAACTTTAGATTCATAAAAGACATTGATTTCTCGATCTCTTCATTTGACTTACGAATTTCCGTGTTGGTAGCCTGTATCTGGGAGTTTTGAGTTTTGATTTGAGCTACCTCGGATAACAGTTTAGACATTAGGGTAGTCTGTTCTGTTAGCGTTTTAGTTATGCTGTTGTCTTGTAGGTCACCAGAAATTAAAACTGACCCGCCTTGTGGCGAATTATCTTGCCGAGGCCTTTTACTACGATTTATATTTACGTAGTCGCTCATCATTATTGCTGTATTAATGTCGGGTTCTGATTGGGTTTGACTCTGACTCATATTGTTTATTTGTGTTTTTGGCGTTTTAGGTGGGGTGTGATGAACACCTGCCATATTAGAGCACAGTTTATAACGATGGTAAAATAGAGTAAGTACTTATCCGAGATTCAAGGTGAAGTTTTATATGCAATGTAGGTATTCGACGTTGCTATTAGTATCGTGGCGGCGCAGTCCGAGAGCGACTCCTCATACACTATGCGGCGCAGCGGCGCATAAACACGGCGCGCGGCGTAGTCGATGGAGTATCGTAGACAACTCGTAGCACTGGTTGATGTAGCAGATACGATGACGTCAGTTTCTCGTAGCGGTCGTAGCACTCCTATCGACTGTTAGTCCGCGTCGCTGTTCACAAGGTCACCGCAGTGTAGCCGCTCGTAGCACGTAGTGTGTAGTAAATTCGCCTGCTGCGCTTACGTTCGTGTGGCTGAATGGCGGGAGCGGGCGACTGCCGCGCAGGAGCCGCAAGTTCAAATCCGGCTCGACAAACACCAACCACAACGCACTTGTTTTCGAGGAAGCACTGCAAACGTAGTCTATCCCTTTCGAGGGGTGGAGTCTAACCGTAAGGTAACCGTAGGAGTAAACGAGAATTTGAGTTATGTACTTTGACCAATAGGAATTTAGAAAAATAAATATTCGCAACGAGTAATGAGCACACGCGACACACGTCCACTTCCAGTGACGGCCGAACCGAATCCAATGTTACCAGTATTTTACATGGAGCGACTGCCTTCTGACCTCCACAACCCAGTCACTGGGTAATACGATACTCCTTGGTAAGACTGGTTGTCAGGCTTTCGGGCTTGTGACTACCCGCAGCGACTGTGAAAGATCCACGAATGACAGCCGGTACCAACAGCTTAACGTACTTTCCGAGGCACGAAGGGGTCTCGGTATATAAAGACAGTCACCCATCCACAGACCGAACTCGGCAAGCGTAGCTTTACCTGATCAGTCGACCTGTGCCACTGTTATTATTTAGCTACGAGCGTATTAGAAATACCGGTAACAAATACCAAAGAACCAATATCACCACGATTAGCATGATCTAGAATTCTAGTTTGTTGATCACAGTTCGTATGCAAATATAATAAAATAATAATTAAAAAAAAAGGTTAATTGAAGAAAAGCCTAAGTACATTTTAAAGCAATGTTATATATCCGAGTGGCTATGCTAAGCAATAAATGATAAATGATTTTATTTCTGTAAGTAGGTTTGTACAAACACTTTTACACGTCAATCATATTTTTTTAAACTAGATGAGGTCGGCGTTTCCTATCTGACTATAAATTGAAACCCTGATCTCCAAACTAGGGGTGACCCTGTATCTTAGATATAGGGAGACGCTAGATAGGTAGTAAATACTACAAAGTATCCCTTTATGTATTTGCTACGATATACCCATATTATGGGATGTGGAAGGCCTATTCTTTACGAAAAGTCATGCGGAGTTCGAAAAATGTATTTAATACTCGCATCCGCTGAATTGAAGCTAATGAGTTTCATCCATTTTATTCAACATCTGTATTCAATGCGTCTTTGTAATATTTTTATTTAGATCGAGTAACGTTTTTAATTATGAAGCGTTCAATATTTCAATACGTGTTATTTTTGTTTGATGAGTTTGTCGGAGATTTGTTAATGTCAATCAGCAGTATTGTTATATTTTATACTCCATTGTTTGCCAGATTGGGCATCGGTTATCAATAATTTAGCATAAATAAAAATGAAATAACGGCTATCAGTTTGGTTTCATTATTTTTTTTAGCCTTGTGTTCACCAACATTTAAATCAGTTCTATATTGAATCCTTAGGCATAAACCAACTGTTTATACCCAACCGCCTGGTTTGAATGTTGGTGAGCCTGTTAGGGTTAATGGAGGAACACCAAAGGGAAGACCGTTCTAAGGATTTCAATAATACGTTTATTAATCCTTATATTTATATATTGGAAGGTGTGTTTACTAATATTACGTGAGACGTGTGATTCCACACAAGGCTAATGGAGTAGTACAGTCACTATACCTTTCGAATTGGCCGATATTTATTGGATATACTCGTAAGTATGTATATGCAGAAACAATTGCTTTCATCAATAATTCATTTTTTCTTACTAAAAGTCATTAAAGCTGCTTCTAATAAAATTAAATGTTTTATTATCTAGCTCGTTAATTGTATTTTACATACAATAGGAGCTAAAATTATGCAAATCCCTCTGTTATCCCTACGGGCGGTTTGATTAATTTTCCGAGTTGCTTGATTGAATTTACGAAACATTACATACTACGGTAAATACAACTTGAACACTTTTTACCTTAGAAGGTAACTATCGTTTTTATAAATTACCTTACAAAGTTTTCAGAAAGAGGAACAAAATGTAAATATTTTAGTATTTTTATGCTCAATTGGAATGTCAATGTAGGAAAGTCAATGAAAGAAATCGTCTTGGACAAAGTTTTTCTTTTGTAAAAAACATGTTTTTTTATATAAAATGTTCGCATAAATTGCTTGTGCAGTATGCTTGTTTTAACTCGTCTTCTAGATATGCCAAGCATTGTTCCCCCTTGTTAAGTGATCCCAAATGACAGTAATAGTGGTGTACCTAATAGTAGTTAATAGGTTACGTGACGTCGACGCACACGACAGATTTAAGCGCACAACTCGAGTTGTTTACTTAAGCTTTTGTCGACAACATTATGTTTTAAAAGCTTGACATATCGCCTCTTGTTTTACGAGATCTCTCGAATATTTCAATTTCGGTGTAAATAACTAAGTAGTTGGTGCTGACCTATTTGAAAACAAACAAGCAATTTCGAATGAAGTGTTTTCTTGACCTTTGAAACAAATTGTTTATTATAGTAAACTAGCTTCTGCCCGCGACTTCGTCCGCGTGAAATTTCTTGTACCCCCACCCCGTCGCGTCGCAACACTTCGTATTCGCTTACCGTTCACTCTGAGTTTTTTTCTTTTTGCTCGGCTCCTAAGGGTCATAGCGTGATGTTAAATAGCCTATTAGCTTTCCTCAAGAATTGGGCTATCAAATGCAAAAATATTTTTTTCAAATCTGACCGGTAGTTCCAGAGATTATCGCGTTCAAACAAACAAACTCTTCAGCTTTATTATTAGTATACAGGATGACATTTAATTCATTGGCAATATTTTAACCACGTATTCCAACCATGATACTGGTTCATTTAAGCCAACAATATCGAATATTAATATGGTCAAATTATTAATTTAAAAAACGTAATATAACTTGATATTTACTTACATAAAGACCGAAATTAATAAACAAGATTAAAAAAAAGAAATAAAAAAAATTATAATTAAACATAAATAAATTTAATTATCAAGATTCTTTCGACACGTGTAGTAAAACTAGGCGTTATTATTACTTACGCACAGCGTACGAGCTCTCATTCAGTAGATATGTCCTTCAAAAGAAATACCGCCAATACGGCAAAAGAACAAACTACAAGCGCGCGCGTCGCACCCCCGCCCACCCCCGCCCCCACATGCGCCTGAGCGCCGGCCGCCGCGCTGCTCCAGTCACGAGTTTATTTGGTCAAGTGAATTACGTGTAATTGGCGAAAAAAATATTGGATTGCAGTGAACCACAGGGCTAACATGCCTCGACCACGTAGTGCAGTGTACACGAACCAGCAATACCTGGATATGGTTTTATTCTACGATAGAACACACAGTTTGCCGCGCACTCGTCTCATGTTTCACCGCCGCTACCCCGATGCACCGATTCCATCGCGAGACCGAATCTTGAGATCAACGCAAAACCTGCTGGATTTTGCATCGTTCCACGTACCACCGCATGCTCAAGCGCGTGGTAGAGCGCCGGTGTACCCAAGAACCCTGCATCGGCAAATAAAGCGGTACTTCCAGAGGAATCCACAGGCCAGCACTAGACAGGCAGCGCGACACTTTCACGTCAGCCAGTTTTTTGTCTGGAAGCTGTTAAACGCCTCTGGAATGCACCCTTACCATTTCCAAAAAGTGCAGGAGTTGGCGTTGGCTGACTACACGCCCAGGGTCCGATTTTGTAATTGGCTATTACAAAATCTGGATAAAAATATCCTGTGGACAGACGAGGCCACGTTCACCCGACTCGGGCTGTTTAATGTCCACAACGAGCATTGGTGGGCTCAGCGTGGGCAGAACCCGCACGTAAGCCGAAGACACGCTTTTCAAAATCGTTTCTCGGTGAACGTGTGGGCAGGCATAATTAACAGTTGTATCATAGGTCCCTTCTTTATTGAAGAGAGACTGACCGGGGAGCGCTATCTCCGGTTGTTAGAGACCTCCGTAGAAGAACAGCTGCAGAACGTGCCTGAGAGCTATCAGTCCGAGCTGTACTATCAGCATGACGGAGCACCGGCTCACTACCAGCGTGACGTTCGCGCCTTCCTCGATCGTAAATTCGGTGAACGTTGGATTGGTCGCGGCGGACCTGTAGCTTGGCCAGCGCGGTCGCCTGACCTGACGCCCTTGGACTTTTTTTTGTGGGGTGAGGTTAAAAGACTAGTTTACGAGCAAGAGAGTGAAAGCCGGGAACAGTTAAAAGAAAAGATTATCACGGCGTTTGATACGGTTAAATCGCGTACTTTTGTGTTGCAAAATGTGAAGGTGAACCATAGGCGCCGTGCTGAGCTGTGTGTACAAAGAGGAGGTGAACATTTCGAGCACCTCTTAAAGTACACGTAGGTAAGTACCTACCTACCTACTAAGTTTAATTTAAACGTTGCTATACTAGGTTTCAAACACAAATCTCACACACACAAACCGCCAGACTCAACAATTAATTAACATCACAACATTTATTTATTTTATTCAACAACATTTCATTATTCAACATTTAACAACAACAACAAACAAGATTTAATTATTTTATTGTGCCGTAGTAACGATTTTAAATTAATGTGATTAAAATTTAAAACTACATACTAAGTAATACTGCTATGTAAATTCAATTTAAAAGTGCACCCAAGTCCCAATCAGCTGTTTCGTCAAAGGTCGCGCGCGGCTATCGCAGTGTTAGGTACTTTACTAAACATCTGCACACAAACGCGCGCCCCGCCCGCGCCGCGCTCCGCCGCGCCAGCGCCGAGCCAGCAGGGCACAAGCACAACAGGCGCGTCATTTATTAGGTATTTTAAAAGTCAAAGTTTTACTAGCGAATTCAATTGAGATATTATTGGGATAATAATTTTTGCACACTTTAACCGACTTTAATGCAGACAAAAAACTAAGTAATTTTTAACGATCATTACATTTTGTAGCCTTGTAGGTATGTAATTTGAAACTTTTATTAACAGTAACTTTTGTTTTGACATTTCACCAAAGTTTAAATCACTTTCAATTTTCCAATCCTTCTTCATTCTTTTTTAAACCATTCCCTACGCTAGTATTGTTGGTATAATAATTGAAATAATTCAAATCACACTTCATCTTTCTGTGCGGGAATCGAATTTGCGACACGTAACGCAGTAGCCTGTCGCTCAGTCACTGCGCCAACGGTACCGACTATTACAACTTATTATTATGTGAGTTTTGCTTTCTGCATTTTAATGATTTATGCGCCAAAGCGGCGCGGCCCCCCATTTTAAACTTGTTTTCTTATGGGTGATAATGTGATTTTCAGTCAAGTTTTTAGTTATTTTCGGAGCTTCTTAGTGTGTGTATGTGGGTTAAGTGTTTTAAACTGCGTCAAGGACCTAACATAAACAATTTAATTTAAGTACGCGTTACACTTCAGTTCCGTAGAAAAGTCGAAGCTGCTAGTGCCTGCTACATGCAAATCGGGGGGCGCCGCGCCGCCCGCCGCCGCCGCCGCCTCCGCCGCTGCCGCCACCGCGCGCCCGCAAATAATTGAATGGCGCGCGTGCGACGGTGATGGTGTGCGGCGGAGGGGGGGACGAGGCAATCACCTATTATTGATTTTATAGCGCGCTATCACCATTTGATACTTTTATTTTATTTGTTCATTTTGAGAAATCTCTTGGTTATTATTTTTGAACACTTTACTAGTATTAGTTATTATTCGTTCCTCAATTAGATTCTTGGACTAAAATATTGCCAATGAATTCAAAGTCTTCCTGTAGATAAAAAACTCTATGTCCCATAACTCCTTAATAGGTACCAACTCTTAACATCACGTGATAACTTTTAAACGAAATATCCGATTGAGATGAAACAAAAAGTATTTTACTTCTTCATAAATACTCTTGATAACATAATGCTTAATTTCGATAAAGATTAATATTACGATACATATTTAACGTAGTTTTTTTTTCTTCAGACGATTTAATAATTATTAAGAACACAAAATCGGTTATTGTGATTAAACCATGATAGCTAGACATATGTTCTCGCGGACTTTTTTGTAGGTCTTAATGGGCTCTACAAACCCGTAGTACATTATTTTGTTCTATTGTCAATAGTTTTTGCAGCGCACGCAAAAATAGGTTTTCGATTTTACACCTTGTGTTACAAAATAGCAATTTTATTACGGATCCCTAATTTTGAAGAAAAAAAATATAGCCTATAGCCTTCCTCGATAAATGGACTACCCAACACTAAAATAATCATTCAAATCGGACCAGTAGTTCCAGAGATTAGCGCGTTCAAACAAACAAACAAACAAACAAACTCTGCAGCTTTATAATATTAGTATAGATAATATTAGTATAGATATGAAGTCAAAAAATACAGGCTAAGACCAGTTTTTGATTGGACCCATTTTATTGAAGTAAATTATATTGAAATACAGGGTGATTGGAAGATGGGTGCAAAGCTTTAAGGCGATGATAGTACAGGCAATTCAGAACCATTTAAGCCATGGTTGTCTTAGACGAAGTCTTACCACTTTTTTTTTACCAATTTCTTAAGATTTTTTTCGAAAATTCCCAAAGTTTTAACTAAACTACTTATTTATGGCCAAATTGAATGATAAACGAATTCATTTTTATTGTATTTAATTAAAGTAATGTGTAAGCAATCTAGCAAAACATGTTTTAGGCCTCTGTGTCGTTAGACATTTTTGTTACAGATATTTAAAGTTCATAACAAATTTTAAAATTTATAAATACTTTTTGTAAACCTTATTTTAAAAATCACGGAGCGTGCTTTTTTTGTTCAAACCTTTTTGAAAACATGCTTGATAATCGCTCTTTCTTTTGAGGTAACATTTACGCAGATATGTTACAAATTATTGAAATTAGGACCTAAAAACCAATTTAAGGGAGAAATTTTAAATTTTAGGCAGTCTAAATAAAACAACATTTGAATTAAATTTATTTATGTTTCATGGTCAAAATGTTGTCCGTGATTCCTAATACAAGCACGGCTCCGTCTTCTCACTTCTATTGTTGTTATTTTCAACATCATATCTCCAGCTTCATTGTTTCAAACTCTGAATTCATTCTCTCTGTCAGTTCTTCTCTCGTGTTTATTTCAACATTCGTATACACTAGCTCCTTGGCGCGGCCCCACACGAAAAAGTCCAGCAGGGTCAGATCTGGTGAGCGAGCGGGCCAAGGGATGGGTCCATCTCTGCCAATCCAGCTGTCAGGAAAGCAATTATTTAAGTGTTCCCCATCTGTTGTGTGGGTTATGAAAGTTTGTAATGCCCTCCCTAGAAAATTTGCTTTCATCCGTCCACAAGATTGATTTCAAATTAAAGTTTTCTAGGGAGGGCATTAAAAACTTTCATAACCTTCATGAATGGGCCGCCAAAGACAACAATCCACATTTTAAGAAGCAGGTGTCGTTTCCGAGGAAATTCTGGAGGCTGGAGTAATTTGCAGGACGTTGATTGGGCCCCACTTCTTACCGGAGACTTTCAATGGTGAAAATGATTTGCACTTTCTACAAGTGGATTTACCAGAGCTGATAGAGGAAACCGGTGTCCCGGAGCCGTGCTTGTATTAGGAATCACGGACAACATTTTGACCATGAAACATAAATAAATTTAATTCAAATGTTGTTTTATTTAGACTGCCTAAAATTTAAAATTTCTCCCTTAAATTGGTTTTTAGGTCCTAATTTCAATAATTTGTAAGATATCTGCGTAAATGTTACCTCAAAAGAAAGAGCGATTATCAAGCATGTTTTCAAAAAGGTTTGAACAAAAAAAGCACGCTCCGTGATTTTTAAAATAAGGTTTACAAAAAGTATTTATAAATTTTAAAATTTGTTATGAACTTTAAATATCTGTAACAAAAATGTCTAACGACACAGAGGCCTAAAACATGTTTTGCTAGATTGCTTACACATTACTTTAATTAAATACAATAAAAATGAATTCGTTTATCATTCAATTTGGCCATAAATAAGTAGTTTAGTTAAAACTTTGGGAATTTTCGAAAAAAATCTTAAGAGATTGGTAAAAAAAAAGTGGTAAGACTTCGTCTAAGACAACCATGGCTTAAATGGTTCTGAATTGCCTGTACTATCATCGCCTTAAAGCTTTGCACCCATCTTCCAATCCTTAAAGCTTTGCACCCATCTTCCAATCACCCTGTATATCTAAACTATTTATTACATTATTTGTGGTTTCGAAAAAGCTTCGTGAACGTAACGTATGTACCTAGGTACCTATACTAAGAATAGGTACCTAAATGTGGGATTAGTAAGAATTGACTTTGCGAGGCCGACTTTTTCATTTTTAACACTCTATTATATATGATAGAAAATAACATTTTCTACGCTTCTCTCACATTGGTTTGTCTCTAGGTATACAGGTTATAAACTTAGTGAACCGATAAGTACCTACGCCTTAACGGACTTTGAATAACGGCTGTAGAACCGTTGGGTCCAGTGTAGTCAGTCTATTTATTAACTTCCTCAGTGTATTAAAATCATTTCCTTCACAGGTTTCACATATTATATACTTATTTATTATATTGTTATGTGAACGAAGTTAAAATCATGTAGCAAAATAGCCTTGATCAGATCAAATCACTAACTTTCACTAAAAAAACGGTAGCACCTCTACGGATTAAAATTACCCTTTATGCTTTATAGGTAATTTTATTTATAGATTTAACTTTTTAAGTAATACATAACGAAATCTTTTAGAAACACATAGGTACATTATTATTTATTGTTCTAAACAGGAGCCTATTTCTATCAATGGGCTTTGTAAATTAATTTTGCGAACATCATTCCAATGTCTTGTAACATGAAATCTTTAAATTCAACATAGGTTCTAAAAACATCTCTTTCTGAAGCAGACGAGTAAAAAACAAGCCTAACTCACAAGTCCCCCCCCTCGTCTCGTTTTATTAGATGAAAAGTATTTTAAGTGCTAATCCTATCCACCTCTACGTCTAGGTACCGGGCCCCTTACCTGAACCGAAACCATTCAAATGCGTTCAACTGTAACGTCCTAATCGAGTAACAGACATCCAAACATTCCCATTTATAATATCAGAGAAGCGAAAATGAAACGAAATGTAATAAACATGTTCATTTAAGCGAAACAGTGGGTAGTCTCGGAAAATGCCGAAGATGTACCTAAACAAGTTGATGTAATAAGGGTTCTTAATAAATCCTCCAAATTATCCACTTGTAACGTTAGAGATATGTTGGGGCACATAAAAAAGCTTTAGCAAACGTCGGATGTTACATCTATGACATCTATTTTATTATCTGCGCTGTTATAGCACGTATTGGCCTTTTTCCTGATATCTACGATATATAATAATACCTACATAACCGAAAAGAAACGAAAAGAAGCGAAATCTTAGTTTACTATAGGTACCTCCTTCGGGGCCCGTGGCTAAATAATAACAGCCGGACAGGTCGATAGATCAGGTTAAGCTACGCTTGCCGCGTTTGGTCTGTGGATGGGTGACCATCTTTACATACCATGACCCCTCCGTGTCTCGGAAAGCACGTTAAGCCGTTGGTCACGGCTGTCATTCGTGGACCTTTGACAGTCGTTACGGGTAGTCAGAAGCCCGAAAGTCTGACAACCAGTCTTATCAAGGGGTATCGTACCCAGTAATTGGGTTGTGGAGATCAGATAGGCAGTCGCTCCATGTAAAATACTGGTATTCAGCTGCATCCGGGTAGACTGGAAGCCGACCCCAACATGGTTGGGAAAAGGCTAGGCAGATGATGACCTCCTTCGGTGAAAAAAGTCTTGTAATCTGTGTTCGCGATTTATTTGCCAAACATGTAAACAAATATGAGTTTAAGGAAAAATAACTTTAATTAAGTACCTACTACACAATAAAGTTCAGTTTACGCTACAATTTCAAAAAAAATTTTCAATGGCGCTAGTCACTCTGAAATCAACTTAATTACCACAAAAATAAAGTTCATATTTGTTTAACTTCAAATAACATCAATTATAAACATAAATTTGAATAGACCTTAGTTATGTTACGTGTATCTAATAATACTTACCTACCCAAATACTAAGTATTGTAAGTAAGTTGATACTTAACATGCCTTTTATATAAATCGGTATTAAGTTGGTGCTAAGTTACACAATTGTCACGCAAGCGACATTTGAAAGGTTATGTGGAAGTGAATTTACTTACTCCCACAGTTTCCGGAGAAAAGTTTCACATAGTAGTGGTCCACTCAACGAATGACCCAAAAGAAGGTGTAGGTAGAGTGCGTGAGCTGGGCCCTAAGCGATTTCTTCAGAAAGTTGTTCAGGGTGCTTAGGGAGTAAACATACTAAATGTCCCCGCGTCTAGGAGGTGAGCCGGAGTGAGGGGGGGTAAAGGTTCCCACTTTTGAGTTTTTCGCTAATATCTTTAAAACGGTGCGTCATAGAGAAAAAATATCTGTTACGTAATGAAAGCTAATACAATTTTCAACAACTTTTATCTTACACACTTTTTCGAATTCCTACCCATTTTCGAACTACACGTTCTGGAAAAGTGAACATTTTCGAAAAAAACTACTTTTATCAAACACTAGCTGTTGCCTGGTACTTACTTCGTTCGCGTTATTTCGGGATAAAAAGTAGCCTATATGTTAATCTAGGTCCTAATCTACCTACAAAATTTCATCCAAATCCGTTCAGCCGTTGAGTTATCGAAACTTTTATCTATGTACTAGCAGCACACCGCGGTTTTACCCGCATAAGTTTCCCGTGGGGATATCGGGATAAAAAGTATCCTACTTATGTCCTTTCCCGGGACTCAAACTCTATGTATCTAAGATTAGGACCTGTCGACATGGCGAGAATAGCTCAACTTAATTTTTACGGGAGAAAAGTTGGAATCGAAGGGCAATAACGAATGCGAGATGCGCGAATTGCCTTCCTGGTGCCATCTAGTTTTAAACCAAAACATTGACGTCATAAAAGATCCACTTACAGAATAAAATAGGTACCTACCTACATAAAACAACCCGACATCCCTGTTCGAGCCGCCCAGCCGAACACTCCCGTATATATTTCCCGGCTACACTATACCACTAAGGCCGAGGACATCGTGGAGTACGTGTGCCAAAGGACCAAGTACAGGCCGAGAATGCAGTTGCTTGAATAGCGCCGCAACGTCAACTTCAAGGCGTTCGTGGTGCGAGTACCTACATGCTACCTGCATCTCGTCATGGCAGAGGACTTTTGGCCGCTAGGTGTAATGTTCCGTCGCTTCCGCGGACAAGTGCCACACGATCGCACAAAGACAGTGCTCGAGTGAAGTGAGTTTTACTAACATAGTTTTAAGTTTATACACTAACACGCATTGTACTATTTGTACTATTATAATATATATGTTAGTCTGTAATAAGGTATTTATCTATGGGCCATAGTAGCCTGAAAATAAAGATTTTATTATTATTATTATCTCCTTTATTCAAATAAATTCTTATAAATTATATTTTTAAATATTAGTATAAAGAAATATAAAAACATTTAAAAATATAAAAAAATAGTAGCCCACCGGTATCGGGAACAGGGTCCAAGCTCAGTCAGGGCTCCAGAGAGAGGAACCTCCTAACTATTCGGGCCGTGTCCAGAAGTACCGCTTTCTGGATCAAGCCCTTGATCCAGCTGCCCAACGAGAGCCTCCTCAGGTGTTGGTCGAGGCTCTTGGCTATTAGACCATTGGCTGTCACGACTATCGGCACAATGATCGCGGAGTCCACATCCCACATGTCGACAACCTCGCGAGCCAAGTCAAGATACTTGATTTGTTTATCTTTCTCGGCTTTCACGAGGTTCCCATCATGCGGGACGGTTATGTCAACAATCATTGCGCGCCGCTCTGATCGATCCACCACCACTATATCAGGCTTATTGGCAACAATAGTCCTGTCAGTGATGATGGATCGATCCCAATATAATGTGATATTACCATTTTCGAGAACTGGGTCGGGCACATACCTGTAGTACGGCACCTCCGATTCCACAAGGTTGTATTTCAGAGCAAGTTGCTGATGGATTATCCTGGCTACAAGGTTGTGTCTATGCAAGTACTCTTCGTTAGCTAGACGAGAACACCCGGAGATAATATGCCTGATTGATTCTCCCGGCCGGTGGCATGCCCGACAGATGTCAACCGTGCCGTCTTTCACAATAAATCTCCGGTAATTGTTCGTCATCATAACTTCGTCCATAATTGCACAGACAAAACCTTCGGTTTCCCCAAAGAGGTCACCGAAACGCAGCCAGGCTACGGACGCTAGTAGATCAACATCGGGTCCATGTAGGGCCCGGAAAAAGCGTCCGTGAAGCTCCTTACTCTGCCATACCTCCATGCGATCATTAGTGTCAAGCACTACTGGCTTGCGCCAGTTCTCTTTAGCCAAGGAGAGCGGGGTGAGGCCCTTGTCCACGGCGACTACATCTCGATGCATCCCCACGTCGGTTTCTAGAAAATATTCCCTGAGACTGCATATCTCGCGATTGTGGAGGGCCTTAGCGTTTAAAAACCCTCGACCTCCACACTTTCGCGGGATATACAGCCTCATTACCGATGACCGTGGGTGATGCATTCGATTTGCAGTCAGCAACGTACGGACCCTCCTATCCAGGGCGTCGAGTTCGGTCTGAGTCCATTTGAGTATGCCAAAAGAGTACATCAAAACCGGCATGACCCAACCGTTGAAGGCGCGCACCTTGTTTCCGCCTGATAGAAGACTATTAAGTACTTTTTTCAGGCGGCCAAAGAAGCGCTCCTTCAACGATTGCTTCATGTCAGTAACATTGATGCCTAACGCTTCCGACATACCCAAATACTTATAGGTTTCGGATGCGGAGAGGGTTCTAAGGTTTGTGGAATCCGAGAGTTGGGTTCCCACGGATTCAACAATCTCCCCTCGCTTTACATGCATGACCGCACATTTGTCCACACCAAATTCCATCCTGATGGCGCTACTGAAAGTTTGAGTTACTTTCAGTAGCTCCATCAGTTGCAAATTGTTGGGAGCAAAGAGTTTTAGGTCATCCATGTAGAGGAGGTGCGATATAACCTGACCACCTCTCCTCAGCCGATAGCCTAGACCTGAATCCTCCAGCAGCGTGCTTAGAGGATTCAAGGCTAAGCAGAACCAAAGCGGACTCAAACTATCACCCTGAAATATGCCTCGCTCGATCCTTATCGGTTCGCTATTCCTCTGAATATTTCGACATCCTGGATATCGAAGGACCGTCCTCCATTGCCCCATACACGACATCAGGAAGGTGCGCAGAGTTGCATCTACTTTGTACAACTCCAACACCCTCATGAGCCATGTATGTGGCACCGAGTCATAGGCCTTCTTATAATCTATCCAGCATGTCGACAGATCCTTTCGGGAACGACGAACCTGTTGGCTAATGGCCATATCAATGAGGAGTAGCTCCTTAGTACCCCGGGACCCGTTCCTACATCCATTTTGAGAGACAGACATGATGGAGTTGGTGTCTATATGTTTGTTAATTTTAGTTCTCAAAATGGATGTAAGAACTTTATAGACCGTCGGTAAACAAGTGATCGGTCTATAATTTTTGGGATTCGCGGTACTACCTGATTTATGGAGCAGGTGGGTTATTCCTGTCGTTAGGAACTGGGGCAGCGACCCTGACTCTAAGGCTGACTGGAACTGGGATGCCAAGCAGGCGTGCGACCCTTGGAACCATTTTATCCAAAAGTTGTGCAGCCCGTCCGGCCCTGGAGATTTCCAGTTAGGCAACGGTCGGACTGCACGAGCAACATCTTGGGGGCTGATGGTAAGTACCCCCATTTCTGGTATTAGATCGCACGCTCGCTCAATCTTCCCAGTCCAATCACCCTCGGTGTGACTGACAGGCACCGACCAGATGTTTCGCCAGAACGAGCACATGGCGTCATCATCCGGTAGGCACGTGTCAGTAACACCTTGGTCCGGTCGCTCCCAAGCCCTATAAACCCACCTTTCATCACTCTGGAATGTGCGATTCTGAGTGTATCGCTCCACTCGCCGCCTGTACCGACGAATACGGTTCGCCCATGCATACACTTTCTGCTTCAGGAAGTCGATGCGCTCCGTGACACAAGACATATAGTCTTGAGGACTGATATCAGTCCCCAAGAATGCCCGTCTCACAAAGCGCATCACTCTAGGGCGAGTATTGCCCTCCCTGAAGCAGATTAGTTTGCCAATGAGCGCTCTGGCCCCACCAATACGGCGTTCAATTCTGCACTGCCAAGCTGGTACGGCTGGTTTCGGTCGTGTAGCTCTAGAGTCATTGGCAAATTTGACATGAGCTACACGACATGCCGCTGCAGCCGCGCAGTACAGAATCGAATGAGCATCGGTGAGGTCTTCGCAGCCATCAAAATAGTTTGACAACTGTGAATCCAGAACCGCCACCAGCGCCCTATTTTTGTTATGCATGGGCAAACGAGGTAAGCGTGGCCTAAGTTCGGGTGACATGAAGCGATATTCCTGAATCGCATCCTCCAAAGCACTCCTCAATTCCTCATTACATTGGGTACTTACGTTTGTAGCCCTGTCATTACTCCCCTCGTCAGCATAACTTGTATCAGACTGCGGTAGTAGTACAGCAGTCTGCGACTGGGGAGTGATGACATGGCTACTCTGCATTTCACTTCGCAGGCGATCAAGTACAGTGTCATCCAACATATGGTTACGCTGAATGACACGCACCTGATCCGATTATTATTATTATTATTGTTACGAGCTTCGGGTTCGTGACAATAAAAACTGCCGATTTAATAACCCAAAAATAACAATTTATTTTACAACACTAATTACAACTCAAAACACTAATTAAAAGAACACAATCACACTACTGATCACTCTTAATTCGCACTTGAAGATCGCTTAGATGTTTTCGCTCTTGTCGCTTTATCCAAACTGTGTCGGTCGGCGCGCATCCCGGCCTTATATAGTGCCGCAGATAGTTCGAGAACCTTCCATTGTAGAAACATCTAGAATGTTCGAGTACATACCGGCCCCGACCGACTAGGTGTCGATAGTTCGAGAAAGTTCTACAAAGTTCTAGTATCGAATTTTCTAGAACGATCGTGACTCGACTAGTTCTGCTACTCGATACTAGATGGCGCTAGTGGTAACTAATGTCACCATGTACCAGGCGTTAATTGTGGCGCGCAACACTGTCCCCTCCTAAGACATGCTCGTCCCGAGCATTATCGGCCCCATAATAACGCGCCAGTCGGTCCACATGGACTATCTTAGGAGTACCTCTTGCACCTTTCTGTATCCGGTAGGTTACGTCATTGATCTTTGTCACAATCCGGTACGGTCCGTCCCATTTAGCTTGAAGCTTAGGAGATTTCCCTTTGCTGCGGACTGGATTGTGCAACCACACTAGTGAACCTTCGTCGAACCCTTTATTGTTCATTTTGCGGTCATAACGGGTTTTCATCTTTTCAGACATTTGCTGGCCCGATTGTCTGACGTGCTCATAAATGTCATTCATTTTGTTCCGCAAGTCATTCGCATAATCGGTTATACTGCGTGGGGCATCAGGTGGTATTCCGGTGATCAGGTCTGCAGGCAGCCGTAATTCTCTTCCAAAGTTTGCGAAAGCTGGTGTCACCGATGTACTTTCGTGAACAGCGCTTCGATATGACAACAAAAACGGTTGTATGTGCTTGTCCCAATCTCGTTGCCGATTTTCCACAACTTTGGCTAGGTACCTCTCCAATGTCTGATTAAACCGTTCCACCATTCCATCCGACTGTGGGTGGTAAGAAGTTGTTCTGGTTTTTTTTTTGAGTACCCATAACTCGACAAGTTTCCTGGAATATTTGTGACTCAAAATTCCTTCCTTGATCACTGTGAATCTCTAAAGGTACTCCAAAACGACAGAAGACTTCATGAACTAACTTATCTGCAACTGTCGAAGCTTCTTGATTTGGAATGGCGAAGACTTCCGGCCACTTGGTGAAGTAATCCATCACAACCATGAAATACTTGTTGCCACTTTCACTTACCGGAAACGGCCCCGCAACGTCAAGGGCTATCCTCTCCCATGGTGCACCAACATTGTACAATTTCAATGCACCTCTACTGCGAGTCTGAGGTCCCTTTACAGCTGCACAACTTGTACATTTGCGACACCAGTCCTCGACATCGTCCCGACAGTGGACCCAGTAAAACCGTTCTCGTATCTTCAGTAGAGTCCGTTTTACTCCCAGATGACCTCCTGAACAACCATTATGGTACAGCTGTAGAACATCCGGTACTTGAGCTTTAGGGACAACCATTTGCAAATGACAGCTGTCTCCCCGAGCATTTTCCCATTTACGGCACAGGACTCCATCCTGAATCACCAAGCTGTCCCATTGGGCCCAATAGCTTTTTGTGATCGAACTCATCGCTGAGACGTCACTCCACCTGGGCTTAGGAGCTCTGGCCTTCATCCACTCCAGAATCGGCTTGATGTCCGAATCTTCCTGCTGTGCACGTTGTAGGCTTTCCTTCCACTCGTTGCTGAGGTCTGTCTTGAGCATCCTCACAGGTACGACTTCTTTACTTTCTTGCCTAGTACAATGCTTGCAGTCTTCAGGACAAGGTCTTCTTGACAATGCATCTGCGTTGCCATGTGATTTCCCGCTGCGATGTTCGACCACAAAGTCGTATTCCTGCAGTAGCTCAATCCATCTCGCAACTTGTCCTTCTGGATTTTTGAACTGCAATAGCCATTTAAGTGCAGCATGGTCAGTTCGTAAGTGGAATTTCCGCCCCAGAAGATATTTGCTAAAGTGCTGCAATGACTTTACTACAGCAAGCAGTTCCCGTCTCGTGACACAATAGTTCTTTTCCGGCTTTGACAGCGACTTGCTGAAGTACGCTATCACAACCTCTTGATCACCATTCCGTTGAGACAACACACCGCCAAGTCCAATGTCACTTGCGTCTGTGTCAATTATAAATTCCTTGCCCGCATCAGGGTACCCCAAAATAGGTGTTTTGCACAGACGGTCCTTTAGCTCCTGGAATGCGATGTCGCAACTTTCATCCCAGCAGAAATGTCGCTTCTCTTCGGTTAGCTTATGCAGGGGTTTGGCTATGTCTGCAAAGTTCTTGACAAATCGCCGATAGTAGGAGCGCAAACCCAAAAATGCCCTGACCTGCGTCTTGTCTTTTGGAACTGGCCAATCCTTGACAGCGGCGATTTTCTCTGGATCCGTGCGGATACCTTCTTCAGACACTACATATCCCAAAAAGCTAACTTGTCGTTTGAATAGTGAGCACTTCTTCGGACTTAACTTGAGGTTGGCACTCTGGATCTTCATGAGCACGCGTTCCAGGTTTTGCAGATGTTCTTCAAACGTGCGGCCTACAATGATGATGTCATCCAAGTAGACCAGGCAGGCATCACCAATTAGCCCGGTAAGTACAAGTTCCATCAACCGTTCAAACGTTGCCGGAGCATTGCACAATCCAAACGGCATAACTTTAAATTGCCACAGACCCTTTCCTGTCGAGAATGCAGTTTTCTCCTTGTCCTTAGGATCAATTTCGACTTGCCAGTAGCCACTTTTCAGGTCCAGCGTGCTAAACCACTTTACTCCAGTAAGCATGTCCAGCGTGTCATCAATTCTCGGCAAAGGATAGCTGTCCTTCTTTGTAACGTCGTTCTGACGACGATAGTCAACACAAAACCGCATGCTGCCGTCCTTCTTTCTTACCAGTACTACAGGTGAACACCATGGACTAGATGAAGGTTCAATAACACCATCCTTCACCATTCCTTCAATCATGGTTTCCACTTCCTTTTCACGTGCTACCGGCAATCTCCTTGGCCGCTGACGGATAGGTAGTTCTTCTCCTGTGTTTATTTTGTGTTGAACTAAGCCAGTCTTCCCGATGTCAGCATCGTTTGACGAGAAAACATCGGCGTACTTGAGTAACATCTTCTTCGCCTTGACCATTTCATTTTGGGACAGAGCGCTGCGGCAGTCGTCTAAAAGTGTGGTCACTTTCGTTTGTGCATCCTTGCTGAGGGTTCCAGTCGATAGATATTGGCATCGACGCAACCAATCCACTTCCTCGCAAGTACCGACTAGTGTGCCTTTTTCTATTATCTGTTCCTGATCACAAAGGTTCAGCACACGTACCCCTGAGATGTCGGTGGCTCTGACCAAAGTTCGTGCCACTTTCCATGGAAGGTCATTGTCTACCCTTTCCACGAGTACACAACGATGTGTTTGCCTAGGATTCCGAGGAAGACTAACCGGCACAATCGTTTCCGATCTCGGCGGAAGAACAATCTTCTTAAGGCTGTATACATTCCCTGGTAACGCCCCTTCCACGAAAAGTTCCTCTTGTCCACATTTCAAAACACCTTGCTTGACATCAATCTCGCAACAATTCTTCCTCATAAAGTCAAGGCCCAGGATACAATCGTCCATTATATCGGCCACGATGACATTATGCAGGTAGATTCTGTTGCCTAGCTTCAACTCCATCTTCTTCTCTCCATGGACGGGTATGCGCTGACCGGTGGCTGTTACCAAATTAATGCGTTCTCTGTTGTATGCTGAGTCCCCAAGGGACCGTCTTGTTAGTTGGGAACTGACAACCGTGCGAGAGGCTCCAGTGTCTATGGTCAGCTTACACGGCGTTCCGTTGACCTCGCCCTTGATGATTAGGCTGTTCCCGTCATGGGTTTGTGTAATAGAAACCCTTGGGGCTCTTTGAACATCAGCCAGCACCCGCCCCGCAGTCCTGGCTATTACTCGTTTCCCTGCTGCTGGTGCTGGGCGGCGCTGTTAGCCGCACTGCCTTCTAGAGATCGGCCGTCTTCTCTTTCTGCAGTTCGCTTAGGGCAACTGGATCGAAGGTGGCCCCTTTCCCCACAGCCGTAGCACCTAGGGCTGTATACTTTATTGCGGTCGCGAACTGTAGCCGCTGCAACTTCCCTGACGCGATGGGAACGATAATCCTGCCGCACAGCTTCCACCTCCAGTGCATGGGCCAAGGCGTCTTTAAGCGTCCCGTGGTGCCCGAGCCTCACAGCAGCTCTCACTTCAAGGTCGCGGATGCCGTCGATGAATACCTGCACCAGGTTCCCATCAATAAGCGCAGGTACGGACTGGTAAGCTTTGCGAACCAGCTTCTCTACTTCAAGGGCCCACTGCTGCAGGTTTTCGTTACTGCGTTGCACGCGATCCTTGAGCTGCGCACGAAACACGTGTTCCAGGTGAGCGTCACCATACCGAGACTCTAATGCCTCAAGGAGCTGCTCGTAAGTCACTTCCTTACCGAGAGCTTCCAGAACGGTTAAGGCCTGGTCGCGCAGGCCTAGGGTGAGGGCAGTCATGGCCTGACTTTTATTCCACCCGTTCGCCTTCATGACAGCCTCAAACTGGATTTTGTAGGCCGACCAGGAAGAAGTACCGTCGAACGGTGGCACTTTGAATCCACGTAGCGAAGGTGTTGTAGCTACGGGAGCTGCGATTCCATCCCCAAATTTGAGGTAATCCAGCGTTTTCTTCACGTCAGCCATCACGGTTACCTTCACGTCAGCCATCACGTTGTCAACCCGATTATTTACTTGGTCGATTCGGGTTTCAGCTTCCGACAGGCGGTTGTCATATTGAGCAACCTTATCCTTCACCTCCTTCATGTCTTTCCCGAAGGTAGCGTGAAGGTCCTTCATAAGGAGCATCTGCTCCTCCTGGCGGCGCGCCTGCTCCTCCTGTTGGCGGACCTGTTCCTCCTTATCACGCTGGAGCTGTTCTTCCAGCCGACGAGCCTGTTCCTCCTGTCGACGGGCCTGTTCCTCCTGTCGACGGGCCTGTTCCTCCTTATCCCGCTGGAGCTGTTCCTCCAACCGACGAGCCTGTTCCTCCTGTCGGCGAGCTTGCTCCTGCAGCATCATCATCAGAGCAGCCAAATCTGGTGCTGATGATGCTGGAGCAGCTGTGGACGGGCCGGCCTCCGAGGTCGGTAGCTGGCCTTCCGACCTCTGTGGCGTTGCTCCACCGAATCTCCTCTGGTCCGTCTCCTGCTGGCGATGACTCCGGGTACGGATACCCTCCGTGTCGTCTTTGGGTAAAACCGGCATAATCCTTGCTTCTGACACCAATTGTTACGAGCTTCGGGTTCGTGACAATAAAAACTGCCGATTTAATAACCCAAAAATAACAATTTATTTTACAACACTAATTACAACTCAAAACACTAATTAAAAGAACACAATCACACTACTGATCACTCTTAATTCGCACTTGAAGATCGCTTAGATGTTTTCGCTCTTGTCGCTTTATCCAAACTGTGTCGGTCGGCGCGCATCCCGGCCTTATATAGTGCCGCAGATAGTTCGAGAACCTTCCATTGTAGAAACATCTAGAATGTTCGAGTACATACCGGCCCCGACCGACTAGGTGTCGATAGTTCGAGAAAGTTCTACAAAGTTCTAGTATCGAATTTTCTAGAACGATCGTGACTCGACTAGTTCTGCTACTCGATACTAGATGGCGCTAGTGGTAACTAATGTCACCATGTACCAGGCGTTAATTGTGGCGCGCAACATTATTATTAAAACAAAACAGTTTTGGTGACACCGTGGGTGACACTTTGGTATATGTTTCGTTTCTCATCATATTTTGATTTCTTTAATTAATTCCTTCCTTGTATTGAACTGTTTAAGTTATTTAGTATCCTTACTTACATTCATATGGAGAGACGAGCGCCTGCGCATTGGCTACGGGCAAGGAGCAGATCGCCGCGAATCCGCACACCGCAAGCGCAAACACGAAACTCGGAGACATGACTGGAACAATATAAAATGGCAAATTGATATTATTGAATAAAGACCTAAACGCACAGCACAAAGAAAAGTGGAAAAAAAATATGGGGGAGACCTTTGCCCAGCAGTGGGACAATATTGGTTTACGGAAAAAAGACCTAAACGGTGATATCACGAAGCAAGGTATTTCTTTAACACAGAGACAGTTTTTGTAATAGGAACGTAACTGTGATTGTAGGTACAGTATTAAGAGTGTTTATGACGTACGGCATTTCATACAAACTTTCAAGCCCTTGTTTTTAGAAATGAATGAACCGATTTTATTGAAACTTCATACGCTTAAGCAGGATACAAAGATCTAAAATAGTTACTTAAGAACTTTTTCGAAAAATATTGCAGCCAAATTACACCGATTTTAAATTTTCCGTAGAAACAGAGATTTCCAGCTATCTTTTTTTAAATAAGACATTTCGAATATGTTCTTTACTAACTTTTTAGACCTTTGTATCTTGCTTATGCGTACGAAGTTTCATTAAAGTCGGTTCATTCATTTCGAAAAACAAGGGCTTGAAAGTTTGTATGAAATGCCGTACGGCGTAAACGCTCTACAAAGATCTAAAATAGTTACTTAAGAACTTTTTCGAAAAATATTGTTACAGCCAAATTACACCGATTTTAAATTTCCCATAGAAACAGAGATTTTCAGTTATCTTTTTTTAAATAAGACATTTCGAATATGTTCTTTACTAACATTTTAGACCTTTGTATCCTGCTTATGCGTATGAAGTTTCATTAAAATCGGTTCATTCATTTCGAAAAACAAGGTCTTGAAAGTTTGTATAAAATGCCGTATGTCGTAAATTTACACATAGTTCACAAACATACAAGTATTAGCATGCAGTTCTAACCAAGAGAAAACTAAGACTGATTTAACAGCGGGTCCCAAACTAGGAACAGCCTGTATCTTGGTATTAAATACAATTCTTTTAAATACAAAAATTACAACTGAGTTCAGTTCTTAGTTGTCAGTTTTTACCGATATAAAAACAAGGAGGTTATCAATTCCACACGTATGTATGTAATATTATTGGAACTGCATTATATTCACATAATGACAATCTATAAGAATTTCCAAACAAATATACAAAATTTTATAGATGTATGTATGTTTGTCCACGCATTTCTCCGCAACTATTAATCAGATCGTGACCTTTTTTTTTTATTGGCTTACATTTACTTCAACTTAGGAACAGGGCAAGTTTCATCAAAATCGATTCAGTAATTTTCAAGATAATTTTCACTAATACGTGTAAGTGTTTCACTAATACGTGTAAGTATGGCCTGGCTTATTGATACGAGCTACGGGTGTAGTGTCAAAGGGAAAACATCTCAAAACCCTGGTCAAATTTTAGAGCAATATGTACCTACAACAAAACTATTAAGTCTTGTACGTACAAACAACTATTCCAGTTTTTACTTAAAACTAAAAATTATGAAATAAATGAGGAATTGAAAAAAATGAAATTGACTTCAAAAAGAAATTAACTCAAAATTACGAAATAAATTTAATTTCGGACGCGGTGGCAAAAAACTACAACTAAAATACAGATCCCAAGACACCGACTTCCGAAATTAAAGTTATTTCACAATTTTAAGTTAATTTCTTTTTGAAGTCGATTTAATTTTTTTATTTAAATTACTTTTTTAAGTATTAAGAATTTTGTAGTAGTCGTAATAAAGTCCTAAATCCAAAAATGGCTACATGGTTTAAAGCTTGTTCTGAACCTTGTTTTGTAACAAGAGGGAAAAGGTTCAACCAAGAACTAACCACGTGCTGAGCTCATGAATAAGGGTCTGTTAAATTATGGAATGTTAGTGAGGCAATCCCCGAATCGATAACCATTTGTTTGGATTAATTATCAGTTCAATACCGGAAATACGTTAGTTTTCTCACAAACCTGAGCCACCGCCAAAACTTATGCATGCTTCTGGAAATATTAAAACACACGACCACTAGGTATTATATAATCGTGCGTGTTACTGACTTACTTATTTTAATCTAGTTTCAGAATGAAAGTCACTTGCTCAATCACATTAAGGAATGACCAAAACTTTTAAAACAATGTTAATCTTAATTTACAGAGGTTTTACTAATATTTTTAAGTATTTAAATTCGGTCACAGTCTTACACTGTTTATCCACCGCACAACGTGACGTCAACAAGATACGAGATTATTCGAAACGAGCGTGACGTCCCGGTGACGGTATGCAGTGGACACGCAGCTATAGTAAATGGAAGTGTATCGTTACTTGAGCACCGTCATCTCGATCTCGTTGAAGTGGCAGTGGACAAACGGCTTTGTTATAGATTGGGACACATTAATTATGAAGTAGATTAAACCCAAGAAGGTATTATGACTATTTAGAGAGGCTCTGCTTTCAGCCAATTGATGAATAATTAATAATTGGACGAGCTAAATCTGTGCCATGGATCTCTGCATGGGTCCATTTTGCATTGGAACAATAATGTATGGAATAGGATTATACAAGGTGAAGCATTACTTATGTATGATGTAGAGGTAAAGGAACTTGAGAATATGTTTAAATTACTTAGTTTACCCAAAGCTAGTGTGTGTAACAATCACACCTAGTTCTAAGAGAACTCTGAAACGATGAATGTACCTATCTAAATGTATGATTTACCATGTGGTAAATCAATTCATTTAAATTCCTTTACACTAAAAGTTTGCTTGGTTATTTTATGGCAAAAATGTCAATAAATAATTTATCGGAAGGCGTCGTAATTCTACATTACAAAAATATCGGTAAATAAACTATCAAAAGGCCAATTATCAATTCCCGTAATTAAAAACGTTCAAAATCGCATTTCGCTGATCAAGTCGCAATACTATCTCAGCGACAATCAATGTTAAAAACTTGTCAAAAATGTATGAAAATTAGAGGTAGGTATTTTCGACAGATTGAGACTGAGATAAGATTCCGAGCATTATTAAAAATACAGGAATAGCAGCTCTGATAAGGATACAAGTCAATCTTTTATCGTGTTTAAGAAACCGTTATTTTCTTCGAATAACCATTTGTCTAGAAGAACTATGAGCAAATAGAAATGGGAATATACTCCGTGGAGCGGACCTCTCAATAAATACCGAGTGTGTAGCAAAATAAATGAAGTTGCCGCTTCACTACATTCAAAAATATCGAGATTTTTAAAACAATATTTATTGTTTGCAAAGTAAGTATACTGTTTGCTCCATTTGAGACTGAATGTCGGTTGCTAGCTATCAAATATTAAATATCTGTGGGTACACAAACAATTTGTAAACAGGTATCTATTAGGCGTGTACCTTTAAAGTATTAGAAAAAAATAATGCTACACAGTTTTTTTCTTGACTTGTGGCCGGTCCCTGTTTTAATAATTAAATTCAGTTTGGTATTATCCAATACTTACAGCTGAGGGAATGCGTTATTGACACCTGTCAGTTTCATACAAACGAATACGTGTTCTTTACGCTAGTAGGTAATTACTATAATAAGTACTAGAATTGTCGCACTGACAGGTGACAGGTGGTCTCTTGACGATTGGACTAGTTAGTACAGAATAGTTTTATTGTGAAATAGGTTTGAACCAAGAATGAGCCATTACTGAACACACACATTTCGTATTTGTAAGTATCATATCTACTTATGTTAAAAGATGTCGTATTAAAATTTCGGCTTGTACCACGACACACAGTAAGTACGGGACCCATTTATCACATTCATATTTAGCCTTTTTATTCCGCTAGAGGGAAGCGTTCATTTGTCCGAATTATCCACGGCATATCCTCCCTTTCTGCCAAGCATAACAAGATGTTATGTGGATGGTACCATTAACGCCTTTTTGTTAGAATGTCGTGTCCAAAATGTGCAACCTTTTCCTAACACGTGTTCTTAGTAATGTAGAATAATGAATTTTTGTTTTTTAAGCAGGGGAGGAGGAGGGGGGGGGCACGGGTAGGTTATACTTTGATGTTTGTAGTTTAAAGTTTCCTAAAAGATGAAACATGCAAAAAACTGCTGGCAAGCAGTTTTATTTAATTATTTAATCACTAGCTGACCTGGCGAACTTCGTACCGCCTCAGAATCAATGTACGAGATCTTCATTAGTTTTTTTTACATTTTTCCCATGTTTTAATAGTTATTCTGATATTCAGGGCGGATATAAATCCAACAATACAAAGATCATGAAAATTGGTCCAGCCGTTCTTGATTTATAAATGGTGTAACTAACCCGACTTTTTTGTTTATTTTTTAATAATTTAATAATATGTAATGTTTGATATAATTTATAATTTCAATTTTTCAATTTTCGATATGATTTTTAATTTAATTTAATATTTAATTTGTAATTTTTGATTGAATTTGTAATCAGGTTAAATTTTATATTGGGTGTATTTTATATGGGTGTATTATACCTGAAATAAAATTATTATTATTATACAAACCTGAAAATGAAGGAAAATTTGAAATAATTTGAATTTTAATTTGTATGTGATAGGAGTTTATGTAAAGATTACATGAAAAATAAAACGAAGTCTTTAAATGGCACACTTTATCAAAAATCATCAACAAAAGTTACATTAGTTCCACTATTGGTCAAGAGATGGCGCTGACACAAAACTGCAATATTCTATACCACAGTGCACAGTGTTAAAATTCTCTGACGAATATTAGGCCTCGCCGATGAAAATTTAAAAAACATATGATGTTACGAAACTGTTACGAAACCCTCTCGGTGCGCGAGTCCGACTCGCTCTTGCCCGGTTTTTTAATGTGTCATCGCTTTCCATAAAGTTATTTTCGCTTTCAAATAAGTTACCAATTTTCATAGAATTATGTTACTCATGATGACATTACGGCTGACATTTATGGAATATGATGAGCGTGAGAATAAGTACGTGGATATATGAGCTGTCAGTGTATAGAGCTGACAAGCTGACGCCATGGATGTAGATGTACGGCCCTCAAGCGTCGTTACAGGAAGGCTCAACAAGTAGGGTAATGCGCGTGTCGTCGACCCCCCCGCGGACGAATGTCGTGGTGACGTCATCAATCACGCTTATCACTACGACGTGACGTGCTGACACGTCACACGCACCACAACTGCTACTAACACGACGTTTACACGCGAATACTAACATTGAACATTTTTGGTAGTACTTGCTACGGGCGGCGTAGCTATTTCGTAGCACTGGGCTACTTTGTATTTTTAGTACATTGGAAAACAATTACAAGGTAATAAAAAATATTGTGTATCTGATGTTAATACGAAATAATATTGAGAACAATTGAAATTAATAAAAGTAATGCTTATTTAAAGGTCATGCAAAGTTCTTGTTTAACAACCCATTAGAGAAGATTTTATCTTTTCAATAAAAATCCCTATTTTTAAAAGTAAATATAAAGCTACAAAAAACAAAACCATTCCTATGATATATAGAATAAAGAAGAAAAATATAAATTCTGAAATTGGAATCCTACATTCTAGGAAAATATTACAAGTACTTGGGTCCGCTTATTTTCAGTAGGTACGCAACTGGCATTGCCTCTTTGAAAAATGTTAATGACTATTTTACAAGTTAAATATGACGCAAACGTTGTACGCCTTTTGAACTGTATAAGTAGTAATAAATGTTCACTTTTGTCATAGAACTTCGTTTTCTAATCGGGCCGTTTACTTTTCACTCCTTTGCTAATTACCACATTTCCAGTACATATTGATCCCATCTAGGAGCTACCGAGAGTGACAAATGGCGTGACCAATTACGGTATCGCAATAAGATAGTTATTTATTATGATAGTTTCAAGTCTTGTATAAAACGCACACTATGCAGGCAGGCATATTATAAGTTAGACAGTTAAAGGATTACATCGCTGATAAAAATGCCTGGCTGAACGCTGATCCTGCTCCACAACTACAACTAATTGATTAACTCAATTAGTATTCCTTTTATTGTATAATTGCATAGCACAGATGCGAGTTCTATGTACAGTCAGCAAAAGAGTTAGGTATGCAGGATCAGGAGGAAATAAGCTGTTTGTTTTCTATTAATAAAATTAAATTTTATTCGACAACATCCATTGGTTTATTACTAAACTTCAATTATATCCGACGATCCTGCATACCTAACTCTTTTGCTGACTGTACTATAGAGCTACCCTTTACCGGGTAATATGTATTTCATTGAATTTGCCCTGGCGGCTGATAGTAGGTATGTCATGCTCACTCAAATGTCTCGCTGACGGTGGCGTGTGTATTGGACCATTTAGCGCCCTTCAAAATGGTTGAGCTGAATGGTGCTGATCCATGCGTCATGTTCGTGAACGGTCGCCGCGCGCCGTCAGTTGGGGCTTATTTTTAATTATTTTATTTTTGGATTGTTGTTTTGTTACTATTTGCTGTATTCTGGACGCTTTTAACGCGTACCTCTTTTTTTACCTCGTTCTCACATATAATTATAAATACTTAACTAATATTTTTACAAAAATATAATTTAAAAGAGTGTCTACGGAATGGGCAACTAGCTTCATATTTTCTGACTGACCGACTTCTTGACAATTCAAAAGTGCTACAGGCACTTTTGAATTGTCAAGAAGTCGGTCGGAATGGTTTAATTGGAATAAATGCTTTGTGGTACCTATAGTTGTACGAATAATATATACAGTACAGCCACATTTCGCCAGTATGTATAAATCCTAAGGAAAAAGAGGCGAGCCTATTGCTATAAACCGGGGCAAATCTAAAGCCCGGGTTGCTACTAAGAAATTCCGGTTGGAGAAACCCAACAACACGTTGCCCGACCTGGAAATCGAACCCAAGACCACATGCTCAACAATAGTAGCAACCTACGCTTGAATCCGCTTGATCTAGATCAACGAGGCAGTTAGTAACGAAAACAATAGCAATAGTAGCACTTGCGACCTACGCTTGATCTAGATCAACGAGGCAGTTAGTAACGAAAACAATAGCAATAGTAGCACTTGCGACCTACGCTTGATCTAGATCAACGAGGCAGTTAGTAACGAAAACAATAGCAATAGTAGCACTTGCGACCTACGCTTGATCTAGATCAACGAGGCAGTTAGTAACGAAAACAATAGCAATAGTAGCACTTGCGACCTACGCTTGATCTAGATCAACGAGGCAGTTAGTAACGAAAACAATAGCAATAGTAGCACTTGCGACCTACGCTTGATCTAGATCAACGAGGCAGTTAGTAACGAAAACAATAGCAATAGTAGCACTTGCGACCTACGCTTGATCTAGATCAACGAGGCAGTCAGTTAGTAACGAAAAACATAATAATTATAGCATAGCGACAGTAACTAAGCTGGCCTCTGCTCTCGTGTATGAAGGGATGACTCTCGTTATTTCTGTCACCTTACACTGCATATTTGCATAATATTAATGATCGTCACCAAGTAATGATACACCACTACGCTCACTAAGTGTTTGTTGCTTGTATAATGAGAGGAAGTTTATGTACTTCTTCATAATGAGAAAGTGAAAATGTATTTTGTTGAATTTCCGGTCAATTTTAAAAACTATTGCAGCAATAAAATCATTAATTATGTATTTATGACGTACCATCATTAAACAAACTATTAGTAGATTGATATAATGTTTATTTATATCTAAACTACTTTCAAAACGGCGAAAGAAAACATCGGCATGTCTTACAACCAAAAATTCAAAGACATTTGACATCTACCAACCCGCACTGGGCCTACGTGGTAGTTTACGGCCCACTCCCTCTCACAGAGAGATTAAGCTATACATCTAAACTTCCATTTAAGAATAAACACGAACTTTATACTTATTATGAAACTGTCATTTGGTTACCGACCTCACTTCACAGAAATGCAATTTGTAAATGTTAAGGAACTTTTAATTGATGGTAACGCAATTACGAGTTAGGCTGCAATCGAGATGTTGCCGCTTATTTACCTAACTGTGTAGTTGTGTATACAAAGTTAGCCCAAAGTAATTAAAACACAGGAATTAAAGCACTAATATCTCTAGTAATTATTGTTAGTTAAAGATAAATAATACCATAACACTAGCCTATTTTGAAGTGAAAACTTTCACTTTCACTTTTTTGAGATGGGAAAAAACCATTGAACTCGCGCCATTGTTACCGTAAGCGACACCGCGCGTGTTTTGTTTATAAGACGATTCAAAATACACCCGCTTCGGATGTGTTCGGCTGACCTCGGGATGTAGGTACTCGGTTTTAATATAGATTTGATATGTCAGTGAGTGATGGAAAAGTATTCTGTTTGTGTTTTGTTTTCACTTCTGCTGGCACTCCCGGAGTGGCGCTGTTTTTTTGTCCCTCTGCAGGATAAAGGCCTCTTCTCATACAGAGAAGGCATGAGTATTGATCACCACGCTTGCTCGAGACTAGTTGGCGATTTCAGACTCTATAACTTTCATCATCATCATTTCAGCCGAAAGACGTCCACTGCTGGACATAGGCCTCCTCCAAGGACCTCCACTTCGACCGGTTCTGTGCTGCTCGCATCCAACGGGTTCCTGCGGCCTTCACAAGGTCGTCGGAACACCTTGTGGGAGGCCTTCCAACGCTACGTCTTCCGGCACGCGGCCGCCACTCCAGAACCTATCGGCCCATCAAACATCTGTTCTGCGAGCAATGTCCCTGCCCACTGCCACTTAAGTTTGGCAATTATTCGGGCAATGTCGGTTACCTTGGTTCTCCTGCGGATCTCCTCATTTTTGCAACTAGGTATATACTTTAGTAGTATTCACTAAGATCAGTGAGCCGTACGTTAGGGTCGTATCCACTTCACAGACTCGTAAAGATCAACGAAAGTGTCCACAACCCCTTGAAAATTGCAACTGCAAAATAATTAACATTTAACTTAATCCTACCCGCACTAACTCGTTAGATTTACGCGCAATAATTTTGTAGAAATAGACGACAAGAAAGGAAAAACATGAAACTCGCTAATTCTATATAGAATCTATTTGACTTCTAAAGGAAGGCAGATCAAAGCGAAAAAATACAAAAAATAAAAAGCTTGTACAGGCACGCATATGACACAAATAGTGGAATAACTTCAAAGGCTTTCAAATTCTTTATGGTATTTTAGGGGTTTTTGTTAATGTAACTGAGCAGACGTATCATATAAATAATATACAGGATGCCCCAGAAGTCGGCGTCAAACCGGACTCGGGTAATAGGCCAATAGTCATAACAGTTATCAGAAAAAAAAAACTCAATCTACTTACTTGCCAAACTCGCATAGTACATTTTTTTTCAGTACAAACAGTCAAAGTTGGGCGAAGTATTCATTTTGAATATTTGGTTGGGCAAAAAGTGTAATTTTCTTCCAAGCTGGAGCAATTGGCTTTACATTTTAGACAAGGGTTTACAGAAACATTATTCAGGATCCAAAAACAAAAAAAAAGTTATGATTTGTAGCAACAGGAGTGAAAAGACTGTCACAGGGAGCAGATTTTCTCGATATTTTTTTAAATGTCAATAATTTTTAAAATACACCACTTATATTTTTTTAAATATTTTTCTGATAACTAATATGACTTGGCCTATTACCCGATTCCGGCTTGACGTCGACTTCTGGGACACCGTGTTATATTAATATCACCTACGGTCGTGATGGCCCAGTAAGGTCTCGCCTCTCATGCATGAGGTTGTGCGTTCAAATCCTGTCAAGTATCAATGTGTCAATTTCAATTCATGAGCTTACTTTTGAGTTTATCTTGGACATCACTGACATCTTTGGAGGAAAAACAACATAAGGAAACCTGGACGAAAAGTTAATATAAGTCTGAAAACGCCAAACCGCCTTTAGCAAGCGTGGTGATCATTGCACGTGCCGTATGAGAAGAAGCATTTGCCCTACAGTGGGACAAAAATAGGCTAGTATTATATCTACAGCCTGGGAGTCCTGGGACGTAGTACCGACCTTGTCGTTTTGCATAGTAGTTTCGGAGCCACCGGTTCAGATAACATCAAACACTAGTGGCATACTTGATATTCGTTTGATATTAACTCTTTGATCTTTTATCATAGGCAATCAATAAAAAGTAATTTAAAAAAATTAAACCGACTTCAAAAAGAAATTAACTCAAAATTATGAAATAACTTTAATTTCGGAAGTCGGTGTCTTGGGATCTGTATTTTAGTTTTATGCCACCGACTTCTGAAATTAAAGTTATTTCATAATTTTGAGTTAATTTCTTTTTGAAGTCGGTTTAATTTTTTTAAATTACTTTTTATTTCGTAATTTTTAGTTTTTGCACTAGTATTTGACCAAGGTTTTGAGATGTTTTCCCTTTGACACTACACCCGTAGCTCTTATCAATAAGCCAGGCCGTCACCCTTACACGTATTAGTCCATATCTTGAAAATTACTGAATCGATCTTGATGAAACTTGCACTGTTCCCTAAGTTGAAGAAAATGTAAGCCAATAAAAAAAAATGGTCACGATCCGATTAATAGTTCCGGAGATATGCGTGGACAAACATACATACATACATACATACATACATACATACATACATACATACATACATACATACGTCTATGAAATTTTGTATATTTGTTTGGAAGCCCTAATAGATCATCATATGTGAATATAATGCAATTCCAATAATATTACATACATACGTATCGAATTGATAACCTCTTTTTTTTTTGAAGTCGGTAAAAAGTGAACCAAAACGATCTCATCTAGCTGCATAAAATATCAGAAGCTGATAATCTCGATCAACTACTAAATTTATTAAATCCTGTTGCCATAATTACTGCACTATCGAATTGGGTCATTGTAATTATAGGTATAGGTATGTAAGTGTGTAATAAATAATAATAATACATTTTGGTCGGTCTTTACATAAAAGTTGGGTATAAGATTCGATAAACTTATCGAAGCAAAACATTGCGATTAAATTATGATAATAGATAAAGAGGTATAAGTTTCATATGCGATTTTATTAAAAGGTCCAATCCTGTAAGCTGAGGTATCCCTTTTTGTAGCGAAGTTTCTTTCATAAAGCGGTCACTGGTCACCCTCCATTCTATAATATTCGTTAACTTATGTTGTGACGTCATCATAAAATAATGTCGGCCCATCAATCAACTGTTTTTCCCTCACCTTTTTGGGTACACCCGCATAAGGCAAGTGTTAAAAAAAACTAATATTGAACTTAATAGTTATCAATTTTTTGTGTCATTAGTTTTATTTACCTAAGTACCTACCATTTAATAGCTTTCAAGGCATTTCCACCTTTGATGACATGAATGATGAATGTCACTGATGCCGCAATCAACGTGGCCACCTACTGGGCTAAAACTATATAAAAAATAAAAAACTGGCCAAGTGCGAGTCGGACTCGCACACGAAGGGTTCCGTACTACAAGGCAAAAACGCCGAAAAAAAGATTTGTTGTATGGGAGCCCCCCTTAAATATTTATTTTATTTTGTTTTTAGTATTTGTTATTATAGCGGCAACAGAAATACATAATTTGTGACAATTTCAACTGTCTAGCTATCGCGGTTCTTGAGATACAGCCTGGTGACAGACAGACGCACGGACAGACAGCGAAGTCTTAGTAATAGGGTCCCGTTTTTACCTTTTGGGTACGGAATCCTAAAAAACAACGAGGAAGAGTGCCATCGACACGAAAAGAAGAAGAAGGCTCCCAGCAGACAGGCGCGACGCGACGCGATGGTGCGACGCTGGTAGAACAATTTTTTATGAAGTATTCATAGAAATTATTCTACTAGAGTCAGCCGCATAAGTCTCGATATCGTGGAAATATCGGGTTAAAAAGTATCCTACGTCCAAATCCGGCACCCTAATTGTGTAACACACTATTACTCTCAATTTGAATCATTTTGAAGCATATTGCTAATCCATTGCTCCATATGTTCGAAAAATCTGTCTGCTCAACAACGTAAATTACGCAATGAATGTTGTTGAACTGTCAAAATGAAACCCATTGCTACTGATAGTGTGTTACGCAATTACCCTGCTGGTCTTGGTCTAATCATGTGCCAAATTTCATACAAATCCGTTCAGCTGTTCTAGCGTGAAAGCGTAACAAACAAACATACAAAAAATCAAAACTTTTCTCTTCATTTATAACTAGCAGCGCCCCGCGGTTTCACCCGCATAAGTGTCGATCCCGTTCGAAAGACACGTGGCGCCATCTATTATGATAATAACGTTATTGTTGTTTTCCACGGGAACAACACTTTTTTTCGGGATGAAAGGTACCCTATGTCCGTTTCTGTATACCTGACAACGTATATGCAAAATTTCAGGATGATCGGTTCAGTGGTTTAGGTCGAAAGTTTATGAGTGTGTTTGTATGTTTGTTACTTCTTCACGCAAAACGATTTGGATGAAATTTGACAGATAGATAGTTTATAACTAGGATAAATACATAGGATACTTTTTATTCCGATATTTCCAGGGGATCGAAACTTTTGCGGGTGAAACCGCGGGGCTCTGCTAGTAGAAAAATATTTGTGTAAGTACTATTTATCGGCCTTTTAGGTATCATCAAATTGCTTTGTTAATTATGATTATACACAAAATCGATGTATGGGAAACATGTTCTAATAAAAACAGTGTGCTATTTTTTATTTATCTTCTAAACAGATGCTCTATAAATACAACCAGTACATAGTATAATGAAAATACTCCGACTTCTTATTAAAATGTTTCATACACCATCTCGTAAATATGTCGAAAATATTTATAAGCTTTCATAGCTTTCGAGTTCTCGTTATGCTATCCAATAATTCGCCTCTAGGGGTCTATTGACGATGTACAAATATTTCATATTTATGAAAACAGCGTGGACTCTGCACCTTAATTGCGTAACACATTTTCAATCACAGTCCCAGAGTTTTGAAGGATATTGCAAATCCATTGCTTTATGGGTTTCAAAAATTCGTCAGCTTAACAACGTAAATAACGCAATGCATGTGGGTGAACTGTAAAAATGAAATCCATTGCAGTCAATTGTCATTTTATGTGTGTTTTGCAACTACTCCGCTGGATAAACAGACCTACAGATGTGGTAGTTCAATCCCTCAACGACCGTCTCTCTCAGATATCCTTTTGGAAAACGGCTTATGTCCAATTGGATGATCATATGGAAATAATTTAATCGTCTTACATCAACTTCGAAAACTGCAAGACTCAGTACAATACGCAAGAATACAATTCTTATCCTTTTTCTTTAAATTTTTATAACAGGTTATTATTCTTGTTTTTGAGGAAGTAGGTGCCTGCCTACTTCTAAGCTTAGAAATACTTTCAAGGATTTGAAACGCTTTTGTCAGTTTTCTTCTTTGTAGTTATTTTGATACAGACTGACAGAAATGACAATGGATTTGTAAATGTTTGTAGGTGTTCGGAATACAATACTGTCTACAAGCAGTACCTATTGATTTATTTTTCACCGCCTTGATATTATTTCAGTCCGCCCAATTATTTTGGCCGAGGGAGTAAAAATATGTGTATAAATAGAATGAATTTGTTTGATAAAGTTATCAAAATATTATATCTGAAATCTCAAAGCGAGTGCTTTAATTAATTCAGATTTATATAGATTGGATGTTAATAATAAATCTTTGTCTTCAACCCAACTGTAGTTTGATATAATTTATTTAAATGTCAAGAATGATAAATATTTAATTGAAGTATAAAATAGGGCTGCAGTCAGACGGATCTCAGTGATGAAATGGACAAACTTTGTCTTTCAACTCCCCGTTTATACGCTAATATAATTTTCTATGAACAAAGTGATAATTAGAAACATATTACTAGGATTTCTTCTACTGATCTACAGCTTTCTCCATAAAAACATTATTTAGTGAAAATTCACTGTTTTTATAAGCTCTTTATTTGTAAATTAAGTTTCTTGAAATTCTTTAGAAAAATCCAATGCTTTCAAAACTTGATAATACTTCAATAAAATTCGTCAAAGCATTGGCCATCTTTAAAAAATAAAATAAAGCCTGGAACACAACATCGAACGCGTGATTCGGTATCGACTGACGTTATTTAACGAGCGGCGTACGGGTGTACGCGTACGGTATTAGCCATACGTGGCTGTCTTTGATCACCCGAGCGTTAAATTGGAACTCAACACGAAGCTACAGGTGTGCACTAGCCTAACACTATAGGCGCTTACATTATTGAGGGACGAAAACTGACGTCCAATATTATTTTATACTTTTTGTAACGTTGCGCGTTGTTTTATTACGTTACGCTTTACATGAATTCTCTTTGTCGGAAAAGTTTTATAACATTTGTCAAGCACTGGTCGTCGTTGTCATATAATGTCCAACATTACCGTTGTCGGTTAGCAGAGCTAAATATCAAATATAAAGCTAGCTATCTTTCACAAAAATGCAACGAAATTTTTGCATTTCCCGCATATTTTGTCGGTGTCACTGTCTGTTTGGTGCACCTGACATTTATAGAAAAAATGTTTCACCATTTCACGCCAAATGCCAAGTGTCTTCTGCAATAGGGATGATGACAATATTTTTTATACTTATGTTTTTAATTTTTAAACACAAAAACAATTTTTTTGCAAATAATAGCTACAAACAATATTATAAAAAGTGTAAAAACTTATAAAAATGGCCAAGTTGTAAATGTTTTAAAATAACTGCTAGACAAAAACGGCTCTGTCTCAAAAGTGACGTCACGACTATGTAACTTCATACTACAGTCCGGCCGATATATATTTATTCTTGACACCCGTCAGTTAAATTTGATCTTTATTAGTTAATAGAATTATCGCACTGACAGGTGTCACGAAAGCAATCTCTCGACGGCCGGACTGTACTGTGCGCCATAAATTGTACGTATTGCGCGACAAGAACGAGTTTTTTTTTGTTATCCTATTCTGTCCCACTGCTGGGCAAAGGCCTCCCCCAAATCCTTCCAGGAACTCTTTACCCGTGCCAACTCGAACCAGCCCTCGCGGTACGCCGTCTAGGTCATCTCGCCATCTCTTTCTGGGCCGGCGTCGGCGGCGCCGTCCATCTTCAGGCACCCATTGCCCATTGTGTGGGAATTTTTGCCCAGCGGTCATCGTGCATACGGCTGATGTGACCCGCCCAATCCCATTTGAGCCTGGCAGCCTTCTTTCCTACATCCAGTATGCCCGTTTTAAGAACGCAGCGTGGTGTTCCGAATTCTGTCCTGTCTTTTAACACCCAGAATTCTGCGTTCCATCGCTCTTTAGAAAACTCCAAAGCGGAACTTTTGCGACTCGGTGAGCGACCAGGTCTGAGCACCGTAGGTTAGGATGGGCAGGATACACATGTCGATGAGTTTGCGCTTCAGGGAGATCGGTAGATCACCCTTCATTAGCATCTTCATGGACCAGTAGTTTTTCCAGGCGTTCTCGTTTCGGCGATCGATCTCCCTTTCCTATTCGGCGATCGATCTCCCTTTCCTTATATAATACCGAGAATAATACCTTCCAAAAATGTTATATATTTCCATCGATGTTACAGAATTTTCGATTATCTCATTTTACTTACTATACTTTAAAAAAAAAACAGTATTTGTTGGAACATTTCTAATATAGTCATCATCCCTTTTGTACGGTATTTTCCGTCAGTTCATTTGAAAATCTACAATCACCGCGGGATCAACACCATCCTCTGATTAAAATACTTGAAAACACCTGCGTATAATCGTTTATCTTTCCATGACACTTCGTCGGATATCGAACGGTAAACTTTGTTATTAGTTCAATCAAGAGAAAAACTTGTAATCAGTTTTAAAGTGTTTTCATTTCTTTATTAAGTTTCATGCGACATCTAAGAAATATATTTTGTGAGATAATTAGCGGCAGTGTAAATGAAAACATGGCGTAGAGTGCATTAAAATAATGATTACTTTTATAAAATACTAGTTGTTGCCGCGACTTCGTCTCTGATCCTGTATAAAATATGCCTACGTTCTTTTTCAGGTCATGGTCTACCCATGTGCCAAATATCATCCAAATCCGTTTAACCTTTTTAGCGTTAAAACGTAACAAACAGAAATCAAATATTTCCTCTATACAATATTAGTTTAGATAAATACTAAAGTGAACATATGTTTGAGGCTTTCTGAGGCATGGCTTCTCTATTTAATTTACGCTGTATAATAAGAGCAAAGGTGTTTGAAACCCAATTAGTTTGATTGTTAAGTGTAATCAGATGGCAGAAGTCGAATGACCTTGTTTGAGGGATTTCGGCACTACCGGGTAAGTTTAATTGGTTCCGCACTCACTGCTCCCGACGGCCGACCACTAATAGCAAATACCTATTTAGTTTCAGGTGAAATTCAATTGACGAGGCTATTAGCTTCAAGCAGAATTCATTGATTATTAAAACTTTCAATCATTAACATTGATTGGATCTTCGAAAGTGCTATTTTATCTGTTTCTCCTAATTACAAAGTTACAAAATTCACCAAAGGTCAAATCGGAAATGTATCTATTCAGTTGATCCTCTTATGAAAGCGAGCTTATAACTTCATAAGTTTCCCTCTTCCTATAATCTTTACAAAGATATGAGATGAACACGTTTTGTTCATGATCATCCTGTGGCAACACTACAGCTAACAGCTGTTAAAATTTGTTCTTGTAATTTTTAATCTTAAATATTTAATTTCGTTGTTTTTTAGGCCTATTTCCAACTACTCCTCAAGTAAATAGGATAATAATGTGTATATTGTGTTAAATTCAAATAGCTAGTGCAAATTAAGTGTAAATATTTCTATGTAAACCGGTGACAGTTACCGGCGTAAGTGAATTTTGCATTGTCATCTTGATACAGGTACAATACTCTATATTTTACTTGCTATTAGTTTGTTTACGTACTACAATTTAACCAGCAATTAGTTTGTTCATTTTTAGTAAGGCTTTTTATTGATGCCAATGACCTTTGAACGTAAACATAACCTTGCATTGGTTTGGTGACAGAACTCCTTAGAATTACATCTAAATTTCATTTTTCCTTTTAAACTAATCATCTTCTCTACTGCTGCCACAACTACCTTCTCTCTTCTAATTTCTTGTCGCTTCCTTACTAGTTTTAATCATGATTATGACTCGCAGCGCCCGTGCTCGCCTCGGAGAGTCCAAACTCAATGAGGCTTTGAGCGCCTTAAAGGCGTCAAAGGAGTCCTGTGACCAACTAATTAAGGAAATAGATGACAATGAAAGGGTGCTCTTTGATGCCCATGAAAAGAATAGGAAGTTAAAAATTGAAATGGCTCAGTTATATAATCAATACACTGATGCCATAGAAGAACGGGATAGACTTCGACTTGTTGTGGACGGGTTCAGCCAGTGTAGCACAGAGTATGAACAAGCTCTTAGTCAAAAACATTTATTACAACAGCAGCTACATGAGGCTCAAAGTCAAATAACACAACTTGAGACGACCAATCTTAACATCACCGCCTCGCTGAACCAAAGTCTGTTCAGTGAGTTGATGCCTATTGCCCCGTCAATGGTTTCTACCATAAACCCCACATACACTATGGATTTGACAGCTGATGATGAATCAAAATCATATAATTCAGTGAGGGTAGTAAGCAGTAAAAATAAACTTAAAAAATACATTAAAATTAATAAATACATTGTTAAAACACAAAAAATGGTAAAAAGACAAAAGTTCTTTATCAAAAACGTTAAATTGAATAGAGAAAGGTTGAATTTAATTAAACAATTAGACATGTATTCTTATAATTTGGAGCAGAATACTAGGAAGTACAACATTGACACAGAGACCTTGCAATCTGAACTTGACCATCTACAGGAGAAACTTAGTTCAATGACCAACAAATATAATACCTCTGAAGACCTAATGAGGGAATATGTGTTGGCAATGAATGAGCTGGTAAACTCACAAAAAAACAACTGTGAGTATTGTCAAACACCAACCAATGTCACACCGGAGCATTCATTGACAACTTGCAATACCACCTTAGTGCAGCCCTGTGTTGATTTGATAATTCCTTCTACTAATAGTTCGTATAAAAAGTGTAAACAAACTTTAAATAATGATATTGTGTTATTTTGTGATGAGATCGGTAAGGACTTAGGACACTTGTTAACAGCTGAATATCCGGGACACTCAATAATAAATTACTGTATGCCTGGTTGTTCTTTGTTTCATATTATGAAAAAAATTATTAAATGTAACTTTAGCCAGGATACAACTTTATTAATTTTTATGGGTAATAGGGGAAATGTAAACAAAGGAGAACTGCTCCAGTATCATAGAACATTATGCAACCTTAGTTTAAGAAAAGTTGTATTGTTTACATTCCCTTATAGTAACAGTTTGCCACAGGAAGAAAATAGCTTAAGATTTGAATTGAATATGACAATGCATAACTTGACATTTAATAATAACATGTTCCATTTAGTTGATATTAACAATTATGTTAGTAATAATTTCTATTTGACAAAAGATAGATATAACATTGTTATGTACTATCTTTCTGACTATTATAAAAGACAGATAGCTGTGTCGCTATCTTATTTTTTTTCTATTACAGCCAAAAATTTGGCTAAACAACTTGCTTCTCTTGAGCAATGCAATGACATTATAAATAATTCTGCCAATAATTTGGTCACTATTAATGACATTGCTAATAATTTAAATTAGAAATTAATTACAACAATAGAGGCAACCTCTAGCTATAATGTACGCAAAAAAAGCTTAAAATCAGTCAATAGTATCAACCTAGTGCATCAAAATATTCAAGGATTTATGAACAAAGAATTAGAAGTAGAATTATTTATGAATTTTAATAGTATTGACATACTTTGTATAACAGAACATTGGCTGAAAAGCCACCAGTTCTTGTTCAATTTTAATAATCACCAGGTTGGTAGTTCGTTTAGCAGAACAAATGCTATACATGGTGGCTCATTAATTTTAGTAAGTAACCAGCTCAAATTTAAAGATCGTATAGATATTGTGAGCCTATCAGTTGAGCGTACGGTTGAAATTGCCTGTGTAGAATTGGAGCACTCTATTGTATTAAGTGTGTATAGACCCCCTTCAGGATTGTATGACTGCTTTGAAAAGGTAATGGATGAAGTGTTACACAGGATTTGTAACTCAAACAAGTCCGTTATCATTTGCGGTGATTTTAATGTCAATTTATTAGAAAGCTCAGGTTCTTGTAGTAAAATTTTAAGTCTGTTTCAGTCCTACAATCTTCTAAACCTATTTTTGGAGCCCACAAGAATAACCCCTACTAGTGCCACATGCCTAGATAATATATATACAGATATTATACCAAGCCACAAAGAAATTATAACTTTACTAGATTCTGATCATTGCGGGCAAAGGATTACTATTCAAAATCAAAACAAAAAAGTGGCTAAAAAGGATATCACTGTTAACCCCAAAACTGCAAGTCGCTTGGAGGCTTTTAAAGTTAAACTCATTGATAAATTACCAGTTTTGTCTATTCATGCTGATCCTAATCATCTTTATGATATTTTTTTTAATGTATACTGTAAACAATTTGATTCCACCTTTATTCCCAAGACTATTTCGGTTAATAGTAATGCATCGTTCAGTGATTGGGCTACCATTGGTATTCATAAAAGTAGAACACGGCTTTATGAACTGTACAATGAAAGGACTTATATTAACACTGATGAATTTAATTTGTATGTTAGAAATTATTCAAAATTATTTAAAAAAGTTTGTTATATGGCCAAGTCACGTTATTTGGGTTCAAAGATTAAAAACAGCAGTAATGTAATTAAAACGACTTGGAATATTATTAATAGTGAAACGGGAAGATCTAGTAACCGAAATACTGACTACAGCCTGTCTATTAATGACAACATAATAAAATCAGACGCACAAGTCGCCGAGGCATTTGAAAATTTCTTTTCAGATATTCCCGTTTCAACTACTAAATCACTAAACTCATCACCTTCTGTTGCTGAGTCTTTGCTTAAAGAAAATGTTAATGGTTGCGATTCGGAATTTCATTTTGAATATATTACCTGTAGAGATATAATTAAAACCTTTCACACTTTAAATGTAAAAAAGACTGCAGATCTGTGGGGTAATTCTGTAGAAGTAGCCAAGTCTATTATTGACATTGTAGCGCCTACTCTAGCTATTATCTTTAATAGTTGTATTGACAATGGGGAGTTTCCTGACCTTATGAAAAATAGTAAAATAATACCTTTGTTTAAATCAGGTAGTACATCAGATCCCACAAATTATAGACCTATTTCTGTACTACCTACCTTTAGTAAAATTTTTGAGAAATTAATTTTAGACCAAATGCAAAGATTTTTTAATAAACATAAATTATTACATAGCAAACAGTTTGGTTTTACAAGGGGTCGTTCAACTACTGATGCCGGCGTTGAACTATTAGGACATATTTATAATGCATGGGAAGATAAATGCGATGCCTTGGGCATCTTTTGTGATTTGTCCAAGGCATTTGATTGCGTTCTTCACGAAACGTTAATCAGGAAACTCCGCCACTACGGGATCCGAAACACTGCTCTGGATCTTCTTATTTCATACTTGAGTAAAAGGATTCAGAGCGTTGACGTTAATGGAAAAAGATCACCCGGATCTATAGTAACAATGGGAGTCCCACAGGGCTCAATTCTTGGTCCTTTCTTGTTTCTCATTTATATTAATGACTTGCCGTACCTCATAAAGGATCATCATGATATAGTGTTGTTTGCAGATGACACTTCTCTTTTGTTTAAACTTAAACGTCAGCAGTTGGTTACTGACGATGTAAATAGCGCGATCTCGAAAGTAGTCTACTGGTTCAATGTTAATAATTTGCTTCTAAACGAGAAGAAAACCAAATGCATTAAGTTTACGCTACCCCACGTAAGGCAGGTGAAAACTAATGTGTTGATAAAGGGCGAGGAATTGAATCCTGAAGACAACACAGTATTCTTGGGCATAACTTTGGATGCTAAGCTTCAGTGGGGTCCACATATAGATAAATTGTCAAAAAAGCTAAGTTCTGCAGCATACGCTGTTAGAAAAATTCGAAATTTAACTGATATAGAGACTGCTCGTTTAGTGTACTTTAGCTATTTTCATAGTGTAATGTCGTACGGTATTCTATTGTGGGGAAATGCCGCCGATATTCAGACTATCTTTGTTTTGCAGAAGCGAGCTGTTCGATCAATTTATAAATTAAGTCCGAGACACTCTCTCAGAGACAAATTTAAAGAGATTAATGTAATGACTGTGCCTTCTCAGTACATTTATGAAAATCTTTTATATGCCCATAAAAATATAAAATTGTTTAAAAAATACAGTGATATCCATAATATAAATACTAGAAACAAACACAAATATGTTGTACCTACAACCAGGCTCAAGAAAATAGGTGGCTCGTTCAGATGCCAATGTATACGCTTTTACAATAAACTACCAAGCCACGTTCAAGATCTAAGCCTTAATAAATTCAAATCTTTCATTAAACGTAAGTTGTGCCAGAAAGCCTTTTATACCGTTAAAGATTATATTGAGGACAAAAAGGCTTGGGATTGAGCTGCTTCCAATTTCTGCATTTTGAATGATTTTTTTCTTTTTAATACACATTGACATTGATGAATATTTTTTTTTTAAACAATGACATTTGCTTACTTTGTAAAGTATTATATTATTTTTTCATTGTGAATGTGAAGACGATGTGGGTCTTTTTACATACTTATATATATATTTTTCTCTCTGTTCTGTTTTTTTTTTTTTTTTTCATGGTCTGGCAGTTTGAGTAATTTATGTGGCCTACCCAAATGTCCTTTCTTTGGTATTGTTCGTCGAATCGTTGAGCTCCTTAAGTCTTGAGTTGAGCTGCACGATTTTTGACAAATGCGTGCACTGACTGGACAGGTCCTCTCAATCTGTGTGGTTCTTTCCTCAAAAGACCACCTCAGACATCGATCTACATGGTCTTCATATAACCTGACCAAGATTATGTCTGGACTTTAAAAGAGACTGTGACCTCTGAGTTTGTTTCGGCCTTTCTTCTCAGAGTAGTCAGATAGGAAACGCCGACTTCATCTAGTTTAAAAAAAAAAACATGATTGACGTGTAAAAGTGTTTGTACAAACCTACTTACAAAAAATAAAATCATTTCATCATTTCATTTCATTTCAATTAAAATTGTTTTAGCGTACCTAGGCTTCCAAAATTGACGAGTGAAGCTAGAATGAGTAGCGCGCCAATCACAACTCCGGAAAACACGCAGTAACGAACCTCTTTCATGAAGGAAGGAGCAAATGTGGAAAAAAACAACATGCAAACGTTCCGAGAGCATCCAGCAGGGTTATCTATGTTAGGGGTTTGGTTTCCGCACTTAGTCCTTCAGTGGACCATTGTGCGTGGGCCATGGCGGCCGTCGGTGGTTATTCCAACCAGCCCACCTCCCTCCAGAAGCTGATCAAATCTCCTGGTCTGTTAAGAACATCTGTGTACGATCTGGGTGTCCCGAGGGTTTCTGACCTTATCTGGGTGACGCCTGTGCACTCAAAGAGCACATGTGCAATGGTTTCATCAGCCTCCATGCAAGCCCTGCACAGAGGACTGTCTGTTATGCCTAATGTGTGAAAATGTTTATTTAGTGAGCAGTGTCCCGTGATGGTCCCCGTCACCAGGCGCAGGCCTTTCCTGTCCAGTCGTAGTAAGCGCCTGGTTAGCCTGCCATCCAATAACGGCATGGCTTCTTTGGACTGCCTGCATCCTGGTGACGACGTCCACCAGCTTTCTGCTTGTGTGTGGGTGTGCTCCTGTAGCCACCTGCGTAGTTGGTTGAAAGGGATGGGCACGATAGGTTCCGGTCCACAGACTGACATACTGGAAGCCCTTCTGGCCAGCTCATCAGCTGCGTCGTTGCCTAGCGATCCACTGTGTCCTTTTATCCATTGTAGTGTCACTGTATTGCGGTTCGATACAGTTACCCGCTCGAGCGCATCGTGACATTCTAGTATTAGGTTCGATGTAATACATTTTTTGTCTAAGGATTGAAGGACTGAGGCGCTATCGGAGAGTATGCGGACATGAGTGTCCGTGACTCTCCTGGCCGCTATGGCATAAGCCGCTTGCATTATGCCCACACACTCTGCTTGGTAGACCGTGTTGAGCATTCCTAGCGGTTTGGATATTTTTATGTTGAGGTCGTGTGAGAAGACTCCGACTCCAGTTCCGCAGTCGGTCTTTGAGCCATCAGTGTAAATTCTAAGTTCTTTCGGGCCCGAGTGGTCCCACCGCTCCTCTTCAAGCACAATGTTGTAATGCTTTTGGAAGCAGTATTGTTTCGGGGCTTTGTCGCAGGGTGATGCCATCATTGGCTGCCGTTTGATCGCATCTTCTTTTAAACGTATGTGTTTGACCCTAGAGTCTTTGCTCAGGGTCCCTGATTTGAAGAGCCTAAAGGCAGCCAGGGTCGCCTCCTCCCTCACTATGAGGTGTAGAGGCGGCAGCCCGAGCATAGCCTGTAGGGCAGCAGTGGGTGTAGTTCTCATGCAGCCAGTGATTGCCACACACGCGAACCGCTGCAGCTTTTCAAGGTCTTTTTGGGCTGTGCTCAGGTCTGTTCTGGGCCACCAGACTAGTGAGCCGTATGTAATGATTGGTCGGATGACTGTGGTGTATAGCCAGTGGGTGACCCTGGGGCTAATCCCCCAATTCTTGCCAAGCATTCGCTTGCATTGCCACAGGGATATACTGGCTTTCGTGGTAATATAGCTTGTGTGTTTTGCCCAGTTCAGCTGTTTGTCCAATCCAGCAGGGTTATTGCCAATTCGTATACGAAGTACGTAAAGTGAACGATAATCCTTCATTTTCGCCCTCTCATGCTGCGATAATGCATGCGATAATGTCATGCATGCATCAAGTGCCGACGCAAATTGCACACAAATTGTCCGAAATATCAATAATATCGTATCAAATCTGACATTGCCAATATCGGCTAACCGGACCTTAATAAAAGGGGCTTTGGTTAAATTACCATGAACAGCTTGCATGGACAGTTACATATTGTTTTTATTTTGAGCTTTTGCCCTAAAATGCAGGGTTCTTGATCTAAAAGATGTTTTATTTTCAGCCGACAAAATAATGTCCAGGAAAAAGTATGACCTTTAACTTAAAAAAAGTCAATGTACTTTGATGCGAAATATTAAAAAATGACTACTCTTTATTATATCTATCATGCTAGCGGTAATATTTTGTCTTACTTATAGATATTTTTTTTAATAATACCAATTTTCCAATTAACATAAAGGCGATAGGTAGGTACTAACTACTATGACACGATTGTTTTTAAATTGCATAAATCTCAAATGGCACCCAAGCTAAGATTAAACTTGTGTTATGGGTGCTCTCTCTATTAATAGATATATTTTCCAATTTATATACAAGCTGGTGCTTACATTGCGTATACAATAGCTATCGCTGAGTAATAAAGATAGAAGATAGTATTAAAGATTGAAAAGGAAATAGAGATTGGATTATTTGTTCCGTTCGCTTGCAGTTAGGACTATTAGGAAACTAGTCGTGGTCGTAATGAACCTCTTTTGCCGGACAAACGACCGAATAATACTTTAGTCTTTCATTTTCCGCTGAAATCTGATTTGCATGCGACTATTCTGCCACAGAGTTAGTTACATGCCAGCATTTAAATTAAATATTAGGTACTGAATTGTGCGGCTTAGATAATATCACAAAAACGGAAAATGGTATCCACGTACACGTAATCCTGTTTCTTTTCTCTTAGGCTTTCTTCTCTTAGGTTTTTATATTACTAAAATTAGCATCTTGCAGCATCTTATCTTTGGGTTTCTCATAATATAAAAATACATGACATACCTACATACATACACAAATAGTCTCGCACCTTCTTCCCCCACGGGGGTAGGCAGAAACTACAGAACGCCACCTGTTATGATCCTTACATACTCCTTTTGCCTCTTTGACGGTTTTATTTAATGAAACATACGTAAATCAAAGATATCGCTTTTTTGACACATCCATCATAGTAAGCAAAAGTACAAAGAAAAACAAACGACGTGCAGTGTCATTTGGTACTGCGTTGCCAGTACTCACAGCCTCGTTTACGTTCATTCATCAATAAACGTTAAAAATCTGCGAGCGAGAATGAATGTCAAAAATGTAGGGAAATTAGAGTTATTAAACTAGAATTGCCCCTCTCTGGTCATACAACGACACGTACGCCGGTTGCGAGTACCACTATGCACCTGACCCTTCTGAAGAACATCATCATAAAATAATAAAATATACGTTCGAAAACGTCTAGTTGGGTGCCATTTTCATATCGATGAATTGTGGTCTCAAATAACTTGTTTCACTTTTCACATGGGCGACTCATCGCGGTTGGCGGCAGCGCTGACGCTGAGTGTACTTAAATTTTAATAATAATTATTAAATAAATAGTGGTATAGTATTGCGATTGAATACATAAGAGGAAGTTTGAAATCAGCACCGGTAACTAAAAAGTTGTGTGGAAATCGGTTGTCATGGTATGTGTTACGGAGAAATAAGGAAAATGTCGTGAGGAGAGTTTTGACTATGGATGTCGATGGCTATTAGAGCAAGGGAAGACCAAAGAAATGATGGATGGAATGTGTGAATGATGATATGGTTAGAAAGGGGGTGACTACTGAGATAATGACTAACAAAGAAGTATGGAAGAAAAAGACATGTTGCGCCGACCACAAATAAATTGGAATAAGGGCAGGAGAATGATGATGTATAGATAGCATTGCGATTCCATTCCTCATGCAATCATCGTAGGGAGAATATTTAACGTGGGAGCATCACATGCTATTGTATTAGAAAAAAAAGCATGAGGTTACGCTTTCCGTTGGTTAATAGTTAAGTATAGACTTAGAGCATGAACGCGACTTTAGGCCTCAATCGGAACGTTTTTGCATAATTGCTGTTTAAGTATGTTAGTCACGTTGTCATTCTTCATAGCAATTTTATAAGTTTCTTGAATTTTTCTGTTATTTTTGCTTAAATATTTAAACCTAGTTTCGTGACAGCAATAAAAAGCAAAATTTTAGGGTTCCGTAGTCAAATGGCAAAACCGGAACCTCGTGGAAACTATAAAACACAGCTACTTCGTCAGTCTACTTCGCAATCCCTATAATATTTATTACCAACCAACCCACTCACAAATAAAATACTGTGCACCATACATAACAAGATGATAAACGATAACGTTTTAACTCTCATCGGGCGGCTGTAACTCCGTCTTAGGGCTGCCTACAGAGTTCTAAGAAGCCGCAATACTGCGGCCGACGGGATTAAATTTTCCTAACAGAATTAGGGAGACGAGCGGCGTTGATGTGTATGCGTAGCAATAACAGGGATTCACCGGGTAGGGCTGCCAGAGAGACCCTCGGGCTTTTTGTAAAAAAGTCGACGGAGTAATTGATCATCATGTGGCGGTGAACAATTTACTAGGGCTGGTACATCTCTCGATTGAAAAATACAAGACACTCCAGAATATTTTGCACCGCACATTGAAGTAGTGTAGTCTCCTGTTTGCTTCTTGACGCCGTGCAAATAGACACTAGCAAGACTTGTCAAGTACACATTTGTGCAGAAATAACGTAATTCATTCCAAGCATTATTATTGATGGGGCACAGGCCTCTTCTCTTCGAGAGGGGATGGGCTATTATTTTCCACGCGGGCCCAGTGCCGAGCTATCATTCCATAGCTCTATTAAATTTATGTACTTACTATCTAAGACTTTGTCAATTTAATGAATGTGTTTTCAAAAACTTTCGTGATACCTCGTATTGAAAACTACGTTAATTAGCTCAGTGTATCCTTTGTATCTTGGCTAAAATCTTCTATAACAACACTGTTTCGTTCGCTCCCAAGCAAAAGTGATTAAACCATTGTAGATTGTACTCAAAATTAAAGTGACACAATAGTAGGTACCTACTTGTAACACTTTGTAGACAAAGTGTTACAAGTCGAATGAGGGTTTCCTTAATATAATTTTCAGGTTCGTTTAAGATTAATTTGCAATAAGACGTCAACATCGTAACGCCGATCTTATGAATATACATATATTATCCAAACATATGTAACATCAGCCTTGACATCAAGGGCTTCAGTTATCAGTTTCCAACACAGTGCCTAGGTTTCGATACAGTACTGTGTGTACTGGTGGGGTTGCCTTCTGTAGTGCGTCAGGGATGTTCGCAGATGCGCATGTAATAGATTGCTTTTACGCAACAATGTGTAAAAGGTGCACTTCCCTTTTGCGCAGGGTGTGGGGAGGCTCCAACAGTGTCTCAAACATGGTTGCGAGTCGCCTGGACTGTCTTTACGTGGCTCATGTTGTGCCATCTCTCATGGAATGTCGCAACGGTGACCAACCGTTGTTTCTTGTGTTTTTGTTTAGTGTATGTACCTACTTACTAACAGTCGTAAGTTTTACGTTCAATCGTGTTTGAGTCTTGGTTACTCCAATAAAGAAAAATTCTATTCTATTCTCGCGATCATACGGAAGCGCTGTATGCGCATGCTTGCGCGATTGCGTGGCAGCCCCAGTGCGACGCGTGCGCCGGCCAGTGGGACTCGGCACTGGTGGCGCACTGGATGAGGCCTTCATGCGAGAGCAAGCGCCTGATTTTTTTTTTTTACTCTTACTAACACTAGGCTAAGAACATTGTTACTTAACAAATCTATTTATTCTATTCTATGTATTATATCTACAGCTCAATATCTACATCAGGTACCTAATAACTAGAATAGTTACCGTAGTAGTTCATGTTGATATAAATAGACTATATAAATGTTTGGTTTTCCAATAAAGTTTTCGATTTTCCTTTCCTTCATAGATCCCGTAGATTACAAATTGTTTTGTTCATAAAAATCCCGCAGTACGGTCTACTGATTTAGCGTCAATATAAAAGTGGGTTGAAAGTAAGGACGCAGGTCACAAATAGGCTATTACTGAAGAGGACACCTACATTTTATCGTTCAGTTTCTTTCAATTTTCTAAGAAAAATAAAAGACCATGCAATTATTTCACGATATCTAAGAAACCATCTGAAGTAAATACTGTGACTGTTGTTTAAAAAACTGATGATAAAAAGAACCTTTGATCATTTTCTTTTAGTGAAGCTATTCGTAAAAAACACAAAAAGGGTAATAATTAAATTATCCAATTTCAAAGAATATGGCTTGTTGATTTTGTATCTAAAAAACCAGTAAAATAGAATAAGGTTTGGTATTAAAGAGTACAGAACTACCTTTTTGATCTTTGAGCAGTGTAAAAAAACACTGTACTTTTTAAGCTTCTTAAATATCTGATTAGGCGAAATAAATGGACTTTTCAATGTTAACTAGCCGTTTAGTTACATTTCAAATGACGTCACTAATGATAATTACATCTCCAACTGCGAAAAATTATTAAAAAAACTCTTTTACTTTCATCTTTGGTAAGCTAATTAATTAAAGATAAACAGGTCTTGTACCAATTAACTTAAGTACTCGTAAAGTCTGCAGTAAGTACAATTTTAAACAAACGAAGTGGTTGTAATTTTGTGGTTCAAACGTGGTAAGCAAAAGCAAACAATCTTCATCGATAGTTAGACTTGTATGGTTGCAATTATTTGTCTTGAACCTAAGCCTATTTATTAGCTGATATACCGATGCTCTACCAAACATCCAATAATAAGACTATAGCCACTTCATCAAACCCCCACTTTATTATGATCGAGCTAAGCGAGCGATGTAAAGACAAATAAAAATAATATCGGCGACAATATAACGCACGGAGCCGTAAACCGCGTCGTTCAACAAACACTTCGGTCAATGAACGATCAACCGCCTCTGCTAATTGAACGGCTTCGGATACCACGATGTATTAATGAAAATGTACGAATTATACGCATGTGCTTCTAATCAAATATCGTTTTATTTAACGGTGACATTGACATAGTGACACACTTTTATAACATGATCTGTTGGAAGAAACGAATGAACTTGCACTTGCTAGGTATTTCTAGGTTAAGTTTTTGGTATTTCAAATTTCAATCCACAATTCAGTTCTTCATTTCGTTTGTTTCCTTTGTGATTCCCAATGCATTATAAAAGCCTTCTCATAGAAGCTAGAAACTCATTCCCGAACGTTATAGGCATTTTATTTGGCCAACTTCCAAGAAAGTTTAGCGCAGGAAGATACGCGCACATACATTGAAAAGTCGCAGCAAGCCTGTTTACTGGACAAATTCTATCCAGACATAAATGTTGACTTTAAACTCAAAGTGAAAAATTGAAACCCATTTCATGCTCTAACAAAATAAATGTTAAGTTTGTGACGTCAGATGTTTATAGCATCGTAGGAGGCTTGTTTATGTGATAGATTTGTTCTATTTTCAAAGTCGATGTCTATTTTAACGTTCATTTATCTCATTTTTTTCAATGTCAACTAATTTGACGTTCAAATCCAATAAACTCAGCTTATTAAATTTCATAAAATTAGTATTCAATGGGATCGAACTTCAGATTACCATACTTTAGTTTTTGAGGTTTCTTTCAGTGATCCTATCAGGTCTACAATATCGATTCTCTGAGATAGAAGTAATGGAACATATGCGAGCAATGACGCGGAAAAAAGAAAACTGAAGTGCGCTATTAAGATCGTTTACATAAGCCGGGACCGGCAAACATGAGCTCCTTCATGTGAGTGATACCGAGTGCCTTGCCTTTATATCGAGAGCGATGTATTAATACAGCACTGATAACCACTCTCGATTTATATCGGCACACAATAGCATAGGGAAGCTAGGCAATTTACTTCAGGGAAGAAGTTATTATTATTTGAAGAAGAAGTTTAAAAGAGAGGAAACAATAGTCTGTTCGACTACGATTATATAGGTAGGTACATACATATTGTGAAAACCATGATTCAGTTCATGCTTATTATGACAGTTTATTATTAGATTATCTAAAATGTTTCGTATCTTTTGTAAAAGCTGGTTTATCAAAGTTCAAACCGATAGATTGTCCCCATTAACCATAATCCTTTAATCATACGCGCATTTATTTCAAAATATAAGTTGGCTTGTTTTTCTGTGCCATTCATCGCACTCTGCAATAATTAATATTAGTCTCCAAGGCGAGATAAATTAACGGGAGAAGTATAGTAAAGTCGTTAGGTAATCTGTGCTACATACAGAACCATGAGCATGGTGGGGAGTTTATGATTGAAATAAAATGTGCAAGCTGCTTGTGAAACTTTAACCAAGGGTAGCATCGGGCATTGATCGCTCGGTCATTCTTATCTTATCAGACTTTAGATCTCCAATTCCTAACATTGATTGTCCTAAAACACATATACAGGGTTATTGGTAAAACATTAACAACCTCTTAAGAGGTCATTGTACTCATCATTATGAACAACTTTTACTATGGGACAAAACCTGAAATCGCGAAAAATAATCAGCTGTTCCCTACATTTTGACGAGTTATACCACAGTCTGTTATACGAACATAAATGTAGGGAACGGCTGATTTTTTTACAATGACCTCTTAAGAGGTTGTTAATGTTTTACCAATAACCCTGTATATAAATTCATCACATGCCTTTCACGCCATCTGCTACGATCTTTTTTGTCTTAAATTTAACAAAAAATTAGACTTTTTAACATAGCTAAATAGAGGAATAGTTTTCATAACAGGCAATTAGGGAAAGATTACCTCGAAAATGTTTACAAAGAACTAACTAGTAATTTTAAAACACAAACTCATCTGTTACAAAGAAGGCTTTAAAATATGAGATCTTTAGAGTGGGATTGTTATATCCCTCTCGACTATTCCAAGTCGACATAATGATGTTCATGTACGTTCATACTGGTAGTAAGCCTTTATATGCAAAGAGTGGAATGCATACAGTCGCCAGGACACAAAAGCGTTCGTCCCACTGCAGCGCTGGATAAAGCGCCCTCGATTGTTATTCAGTAGCCGTTTAGCTATAGAACCGCTGACAGTTCTGCATCGCTTAAAAATTGATGCTATCTTATATCCTTTTTTTTTTAATGACTGAGGTGTCGATTTCATTTTCATCTTGGAAGCTTTGAGACAATATTTAAGCAAACCCGCGTAATAGATGTTTTTTAAAACTGAATTGAATTATTAACCTTATTATAGTTTTAAAGAAAACAGTTCAAAGTTTACGTTAGTCCTCTGGCTGAACCACCCAATTATTTTTCAATTTTCTTTACAGACCCAATAAAGATTATCTTGAAATTATCAGGTTTTTTATTGTAAATGGACAAGTAACAGACACATTTCTATTTACATATTTTTCACTTGCAAAAGACATCCATAATCAGCCTATAATGTTCCCACTGCTGGGACACTGGCCTCCTCTCGGTGAGAGGGAGTGGGCCGTAATCCACCACGCGGGCCCAGTGCGGGTTGGCAGATGTCACATGTCTTCGAATTTTTGGTTCTAGGACATGCCAGTTTCCTCACGATGTTTTCCTTCACCGTTTTGAGAACAGTGGTGATGAAATAATTTACACAAAGTAAAGCGCCTGGCTGGGTTCGAACCTACGACCTACAACTCGTAAGTCGCGGCCGTTACCACTTGGCCACCACTCTCTCGGAAAAGACATCAACAATTGTATATTCCACAGTCGGTTATTAATCACTAGCTGCGCCCCGCAGTTTTACCCGCATGAATCTCGATCCCGTGGGAATATCTGGATAAAAAGTATCCTGTGTCCCAAAGCAGGTCATGATCTTCCCTTGTGCCAAATTTCATTTTAGCGTGAAAACGTAACAAATAAACATAAGTACAACAAAAAATCAAATCTTTTCTCTCAATATTACGAGTAGCTTAGAAAAGTAAACGAAATCTTTTTCAACTTTGCCGTAATTTTTAAAAGAATTACTTGTTTGTCAAACAGTAACGGTACGATCATCTAAAAGATTTTTAAACAACTTTAAAAGATGAAAAGCTGCTTATTTTTTTTATGTCGAACCATTAGTATTTATCTACCTACATATTTCCTACTTAGCGCAACCAGATTTAGTCAGAGGTTCTCTTTGATCGCTTGTTCATTCTAAAAGGGTTGTACTTTTACCAGCCATTACCACGCCCTCCTAAACGTCTATTGTTCTACCAGTCTCTATAAGAGAGCTGAAATGTACTTACATACAGGGACATACAATGTAACTGGTGGAGTTTCTTGCCCGTTCTTCTCCATACGAAAACTACCTTTTGCAAGGGGCGACTAGAATAAATTCTATTTTATTGTCATTTTTTAACGTTCAAAAGTGCCTTTTATGTACCTATTTGAAATAAATGCATTTTTTCTGCCTAACATTGTAAAGGAAAAAGGAATATGATTTTGATATATTTATCATGTGGTCCGACAGTTAATCATTCATCCTTTCTCCTGGTGTAGCGAGTGTGGAATGTTTTCTAAGTTTTACAATTAGTGATAAAGGATAATGGCGAAATGGCGTCATAATGCATTAAGGCAGACAGGCACGAGGCGACCGGTGCGACGCGATTCTGTTAGAACAATTTCCATGAAGTTTTCATAGAAAATTGTTCTACTAGAGCCGCGTTGCGCCTGTCTGCGGGAGTCTTTACAGTTCCCAATATATCTGTGGTTACTGCAATATACCTCTCCTACGGGCGTTTAATGAAATTACTGCCACTGCGAGGCATTGAATCATAACATCGATTTGTTATCCCTATTGGAATATATTGCTCTGTTGCTAGGTAGTATTTCTTCTATTTTTCTTGTTTAAAAACTAGGAAATAGTGAAGGCAGAGCGTATTGGGACTAGCAGTGTAATTGCGTAAGTCACTAACAGTACTGTGGGAATGGATTTCATTTTGACAGTTCAACAATATTCATTCGTTTTTTATGTTGTTGAGCACGCAAATTTTTCGAACTTATGAAGTAATGGAATAAACATATCATTCCTTCAAAATTATTCGAACTGTGACGGATAGTGTGTTACGCAAGTAGAGTGCTGTTTTTTTTGTAACTTTTGCTGATTCCCTAATTATGGCCTTTGATTTTGATACCCAAGCGAAGTAAACTAAACTAAATTTACGAAATAAAACAGGTAAAATCTGTGAGCACGAGTGGCCTAAAAATTTACCTACGAATATATCCCACGGCCGTGCCTCCCTAATAGAGGGACAGCACGCATTTATGCCATAACAGATGTGATTTTAACATGAAATGGTGCAAATTAATTAGGACGTACCTTTTTTCTTTTTGCTGCTGGTGGGCAATCTGTAACAAAGACATGTCAAATCAGAATGATTGGAGATTTGTCACAAAAATACATTTGATGAAAACATGTTGTTTTTCACATTTTACCTACTAAAAAAAATAAAAAAGCTAAATATGAAAGCTTAGATGTTTGTATGTTTGTTCCCAAATGACGCTTAAACGGCTGGAGAGATTTGAATAAAAATTGGCACACAGGTAGGTATATTATGAACTGGATTAAAATATAGGGTATTTTTCATTCAGGTACTTAAAGGAGTTTTCCTAGGATGCGAGGTAACCGCTTGACGTATAAAATACATTTGGTTTCTGGACTAAATTATTGTTAAAGACGATTTCCTAGTATAACAGATAAGATCTTCCAGCTTTGACAAGGGTTGTGTACGTAATTAACAATTAAGTACAAATGTAGGAACAATTGGTATTATTTAATGTAATGTTTCACTTTTTTTTAAAGATTATTGGGGGAGGCAAAAAAATTCACTAGGTACTTGTTATCATTATCAACTAGTATTTGCGGTTTTGCTCCACGTTGTTATTTTATAATCACTATTTAACTTTCTTCATAACCTAAATGTAGAGAAAAGCAGTGGTGGCCCAGTGGTAACGACCGCTTCTTACGAGTTGTAGTTCGTAAGTTCGAACCCTGGCAGGCGCTTTACTTTGAGCAAATTGTTTCATCGCCGCTGCTCTCAAAACGGTGAAGGAAAACATCGTGAAGAAACCGGCATGTCCTTGAACCAAAAACTTCGAAGACATGTAACATTTACCAACGCGCACTGAGCCCGTGTCCTGTAAGGAGCAGTAGGTACTAATATTTCTGAAAACTTCAGCAAACCCTTTCAGGTACCTGTTTTCAGTAACTTTAATAGGTGAACAACAGTTTTTACAATGCAGACATAAACCAGTCAGTTGATAATTTCCAAATGTTATATATTACTTATGTACTTAATTGATCATTACAACGTAAGTAGGTACGTACAATCCTACGTAAATTCCTGATAAGCCTATTTGAAGAGTATTAATATATTTTTCATTCATAATAACTCTCCTCCCTACACAGCGTTTCATGGCCACCATTATTTCCCCATATTTAGGGCGAGGGCTATAACAGTGTTGACACTTCATTACCTACGCAGCGTAAATTTAATTTTCTCTAACAATTTTTTACGGAAATTAATATGAAGATAGAAAGCAACAACAACAAGCCGGCTATTTAAGGTTGGTTTTAAGATGAATGCGTAGTGGTAGACCGCGGAATTAAAATTTTCTTACGTTTTTGCAATTTGCTGGCCAGTGTCAGGTTGTATCTTGATCAAAATATGATTCTCGACTATAATAGCTATGTAATTACAGAATTAAAGTCATTAAAATATCTCTTTAGCTTAGATTTGTACCGCACTTTTCCATAAGAGATTTGTTCTTATGGTACAAATGATTCTAATGATTAAGGAAAAAAGACAGCATTTATTTGATAGAATATCGTACATGTCGTTTATGTTAAAATCTCACTTCAAACTGTTCTATCTTCGTGTAATATTCCACCGTAAACTAACATGACGTTTAACAAGATTCAGCCCTAATAAAATCAAGTCCTGGACCCGTAATGGGAAACTAATTATGATTCAAGGTATTAAACATCTTGTGTACGTATTCTAAATAGAAATCCTATACGTTATATATAATGTTTATTGTATCTATATGTACTAAGGTGGATAGTGGTAATTTTATGGTAATTAAGATAAAACATTGGGATTTTGCAAAAATGCTAAGGCAGGTATCTAAGTACGAGTACAACCTAGTTAGGTAATTCATCTGTTTATTTTAAATAATGTTAGCGAACCAGCCCTGGTTCGCAAGGTTTTTACGACATTACTAAACATCAAGATTCCTTTATTATTGAGGGTGAAAACTGCATCAAAATCGGTAGCGTAGTTTAGAAGAACTACACGGTCAAACAGACTGACACGAAAATACTTTAATTTCTATTATGTAGGTATAGAAAGAAGTACCTTCACCTTGTGCCGTTTCTAGAACCCTAAAAAGCTTTTTGCTAATTCAGGTATAAACTCTCTATTAAAATAAGTAAGTACACCTTATAACATTTTATGAGAATTAACCCATTTCTAAAAAGCGTTAACTGAATTAAGTAGGTACTGCTTTGTTTTAATTTTAGGCAACTTCAAATTCTGATTCATAAAAAGATGGAGTTTTCATTATTCATGAAATTTTGGTAGAAATACCCAGCTTAATAATTATTTAGAATCAGCATAATGGATATACCTATCAAATTACACATAAATATTCTTCGGTAACTTAACAAAATGTTCGGAAACGATAACTTAGAAGCAGAACTAGGTACAATTTAACTTATATTGACCGTACTTATTTCGAGCCACAATTGTAAAATCAACTTAATCAATTACAAGAAATTTTGGTAACCTTCGATGAGTGTCTATTACCATTGTCCTTTTTCTTTCAGTAGAATAATGAAGTTATTCTTTCATCATCGTATTGTTTAGCGTTGATAGTTTTTTTTTAATGTACCTAAACAGTGAAATGATAAGGGCTTCTTATGTTATTATAATTGGAAATATGTAAAGTGAAAGTCTCATAATCCGCTGAATATATGCGTCGTCTTGCCTCGTAGGCGGCAACACGTTTCCGATGGCCTTCAAAATCTTCCAAAGTTCATGCCTATTACATTTTCTCACTTGATCATTAGAATAATACCCATGGCATTATACCTATAGTCCTGCCGTCGAAACAATGCGATCCTGACACCTGTCAATACGACAATTCTAGTTAGAATACGACCGACGTAACTTGGCGGGCCTGAACATAGGCACTAAGAACTTTCGCGCATGTTCTCTAACTCGCACTCGCCTCATGTTCGTAAAAAATGTTTTCATTTGGTTCGTAAAAAATCTTACTGCACAGCCTTCTGCGCAAAGATCAGGCCCGCCAAGATACGTCGGTCGTATTGTACTATTATAGATCACAAATTCGCAAAAACGTATTCGTTTATATGAAAGTGACAGGTGTCAAGAATGCATTCTCTCGTCGGCCGCAGTGTAGTTGAAGTTGGGTAAAGAAAATTATTTTTGAGAGTGTCTTAGTAAGAAAGCTATTTAGTTTTTACGTCTACAGTGACTATAACATACATAAATAGAGATAAATAGTTGCTCAGAATTGCCTGAAGACTTACTTCTTGTTGTTCTTGGTTTTCTAAATTGTTTACGAAGTAGAAAACGCTCAGTTTTGATTACCTTTACCCGGTTGTTTGACCTCACGTGGGTAAAGGTCAAGAATGTTTCAAAACGTTCGACGTTCGTGTAATAACCTACTATTAAAGCCACCCCTTTTTTATTTGCCTAACAAATGTTTTACAACTGTTTTCATAATTTTTCAAATGGATTAACTATTTGACGAACTGTCCAACAGGTCAATTTAACATGTAGGTTTGCATATTGTGTTGTTGATAAGTTTTAACAGGCACTTTTAAATTGTCAAGGAGTTCCTTTCTTAATAACAAACCAGTAAATTTGGTTTGAAAATATTTCTTACTACAAAAAGCATTCATCAAACTAGTAGGATTATTCCGACTTTTATCCTCAGTCGACCGCCACTTCACGCTATGCTATGTGTGTTTCGTGTATAGGTAGATCTTTCAGTTTTAATCAAGCTGTGCGCTGAACGCGGAGATTTGTCCGTATCTAACCGACAGATCCCCACATTCACTAATTTCTAGTTTGCATTCGCTCGATATAGAAGAGCTCGTAATGTAACCTCGCACAATTCATCCACAGTTATCGCCGAAATTTAATCAAAAGTAACCCTTTGCTTATAATATCTAGCTAACTTGACCTTCTAATTGCTAATTTCATGCGTAAGAATTTATGAAATTTCTGCAGTTTGCAGAGCGCAGTAAAAAGCAACTTCGCTCGAAACTTACATTAGAACTACATGTAGGTGTTATAACATAAAACGTGTTTTGTTTGATTGTTTTTTTTTTTTGTGAAAACAAATCTACCGTACTGATACTCGTGCCTTTTAGGGATTATAAATTAATTTAAATTTACCAAACCCTTTACAAGTAACCGGATATTATACCTGTCCGTAATATGGTTTTTCGTTTACGGATAATACATATGATAGGTAAACAGAAGTTAATTGATACCAAACAGTAAACGCTTTCGCCTTAGGTATGTTCTTGTTTTTTTTTTAAATATTAGGAACAATAGCCAACTATCTAATTCCAACAACAGAAGTTAGTAGATATATCTAACAAACCACAATGTATAAAAGTTTCTGAAAAGAAGATGTGAATAAGTAAATATAAATAACAACATTGAATAAATCATTACTAATCGCAATACAGGGTGGTAGGGATATCGACGTGCAACCTGTACCTAACCATAAATTCAGTACCTACCTACCTGAGTCTGAACTGAACCCCGTTGCGTTGAAATTTTTCGTCTTTCATTAAAGAAAAAAAAATTGTGTGCCATACACGTTGACCACGTAGTATTGCACTAAGTATTCCGTGAAAGAGCAGATCTTTTTTTTATATCATCATCTGCCTAGCCTTTTCCCGACTATGTTGGGGTCGGCTTCCAGATCTTTTTTTTTTTAATAATTGACAAAATAATTCTGCGCTACGCCTAAAATCATGTGCTGGATAGGATAATGAAATTTTGCCAAAATCTTTTAGGCAAAACGGCAGGATCCCATTTGCTTGAATTCAATCTACAAGTTGAATATTCATAAGTTTTAAGTGATTACGGTGGGTCAGCAACTAATTTGTGTGAATCAAACGTGACTAATCATACATTTAATTTGCTGAAGACCTATTTGTTTTGCCAATTGTTGCTGTTCTGAGTTTCTGACCTGAAGTTTCTGTGTAACGGGTTCGATTTGTTGCCGGTGTTTAGTTTGCCATTAATTAAGGTGTTTAATGTTTGTATAATACTTAGATGTTAAATATGTTGGAAATTCTTGTTGTTCTTTTGTTTGGTTATTAATAGAATTTATTGTTTCACTTTTGATGTACAAATAATGGTCGTACTCGTAAGTACGGCAGTAAATTCTGAAATTCTTCAGGGCACGAAATCCGTATTTTTTCTATTAGAAGTCGACTTAGAGGCGTGCCGGTTATGAATATAAATTCAATTACGGAGCAACCTGTTTTTGTCCCGTAGATAAAGTTCCTTACATTTTTTCATAAATTAAAAATGTACAGAAAGCGTCACTATGTCCTAACCCCTCAAGTTTTAAAATGTTACACTGCTACAACATTGAATTCCTTACGAATAATCTAAAGAATACTTCAAAAAGAGTCCATTGTGTTGACTCGGATTCGAACCATCGCATCACCGAACGTCGTCATACTCATACCGGCAGTTTGACGAACTAGCCAGCGAGCCCATATGAATTGCGATGAAATTGTTATCTACTATCGGCTGATTCATTATATCTTTAGGTCCCTGTCTAATCGAAAGATGTTATAATTTGAGGGTATCCATTAATTTTACTTACTTACGTTGTCTTTATAAAATTAATCCATACCTTCAAGTTAGAACTTTGTATACGTTCACTTAAAACGGCGAAGAGTAAACGACTACTAATTTTATCAATTATTTATTTAAATGATTTCTGATTTTATGAGAACTAAAATAGTTGTTCTGTTTGTTGTAAAATAAGATCATAGTTTTGTTAAATAATAGCAATAATAAATATTATTAAATGATTAATAAAGTATTTTATTTTTCTTGATTTTTAATTCTTTGTAAATAATTACTACTTAAAACAAAATAGAAATATATATCAAAATAATATAATGAACAAAAAGCACATTTCGTGCCTATATAGGATTTGAACTTCCAATCTTATGCACGGTAAGCGGTCTTGAAACCTCCAGTCTATTTAGACGATGAATAAGTTGTCGTAAATGTTAACCCTATTATTGTTGCTTGTCGTCGCAAAAGTATTGTTTTATTGAAAAAAACAATAATAAAAACAGAATTTAAAAAAAAATACTTACTTAAACTTCTTTATTCACTAAAACAATACATTATTTAAAATAAAATGTTTTTGCAAAATACAAAAACCAACTTGGGCCTATCACGGATTTGAACGCACATGTCTTTTGGTGGGGTAACTAATTAAAGGAGCTGTGTGTACCAAAGGCTTTAGTAATAAATAAACCCAGATGATTGCCGGAAAGCTGTGGGCAAACTTTTAACGAAGTGATTTCTGTGCAAAATAAAGTTTGTTACCATTCCAACTGGTTCTACTATTACTGTAAAACATTTATGGCATATTGAAAATATATTTCTATTCAACGGTGACTCATTTTTATGTTTTCGTGTTATGAAAATCGTTTATTTGAACCTATGCAAGTACCTTGTAGCTACCTATACACACAATATCTGTGTGGTCGAGGGTATGAGCTCCATATTAAAATTTGATTGTTTTCAAAATCAGTATAATTCCTGCTGATTGTGCCCAAAATATCTCAAAGGCAGAAAGGTAAGAATTGAGTGGATGCCATGAAATTAAGTTTCCTTTGAATTCGTTACAGGATGTAACAAGCGGTCGCACCGGATGACAGCCAACAATAAGCCGACAAGCTCTGAACACTGTGTAAATTCGAATTACCTTCTATTTACCTTCCATGCCAGTGAAAGAGAGCTTTTTTTATATATACATGTATATATTTAAGTCCCATGTAATAGGGGGCGAGCTTATTGCCGTCAAGTGGGCACAAATTCAGCCTCCGGTCTGCAGCTGAGAAATCCCTGATGGAAAAACCCAATAAAAAATTGCGCGACCTGGGAATGGAACCCAGGACCTCATGCCCAGCAGTATCAGTTGCGGGCCACTAGAGTAAAGAGGTAGCTTTTTTCCGGAAAATAAGTGAACTTTGCAATTACACGGTAGACACGTGTCGGTAATGATAAGACTCATATTGTTATACAATCAACGTAAATGCTGTGAAACAATTGATTACCGTCAAACGGGGTGAATAGGGATGCAGGGGTGAATCGGGACGAAACTTTAAAATGGATTTTAGCATTGAAATAATACAGTTTGTTGCCGAAAAGGACACTTAATCGTTAAATATAATACAATAAACACATTAGACACCTTTTTGGCCACAAACTATATTATTTCAATGTTAAAATCGCTTTTAAAGTTTCGTCCCGATTCACCCCTGCATCCCTATTCACCCCGTTTGACTGTATTTATTTATAATTATTACTTCAAGCACATAAATGAACAGAGGCGCGTTCTTAAAAACTTCTCGGGCATAGATAACCAAAGAGTTTATAAGTTCCCGGAAAATATTAAAATAAGTTGATAATGTAGAAGTAATAGTTTATGTAATACTTCATATTGAATGCCAAAGATAGCCAAGTTTTGGTATACATTTTGCTTTCGGCACGTGAAATTTTTGGTTGACCGGAAATTGGTCAGCTAAATAGAGAGTTAAAACCCCTTCCAAAGCGTATATTTCCCACGGAGAAAACGGGCAAGACCTCCGTGGAAATCGAAATAACTGTGTAGTTGGAAAAACACTCTTTTTTCGTAAGTATGCTGTTTATAATTGAAATAAGTTCTCCATTATTGTTATCTATCGTAAATCGTTGCGGTGTTAAATAAAAACTTCTTTACACATAAGATCAGTCTATGAACATTGGTTCGGAAACAGCAATAAGGAAACAACCTTTTGATTTCCGTTCTTCGGGGAAATGTTACACATCACACCCCAGTTATATGTATATACCTAATAATATTGAAAATTTTGATGTTTTGTTTTTTTACTTATCTATTTTTATACACTTTATTGTACAGACGCCAGCACATCAAGCTTCCCCAAACTGTAATTTTTTTCCAATCAAACTTTGAACCTTATGCTTTAGCGATAAAGTTGAAAATCTATTAAAGAAATTTGACATATTGTAGTAGCTTGATGTGCTGGCATCTGTACATAATATATACCGGATAAAATTATAAGTACCTTTAATTATAAGTAGTTAAAATTAATAATGTACCTACAATGGTCACAGTTTTGGCGCACAAGGCGGTTTAATTTTAAAGACTTTTCAGTTAGTTTATATTCCTATTTTTTTTTGCGCTTTCAGCTGCATCTTCCTTCATCGCATAATGTGCTATCTAGGCTCACAATATCGTAGATTATTCATGAACACTAATGAGTCATCATCTCTTTACATTGTTTTAACTTTCCCTCGTCCAAGCTGTAAACATGGACTTTTCACCGTTCTCAAGAAATGAACACAAATATGTATGTATGTACTTGGACAAAGCAACAAAAATACTTAACATTAAATGTATCTTCCTTTCGTGTTTATAGTACAGTCAAGCAAGCAACCTACATATCCCTAAGTTTAGAAGAGAGATGTCGGAAATAAATGAGAATTGATTTGTCTTCATTATTGTTGAAAGGTCCATCACCGATTGAGCGCCCTCGAAAATGACTACAATTAATGTCAAACCGTAACGATTACTAACTCATAATAAATTCAAAGTCTTATACGAGTATATTTTAATAATTTATTACGTTTCAAACTTCAAAATGTCAATCAATAACGAGAAGTCAAGTCGTAGAAATAATAACTAGAAACATTTTCACTGCTGGAGTATCGAGAATATTCGCGAATGTAGGCCGTTAAATTTGCGCGTAGGCACGTCACGGGCTCTTAGTGAAATACTCCGCGTGATGTGCAAACAAGTGCTGTTGTTTTATTAGGACAAGGTTAAACATGGAGACAAAACAAATTTCGTGAAGAGATCATCGATAGAAGTGGAACGTTGCGTTGCCTTCCGCGAAGTTTAAACAGCCTCGCGACACGATATTTTAAGTTTGTTCAATGTACTCACTGCTGACTAGATTTGAGATCAACTACGTACCCACCCATTTCTATCTACTACCTACCCTTCAAATCCGGATATTTAAAACTTCCAACCAACTATCAAGGCAAAATTACATAATATTTTGTTTATTTTTTCATTGTTGTAAATAACTTAACGTCAAACACAGCCGCCTTGGCTCGTGGGCGGCACGTTGTACGATCCGACATTGGCACGATTATGGAGTCCACGTAAGTACTTACATATTATAAACAGAACGTCACCGACAGAAAGTAGAAGTAAGTTATAGTAATTTTATTTATATAAAGTAGACAATCTACACCGACCTACCGCCAGTATGTGAAAATATTTTGAAGAATACAAATGATAAATTTATGTTGCACTTTATCCGGACCATTATCCATTATTTAAATTATTCGCCAAAAATAATTCGCATCTAAGTGAGTCACTGTGCTAATCGCTTCACATTTAGTTGATCTCCACTTTATTACATCAATGTGTAATAACTATGAACAATCGACCACTATAAAGCTTAAAATGTCGAAACGATGACGTTATAATAACCCATTAAACCTAACAGCCAATGGTGACGCAGCAAAAAAAAAAGATGGAGTCGTAACAAATGACGGCGCATAGATTTCAGCGACAGTGCGTCGGACATGTGCCAGCGACGGACGCGACGGTGGACGGTGACCACAACCGACGGCCTATTGAGGCACGCCGCACGCCGCAAATCGATCAAAAGCACGTCACACAATGACTGTCGCAAACAAAGATACGAAACTGAATGTGTCGACACGACGACGTTTAGTGTAAACTTGTATAATAGAAGCCCTGTAGCGAACATATTGACCACAGCGAACACAGAAGAAGAAAAAAGTTACCTGCAATAAACGTTTACCTTCCCCATATGATGGATAACCATAGTTTTTAACTATAAATATTAATATTTTTTTAAGGAAATGTCCACCTCAGCCCACAATTAAAAACATTCATCGTGTCCCTTCATTTTACGAAGTATGACATAAAATGTTTGTTACAAACAAATTCCACAAAACTGTCCTTGTTTCGTAGCTCCGTTACGAATATTTTACCATCAGTGCGTTCGCAAAACTAGCTACGATCGTACAACTATGTACTCGTAGTGTCTAGCTCGAATATGTATGCCACAGTTGTTAATAAAAACTTTTATGGGATGAACTATTTAAACTATTTTTGACATTGTAACAAATCCGAATGTGCGAAAACTCATGATATTAACAAACTAGGTGAAACTGAGGCGTGGCCGAATAAGACTAGATTAATGTAAGAAAAGCCCTTTGACAAGAAGAAATGTTCAGGATATTTTCAACATGCCCCACATTCACGAACTCACATAAGGTTATAAAGTTCCCACTACTGAGACCTCCTCTCTGTGAAAAGAAATGGGTCATAATTCACCACGCGGACCCAGTGCTGGTTGGTAGATGCCACATATCTTCGAATTTTTGGTCCTAAGAAATACCGGTTTCCTCACAATATTTTCCTTCACCGTTTTTGAGAGACTCTCCTAAACGATGCAAATCTATAAACTTTAATAGCTCCTGTATAAAACTATCTCAAATAATATGAAAACTTAAACTTAAGTATCCAGGCAAACAATTCGGTGTCACGATTCACGAACGCACCCGTAGTCATGGCTATCTCTCTACAAAGCTGTTTGCCGAACACGGTCTCTCGTTATCCTCCTACTAGTGGTCGAGTGTAGGCCGGCCTCTTTTGTTAAGGCTTCCATAGGACCTCTTAAAGTCTCAATGTACATACATCGAACGAGGAACTGTGTCATCGAACAATGAAATTCGTTATAATGCATATATCTTTAGACGTACCTATAGGTACTGTTATGTCGTGCCCCTTTTATTGTCTAAAAGTCATTTTGTCGGCGTTCGTGGAATATTCTTATGAAGTAAGGTTTCTATATTGGTTATTATATTAATTCGTGTGAACTTTGCTTTTCTGCTAATATTTCTGTTGAAAGATACTCGTGTGGACATTTTGAAGATAGCTAGTTTTTGTTTAATGAGCGTTAGGAAATTTGAAACCAATTATTTTTACCCAAACGGTAAGGATTGATAACACAAATCACAATCATATCAAACTCATGATATTAACAAACTAGGTGAAACTGAGGCGTGGCCGAATAAGACTAGATTAATGTAAGAAAAGCCCTTTGACAAGAAGAAATGTTCAGGATATTTTCAACATGCCCCACATTCACGAACTCACATAAGGTTATAAAGTTCCCACTACTGAGACCTCCTCTCTGTGAAAAGAAATGGGTCATAATTCGCCACGCGGACCCAGTGCTGGTTGGTAGATGCCACATATCTTCGAATTTTTGGTCCTAAGAAATACCGGTTTCCTCACAATATTTTCCTTCACCGTTTTTGAGAGACTCTCCTAAACGATGCAAATCTATAAACTTTAATAGCTCCTGTATAAAACTATCTCAAATAATATGAAAACTTAAACTTAAGTATCCAGGCAAACAATTCGGTGTCACGATTCACGAACGCACCCGTAGTCATGGCTATCTCTCTACAAAGCTGTTTGCCGAACACGGTCTCTCGTTATCCTCCTACTAGTGGTCGAGTGTAGGCCGGCCTCTTTTGTTAAGGCTTCCATAGGACCTCTTAAAGTCTCAATGTACATACATCGAACGAGGAACTGTGTCATCGAACAATGAAATTCGTTATAATGCATATATCTTTAGACGTACCTATAGGTACTGTTATGTCGTGCCCCTTTTATTGTCTAAAAGTCATTTTGTCGGCGTTCGTGGAATATTCTTATGAAGTAAGGTTTCTATATTGGTTATTATATTAATTCGTGTGAACTTTGCTTTTCTGCTAATATTTCTGTTGAAAGATACTCGTGTGGACATTTTGAAGATAGCTAGTTTTTGTTTAATGAGCGTTAGGAAATTTGAAACCAATTATTTTTACCCAAACGGTAAGGATTGATAACACAAATCACAATCATATCAAACTCAGTTCTTTCTTTATTATTATGGATGAACCCTCTAAATTGTTTTATTGCTGTAATTCTTGTCGAGGCGCCTAAGATGAACATAATAAATTTTAAGTAACAAGTTACAAAACAGCAAAGAATAAGAAAAACTTAGACCTGCGTAATTTTGTTTTGGAACTTCTTAGTACCTAATAATTTTCCGGCCGTCTCAAGGTTTAAACTGACATAAAGGACGTGACGTCTTAATCTAGTTTCGTTCATTGGTTACCAACTCTTTACAAATTAAAAAAGAAGTTTGAAAAAGTTTGTCCTTGTTATTTATTGTTCTGTTACCATTGTTTATTGTTGTAATTTTTGTTTTTCGACATTTGTACTCGAAAAACTAAAACCTAACAGTCTATTAAATGTAAAAGCCTAGTTCTTAGGTTTTGTTAAATTTACTGACCATGTGATGTGTTTTTAGAAATTACAGTGATTATTTACAGCGTTAGTAAAGTTTTGCATATCTCCTTCCTTAAGTCTACCTTTCTAGAGAGTATCAGATATGAGATTAGTTGATATAATTACAATGATCCCGACTCCTGAACAAGAGAATATTAAGTTGATGAAAAAAATTATATAGGTACACGACGACGCGGGACGCTACGTTTAAACACCTCATTTTCTAACGTTTCTAAAACACATTTTTCAGGGTCGTAAACTGAAGATTCCATTAAGTAATCAAACGCACATTAGCTTGAAATATCATTAGAATTTTATGATAATGAACGAAATAGTGTGATACGTGTAAAAGCTTTTTTAAGTGCATATCAGATTGCATACAAGAGTCGGATTAAATGCCTGAGCGTCAATGAAACTGTAAAATAACTTTACTGCCGTCCGGTGGGGCACAGGAACGCATAATTTCACCATAAAACTGAGTTTTATTGTCAGCAACAAGGCACAACTCTTTACAGTTTACTAAACTGCGGACGTAACGCCTGCAGACGAATGGGATCTTCATATTTTATATCGCCAACGTTTTACATGGATATAAAAAGTTCAGCAGTAACAGTGCTCTAATATAGGTATATATAACAGAGACGCCGTGTGCGAAATACGTCGCAACTAATCTAAGAGTAAACGGTTATATTTAGAAAGTAGGATACATCCTTGATGGGCCGTGGGTTAACCTCGGCTGTTCCAGATTGTTTACAACCCAAAAGTTTAACAACTGTACGCATAATATTGTTACTACTGCCTACATGGAGTTGAATCGGGTTTGTCACTCCGCATCAATTTACACGGAATCGGCATCCAATAGTCTTTATTGGATTCATGTCACCTTCGTCGTCACAGGTTATAACGTGTTTCACTTTGAATCTTCACTCAAAGGAATTTTATTTTCGCCCCCAGCTCAGAATACTTTTAAAATATTTGCCAATTTGGGAACTGGGCCAGAAGGTAAATCTTGTTTTTTTTTTCCCTTTTCTGAGAAATAAAGAGTGTTGCGTGTACTTACTTATATATTTCAAGTAAAAATTATAATTTTCTAATTATAAGATTTTCATTGTTTACGAATGGCCGTAGACAAATTATTTCTTCAAACAATATCGTATGCGTTTGTTCTTTAGAACAGAACACCGCAAGTATTTAGAAATCAATACATGTTTTAGACACACAACACTAATAAATTGTCATAAATGATCATATTTTTACAAAGGCTTACAAGGATCTTATAAAACTCAACGTCATGCTGACACATTAAACCTAAACTTGTTTGCTACGTTCACATAAAAAAGTTAAAGCTGCTATTATCTATTTTACGTTCCAACGTGATATTCACTTTAAAATAACGTTCACTTAGGTATGTTACAGGTTATTAAACCACCTTCACCCAACAACAGTTGTTTAGGTGCTTGCTACGCCGTAGCGCCTCGTAACACGTTTTTAGATCCTCGTAGCTGGATCTAAAAATGTGCTTCAAGCAAGGCGCTACGGCATAGCCTCGTAGACTTGGTTAGCAAACGAAGTGACCCGCGTCGGCTAGTGGACTCAACTAGTGGACAAACAAAGTATTAAATGAAAGCTTTAAAGCAAAGAGTCTTGACTTTGATGGAGAAGCTCTTGCCATTATTACACGCGACTCAGTCGAGTATTAAATTCTACATTTATACAAATACCACTTTTTTGTACTGTTACAATCTTCTTGCTTCTTTTATAGTTTGAGTAGTCCAGTTCATCTTATTTTAATGTGTACTTAATACCATTTTTGTTCCTTATTACGACAATCGAGATTTTTTTTGTACAATGTTTTAAAACTAGAAATAAATCAAGATTCACATGTATTATGAAATAATTTTAATATAGCCTATAACTAACCGCAGAGCACTAAAACCATTGGAAACAGACTAAACTTCCGAACGCGTGTAGCGTACTCATCAAGTACTTAATAAGCGTTAGTATATCCATCGCGGAGCACAAATCATATTTGGATGAGTGAGAATCGCATAACGTTCATCAGTGTACCACAGAATCTACTCGGATGAAGTGAAGTGTGACCGCAGCCTCCACGCTTATTTAATAACTATGTAGTTGGCCGCGACTTTGTTCTAATATCAGCTTTAGTCCGTTAGACTCCAGAGATATTTCGATTCGGAAAACCATATCTTAGTGGAAGGTTTTATTTAGGTGTGTGCGTAGAAGTGCTACGCCAAAATCGGCGCGTATAGATGCTACGCACAAATTGGTGCATGAATGTACTAAGCACTAATTCGAACGTAGAGCTGCTACGTAAACTTCCAAAGTAAACACTTCACTTTTTTTTTCTTTAGTGGTTTCTTTGAGCAGAGGGGCAATATTCTTAATAACATTCGCATTCTAATCTGTCTCAAATCTGTCAAAAATACCTCTAATTTTCTTACATTTTTAACAAAGATTGTAGCTGAGACGAGATTTTCAACGTTTTTAATTGCGGGAATTGCCTTTCTGTACTTCAGACCACGGAACTACCTTTGTATCGGATATTGATTAGAACACATTTGAGTGCACATTGATTAGGGGCCCAATAAATCTAATGAAATTGGTGTCAAATTAATCGCTGTTCGCTCAACTGTTTTAAACAAATAAAGGAGAAGGATAACGGTCCCATACAAGTATGGTCCAGCACGGACATTAATAAAACAATATATATCTTGAAGGAATATTTGTATATAATAGTCCTGTTTACATTTTATTACTCCAGAAGTCGGTGGTGACGAGATTATAAGACATTTTAGGTGAAAATTCTGGTATGATATTTTGACGTTTAAATACGGTAGGCATTGTACATTGTCGTGATTCGCTTCTCATGCACGAGGTTGTGGGTTCAATTCCCAAGTACCAGTGTGACTTTTTTCAATTCATATGTAGTTTCTGAGACTATCTTGGACATTACTGACATCGGTGAAGAAAAAACATCGTGAGGAAACCTGGACTTCTAGTTAAAATAAGTCTGATATCGCCAACCCTGTCTTGAGCATACGTATTGCTCGTGTCTTTTCTGTACGAGATGAGACAATAATAGGCTGGTATTATTATTATTTACTTTTAATCATATTTAACTACGTGTGTACAATAATCTATAGGTATCACATAGACCGGTCCTGTGTTATTCGCATACAATGAATTCCTGCGACTTCTACCAGGTCATATGTTCAGCATGTGAGGCTTAGGCAGTGGACTTCTTTAGCTGAATGATGATTATGACTATTATTATTATTACCAGCAAGAATGGCACACTTTATCAGACGCAGTGACCTGAAACAAACAACCTACATAAGTATAAACAAATAGCTACACCCTTAAAAGACGTGCTGAAGACTTTACTGAAACTCACGCGTGTTTAAACTCACCAATCGTGGGGTAATCCACTGTCTTATAACAAATTGAATTTCATCCGAATCCAACAAATGCCTCCTTATGCGAAACGCACAGTTAGTGCAGCGCTGGTTCTCCATCAGAAACAGGGCAAAATCAATTGTCCAAATTGCGAGTAGCCAAGGTAAATCAAAATGAGAAGATGCAAAGTCCGTGAAAGCCGGGGTTGGTCGAAAGAGCAGTAACAACAGATATCCAGAAACAATGGTCGTCGTAAAACACCACATGAAACCACAAGAAAACATCCAATAAGCGAGCCACAAGAACACACACAGGAATTTGTACAATTTAGTATTTTTATCTATGACAGGAATGACTTAAATTGTCAAATCATTATTATAAAACAAATGTCTTGGCTTTGTCATGACAATCGACATAAAACCCTTAACACACGTACGTAGCTATAATATGTAGGTATACAAACATACATAAATTCCCTGCTTTTGCCATGCGGGAAGGCAGAAACGACGATTACGACGTTCATACATCTAGTCATATGACTAGATGTATGCGCATACATAAGCGCATCACAATAATAGAACTGATATTTTGTGTTGTAAACGTAAGGTGCCGTCAAATATATAAATATATAATTATTAGGTATAGTTGTGCATGTGTATATTAAAACAGAAAGTAAGTACTTATAATATCGAAAATGTCACAAAAAGATGTCAAAATATATTTTTAATCACCTTACTATAATAATACAATAATGTGTCCTGCACTAAATATCTGTTAGACACTATCTGTTACTTCCTATGTAATTATGTTATGTGTATTGAGTTTCTCAGTAGCAGCCCGGAGTCTGGATTTTGGCCCGGTTGATGGCAATGGGTTCGCCCTCTATATTATGTGACTTGAACATAACTGTTGAAATGGGGGTGTACTATAGGTATACCTCTGCATAACTCTTCGAGGATTACACGCGTGATGTTATGTGAATATTGGGTGAAACACTATATCGAATTAATATTTATTTTAAAAACATGACTGGCCTGTTGGTCTAGTGGTCAGTGACTATGACTGCTATGCCGGAGGTCGTGGGTTCGATTCCCACCCAGGACAAATGTTTGTGTGATGAGCATGATCATTTGTTCTGTGTCTGGGTGTAATTTATCTATATATGTATGTATTTAGAAATATATAAGTATGTTTATCAGTTGTCTAGTACTCATAACACAAGCTCTGCTTAGCTTGAGACTAGACGGCGTTGTGTGATAGTTGTGGAATATTATTATTATTATTATTATTTTATTGCTTTGTCTGTAACTGCCTTAACAGAAGAAGATAGTGTTTCCATTACTTTGAAGAACCAAATAATCTATTGATTTTTAATTAAAGAGATAAATAAAATGTGTATTTTTTACTTTTACTTCCGTTATCACTAAACGCGCATAAAAAATATATTTTTCTTACTCTATTATCTAAAATACACGTAAATACATGTCGTTTCGAACGATGAACATGTACTAATTACCATAATATTTCAAATAGTTGCAACATTTGAAACTCACGGATGGAAGTCAAAACAAAACAAACAAAATAATTACTCTTTAAAATTGATATTTTCCCACACACATGTGCGGAGAAATGAAAGTCATGATAGAAATTCAAGTATTATAAGTTTTTTTTTAAATATTATTAAGTCTTTGTCCGTGCAGGGCCACACTTTATCCATGTCCTTTGCGGTTCTAACCTGACAATTGTAAACAACAAATGATTTGTGTGAAACATTAATTTTCACGAATATAAACTTGACGACTATATGAGGGATTGGTCCATATTGGCTCAGGATAGAGTTCAGTGGCAAAAGGAAAGGGAGTCTTCGGGAGGCTTCTGCCTTTTTTTTTTATTTTTTGCGGATGGGAAATCATCAAATGACTCCTCCGCTCTGGGTGGAGCGGAAGGGAGTGTCAGACTCTTACTGACTAAAACCCACCCGTGTTCCTTCCTTACCCCTTTATGTTCTGGGCCAGCGGTAACCCTTTCGGACAATCCCGCTGACCCGGCAGGCTTCGGCCCTATGGGGCCCCTCCTCGATGCTGACATCTCTTTGAGGCGCGCGTGGAACACGTACGCGCCGTCCGGCACGGGCCTGGTCCTGATCGGACGGTGAGCTACCCATTACTCTCCGCCCGCAGGCCCGCGCCTACGGTGGCCGGGAGTCGTCGCGCGGCTCCCGACGCCCGGAGCGTCTCCCGCGGCGGCTGGGACGGGAGGCTCTCTCCCTGAGCCGTCCCGCCACCTCCTTCGCTAGCATGACTGCTTCGCAGAAGGAGGTGACTGCCTCCCACTCCCTCACGCCCCGGACCATGTCTTGCACCAGGGCAGGGCGCGAGAGGTCGCCGCCGCTGCCGATCGCCTCTACGAGGACACGGCGGTGCTCCGCCCAAGCGGGGCAGACCTCCACCGTGTGCTCCACCGTGTCCTCTGGGCGATCCTGGCAATGGTGACACCCGGGCGTTTCCTCCCGCCTGATGATGTGCAGGAACCTCCCGAAACTTCCGTGTCCGGTGAGGACCTGCGTCAGGCGGTAGGTGAGGGCGCCGTGGCGCCTCTCTAGCCACTCCTCAAAGAGGGGTCTTATCGCCGCTATCGCGGCGTGCCCTGCGCTGGGTTGCGACAGTCGTTCCTTCCATGTCGCCATGAGATCGCGCCGGAGCTCAGTCCCCTCCGCAGCAGGCTTAGTGCCTCCGCGCGCCACTCATACACGCGCGCGAGGACTATCGCCTCCAGATCCCATGGCGGCAGTCCGGCAATGAGGCTTGCCGCCTCGCCAGAGATCGTGCGGTAGCCCCGGATAAGCCTTATGGCTACCACCTTCTGGGGCGCGTTCAGGTAGTGGGCGGCTCGCCGCCGCAGTGAACGCGCCCACACCAGGGCCCCGTATAGGGCCATGGACCGCACGACCCCCGCGTAAAGCCTCCGGCAGGAGGCGTTTGGCCCCCTCAGGTTGGGCAAGAGCCGCTTGAAGGCGGCCCCGGCCCGTTCCAGTTTGGGGGCCAAACGTCGGAAATGCTCGACGAAGTTCCACCGGCTGTCGAGGACGAGACCCAGGTACCTCATCATTGTCTCGACGCCGATGTGAACCCCTCCTACCGTTAGTTGGGATCCCGATGGTGGCGCGTTCCGGGGCCAGTGTCACAATCACAATACAGGCTGGTAAAAAATCGTGAATCAAACGAAACAAGGCGATAGTTGGGGTTATTTGCCTTTCGCCTCGCCGTCAAACAGGCGTCAACCTAACGTAAGCATAGTAACCAAAGCGGATCAGAAGCTCCGATGCATTGATTCGGCTACGGCTAGGCGACGCCGCGCTTACGGTTCGCCGACCGCTGGCTGATGGTGCAGCAGACAGGCCGGAGGGGTGACAGGGGCAAGGGTGGACGAAGAGCCGTAAGCTCGGGTACGGAGAGACGTAAGCGCGCGGACGACTAGCCGTAAGCGCGGGGACGACGAGCCGTAACGCACCGCACCGTCGTTCGTGAGCTTGTCCCGAGGCGAGGGGATTACGTTACGATTAGTGTGCGTTACAGTAGGGAGTTTCATACAAAGAATACTAAACGGCTCGAGTTGATACGGTGCCGATCCTTTTCCGGTTTGATACGTGTGTTGCGACCTTAAATCGTAAAAGGAGGTAATCAGTTTTATCTGCACTTCACAATCTTTGTCGGGCCGCCAACTATGAATACAGAATGATTCTCTTTATGTGATGGTATGAGTAAATAAACTAAGTACGAATGAGCGCTGGATTACACTACCTACAACATTATTGTTGAAAACACTATTTATTGATACTACTAGCTAATGAACTATTATAAAACTTGAAAGCCGGTAACTTTTGTACTTTCTATGTTATATGATTATTGTGAAAGTATCTAAAGTAACCTGTATGACACTACTGTATGATTAAAACTACGTTAATTATTCGCCATTTTTTATAAAAAATATACGTTAGAATGAATTTAATGTTGCTGTGTACCTACTTTCGGTTTCATTGTCCATCAAAATACCAAAAAAATAATTAGTTGATCTTTTCAATTACATCAGTATCGCCATACAACGTGGCAGTACTGCCAGCCTTTTTTCACTTTTCCTGTTGACAGCGATGCGAACGAATTTTTTGATGCTCTATGAATATTTTCCCTCTTTTTAATTTTATAACCTTCATTATTATTAATATTATTTTAAGTCTGTTAGCTTCTTCTTCTTAGCGTGTCGCTGGCAAAAATAGCATGTGAAAAATAAATGTCGTTTATTAAATTGGTTTGGCCCAAAATTCAGCAATGTTAGCTCATATATTATGTAAATATTATAGTCTTTATTTGAGTATTTGTCTATACATAAAAAATATAAGACCATTCAGGACTTCCCAAAAGTTTACATCCATCATTGTGTGAGCCCATACCCATAAAACCAAGAAGTTACAACTTGACTGCAAACTAATCTACTTTACTGAATTAAAATAGTTACATATCAATGCGCGCTCATACCAATCGCCCCAATCACTAACTACTCCGGATTACATTAACCTAATTGATCACTGAAAACGAAGGTACAAACTACTAATACTAGTCTATACTAGGTATTATTCCTATAACCCTAAATGGAAGCACGGGGACTAATTAAATATAGATAACAGTTGGAACAAGTAGAAACCTGAAAGTCGTAGGATAGGACTATCCTATAAAGACAGTCAGTTAGTTACTAGTTAGTCTTGTAGAAATCTGAGTGCTAAGTATCCGTTGATATAAACCCATCTCGTTGAGTGTGGCTGTTTAGTCATGTATGATTATAATAATTTATTTATTGACACCAAAAGTATTAACATGACCATATTGCGTAAAAAAATGTAGGCTATAATGAAAATAATACAACATGAGAGCATCTGCAGCCGAACTAGGTGAAAAACCTATATCTCGGCATACAGATAGACTGCATTCATACCTCTCTGAGAATGTACTGGATTTTTAGCCAACTTTTACAATTTTGTTGGTTAGAGTTTATAAAAGCATCCACAATAGGTACCTTCAGAAGCAAAAAGAAAAATATCTTACAGTACCATTAAACAGTATATTTTAAATAGACGTTCATCATTTCAGCCGAAAGACGTCCACTGCTGGACATAGGCCTCCCCCAAGCACTTCCACTTCGACCGGTTCTGTGCTTCTCGCATCCAACGGGTTCCTACGGCCTTGACAAGGTCGTCGGTCCACCTTGTGGGAGACCTTCCAACGCTACGTCTTCCGGTACGTGGTCGCCACTCCAGAACCTTTCGGCCCCATCGGCCATCTGTTCTGCGAGCAATGTGCCCTGCCCACTGCCACTTAAGTTTGGCAATTCTTCGGGCTATGTCGGTTACCTTGGTTCTCCTGCGGATCTCCTCATTCCTGATTCGATCACGCAGGGAAACTCCAAGCATAGCCCTCTCCATAGACGTTGATCTAAAAATATTTGCAAACAGCAAAGATGATCACAGGTAACAGCCAATGGAGATTTAACTGAACATATCTATAATTGAGGAACATACTACCTGAACAAAGATTTTAATCTAATAAAGCGTGCATTTAGGTACACAAGCTTACGACATAGGTTCTTGTTTATAAGCTCAGATAAGGGCCACAAGGTGACAAATAAAATAAGCCAACCGTTACTAATGAGAAGTGGAACACCTTGGGACGTTAAGTGACCATTGCACAGATTACCTACTAACATAATTTGGGTAGAATATTTACCAGACGAAAATATTGACTCGAATTTCGTCCGCAAAGTAAGGGAAAGCACTTTGCGGACGAAATTCGAGTCATACATTTACGACAGATGCATATAGAGAAGGAAATAAATATTCCCTTCTGTTTAGATGTCGCAGAGATTTGTGTTGTATTCCAGCCTTAATCCATTGGAATTGGAAAAATAATCCAACAATTTCAAAGTTGGAATATAGTCTTCCGAGATCCATGCGATTACATTCTATAAGACTGCTTTCTAACCGAGACTTGAACTTTATCTGAGCGTCAGTGAAGGGAGTAATTAAGATAATTGTTTAATTACATATTTATCTCAGTAATTAGATATCTTACTAAATAAACATGAAAAATGATGATGGTGGAAAATTACGTTACAAATATTTTGTCTATTGCGGTGCGCTAATTTTAAATTACAGAACATTAATGTTGTGTAATTAGAGACGGGTTAATTTATTCTGAATCGTGTTACATACAGAGTTTAAAATTTAAACAATGTAATCACAAGCGAGGTCTTAGGAGCAGCCCTTCTGAAGGTTCGTAACCATAAATACCATGAAATGTACCAAAAACATATGTTGTCTCATCATTTAAGTTTCAGCATTTTTATGTCTTCCCCCAAAAATCTAATCTTCTAGCCACGTACGTCTAGACTACTCGGGATTAGTATTCTAGGATTTAATAAAAGTTTACGATTATTGAAACGGTTTATCGTTTAGTAAAAATAAATTAAAACGAGCTAGTTCCGATTTATAGCTATGAGAATCGTGGCGACAAGTTGTCGGTCTGTTTACTGGACTTACCTCGGAAATCGCTGCACCAAATTATCTTTTCTTTCAAACAAATACATTTAAAGAGAATTGAGTTTTAATTAGATTTCATATCAATTAACAGCCGGCTGTTCTATTATCGTGGGAAAATGGATAGATATTATTACGACAGTAGTAACACTTACAACTTGCTTGCTTGTTTTTATTGCATGATGTGGTCTCCTATAATTGAGAGAGCACATTTTCTTGTCCTTTATAATCTAGCATCTAAGCAGCGCGAGCGTGATGTTCCGAATTCTGTCATGTCTTTGAACAACCAGAACGCTGCGTTCCATCACTCTTTGGCGAACTCCAAGGCGGAACTTTTGCGACTCGGTGAGCGACCAGGTCTGAGCACCGTAGGTTAGGACGGGCAGGATACACATGTCGATGAATTTACGCTTCAGGGAGATCGGTAGATCACCCTTCATTAACATCTTCATGGATCAGTAGCTTTTCCAGGTGTTCTCGATTCGGTGATCGATCTCCCTTTCCTGCCTGTTTTCGAAAGAAACAAACTGGCCCGATATACTCATCGACATAAATTATTTCCTGCCCATCTTTCTAGACCCTACGCTTAGTGCTGTTGGTCATTAATTGGGTTTAAACCGATTCATCGCAAGCCCCACCTTGAAGCTAGCCGTGCTCAGCTCTTGGAGCATGTTCTGAAGTTCTAGAGCTGTGGGGGCAAAAAGGACGATATCGTCAGCAAATCGGAGGTTTGTCAGCCTCTCCTTGCCGACGTCAATGCCCTTGGTCTTCCATGACGCTGCCAGTGACTTAAATATCTCCTCAAGTGTGCTCGTGAACAATTTGGGAGAGAGCGGATCACCTTGTTTAACGCCTTTTTGAATTTGGAATGAAGGTCCAGCAGTAGGTATTTAGTTGTATGTTTGCCGTGCTATTGTTGTAAATGGCTTTTAGAATGTCAATGTATTGTTTTTAAAGTTCTTGGTGTTATTACATTTCCTGTTATAATATTTCTATTAATATTTCTCAGACCTCTCCTAATACTTCTTTTGGCTTCTCTATCTTCTGTATTCTGCTGTCCCCATTTCTTCCTTTGATCGTTTTTCGATCAAATGTACACTATGAGCTGTTAATTTGTTTTTATTTCTAGGTGTGTTCTTTATGTTTTTACTGCTTTTGATTATTCCGGTAACTATTGAATAATATTGGTCATCTGCGTCTGTTTCATCAACTTTTAGTTCCTTAAAATATATTCGTTCGAGATTAAAATGTTGTTAGTTATTATATTTATTATTTGTTATTATATTATTATTTTCGTTTATTCGTCTATTTACACATCTAATTACATTTTTAAATATTTCTTAAAATATAAAATAAGTATAAAAAACATTTAAAAATATAAAAAAATAGCGATCCGCCGGTGTCGGGAGCAGGGTCCAAGCTACCGGTGGTTAGGGCTCTAGAGACAGGAACCTCCTCACAATTATATTTATTAAAATGTTCTAAGTTAGTTAGTTTAGTAGTTAGTTTGTTTTGTAAACAATGTGGCTCGGTGGAGTTTGAAATCAAATCGAACTTTTGCACGGATTGGTCTGTGATCGGAGCTGTATTTAATTCTATTGATAACACTGTCATTCTTGATAATTTGTTTGTCTGGTGATAAAACGTAGTCAATTTCGTTTCACGTGGAACCATTGGGTGCGACACACGTCCGTCGCCGTTGAGGTTTCTTTAAAAATAAGCTTTTGGCTCTGTGCATGCTCTGTTCAAAGGCAAACTGCTTTAGACGAACACCCCGTTCGTTCGTCCCCTAAGCCTAAGTGACCGAGATTATCCTCGTCGTCCAGTTCTTCCCCCTTCCTACCTTAGCGTTAAAATCCCAAATGACCATTCCAGGTGCTCTTTGGAGATCCTAACAAAATAAAATAAAAATAAACTTCTTCTAACAAGCACGACAAAATCGTGGATGAACAATGTCCAAATATTTAGTACTAGCTGCGCCCCGCGGTTTCGCCCGCATAAGTCTCGATACCGTGGTAATACCGGGATTAAAAGGTATCATATTATGTCCGGTCCGTATCCATGTCATGGTCAACCCAAATTTCATTCAAATCCGTTGAGCCGTTTTGCGTGAAAGTGAAACAAACAAACGCACAAAAAAAATCTCTTTTTATTATTGGTAATATTATTCTCTTGACATTTCTCGGGACCCTGGGGTGGACCTTTGGAAGGCGTACGAGCTTACTCGCAGAGACCCTTTACACGTTTTTAATGAAATGAATTATTAATATTAGTTTAGAAACAAAGTTTTGTTACACTTCCCGAATACCAATTACACGAAAGGGTGTTCTAATTACGTGTTGAAAACTTTCACCCGGTGACCGATATTAGTAGCGGGCCTGCTCATCCTATTGACATACCAAGGGCCACCTCAAAATTACAACATTCAGTAATAAATATAGAAATATTTTGCTTCATAATTTCCATCAAAAAACTTTATAAGTAGGAGTTTCCAAAGTACGTGCGTGACATTAATTTGATTCGATTACGTAGTAAAGTTTTCCCTATTTCTATTATACTGTTAGTACAAGTTTCCGTATTAAACCCTTACCTACAAATTGAAATTGTGAGACCCTACTCGTAATGATTGCCTAAGTGTTTTTGTTTGGAACTGTTTAACAAAAATATTGTGATGAATAAGATTTATAAACTATTGAAGCAATTTAATATGGCGGAGTGATAAAAAAATAAATGAGACGTTACTTAGTTTGTTTATGTTTACATTTTTAAAGAGTAGAAAGTTTTCAAAATCAACTGTTGGCTTCAATTCTTCTTCATTTTTATGATTATTAGATTCCATAAGCGTTCTTCTACTTAAAACGAATCTACTCCAGAGCAAATAAAAAACATAAAAAAATACCTTCTTAAAAAACATTAAGAAGACATGGCAAACTTTTCTTTTAGTTTAGATTGTAATGGACTACTCTTTTCTCAACTCGACTTCTTTCAGTACTTTGCATTAAAATACATTGCACGACATCTATCAACAAGGTGTTTTAAAATTTCGCGGAAACAAAATGAATGTTCATTTACAGTTGCGAGAAAAAGAAAAACAAATATAACAAATAAGGCTAATTTATTTAAGTGAAAATAATTAGTAGCGTCAGGTATTTTTTGCAACACTTTAAGCCTTCATCAGGACGTTTAATTACTGCCTACAAGTGACCTTGCTGTCTCATCTTGAGTCGTAGGCGGAAAAAAAATATTATAACGTAAGGAACACTTAACTCCATGCCATTACACTACAAGAATATTTTGTATAATGGTATCGAGAAATGACATGCAGAATATGAGTGTTAGGAAAGTGGATTACTTATAAAAAATACTTGGTGTCGCGTCTTCACCAAATTTTCTGGAATGTTTCCCAAAATCAAATTCTACTCACGATTATTTACTCCCTTTCTAATAAACGTTGTATAGCGTCTGTATAGTTACACAACGCTTTGTCTTCTTCTTTCGAAAGTCAAATTACTGACGGCTGAAAGAGGGAAATCGATGTGTAGGTACTATTCATCTGATATAATACGTTTTTAAGTAAGGTTTAAAAACGCAATAAATAAACTGCTCACTTCCGCTGTAAAATGATATGCATTCTTACTTAACCTTTGCCTTTAAAAAAAATATATAACATCTCTGAAATTATATTCTGACAAATAAATGGACTATCACAATTACCATACATAATTAGGGTTCCGTACCAAAATGGTAAAACGGTGAGACTCAGTCGGTCTGTCTGTCACGGCTGGATATCTCAAAAACTACTAATGCTATCAACTTGAAATTTAGAATAGTTTTAGATGACGTTTGCCCAACTAGTTTTCAAATAAGTAAGAAATAAAAATGTTTTTTTTTTTTTTTAATTCGTATTTGGGCTACAAGGGCATGTGGGGTATCATAAGAAAGAGCGCAGTTACACTAGTTCTACTATCGGTCAAGAGACAGCGCTGACCTAAAACTGCAATATTCTACACCGCAGTGCAGTGTTAAAATGCTCTAAAGAATATAGGCCTCGCCGATGAAAATTTAAAAACATAAGTACATAAAACTCGATGCGGGAATCCGACTCGCTCTTGCCCGGTTTTTTTGTTGTGATTTTAATTGTGTTGATCCGTAAGATATTGTTGAGCTATTTCAGAATCCCGTGAGCTATTTTTACATCGGGTTTGGGGCTAATGATGTGTAGGAAGTATTTGTAACAAGCAATAGATAAAGAATCCGAAAGCTATACATGTCATACGTACCTACATACATGAAAGACAACCGAAAGCTATATTTAGGTACAAATATTGTTACGACATTTTATAAAAGTTTAGGTTCGATGGTTTATGAAAATACTTCGTTGCTTCTAAGCGTTTTTAATTTTTTTTTAAATCATGCAGTTGCCTAAAAAGAAGAATATTCTATTTTCGGTATTTTCAGGTATACTTAAGAGAAACTTAAGACGTTGCATAACCACAAAGTAGTGGGTGATTCTGCCGAGACGGACACTTAGCGTTATCTAAAGATTTGCAAGAGGGTTTAAATATTAATCCATGCCAATGTCAGCATGTCGAAGACGACTAAACAAATAGGGAAAACAGTCGGTTTACTGTTTCATGAAAAATTGTATTCAGAAGGATTTTATTTTTTTTAAATTCTGGCTTTTATTCCGAAAGACTAAAACTCTTTCAAAAACTTTTATTTATATACATACATACTTTATTGTAAAAACACGAGAAAATACATTGCTTCTGGTGACAAATTAATTTAACACTACAAAACATATAATTTAATTCCATTCATTGTACTATGTCATGTACCTACTGCCACCGCGGTCACACGGTGTCCGCCAACAATAGATTTTCTATTGTGTCTGTTGTCTGGCAGTCAACGAGAAGGTATTGGGTAAAAGAAAGAAAATAAGTTTATTTGACCCAGGTTAAGGTACTTAGGTACCCATTAACTTCGTATTAATTTTGATTTTATTTAAAACCCGTACTTTAAGTTCAGAATAAACATCTCAAATAAATTTTAGGTACCTATACTGTTTGTCAGTCCCTGTTACTAAGAAAACACAATCAATCAGTGTGACTTGCTAATTAAATGATCTGAATAAAATTTCGTTCACGAGCTTTTAAATCTCATTTTTTTATAAATTCAATAAGTTAAGAGTGTTACACACACGCTTGAATAATTAATTCGTTTAAAAATGCCCGGAAATATTAAGGCGAAAGCGCTAAGCTAGCTCGCGAAATTCAATTTTTTTTTACGCTTTTTTGCAATTTGCTGGTCATTATTAAGTTGTACGTTTATTAAAATATGATTCGCGTCCGACGATAACAAATATGTATTTACAGAATTATAGGTAATCGAAATTGAGTTTCCCGGGCTACCTTAGCGCTTCCCCTAAAACCTCTTTGCTTGTGATTTCCTTTGCGACGAACGATTTCTCCTTAAGCATCAATGCACGTTCTTCGTATCTGGGTTTATATTAATGGGATTATGTTTATTGAAAAATACGGCACACAGCTTATCTCGTTACAGAGTTTACATCTTAGTACGAGTACCTATATTTTGCATTTTATTAGATACGGCTGAAATATGAGAGGAGAGTTATATAAATTTAATTATACATATTAATGAATTGAAGGCTTCAATTTACAATCTGTAGTAGTATTACTCATCTCTATCAAGCCTATTTCCAACTTGGTATATTGGGGTCGGCTTCCAGTCTAACCGATAGCAGCTGAATGCCAGTATTTTACATGGAGTGACTGCCTACCTGGTCTCCACAACCCAGTTACCTACTGGGTAATACGATCCCTCTTGGTTAGAAGACTGGTTGTGTTTCGGGCTTCTGACGATCCGTAACGTCTGTCAAAGATGCACGAGTGGCAGCCGGGACCAACAGCTTATCGTGCTTTCCGAGGCTCGGAGGGGCCTTAGTATGTAAGGATGCTCACCCATCCACGGAATTACCACGGCAAGCATAGCTTAACCTGATCGATCGAATTGTGCGACTGTTATTACTTAGCCACAAGCCCCTCTGGTATTTCTAAATCGTGTATAATAAATGATATCTAAAGTAATCTGCTAATATTGTCATCGTTAGAATTAAAGCACTCTTTTAAAAGAGTATACGAATCAACTACTTATGCACTAATTAAAAGATTGACCGGATTTTATTTTCGCGTTACGTTACAGAAAGTAATCAAAAGTTTAATGGTCCTTTTTATATTATGTTGCAATTTTGAGTCCGTACGATTTTATTTGTGCCAAAACCAACGCACAAAATTACGATTCTTCGATTTCAATTCTTCCAATTCTGTTTGTATAATGCAAGACACACGCGTCTCGCACCCCGTAACGCCACACAATTGTCGGGACAATAATTTTATTGTAATAATTATTATACCAGTTTAGACTTATAAAGTCCACTATATTTATTCCGCAAGAATAAGACCTAACACTTGTTGTTTTTCTAGGATCGTTATAAGTTTCATTGTATTGAAAGATACATGCGAACGATATCCTATTGTATGGCCTCATTTGATTTGAAGCCAATTGTGTGGGGAATGCTCATGAGTAATTACATATTTAATTAACATTTTTATAACATCTTAAAATATACAAGAAAGATTTATGCCTGGCGGAAGCAACAACTTGTTTTCTTTTTTAATGCAAAACTCAAAAAAGTAGTTTATTGAAAGAAGTGGGGTCACCATAGGAGATAAATAACCAGGGTCGTCGGTTATAATTGAAGTTGGATGTTTTGGAATAAAATTTAATTTAGGGCTGGTTTTTCGATAGATATAGCATTATTTTGAAATTTTGACAGTTATTTCATACAAAAACTGTCAAACGTCAATTTTATTCCTCGAATAAAAGTTTTCTGGCGATGGAAAAATCAGCCGTTAATAGAAAACAAACAGTTAATTTATAAAATAAAATTTCATTCGAAAACATCCATCGGTTTCTGAATAAACTTCAACTATATCCGATGACCCACGTTACTTATCTCTTTTGTACCTGCACGTGCCAATGTCTATCTCTATTTTGGCTTCGGTTATACAGAAAAATTACAAAATTATTTTTCACACCACCTGCTCGAAAATGTCAAATTATATGTCAAGCAACCTTAACCTAAAGTGAGTCATTAGTGGCCGGGGGCACAGCCGGTCAATAATGTTGTACTGGATTTCATTATGACCCGCTGGTCAATAATGTGATTTGAATTTGGAATCTCACATGCTCAGCTAAATTGGCAGTATAGTACTAACAAACACCCTTTGGTGCCAGAAAGAGGAAAGCTATTCTCGATACCCTTACTACGCGTGGATGATATTCTCGATTTCCTACAAAATCATAACGACTGCTTCTTCATATCGTTGCCATGTTTTCGAAGACATAATATTGTAAGAATAATTAGATAACTACGAAACATTTTTTAAAAGGAATGGAATAACATTAAAACTGGCATTAATAATAACAAATACCGTACCGCGCCGTAATACCGTAGGTAATAGTAATTGGCTGTAACATTAGTTAATTTATTTTAAGTAAACTGCGCAAAGATTGCTGTGGATTTTGTGAATAAATAAATAAATAATAAAACCTATCTATACTACAGTCGATTTATCACATTTTATCAAAAATACTCTATTTTCAAGAGCGTCTCCAATGACGTTCTAAATTCAAAATGCATACAGCCAATCATCCAAAACCATTCTACCAGTCCTGTATAAAGCTTAGTTTACATAAACGCCACTTCCATGAGAGTGATATCAATAGACACACACGACAAAACCGTAGAAGAGACTTTTTTTTTTTTGAAAATCGAATTTATCGTGTCTTGGCTACTTATTGGTAGACGCAATAAAGGCGCGAACTTTTCGCATTTAAACTTTAAATTTATCAACAAAGTATTATAAAATGTCGAGTGATGAAAGTGATTGTACTCCTGAATTCATTACAACCGAAGCTAATAATGTTTCCAATGATTTACTGCCGGAAAAGTCAAAGGAAACTTATATAAAAGCCTACGACAATTTCCAAAAATGGAAAAGGACGAAAGGCGTCACGTCCATTTCGGAACCAGTTCTATTTTGTTTTTCGTACTATGGCTATTATTTTCTCACAGTAGGTGTAAAAAGTAGAGTATCCTCCTCTGGGCTAAAGGTGTCTTTGCCTTGGGCTAGCTTGAATCCCTCGCTGCATTCAGGATTCTTGTATTAACTCCCTCGCTTCGCTCGTGAGTTAAATCCCGAATCCTTCATTGCACTCGAGATTCAATATGACGCCCATGACATAAGACACAACTTTAGCCCCTCGGTGCATAATCTACTATTAAAGCTCTCTGACGAAAAGCTTCCAGAAATTACAGCGCCTTTGTTCTAAAAAAACCATGTGGAAAGGGCGTCGCCGTCGGTCACGGTCAAGGTCATTGAAGTTAGAACTAGCTTTTAAACATCAGTTAAGATAGTAAGTACTCCCACGCAAAATATTTGAAAAAAAATACAGTCACGAGCACCAATATGTCGACACTTGGCAACTTTAAATTGCTATTTTTCACGAACGAATGCAACGATGCAACGAATAAAATACGACACTTTACATATACCTATGGGTTCGAAAATACTATGTTCCTACTAATGTAAAATTTAATTTAAAAATAAAGGAGAAAATCGCCGTTGAATAAAGCCAAGTGTATACATATTGCTCGTGACTGTACCACTACATATTAACATTTTATTTTAGTATGTTGCACTATTGTGATTTTTTTTTAATTGTGCCTGAATGAAATGAATTTTAGGTATTTTATTGTATTTTTTTAGTAGTCTGAAACGAAACTATGAAACTTTTGAAGTTACACCTAGGTACTTATTAAACTGTACTGGAGGAAATAAAGTCACTTTTATTAAATTCCTGTAAATTCCAATAGGGAAATACTAGCACCAGTAACTAGGTATCAGGATGGAACCATTCGTCAAGGTTTATTTGAAATAACAGGTGATACACGATTTACGAATCATCCAGTGAGGAGTCAAGTTTCGAGACCAATTGTATTATAGCGCTCGCGCTGCTGGGATTAAATTGCGTGAAAAGCTGAATTTACGTTTTTAGGGATTTCGTCTTAGTCCGTGCCCTTCACCCTTCACAGGTTTGACAGGGTAGTATTAAAGTCCTCTGTTGAAAATCATCGTCGTGTCTCAAAATAAAAGTTTTTTTCACGAAAATAAGGTGGCAAGCTTTTTTAATTAAGTTTTGAAGTAACTACTAAAACAAATTTCACCTTAATTTTCCGCTTGCACTACCACGTATTGGCAATTTTAATAAAAATCCGGAAAGGATTAAAGTACAGTAAGTATTTTCATACTAGCAAAAGGGTGTCACGGGTAACTAAATGAGATTTTAATCAATAACGTTGTGAAAAAGAAATCCTCGACTGTCCCCATCGGCTGCCAATCCCATTGGATAGTCTAGACACAAGACAGTTCGGACAGTGCACAAGTCACAAATCTTAGCAAGATTACAGGAATAACTGGCCAGGGCCATTTCTCTAGAATTTAGATATCATAGTTAGTTCAAGAGCAACTTTAATACTAGAACTAAGAGGCTGTGGATGAAACGGTGTATTCTTGGCACTAATTGTTCATAACTTCACAGTTAGGAGTTTCTAAATGACTGCATTTGTTAGTTACTAATATATTTTTAGTAAGAAAAATATTGAACGTCGTCTTCTCTTGTGTTTAATTTCATAAGTCACTTGTGCGATTAAAAAATAATTAATTAATTAATTCATTGATATTTCCATTATTTTCACGAATTAATTCACAAGTTTCAGGAAGTAAAACATTAATTAAAACTTTTCTAAAGTATCATCTAACGTGAGAATAAAAAACAAATAATAATAATTATGTGCATTAATTTTCTGTAACAACTTTCTAGTGCTAGAATAACTTTTTAAAAGTTTGTGCCTAAGTTTTTATATAATTTATTTTCTTTTTAACGAGTGATTATTTAAAGTTTATCTTTGAAATTCCTTTTATTTAAATCTTTAGAATATATTCAACAAACATCAGAATTTATTATTTCCCGTGTCCAATTTATTTACAACTGCTTACAAAAATAAATCTTAGATCACATAAATATTTACGAGTACACACAAAAGTTCGAAGTCAATTCAGAAATAATCGGAAACATTATATTCATATCCCATCTAACTCGTCACATGTAAAGTACGTGAGATTATATTTAACTCATACAATTCCATGAATATTTTTCTGCACGATGGAGCAATGTGGTGACTTACCTGAGCTGTGTCGGGACCGGGAACGTCGGATCGTCACTAGTGAATACTTCGAATCACGTTTTCGAAATGATGGCGCGCATTCAATAACAAAGTTTCAGGCATGCAGAGCTTATATAGCAGTCCGCCCCGCCCACCGCACCGCCTTCGGGCGGGACGACCGCGCACTACAGCCTTCAAGCTTTTCACTTGACGCAACCTCAACTTTTTCTTAACTTTAAACGCAAACTTAGGCGTGAAAGGATTTTTTCGAAACATCCGAGCGTGCGTATTGCGAAAGCTTTTTCCCTGACATTATATTATTTAATATTAATTCAGTTTTTCAAAGACTATCTTTGAACGTACTTTCTGAGAATAATGTTGAGTGTTTATATAAAGTTCGGCGGTAAGTACCTAATTTATTTTATGGAACACTAAGAAATGCTTCAGTTACTGGTAACCCTTCAATTTCTTGATATCAACCTAAAAGTTTAATTTTTAAATAATCACAAAGTAACAAATGGAAGAAAAAAATATTCTTTGCACGTTACATTTTGATAAAGTTGAATAAAATAGAGATGTTGAGGGAAAAAAATACTAAACTAAATGGAGTTTCCTTTTCAATAAAAACATCAATTCCCCAACGGAGGTATACCGCCCTACCTAATCGTAATTGTAATAGAAAACAGTTCGGAACCAACGGATTTTCCACAAAATCTCTTTTATACCAGCTATATTATTTTTATATAAGTTCTGAAAGTATACTGTCTTTTGTCATCTGCCTAGCCTTTTCCCAACCATGTTGGGATCGGCTTTCAGTCTAACCGGATGCAGCTGAATACCAGTATTTTACATGGAGCGACTACCTATCTGACCTCCACAACCAAGTTGTTGGGTAATACGATACCCCTTGGTAAGACTGGTTGTCAGATTTTCGGGCTTCCGACGACCCGTAACGACTGCCAAAGATCCATGAATCGGGACCAACGGTTTAACGTGCTTTCCAAGGCACGGAGGGTCTTAGTATATATATAATGATGGTCACCCATCCACGGACTAATCGCGGCAAGTCGAACCGTGCGGCTGTTATTTCTTGGCCCCAAACTTCCTCTGAAACTATACTTTTGAATACAACCTTAAGGATTGTATTTATTATGTTCGGAAAAGTTTTGTTGTTAATATAGGTCGTATTGTGGGGCTTGTGGCTAAGTAATAACAGCCGCACCGCTCGATCGATCAGGTTAAGCTACGCTTGCCGCGGTTGATCTGTGGATGGGTGACCTTTACATACCAAGACCCCTCGCCCCCTGCCTCGGAAAGCACGTAAAGCCGTTGGTCCCGGCAGTCATTCGTGGATCTTTGACTGGGTTGTGGTGCTCAGATAAGCAGTCGTTCCGTGTAAAATACTGGTATTCAGCTGCATCCGGTTAGACTGGAAGCCGACCCCAACACAGTTGGGAAAAGGTTATGTAATGTAGTATGTATTTATAGTAACTTTAAGTTATATCAAATATTGTATTGTATGTGTTTATATGGACCTAGATGCCTGATATAAATGGATATAAATAAATAAAAGTCTAGGCAGATGATGAGCTCGTATTATAGAGATTTACAAGGATTATTTTTGGAATGTATGTGAAGCCTTGACTTTTTAAATAATACGTAGCTAAAAACATAATCAGCACAATAGTATTATTTTTATAATGTTCTCGAAGTCAGGCCTAATAATTCTATTGGTACATACGTGTGAGGAGCTTAGTAGCTTATTTGTTGCCGTATTTGTACTCTTCCAAAAGGGATCTATGTTATTATAATCCACTGCTGCGACCCACAAGCCTCCACTCGGTGGCAGTGACTGGGCCATAATTCACCAAGAGGGCCTAGTGCGGGTTAAGATGACCGACTTATCGAGGTTGATCAATGTCACATGTCTTTGAATTTTTGGTTCTAGGACATAACTAATAATAATAATTTTTGGTTTCCTAACGATAATTTTTATTTCACTGTTTTGAGAGCAGGGGTGATGAAATAATTTACACAAAGTATAAACCAACCATTAATATACCATAAGTAAACCATTTATTTTCAGGTAACAAAGATCCATAGATACATACCTTAACCTAAGTATACATAATAGTATAGTAATTATATAATTTTGTTAGTATACTTAAATAAAACTTAAAAAAAAGCACCGGGACGGCTCTGGCTTAGGAAGGCAAGAGGCAGAGAAGAGTGGCATTGGGTTGCGAAAGGCTGAAGAAGAAAGCACCTGTCAGGGTTCGTACCTAAGACCTAAGACTCGTAAGTCGCGGCCGTTACTGGGCCACCACTGCTCGAGTAACTACGCAGTCAAAGCGTTTTGTAGATAGATTATCTCTATTCGCATTAGGACGGTTTCGGCACACGTCGGGAAAAGTTTGAACAACAAGATTGATTTTTATTTGAAACTAGCAGCGCCCAGCGGTTTCACCCGCATAAGTGTCGATCCCGTGGGAATATCGGGATAAAAACTATCCTATGTCCTTTCCCGGCACTCAAACTATCTCTATACCAAATATCATTTTTTTTTTTTGTTATTACTAAATGGGGCCCGCTCTTGGCCCCGATCACGCCTGATGGTAAGCGATAGATGAGGTCTATGATGGAACGAGCGTGCCCAGAAGATGCCTGTTCACTCATATAAATCGGTTCAGCGGTTTAAGCGTGAAGAGGTAACACTTTCGCATTTATAATATTAGTATGGATTATTAAAAATTAATTCAGTCATCAATAGAAGATTTTTTGAGCGTAGTGTTTTACTACCTTTCTTCTCTGATTTCGGGTGGGGCTAACAGCAACAACAATAATAATATGGTAGGTATTTTTATCTCGCGAAGCGACGCGCGTTTTACTTGTGGTTACCAAGTGTACAAACAAAGTGTGAAAGAGTTTTTCAAAGTCTGAAAGTCTAAACGTCTTTGTTATTATTTGATGTTGACCTACAAAGTTGTCATATTATGTCATTTACCTAACAAATACAATATTACATATGGTAATGTAAAACATAAAAATTAATAAATGCACAGACTGCACAGTTTAGTACCCCGCCGTCATTAAATTGGTATGAACTCATATTGTACTTTTAGAACTTGTCAGTGCCTTACATTGTCGTATATATTAACTAGCAGCGCCCCGCGGTTTCATCCGCATAAGTGTCGATCAATACCTAAGTGAAAATCCTATGTGTTATTCTGATGTATGTATAAGCTATGTTACTGTATAGTTTCATCAAAATCCGTTCGGTAGTTTTTGCGTGAAACATCGACATCCTCACGAACTTTCGCGATTATGATATATGTATATGGATTTGCGAAGAATTTGTTACAGTAGTTGTGAGGAAAATGTCATACAACCGCCTTTTAGTAGGTTCGTAATATTCGAGACAACATGCATTAAATCACAGCCAGGGAAATTAATTTTAACTATACGAATAAAAAGAAAAGAAGATTTTGTGTACCTATGTTTGTTTGTTATACTTTCACGCTAAAACGGCAAAACGGATTTGGATGAAATTTGGCACATGGATAAACCAGGACTTGGACATAGGGTACTTTTACCCCGATATTCCCAATGAATCGAGACTTAGGCTGGTGAAACAGCGCAGCTAGTAGTTTATATGATTGACACAATAAGTCTATTTGCCGTGTTTAAAGTGAGCCATTTCATACAACTGTCAGAGATTAATGACAGTTATAATTTGAATACTAACTTATCTTACAACAAACAACAACAATTCAAGTCAACAATAACAAAGACAACATAATAAGTTACAATACGACACAACAATACACACCACAATAAAATTTAAGTTTGTAGTAATTTTGATGAACAATTAATTTTCCTGACTTTACCTCCACTTGCTAGTTTAGGAAGGAATTCAGGAAATACATATAAAAGAATAGAATACTCTTTATTATATACATTATAGGAAATTTCTCGCCGGCTGGTCGACACTTCACGTGACCAGAGGGCTGGGTCGTTCTTTGGCCAAAGAATTAGCATTGCCATTCAACGTGGCAATGCTGCCAGTCTTCTGGGCACGTTTCCGGATGTCAGCGATGCGGACGAGTACTTCGACGCCTAAGTGTCCTTTGTTTTTGTATTTATTTGTATAGTAAGTCATTTAATTTAGTATCTAGTGTAAATAGTTTGTATTACACTTATTACATAATAATAAACTTGAATGATGTAACTATAGTATTTAATATTCCTATCATCGTCATATTTCTCTACCAGAATCCAGTTGAACAATAAATATGGCTCGTACACACGTATTCACATTCATTTGAGCTAAGGAACTCAATCTACAGGTGTCGGTTCAAGGCGAGGAGGGCTACACGTGTTCTTGACACTCAGAACTTTGTGGTAACATGTATGTCGCAATTACATATGTATTTACATCATCTTTGATACAGTATATTCACTACGATAGTCAGTTGCTATATTCTTGCTGTAGGCTTTAGGCTATTTAACATCACGCTAGGCCATGATTTTTGTTCCCACGACCATCAGGCGATGCGACGCCCCCCCCCCCCGTCGTATCGCATCGCATCGCCTGGTGGTCGTGGGAACAAAAATTTCACGCGGACGGTGTCGCGGGCTGGCATTGTCGAATATTGGCATCATGAAAATCGTAGTTTCTTAGTTAAAAAGACATATATAGAGTCGAACATATAACCTCCTCCTTTTTGGAAGTCGGTTAAAAAGTAAGTTCTACGTCGTTACTGTGTTGTTTTCCGAGTTATTCTGGTCTTTTCCGTAATGAGGATGGGTTTTATTCTCGTTTCACATTTCAAATTTTGATACTTATATTGTATTTAATTGTTTACAATAAAAGGCTTTACAAAGTACAAACAAACGTCCCACACGTCTATGGAAAGCTATCGGAATCGTTTTCCCCCGAGATATTACGTCACAACGCTAATACAGCAATCAATCATTTATGGACCACTTGAAAACAATAATTACACATTGTGTTTACATTAAAAGCAATTAAAAATGATTTTTGTTTGACGTACTCCAATTTCACAAATAATAAGCGATGCCCATTATGGATATGTGCTCAGCGGTTAATGTGAATGAACTCGTAGAAGTTATTGTTTAGGGGCGGTATGTTTGTAAGAAGGAGAAGCTTTTCGGAAGCTACCCAGTAACCCAGTAAGTAGGTGCTTGATAATAATAGTATATTATTTATTTCGGATTACAAGTACTCACAATTCATATAGTATTAGCACAGTCTATACATCATTTTATACTGTGGTATTAGTAACAATGACTTCAAAACTATGTTGGTAAACTTTTCCTAACTAAAAATGACGTGGCTCAACACACGTTGGCACTTAAGCAAAAGATGGAACCTAATATTAGAGGTTTCACTTTGTGTTAGTGGTTGTAATGGCAATCGTAGGTATCACTTGGTTTTAATAGGTTTTTATATTTTATTTTTCCTTTTGATAGATTCTTATATATTTTGTAAATTTGATGACTTTGTGGACTTTAGATCTGTAGACCATATTTTTTTTTTGACCTACTTGTTGACAGGCCTACGCTGTCCTCCCCTAACTACTGTAATTTGAAAACATTGTTAAAGCCAATTATTTTTAAAAGAGTAACCATGGAGTTTCTAGCCGGCTCTTCTCCATAGGAAACGACCAATTGGAACCGTGCACCTAGCTTCTGACCTTTCATAAGTGATTTAAGTGTTTTTTTTTTTTGTTTTAGCTCCGTAATTTATGTTTTCCTACCTTGTTCCTATTTCAAGATCAATGTCGTAGGGATCCCTAAAAACTCGGAGAGAAAGCCCTTTTGGTTCTTACTTCTCGCGTCGATCACTTCATACTTAGCCATGCGCCATCCATTCAGGAGTACCGTGTGACCTACAGAGTACAGAAAAGGCATTTCAGGACACTCGTAAGTGACGAAAGAATTGCCAATGAAAAGAAAACTGTGCTTACACGAATACTTTGCAAGGTTTTTTTGATAAACATAAACTTCAAGATCTCTGAATGTGAACTTTATTTCGAAAACGATAAGGTTCTTTTTAAGACGGAAGCCTATCTTACGTAGTTTATCTTTCTTAACAGATGAATGAACCCTCACGCAGTAGAAGAATATGTAAAATTTTCCTATTCTCAGTCGGTGCTTGGAGTAAAGTAAACTCCTATCTACTGATATTGTTTTCCAACGATGTTTTCCACATTATAAAATCTTAGAGATGCTTTATTTTAACATGTCATGAAACATTTATAACTTATACAGCTCCTTTCAGGAATACCTATTGCCTGTAAATTGCATATGTAGCCAATACATGGACTATTTCAATAAAGTTGGTTTAAGTGCAAATTGTAGCCCGTTTTGTTTGTATAATCACAACAATAGTAGATTGTTATATAAGGGTCGAAAGGAATCAATTCCCATACGAGGTATTTTATTTTACTATAGTGTTGAAATTGTCGAACATTTTCATTAAAAATAGTTCTTATATAAATATGACATCACGCCGTTTTCCCCTTATGGTTAATCAGAGGTGCGCCTACCCACATTTCGCGAATTATGTTTAAGACACATGTAGAGAGGCTTGTGGCTAAGTAATAAGAGCCGCACGGGTCGATCGATCAGATTAAGCTACGCTTGCCGCGGTTGGTCCGTGGATGAGTGACCACCTTTACATATCAAGACCTCTCCGTTCCTCGAAGAGCATGTTAAGCCGTTGGTCCCGGCTGTCATTCGTGGATCTTTGACATTTTTTTGTAGCTGCATCCGGTTAGACTGGAAGCCGAGCCCAATATAGTTGGGAAAAGGCTAGGCAGATGATGACTCATGTAATATAGGCTCGAGCCTATTGCCATCAACCGGGCCCAAATTCATTCTTCTGGCTGCTACTGAGAAAAACCCAGTAACGCTTTACCCGACCTGGGAATTGAAACCATGCAGGACCTCATGGTATGCTAGACATATACAAAAATATAACAATAGCTAAGGACATGCTTTTGACAGACGTAATGTAGAATCGTAAGTATATACCATTCTCCCGATTACAAGAAATTCAAATTCTAGCGTTCGTCTTTCTTTGATCCCTCACCTAATATTCCTTGCCTAATATAATTCACGAGTAAATTGCGTGGGCCAGTTTGTTGGAATAATCTTGGAAATTTTGGGTAAGCCCACACGTTCGTATTGAATTCTTTGTAATTCCTTGATTCTATGGAATACCTATATAATATGTGGTTGCTCATGTTTTTCAAACTAATGTCATGATAATTATTATAATGGTAACGGAAAATAAATGTTTTCAACTTTTCATAGAAAGTTTGTAGATTTGGAGCTAAATAATATAAATCATCCAATACTAAGCCGTGGTAGCCCAGTGTGGTAACGGCCGCGATATAGGAATTATAGGTCGTTGGTTCGAATCCTGACATCAGGCGCTTCACTTTGTCTAAATTATTTCATCACTACAGCTCTCAGCACGGTTAAGGAACACATCGTGAGGAAACCGACATGACTAGAACCAAAAACTCGAAGACATGTGACATCTATCAACACGCACTGTGGTCGCGTTGTGGATTACGGCCCACTCCCTCTCACCGAGAGAAGGCCTGTGTCCTAGCAGTGGGAACATCATGGGCTGATTAGGTTATTCAAACTTCAACCAATCAACTTAACATTTTGTATACCAAGTTGAACATTGGCACATACCATAGTTTCATATATCTATGGCATCTACTATATAGTGTTCTAGAGAGCAGCATCCTAAGTTGCTGAACTTCTAATAGATACTAGGCAAACCTCAACCTGCAGGTCGAAACTATAGCACAGAAACTCTAATAATCGTGTCCTTATGACCATGACATATGTATCCATGCTAAACTATTTTACTTACTTACAAATCAGTCGGATCATAAAACAAGGCTTTAATGGGCACTTTCCCTGACGCCATAAAAGGGGACACATTAAAGTTATACCTTACCGAATTTGACGTGTCAAAGTTAGTGTTATAGTCCATTACCCTTTTCCGTAACAATGTTAGGATTGGAACTCGATCAAAGCCGTCAATGGACTCAGAAAATATCGATGTTGTAATGAAATGTGAGTCAGTGGTTCTGGTTATCCATTTTGGGCAATACATTTATGGACGTTAATATCTCACATGGAAAGTTAATGTGTCAGTCTGCAGGCGGGTTCCAAATGTACATTAGAACAAATGTTTGTACAATACTAATAAGCTTCAAATAATATTCGTACTCATTACGTACACAATCGTCATAGTTTTTTATTAATGTAGGTAGAACAGATATTATACCTCTAAGATAGATTGTATTACCAGTCAGGCAGTCCATTCCGTCACACCATATTTTGGAATCATGCTCATAGCCAGATGAAAGTTATTTATTAAAAATAATTTAGGGCTTTATAGACTTATATAGGACTGAGGACTTTATAGGTTTCCATTTTGATAAAATTTGGATTAATTACAGGAACAATATTGAAAAGCAATTGTGTCTTGTCCGTTCAGGCATACGAAGGTTTAAAGAACATGTATAAAACAAGGATACCATATTGAGTTCATACAAAGCTGCATTGATGCAGTGTTAAGCCACAAAAGTTGCGCGTCACCGCGGTTATAAACTTCGGAGCAGACGGGATCGATGGAGAATAATAAGCGGATAAAGGTCTTCTATTAATAGGCCTGCTTAGGGTTGCTGCATCAGACATTAGAAAGATAGGGTTGGTTACTTAGATGCATGCTTTATTCTCCACTGCTGGGCAAAGGCCTCCCTGCTCTCTTTCCACCTCTCTCTGCCCAGAGCTGCCAAGGACCAATCTTTATGAAAGGAGTCCAGTTCATCTCGCCATCTCCGTCTGGGCGTGCCGCGATGTCGTAAACCTTTTAAGTAAACCTTAGTCTGTAACTTTGTAACCACCAATTATTATGGATGTAGTGTGTAGGTACTAACATTAGTGTTTAGTGACGAGTGTCTGCTGCCTGGTAACCCTAGCCGCGATGCATCCGACCGATGCTTCCTAGATCGATCTGTCCAATACCTGTTCCATGTCGCTGATTTAATTTAATCCGAGTAGGTAATACGCATTGTATACGAGGGTGACACTGAAAGTTCTTAGAAAATCACAAACTGAACAAACAAGCAAGTTATTAGTTTTATTATATATTTTCAAAATAGTGTCCATTTACATCAATACATCGCTGCATCCGATGGAACCACTGAGAAAAGCACTTTGCCCACTCGTCCTTAGGGGTCTCTTCGACGGCATTTTGAAACACAGCCACTGCTTCCTCGGCGTCCATAAAACGTATTCCTCGAAGTTTTTCTTTTATTTTCGGAATTAAATCAAAATCGCAAGGTGCGAGGTCGGGGCTATAGGGCGGGTGACCCAGTAATTCCACGTCTGACGTCGCCAAGTAGTCGATTGTTTGCTTGGCGGTGTGCGACGAGGCGTTGTCGTGGTGAAGGAGGATCCTACTGCAAGGTCGTTTCTCCCGAACTTTTTCCAAGACAGGTGGCAAACAATTGTTAGTGTATCAACCGCAGTAACTGTTTTTCGATCCTCTAAAACAATTGTTACGTAATGACCTGTCCTTCCGAAGAACGAGGCCACCATCTTTTTTCCCACGCTTCGACCTCTCTTCACTTTAGTTGGAAGGAAACACCCAGGCAGCTGACTGTCTCTTAGGCCCTGCGCAGACGACAGACTATCCGTGACGCACTTTTTAGTCTGTGAAAATAGAACCTATGCAATTATATGCAGTAACGCACACGACGCGCAAAAAGTCCGGCGCACAAAAAATCCGTGTAATTCGGGCAGACCGCAACGCGCAGCGGCGCGCCGCTCCGCACAAAAAGTGTGTGAAAAAAATTGAACGTTTGCTTCAACGCGCGCTAACGCAGACGGCGCACACTTTAGTCGGCAATCTGCATTTGCTAGGGGTGGACGTAACGCACGCCAGAGGTCGATGTAACTATGTTAATTCAAGAAATACAAAACACCAGCAATTTATTATAAAATTTGAAAAAAATTGCCGGATGTTGTTTCAGAATTGAATGTTTAGTATGGAACTGTCCCTTCAGTAATCTTTCCGAAAGTATAGGATGTACCCAAAATTCTCTATTTCTTCTTCTTTTTCTGTACTTCATGTACAAAATAATACTTCGCGATCTCTGCACGATTTCCATAGCGTCTACGTCCCTACAGCTCTGCCGACAAAATGATCGAAGATGTGCGTCGTGTGCGTTGAGTCTGTGAAAAATCCGCGACCGACTTTTTGCGCGCCATGCAGACTTTTTGTGCGCCGCAGACTCGATCGCACAAAAAGTGTGCCGTCTGCGCAGGGCCTTTGAGTCACCTCGTTAAATCTTGAACTATTTCACGACACCAACCAACACGACGGAGTTTTTGGGCCTCTGTCAAATTATGAGGTATCCACCGGGCACAAAGCTTCCTGACCGCTTAATGTTCATGGAGAATTTTGTGCACTTGACTCATACCGATGCCTAAGCTTGTCCGAATCTGACAATTTTCAATTTGCCGCCAAATCGTAAACAAATGAGAAATGAATAAAATACATATGTCGGCAGACACATTGATTAGCAGCTGTGAGAGACGGCGACTAGATGGCGCTAGTGGAACGTCCACCAGACGCAAATCATTCACTCTATCGATCATTTGGCCTAAAGGACTTGGTATCCAATCCAGTAAAATATTGTAACGGTTTCCCCCCCACTAGCGATCGCCTTTTTATGGAGCTGCACTGTTTGATCGGTACGCATTTCCAACGGTTGCGTCGTGATGCACGGACCACTGTCTCTCGACAGTCAGTACTGCCCGATTATTGGATGTGGAACGTTGTCTCTGACAATTAGTACTATCCTTATTGCGGTGGGTGCATGGACCACTGTCCCTGACAGTCAGTACTGCCCTATGTGACCGCCTTTTGCCGTTATTAGTTTTAGTATTTCATTTCTGTATTTTCTAGATTTAAGATAGCTGATTGTTCAATTGAATAAACTTTTGTTTTACTTCTGATGTCTGGGCCAATCCGACATCAGAAGTGGGATCGGATTGTCCGCCCACCTCTGGCACTTCATTATCACAAAATGGCCAGAAAAATATTCCGCTACCCTCAAATAATTTAGAAGCATTTCTTTCATAATTAACTGATGCTCTACTACCCGGTCCAATGCGCCACCACAACCATTCACAGTGTTGGTACCATTTGATCCTGATTACCCCAATTCATACGTAGAGGGCTGTCAGACACCATAATTAAAAGCAAAAATTTGAAAGGTGTCAATTTAATCATGACGCTGACCTTGCTTTCGAGGCGGCGCAGCCACATTACTGATCTAGATGCCTCTCAGTCATTATCAATGGGATGATATCTAGACCAGCAAATATGTACTGTAGGGGTTGCAAGAGTATTGTGACCTAGTCCAGTCAGCTGCAGGGATCTCATCCATGGGATGGTTATCTAGACCAGCAAATGTGTACTGTAGGGGTTACAAGAGTATTGTGACCTAGTCCAGTGAGCTGCAGGGATCTCATCCATGGGATGATTATCTAGACCAGCAAATATGCACTGTAGGGGTTACAAGAGTTGTGACCTAGTCCAGTTGTAGCTGCAGGAATCTCACCTGCTTTAGCGGGTGACGATTTAGACCAGCATGTTTGAACTGTAGGGGTTTTCTATTGTAAAGAAATACCTAGACCAGTGATATTTGCTAATTTGATATGTAACGATGATGACGATGTGAATTGATGACGAATGAATGCACTCGAGAACGAGTGATTTATCAGGATGGCCGTGTCGGCAGACACATTGATTAGCAGCTGTGAGAGACGGCGACTAGATGGCGCTAGTGGAACGTGCACCAGACGCAAATCATTCACTCTATCGATCATTTGGCCTAAAGGACTTGGTATCCAATCCAGTAAAATATTGTAACGGTTTCCCCCCCACTAGCGATCGCCTTTTTATGGAGCTGCACTGTTTGATCGGTACGCATTTCCAACGGTTGCGTCGTGGTGCACGGACCACTGTCTCTCGACAGTCAGTACTGCCCGATTATTGGATGTGGAACGTTGTCTCTGACAATTAGTACTATCCTTATTGCGGTGGGTGCATGGACCACTGTCCCTGACAGTCAGTACTGCCCTATGTGACCGCCTTTTGCCGTTATTAGTTTTAGTATTTCATTTCTGTATTTTCTAGATTTAAGATAGCTGATTGTTCAATTGAATAAACTTGTGTTTTACTTCTGATGTCTGGGCCAATCCGACACATACACCATAGATAAAATACTAAATGTACAAACATACACAATAATATTGGCAAAGAGTTCCATTTTCATTTGGACTTATTTTTTTTTTTTTTCGTTTACAAGTGGCCAGTTCTAAAAACTTTCAGTGTCTTGTCCTATAATGTGCGTTATATGAGTACATTTTATTAAAACTGATCTATTATAATTTATAAAGTTTGTTTTAGTTACAGAAATCTTAATTTAACATTAAGAGCGGGAAGTAAGCAATATTGTCTTGATTTGATCTTTAGGAAATTGATAAGACTTAGGTACAAATAATAATAAGTAATATTATAATAGTTTCAAACATTTTGTAGCAGAGAAACATAAAATAATAAAATTGAATAAAATAACAACTTTTACTAAGGGACCAAAACTGCAATCGCGAAAAAAAAATCTGCTGTTCCCTACATTTTGACGAGTTAAAAGCCAACATAAATGTGAGGAAAAGTAGGCGCGGCGAAAAAATTGTGCAGGCATTTTTTTAATTCCTTTTAAGAACATTACGAAATTTAAGAGAATTTTCTTACTCTGGAGAATTCTTGCTCTTTAGAATTTAAGTTGTGGATTAGATTATTTTGATGTCAACTTCGTAAAACGTTCAGATGCACTCAAAACTACTACTTTAACTAAAAATAGATCGATACAGTAGAGAAGTTCAATTTCAAAACTCTCTTCAAAATCCGAGAAATTTCAGTCCGAAGTAGTCATAATACTATTTGTATGAGGGGTTGCGCACTAGATCGGAACTCTGTCCGTCCGAGTTAAGAACATTCCAAATTCGGATTGAACTCAGATCTTGAATTCGGATTCGGATCGGATGCAGTGCAGAACTGCTCTTAGCAGTGGCGACAAGAGTGAACATAATTAGAATGAAAGGACATTTACGGCGAATGTGCACGAAAGTTAACGATGTGACAGCTTAAGAGGCCGGTGAGGTGAGCGACGGCTACGATGGTAAGTCATAATTGATTATTGGCTAGATAGTAAGTATTCTTATTTATAGTGAATCGCCAAACACGTGTGGCCCTTCATTATATTTAATATATTAAGATAGTAACGTAAATAAATATAAAAAAGACAAAAAAGTAAAGAAACTGATGAATGTATTGTCCTGTCAGAAGACTTGTACAGACACTTTTACAAGTCAAAAATAAATTATTTTAAAGCTGAGAAAAAAGACCGATACAAACTAAGAGGTTAGTCGCTTTTATAGTCCAGACATAGGAATCTTGGTCAGATCGTAGATTCGTTTTTCACTATTGTAAATGTAAGATCTAGGTAAATCATTTATTTACCAGTAATTTTACGTTGGTTACGTATCTTATTTTACTCAAATCGTCAGGAAACACCCTGGAACGTGTACAGCGTTAAATACGATGCCGCCAAATGCCACCACTATAATTCGCGTTGCATTGAAACCGCAAGACTCGTCCTAACTATGCAATAACTACGAAAATTCACATAGTTTTCACTTTTGTCTGTATCAGATCATTCACTACTTACATTCTTTATTAATAAATTAAAACAGTAACACACAATGTTTTTATGTTTAAAAATAATGAAATTTTCAGCTGATTGCTATCTTCTGAGATACAGGCCTCGCCTAGTTCAGAAGTGAGTAAACCTCTCTTTACCACCACAAATGCTGTGGGGTTATTATTGTACAACGTATATGACATTAGTATACTTAACTTTTAATATGTATCTACTGGTATTTAGCAATTCTGGTAGCTATGCTGGTGAGAAATAAACTATTTTCTATTTTTTCTATTTGTGCACATCAGTGAAAATTATTAGATCTAATCTAATTTTTTTTAAATTAGATTAGATTAGTGAAATTTGTATATTTGTTTGAAAGCCCTAATAGATTGTCATATGTGAATATAATGCAATTCCAATAATATTACATACCTACATAATACGTGTCGAATTGATAACCTCCTTTTTTTGAAGTCGGTAAAAATGTGTTTATTTTGTGCAGAGAAAAAGGGTTTTACGAAATCTATGGTATTTATTTCGTGTTGTAACTCCCACATTCAGCTTCATAGTAGTATCTTCATAAAATATATGGGTACAAATTATGCACACGTGCCCTATGCGATATGAGTGTTGACAATCGACACATGCTTCTCTATATCCAACGAGTACACACCATACCATTAGCGTTAGCAACGTCAGAATTACATTCGTCTTTAATATAAAAACGCGTTACAGAAAAATGAGAACGTCCTACTCGCTAACAGGATTCACTTGGTGATATGTAGGTAATTTGTGCTCTCGCTTCTCCAATTTTCCCCCTCGATATTATATAAAATACCTGACATCTTAGGAAACATTAACCGGTATGTTTTATGTTATTTTTACTTTGGTTTTTAATGGCTTCCGTGCTCAATTGACTGTAAAAAACATAATCTCCTTTTTTTGAAGTCGGTAAAAAAGTGCAAGATTGATTTGATTTCAATTAACAACTTTCTGTCAGAGCTTTCCTTACTTAGATATGGAATTAAAATATGGAACATACGTATAATTTGGTAGGTAATAATATAAAATTCAATAAAAAATGTATATAAAAATATCTAGAATATTTAAAAAACGGTGGTACGTTGCTTGACAATAGTTATTAGTTGTTTAAAAAAAAAATTACGAAAAAAAAAAGAATTATTTAGAAGTGTTAAACAATTGCTGGATGTTTTTTACTAATTTAAAAAAGGAGGTTTTTATCGACTTCAATCGGGTTTTAGGTTCGTTAGAACAGATTTTAGATAGAATTTAATAAAAAATACATGAGCTAAATTGTTAAAAAGAAAAAAGTATTTGATCGTTGTTTCCTGAACACAGGCGAAGTTGGTCACGATTCGAAGTTCAGCAGCCAACGACGTGCGGGATCGAAATGTAGGAACTAGGTTGGAGTATAGTATACTGAGTATATAATAACTTGTGAGTTGTGACTCGCAAAGCAGTAGGGGATCCGGTATCCGGGAAAAAGTGCAGAATCGCTCTTTTTCACTGGCTCTACACCAGGTTTGGAGAAAACGTTACACCATAAGTATATATTATGGTAGGCTAATGATGCGAAACTCGACACCAAGAATGAAACTATTACACGCTGGCTGAAATACAAAAAATACAAAATGTTTATAATAGTTCTTTTACATTTTGTTGGTGAATGGCGCCTCCTTTTAAGCAGATAATGCCTGTGTTAGAAGACGCCGAAAACATAACGCCGGAACATAAACGCTCTTATCCTTTGATTGCGTTGACTTAGAAGTTTTATTTTTTCACTGCTTCAAGGGATTGCATTAATTTCAACTTGATAACCCCCAGGCGTTCCTGAGAAAAAGGGTCTTGACTGACGAACAGCGAAGTGATCATAAAAGGGTTCCAGTTTTCCTTTTGATGTAAGGAACCCTAAAAATGAACTCCGCTGAAAAGAACATTAAGAAAAAACAGTATCTAATTATTTGGAAAAAAAAGGTTTTAACCTGAGGTTTTACCAGCAGAGGTAACGCTGCAGTATGTAAGGATCGTACTTAGCAGGTGGCGTTCTGTAGTTTCTGCCTACCCCATGGGAAGAAGGCGTGAGTGTATGTATGTTATTCATGGTATATGTAGTTAGTTACACTGAAGCAGATTTCACCCTTATAAATAAATTCCCGCAGTATCTCTTTTGCAGAATTCGACACAATCAGAGGGTGTAATAATTCTCAAATGAAACATTCAAATATTCCGTTTGTATTAATTTACAGACACCGCTCGTCTTAGAAGCTTTCTAATTAAAACAATGATTTTAATTAGATAAAGTAAATTTCATTGCAAACAATCCAGTTGGACCAGAGAGAAACGTCTGTCTTCAACACCAAAATAAATTAACACTGAAAGTAGTAGCTATCTAATCTCTTGTGGCCTCGGGGGAAGAATAAAACGAAAAACTGAAAACTTCTCTTAAAGTATACGTACCTAGGTATTAAATCGTAGGTAGGTATATTATACTGTGCATTGTAAGTATAATGTAGTTGTGCGTGGACGGTACAGTGACATAATTAAGTCATTGCATACTATGTTTCGCCAGGCATGGTCCGGACTTCTGGCGCAGGATCGAAGAGCAAGTTGAGGTAGCACACAAATCACACAAGCTCTGGTGACCACAAATTGGCGAACGTTAGCTATGCTTTGTTTGTTGTGTTGCACGTTCGAAAGCTTGATTCCCCATTCAGTAGCCCAGTACCCGGCGTGGAACCTAAGATAGAAACACGATTGTACGATACAACTACATACCTAGAGAAAGCAAAGCTCATAGAAATCTCTATTCCTAGATAGCAAGTTTCGCCGAAAACTTTGTTGATAGAAAAGAAAAGATCTCTGTCAACAGTGCTTCCTATGGACCGTGATATCTACAAACAATGTACCTACGTTGACGGCACGGTTGGCGCAGTGGTTAAACGATTGACTGCTGCGCTGCGTGTCGCGGGTTCGATTCCTGCACGGAACTAATATTTGTATGACCTACAAGTAGTTGTTCCGGGTCTGGCTGTTTGTGTATGTGAGTTTAAATGTTTGTAAACGCACCCACAATACAGGATAAATTCCAAACGTGGTGCAAAGTTTAAAAAAAAAATGTTTTCTATGAACAAAGTTTTCCGCGAAACGTGCTGGAATAGAGATTTCTATGAGCTTTGCTTTGTGTATGTAGTCGTATCGTACAAGCATGTTTCTATCTTAGGTTCCACACTCCCCAGTACTAAATGGTTTTTCTTTTTTTTATTATCGGCGATAGTTATTGTAAGTATGTTATTTACAACAAGTACATGTATCTGCTAGAAAATTGAACAAGAAGGGTCATAGTTACAGTAGCAATGTCTTTCATTTTGGCAGTTCAACAAATTAATTGCGTTATTTATGTTGGTGAGCAGACAAATTTTTCAAACGTATGATCCAATAGATTAGCAATTTAGCAATATCCTTCAAAATGATTCAGATTGTGATTGAAAGTCATAGTCATAATCAGTCTATAATGTTCCCACTGCTGGGACACAGGCCTCCTCACTGTGAGAGGGAGTGGGCCGTAATCCACCACGCAGGCCCAGTGCGGGTTGGTAGATGTCACATGTCTTCGAATTTTTGGTTCTAGGACATGTCGGTTTCCTCACGATGTTTTCCTTCACCGTTTTGAGAGCAGTGGTGATGAAATAATTTACACAAAGTAAAGCGCCTGTCTGGGTTCGAAGTCGAACCTACGACCTACAACTCGTAAGTCGCGGCCGATACCACTGGGCCACCACTGCTCTCTCTCTGATTGAAAGTGCAGATACCTAACTATTGGCGGACGGTAAATGACAATCACATAAAATAGCTTCATTTTTCAAACGGATAGAAGTAGGTAAATAGCAAAGCTATATACGTATTTATCATGATAAAGGACAGTTGATCGAGCAATCAACGAAACGAGAGTTCCACGTTCTAGAACATATTTAATAGTCCAAAAAATTAAACAAGAAAATATTAATATTGTCGAGTAATCTAAACAAGTTCGAACGAAAAAGTGCAGGATGATAATAAAATTCTTCGTCTAAGTAATATATTATGTACTTAGTTAGGACCAAGTTTTTCTCCGTTTCTTTTCTGCAACGACGCAATTACTTAATTGAATGCTTCATTTTTTTTCTTTGTTGGATGGGTACCTACCTTTGTATCCCAGTCACCTGAAGAAACTCATAGGTATACTTAATGAATGAAAATTTCTTGGAACTGTGTTTTAAGCAAATTTTTCTTCTCGTTCCCTTTTTCTCGTTTACCTTCTTTTCTCGTTGTTCGTAGTAACAAGCGCGACTGCTGAGCGTAGGGTCCTGGGTTCGATTCCCGGGCCGGGCAAAGTGTTATTAGATTTTTTCATTAGGAATTTCTTAGAACAAGCAAGGAGTTTGGAAGTTGGCGGTGTATACCGTGTATATCCACCCGTGCCTCGTAAAGCATGTTAAAGCCGTTGGCCCTGCGCCTGATCTCTCTCCGGTCGTGTCGGATTGCCGTCTCATCGGACTATGAGAGTTAGGGAAGAGAGTTCACCTGTGTCAGCGCACACACTGTCGCACTATAGGTAATATCTTCCGCGCCTAAGGTTGGTCTCCACTGGGATTGGTCGCATTGGGTGAAATTCGATCAGGAGGATTATAGATAGGTATACATGTGGGAGTTAACTGGCGGGGTGTCACAATTCAACCTCTGCCTATAGTCCGCGCGGAACTAGTTGGCCGCGCCTTAGGTGTAGATGGGGGTAAGGGCGGCGGGGTTGCCTAGTGCTCGCAACACACGTACCGAGTAATGACAAAGTGCCCGCGCCCCTGCGTCCCACCGCTCACATACCTAAGGCGTGGCCAACTAGTTTCGCGCGGGCTGTGGGTCCAGTCGACGTATTCAAAATGTGAGTACGTCAACTGGACCTTCGGGTCCAGTTCGAGTGGGTCCAGTTGACCAAAGACTCCTATAGCCCTTCGATGCCCCGAGCCCCGACGCTTCGGCTACATGAGTGATGTAACGTAATGTAATGATGACGATGATTTTGATATTCAAAAGTGCCTTTTATGTGCCTAGTTGAAATAAATGATATGACTTTGACTTTTGTATATCTAGATACTATTTTAAAGGCTCGGGATCCTAGGCGTGTCGCTGCGGTGCGACGCAATTCTGGTAAAACAATTTCCATAAATTTTTCATAGTAGCTACCTAATTGTTCTACTAGAGCAGCGTCGCGCCTGTCATAAAGCGCACTCATGGTTTGCAGTGACTGGAGCTGCAATTTTATGACATAAAGTATAACTCACCAATTATCCTTAATTGCAAAGCCAAGCAAGCTCCGGATCCTCGAAATATTAGTACCTATTAATGTTATTACCTCAATCTCACTAAATCTTAATTAATGCCTTTACAAAATGCTATAAGTATTAAAGTTGAGTTTAGTACCGCGAAGTAATAGACATGGAACTAACACGAGCAGCATTTCAACTCCAATTAAAACCAACTCATATTTGTTTAAGTAAGTCTATCAATGTTCGTGCATACTCCTGTGGTAAGACACCCGGATTAAATTAAGAGTAGAGTTTGCATGCAAGAGTTTCCTGTACTAGCGTTACCATACAACCGGAATTTTACGGACTTGTCCGGGCTTTTCCACTTTAGGAAAAGCCCGGAATTATTAAAAAAATATTAAAATATTAATAAAATAATTTGTAAAGTAGAACATAAAAATGTCCAGACCGGCACGGCGGGGTCATTAGGTAACACACACAATAACAGTAGCAATGGCTTTGATTTTGATAGTTCAACAACATTCATTGCATTATTTACATTGTCGAGTTGACACATTTTTCGAAAATATGGAGCAATGGATTAGCAATAGGTATCCATCAAAATTATTCAGATTGCGATTGATTATTAGGTACGCAATGAGGGTACTGCTTTTTGTCAGAACTTTTCTAGTTTCAAAATGGTAACATTTTCTTTGCAGGAATGCACGTGGTTACCTCCGATGTTAGCGTTACCTATTCCGTTATTCGCGCGCTAACTTCGCTAGTTCCCAGTCCTCTATAAACATTCTAATGGAAATGTTTTGTTTTGCATTTTCTAAGTATCCTGCCCCGCTCTATTAGTTTGATTCTGAAATTTTATGTGATTATGAAAGAATATTTTTGCATTATCCGTAACAAGTTCTGCAAACTCTACCTATATTTTTTGCTGTTTATTATTTAGGAAAGTCAAAGAAAATGCACCCGACTACGATGGCTTTTCTTTGTATGGTTTGTTTTACTTGATAGGTACCTACGTATATACTGATATACTTACCTAGTTTTTAACAACAGTCATACAGAAAGTTAGTATGACTACATAAATATGTTAGTATGAGTTAGTAGAGTACCTACCTATATATTTATAAAATACTAGCTTCTGACCGCGACTTCGTCCGCGGAAAATTTGTCTGCTGAAAACTTGTCTGCATAAGAGCGTTTACGCCGTACGGCATTTCATACAAACATTCGAGTCTTTCTTTTTTTTTCGAAATGAATGAACCGATTTTAATGAAACTGCATACGCATAAGCAGGATACAATACAAAGTTCTAAAAAGTTACCTAAGAACATTTTCGAAATGTCCTATTTAAAAAAAGATGAATGGAAATCTCTGATTCTATGGAAAATTTAAAATCAGTATAATTTGGCTGTAACATTTTTTTTGACCTCCTTACGCACGACGACATACGAATAGTCTATAGGTACAATGCGAGGTCAGCTAAAACTGGAAATGTATCTATAGCGTGATGAGCCGTGTCTCGTGTCTACGCCTACCTACCTCACCTTCCTTCCGAGATAATATACAAACAACAATAAACAATACAGGGTGTTATGAACAACTTTTATTATGGGGCCAAACATAAAATCGCGAAAAAAAATCAACTGTTCCCTACATTTATGTTCGCGTAACTCGTCAAAATGTAGGAAGCTGCTGATTCTGTTTTCGCGATTTCAGGTTGGTCCTATAGTAATAGTTGTTCATAATGATAAGTACAATGAGCCCTGAAGAGGTTATCCATTAATTACCGGACATCCTGTACATAAATAAATGTACCTACCTAGGAAAGTAGGTACAGTCAACAAAAGAGATAAGTATCAGGATCGTCGGATACCTACAGTTTTGTGGCTGAAGTTTAGTAAGAAACCGATGGATGTTGTCGACTGAAATTTTATTTGATAAATGAGATTCTTTGTTTTCATAAAATTAATTTTTATTCGAGAACATCCATCGGCTTACTAAACTTCAACTATAGGTATCCGACGATCCTGATACTTATCTCTTTTGTTGACTGTACCTTACGAACGGGCAGTGACAGTCGAAAGATCTCTCTTTATTTTCGTTTGCATATCCTCTATTTATTTAATACTATTTTCGATTAACTTTTACAGAAATCTACAGAGGCGTAGGTATGTCATAGGCATAAGTTACCAGTCAATCTTTAGATGATGCTTTTGTGGATTCAATTGAACTAGTTGGTCTGACCATTTCAGTAAGATTTGATTGGGTTTCCTGGAATTGGTAAAGGGCGATAGCTCTTACCTTTATGAACTAAAAGACAAGTAGGTAGTTAATTTTATTCTGTATCTACCTACCTCATCATCATCTGCATAGCCTTTCCCCAACTATGTCAGGGTCGGCTTCCAGTCTAACCGGATGCAGCTGAATACCAGTATTTTAGGTACATGGAGCAACTGCCTATCAGACCTCCACAACCCTCTTACTGGGTGATACGATACCCCTTGGTAAGACAAGACAAAATCAAACTTGTTCCTAATTTAATTTATATATATTTATTTTTTAATTATGGCATCTTATTTTAATTCATTTTTACAATCTGCGACTACAAACTTCAACTACTTTTGCATTTTTTTTTTAAATAACTTGTAAATATGTGAGCACCATGTATCTATCACTTATTTGATTTACCTGTCATTGCTTAATTTTCAATTATTTTTACCTTTTGTGGTAGACTAATTTTATTATGGGTGCATCGTGTTCACATATAATTTTTATTATGTATACAAGACCTTGTAAAACATTTTAAAAGAGTAACGGTGGAGTTTCTTGCCCATTCTTCTCCATACGAAAACTACCTTTTGGAATGGGCGACTAGAATCATTTCTATTTAGTTTTTTTTTTTTTTGACGTTCAAAAGTGCCTTTAATGAGCCTATTTGAAATAAATGATTTGACTTTGACTTTAAGGCTAGCACCACTAGACTTGATATCCACCTAAAGCGATAAATAAGAAATAACTACCGAACCTTTTGTTTTTCCATGATTTTTTCCTGGATTTCCTGCTCATTAGTCTAATGATGAGAGCGTAGGGTCTTAAGGTTCATTCACCCGTTCGAACAAAGTGTTAAGCGCAGGGTTTTTCCTTTAGGATTTTTTCCGTAGCAGCCCGGAGTCTGGATCAAGCATATTTCGTGGGATTAAACTTACTAAGGTGTTATTGAACTGACATCGCTAAATAGAAATCAGCTGTTTCTTACATTTTGTTCAATTACTATTAGGTATATCTAGTAGGTACCTACCTACCAACCGTGGGTAGGTAATCTGCCTACCTCTTTTATGGGATTGGTAGGGAATTGTTGTTATTTTATTCCAGTTGCACTATTGTAGGCCGTGAAAAAACACCTAGGTACTTATAACAACATAGGTATGTAAACAAGACAAAACAAGGCTGTAACGCCTATGACGTCATACAATAAAACGTTTAATTCTACTTACGGCAAACCCTTCATCCGAACGTTCGATTCAAACAGTTAATATAAGTGAAACGAGTATCTCCAAAATTTTAGCGTCCGTAAAGTGAAGATGTCATTACGCTGAAGACGTAAGAAGCATCACTTTGAATATCCGTTTTATTGTTTGAATATAAAGCCCTTTATTATTACTCCGTTTGATTGTAACACGTTTGAATCGAGTTTATGATGAAATTTTACATATTAATCATAGACATAAAATTGAGTTAGCGCTGTTTTGAACTGGTTCATTAATCACATAGATAGGGGAGAACAGGGTAATGAGAGCCAACGGGTAGTCATGGTGATTGAACGGAAAGTAGGTACATTTACGCGATCGTACACACTCGGCCGCTTTTGTCAACCATCGAAAAACTTCGCCTGACGAACACGAGCCGTTAGTGCCATGCATTAGGTCGCGAGGGACGATTATGTGTTTTTCGCACCACGCTTATAAAAAATTGCTGATTGCCAGCGCCGAGATAAGCATGAAGTTATGTTCTTATTTTATTATGTTTATGCGTATTATATCCCCAGATTCATGCACTAACAAGCCCAATTGGTTAAATTGAGATTGAAAGTAGAATTACATATTTATGTTATTACTTTTCAAAATGGTAGTCGGCGGGTAATGGTAGCCTAGCATATTTATATTATCTCAATCTTTTTTTCTTTACTAAGTTGATTTTTTTATTTGTCTTACATATATAGTTCTTTGTATTAATTACTAAGATATATTTTAAAGTTCAATTTTCGGGAAAGAGTAAATTATGGCTCCCATTTCCCATATGGGCGTTAAGCGGGCTCTCATTACCCGCATGAGTCGGGTAATGGGAGCGAATGTTTTTTTTTGTAAAATCGTTATTGTACCTTAATACAAGACTGTAATTGATTATAACTGTTTAAAATATACTCTAATAATGAATGTAAGAGTTCCTAAATAAACATCTTAAGAATGTTAACAAATGTGGTTGTTATGAAATTTTTCCCTTAGTAGGCTCCCATTACCCTGTTCTCCCCTACCTACCTACCGACGCTACGTCGGTTTTGAGTAGGTATGTACTCGAATACTCATACTGATTAGTATAATTACAAAATTATAAGGTCACGCACAGGCCTCCTCTCAGCATAGATAAAATACTAAATGTAAGTACAACCTCTCAGTGAGGAGTCCCTATGCACCACGCGGTCCCAGTGCGGGTTGGTAGAAGTCACATGCCTTCGAATATTTGGTTCTAGATGTCGATTTCCTCACGATGTTTTTCTTCATCGTTTTGAGAGCAGGGTGATGAAATAATTTACACAAAGTAAAGCGCCTGTCTGGGTTCGAACCTACGACCTACATTTTGTAAGTCGCGACCGTTACCATTGGGCTACTACTGCTCGCGTGGCCCTGTGATTCCGCGCTGATGATGATGATGCTACGGAAAACTTTGGTGAGACCTAAGTTAACAGGGCCCAATCATAAGTACACTTCTTATTTTATCGTAACAACACCAGATGATGTTACGAAAATAGTTTATTCCGTCGTGAAAATATTAACCAGTTAACAGTTGTTATTGAAGCTAACTGTTCAGTGTTCAAAGTGACGCCCAAATGATAGGAGCAGCATACGCATATTTTGTTGGCGTATTCAAATATCGTCGAAAACAAAGAGATTTATTGGTCGAAAAGCTTCACTTTTGTGTGCAGCCACACTTTTTGTATCTTATACCTACTTAAAAATGATTTCACCTGCAGCCCTTCAGCCTTTCAGTGCGTCCCTACCTGCTGTTTTGATTTGTGACTCAAATATTGCCCGTACATTTGTTATAACACTCCAAACTTTGATGAATTTGTCATTTTTGGGCTATATCGCAGGCTATACATCAAACCACATTGGTATATGCCTATGGGCTTCCCAATAACCGTTACTATTGACGGCTATAGAAATATGACGACATTTGGCATTTCGCAGTGTTGTTTTTAGGAGATATCGCTGCTGTAGCATTCTATAAACCAGCATTATTTGCATAACACACTATCAGTAGCAATGGTTTTCATTTTGACAGTTCAACCGTATTCATTGCGTTATTTACGTCGTTGAAGCAGACACATATGACGCAATGGAAAACAATGATATTATGAGTGTAAACTTCAAAATGATTCAGATTGTGATTTAAAAGTGTGTAACGCAATTAGGATGCAGGGACGGAAAGTTCTAGTGGCTAAGGATAACTGTTAGAAAAATAAAACATGTTTATTCTGTATATATTTTATATTGAAAACGTTCTTACACAAGCTTGAACAAGACAAAACAAAGTCGAAATAAGTAAATTGTGCAACAGGCAATAAAAACAAACTTGACTTTAGATCTTATTAAACGTAGTTACGCATAAACATTTCACCAAATAAACATAATATAAAAGTTAAGAAAATTTTACATCTTGAAGCCACTGGTGAGGCCGGACAACTGCGAAGCAAATGTAAATATTGATTGTGCACTCAACCTAACATAACTTAGTTTCGTATAAACACTATTTTCAATGTAACTAAAAACTTAAAACAATCATTAATAAAAAGCTAAAGAGCAAAGAAAACATCGCTTTCTAAACATCGATCATAAGGCACTGATATGGAAAGCCTTCGCCATGTAAGCCACCCCGGCTTAGCTTTGCTATCATTTAACCAATAATGTAATGTATAAAAGAACAACTCTTTGAACGCAATGTTTGTACTATCAGGCTTCGGTAAGAAAACATGATACGGAATTAATAGACCTACTTCACTGATTTTGTCTCCGTAATATTTATTAAACTTACAATAACAATATATTGTGAATAACGTTACATAGTCTATAAGTATATAACATAACGAATAAATATTCGAATATTTTAAATCTACTATCAAGAGACTGATGAACTGAGTATTTCATAAAGATGTTAGTTATTCGAGTTGATTACATGTTAATTTTCTTTCTTGAAAAACATTAAATATCTTAAAGTACCAACGGTTTAATAAACTCAACGACACAAGGCGACAAATAAGTAGGTAGAGGTACGTAAAGGAAGACTGAAATCTTGTAACAACTTACAGAATATTAATCTTAAATAGGTAAATGCATAGCGATATATGTAAATATACTTGAAAAAACGTTCAAAGATAATAATTATTGAAGTTACAGAAAAAAGGGAAATCTGTTGTGTAACATAGTTGATACCGATTTGTTTACTCATACAAGTCATTTGTACTCTGTTAAGGCTATGTCCATCTACGTAGCTACACAATCATACATAGCCAGAAAGTCGGCCGTTACAAGAGTAACATTACTGTTCAATGATATTTTAGGGTAATTTACAAGGTCTCTCATATTTTACAATGACTTACTAAGGACAAATTTTTCAATTGTCAGATAAATTTTATCTAAAGAATGAATATGACAGTTCAGAAATATTTTCTATTCAAAAGCTGTCAAACCGCAATATGTATTCCTCTGCTATAAGTTATCTGACTATAGAAAAAATTGGCCCTAGTGGTAAAAACGTGTAAAAATCAATCAAAACTCTAACTACATACACAAGATGTCATGACCACGATATTCAATTCCATAATTGTACTCAGCATACCCAATGCAATGATGAAATCACGTAAAAAATGTATTATAAAAATATAACAAGCACACGGTACTCAAAACAGATAAACATCGATACACTAAATACAATATAATACATAAGTAGTCCATATCAAGCACTGCGAAGAAGAATTCAGCGGAAGCCTTTCGGGGCGAGGTGGTGCAAGTTACAGTGATAGGCGACAGTAAGCAATGCGGTGCGAAAATCAAATATAAGTAGAAAGAATTGTGCCAACCACTCGGAGGGCTTCATTCTTTCTACTGCCTCATGTCAACGCCCTTGCATCAGTCGCTGGCACTGCGCGAGCAGATACTTCTTCTGTTGCTCGTCATACAGGAATATCACCTTGCCGGAGCCCGAGGTCGGGAACATGCCGAGCACCTTCCTCTTGGCGGTGGGCACGTACACGCCCTTGTTGACGGCTGTCGGCACCTCGGGCAACTCCGTCCAAAGGTATGTCCATAAGATCTGTTGGGATATACGATTGTTCTAAGAAATCTTTTACTGTTACATGTGGAACCTAATCATTTAAACAACAGAATACTAAAAGTGATTACGAAAATGATAATTAGGTTCCATTGAATTATTATTTTTGGTTAGAGTTCCTCATAAACAAAGTTTTAGGGTACTGGATTTGATTGCGTCGAATCTCTAATAAATAAAGCTTCAAAAATGTAAAAAAAAAATCAGATTGGTCGTTAATATTTAGAGAAATCAAACTAAATTCGCGTGATATTATTGTTGCTCTACAGAACTTTACCAGAACACATGTTTTCAAAAGTACGTTGCCGTGTATTCATGAAATATTTACTAGTTATAGGAACGACCGACGGAATGAGAGACGATAGTTTCCTATAAATTATACACGAACCTCGGCTCCCGAATCTTTTCCGATAAAGAGAATATACTTGTAAAAGCCATCAACTGCTGCTGCTGGGTATTTTAATGCGCCACAATGTGATAGTTCGTTTGCCAATTGCAATTCCCACGTCTACTTCTTCCTCACCTTGTGGCTGCAACGATCACAAAGCCAAACAAATGATATAATAATAGGTTGCATACCTGCCATCCACCGAATACATTATTCTTCTCAATGTATAGCATTCGTTTGTCGGTGCACATGACCACTTCTTTGCCGGAGATCACCCACACGTGGGCCTCATACCTGTCCGTGCTGACGTACTTGCCCTGTTTTACGAATAAATCAGATGAGAATAACTAAAAAAACAGATTGATCGATAATAATAGCGCATTACGTAAAAAAATGCCTGTAACATGACAAATAAATAAATAATAACGTAAATGAATAATTTGTAGATGTATTAAGAAAAACAGGATGTAAGGGACATCAAGGCGCGCCCACAGATTGTGCAGGTCCTTGCCTCTAACGTGTATGGAAAAGCGTCAGAAGTTCCTCAAATGAGTTATGGTTTTGCAAGTTGAATGCTAGCTATTATAAGTACTGCGCTAGGGTCGGGATCGCTGCATTATTTGTTCGTTATCAGGTTCTTTGTTATTATTATGTCCTTGTGAGTGGGTGTGTAGGCGTTATTAGCTTAACTATTTTTTAATGGTATGTTCTCATAGACAAACCGGGAAGTCTGTTTTATGCAGCATATTTTTAAGTATAGAACTGTTTTAACTTTTTATAAATAAATAAATATAATAATGATTACATCTCTCGAGACTCGTTAAGCGGTTTGGTCAAGGACCCGATTCAAAATGGCAGTATTCCTCACTTCAGCTGGCATTGTCAAGAGGTACCTGTCTTTGGACCCTGCCCCCGAAATCGGTGGATCTATAATTTTAATGTTTTTATTTTTTTATGAATATTAAAAAAAATAACTGCTGTAAAGCTATTAATAAAGATGAAATACAATAAGGGAGAGAGAAGGGTCCCGAGGGTATAATGTCATACAAACCTTCTCCAACTCGAACAAAATCTTGTACCCCTCTGCATGTATCCTCGAGTACGGCTTGACGCCGCTGTCGGGAGTCATGTATCGTGCTGGACGTCTTTTAGTCACTTCTTCAGACATATCCGCGGCTCTAAATTACCATATGCCCAAATAAATTATTAGTTTAGTGGTATTTGAATAAAAGAGACGAAATTTAATTGGGTAGCTGCAAAGACTGTTTGGATCCAAAATATTATTTAATTTTGATATATCTATGATTGACATGATCAACAATTACATGGTAAAAGGGATAAAATTGGTAACACATTTGCTAGATATAATATACGTATGTTATAAAATAATTAACGACCACCAATTAGTTACACACAAACGTATACATTACATTATAAAAGAAGCAAAGATAAAGCAACAATATAAACCAAAAAAGCATTAGGAAGAAAAATATACTAAAAGTATCATACAAACGAAGAAAGAAACAAGCCAAGAAGAATGACATAGATATAGTGAAAATATGAAATGATTCCAACTCCCGCCCTTACATTTTAGTACCAATCATATACAATATTAATCTATTGAGTGTACCATCGCAACTAAAATGGCCAACTACTCAAACAATATAAGCTCAAACAATATAATAATAACAATACAAATGAAGTACGGTCGACACGAAAAGAACTAATCTATTTAAGACATGGCCAGTCGGTCACTACATTCTTAGGCCGCCTCCTAACCAATTTTTTTTTCGGCGAACACGAATGCGTGGTCCGGTTTCCGGAACAACTGGTTGACATATGAACGCGATGATCGAGTATTCGCGCGAATGATGTTTTTGGTTAGGACGCGGGGTAACGCTGCTCAACACCCGTTAAACCTACGTCTATGAAACATCTACAGAGTCCGGTAACCTCACCACCTCCAAACAGACGTGAGTAGTCCGGAGGTGAAGTCCACGACGCCACCGACGGGCCGCACCACCAGCCCCATGGCCCCGCGGCCCAGCCCCTTCACGAACCCCCCCGCCCCACTCTCGTGCGCCCCTTGCAACGGACGGATCACTATGCCGCAGACGCCGTCCACTAAGCCCTGATGTTGAGTAAACAGACAAAGACTTGGTTTCCGTACTTCGTTTTCGGTTGACCACTGAAACTCAGCGCTGTGCTATGACCCCCGGGCCCCGTAGCACAGCATCATGCTACGTGGACGTCTTCTTGTCACAGTCACGACGTGCCACTGCCGACTATTTATATTCTGTGCCCGTGAGTATAGATCTGTCTTGTTTCTTTTTTTATTCGAGTTATCAAAAAGATAACTGTGACAAATAAAACTATTTTCTATGGATATCAATCGTTTGGGTGATAAGTTTCACAAAAACATCTGTGATTCAGTGGCGTGCCTAGGGGTCAAAATTAGGGCAAGCCAACAGATTTTCAAGGTATAAAAAAAACGCCCAACTGAGGGATTGGCTGATTTTCTTGTTGTTAATGGTTGTTAGTAGTACTAACATCATTATTATAATTTTGGTAAGAAAACCTTTAAAATACGAAGACGTACTACTTATTTCAAGCATCAGTACGTAATTGTCATAAGCGCCATCTATATTAATGAATGCGTAAAATAAATGAATGAATGAAACCTTTTTTCATTTTGTTTGTCACTAGCAAAATTTGTTCAATCAAAATGCACTAGATGGCCTCCAAATTTTACTATAGAATTATTGCTATTTTGTCCTACGCATTATTTTATGAATTAGGTACTTACATTTTAAAGTCAATTGATAATTTTAACATAGGTTTGTCATATCATATTCATACCTAATAAACGATCGAATGAGTAGGTACCTATTTTATTTATTCTGTCTTCTTGACTGACAAAAATACTTGTTTTTATTTCCGAGAAGTACCTACCGGCAGTCCGACAGTAATTTAAGATTGGCTACGGTGAAGTAAAGAGTTATTTATTGGCAGAAAATTGCAGAAAACTCAATGTATTTACGTACCTTTTCGATGACAGATTCCGAACACAATGATAAAAGAACACTAAGTATATTCATTAACCATTTACAAAATCATAGGGAATGACATCACCAATCACCACAATCAATATTTTTTTCAAATAATAAAACTAATTCTCAAAGTATTCAAAACAATAACAATTTGTTTGAGTCGCGTCGTGTCATCGACTCATCGCGCCCGCCACACGTGCTTTCGCAACTAACTTTACGCAGGTCAACGCAACGCGCGGATAGTGCATTTGCGCGAACTTCATGCCTCTCAAAAGCCTGGCTTTTCATTTCATAGAACTCTGTGTTTAAGTACTTACCAATATATCAACAAATGTAAACGTTTCTATAGCAATTTGTATGCGAAAACTGCGAGACAGAGAAAGGAAATGCAAGCCAGGTAAAAGCCAGACTAAGTGTGAGCGAGATGGCGCATTTGAACGCATTGTATAGCGTTTAGAGCCGAATTCCGAATTTGGCGCGAACCTAGCCCAAAGTTAGCGCTAGTTCGGATTTCGAAATGGTATTCCTATGTCATGAATGTTTGAGTTCGAGTTAATTGACTGGAATTTTTTGAACATATTTTTTATTGATTTTGTTGTTGTGAATTATGATTTTATTAGGGCAAGCCGGGCTTCTCTGCTTCTATGAAGGTACCGCCACTGCTGTGATTATTCAAGTAGGATATCACCCGGATAAAAGTGAAAAGAGTTGTATTTTTTAAATAATTAACAATTTTTACTTTTGTTAATCGTATGTCAGACCGAATGTCTATTTATCTTTACAGGCTGATGATGGCAATGTACCGTCAACAAAAGAGATAAGTATGCAGGATCGTCGAATACAGTTGAAGTTTAGTAAGAAAACGATGGATGTTGTCGACAGAAATTTAATTTGATAAATGAGCCGTTTGTTTTCTATTAATAAAAATAATTTTATTCAAGAACATCCAGGTTTTTTACTAAACTTCAACTATATCCGACGATCTTGCATACTCAGGCCCCTCTTTTCCATTGGTCACTCTGGGCAAGTGCCCAGGGCCCTGCGATCATCGGGGGCCCCGGCCTGCTCTCATAAAAAAACTTTATTTGCAGCCACAACACATTTTATTATTAGTACCCGATTCAATGACAAAATAAGCGATTTGCAGTGCGATTTACAATAAGTATCTAGCCCCCAGTTATGAAATATTAGTTTGTTTCTCTTATTGTCTCTTATCTACACAGGGGCCGCATGATCCTTATGTGCCCAGGGTCTCCAATAGGTGAGAGACGGCCCTGTGCATACGTATCTCTTTTGTTGATTGAACATAAAAGTTCCTAGCTTTAATGCAATTTTAGCAAGAGAGTAAACCTCTAACAATGACCAACATTCCTCACTAACTAACTTGCTTAACTTTTAGCAGGATGTGTCACGAGGAAATAGAAGAACAACAAAAAATGCATTCTGTAAAAAACAGAAGCCGCATAGCACGATGAACAAACATGCAACACACAAGCTCATGCAAGGCTATCGCTCATAGCATGCATCACCTCTTGACGGCATCAAGTGAGCCGGATGCGAAGTCTACGACGCCGGCAGTTGGTCGCGCTACCAGCCCCACGGCTCCCTTGCCCAGACCTCTGAAGAAACCTTCCACTCCTTGCTCCCGAGCGCCCTCTATAGGCTTCGTGAATACACCAGTCACGCCGTCTACCACGCCCTGTTCGTTTGGAATGTTTGCACTGCTTATAGATAAGTACTATCATAGTTATGCTCCCGTACTTTATCGGCAACATAGTACGATTGGTGAAATTTTAACAAAATAAATGTTTTGATTAGCTAATTCGTGGATCTTTGACAGTCGTTACGGGTAGTCTGAAGCCTGAAAGTCTGACAACCAGTATCGTATATGGGGTACCAGTAACTGGATCGTGGAGGTCAGATAGGCAGTCGCTCCATGTAAAATACTGGTATTCAGCTGAATCCGGTTAGACTGGAAGCCAACCCCAACATAGTTGGAAAAAGGTTAGGCAGACGATGATCAACAATGAAAAAATCGAAGCAAATTTTTTTTTATAATTGAGTAAGTATTGAAAAATTGATTTAAGTAAGTTTTACCGATGACACTTTGTGAAGCCGACCAAAGATGTAAATGCTTTAAGTTGAACTGAGGATTTACGTACCATAACCAGTCCTTTGCCGCTTCTCGCAAGACCTTCTTGAAGATTTGCAGGCGGTTTATTAATGTTGTCACGACGACGTCGCTGGTAGTCCTTAGAAAAGAAAACAGATATTTAGAAACAGATCGTTTTAAAGGACACAAAAAAAACCTCTTGAAGAAAAACCTCTTCGTCCTCGTCCACGCTGTACTCCATACTGGAAATATATTAGGAAAATACAGCTTATTTTATTGCGGGAGACCTGTAACGCATCCACAATCTAAGCGTAAGTAAACTAATCAATAAGATAATGTTAATTTGCCAAAAGCAGTGCTTTACATTTCCTTATAGTCTACATTGATATGTAGGTTTCCGAAAAAAAAATTAAAAAAAAAACGCATAGGCAGCATTTTGCTTATGAACTCCACACTAGGTCGAGCCTGTCTCATGGAGTCCATGGGTGGTATTACCATTTATGATAAAGTCCGCATTATATTAATACTGATGGATTGTTACAGTCGAGAAGCACATGAACAAGCGTTACTATTTAATTTTTAAAGTAATTAAAACATTGGAACATTTGTCTAGATTTAAAACAGTGAAATTAAAACAAAAAAGGAATATTTTGAGCGCAATGTGCACAATGTGTGTGTGTGTGTGTGTATGTGTGAGAGAGACAGAAAGAGAGAGTGAGAGACACACAGAGAGAGAGAGAGAGGGAGTGAGAGGGACACAGAGAGAGAGAGAGTATGTGTGTGTGTGTGTGAGAGAGAGTATGCGGGGGGGTGTGTAGGTATGTGTTGGGTGTTAAAAAATTACTTAAAAAAAACGGATTCACTGCATGATTGGGCACTAGCCCAATCTTTTTGACTTGGCTTGTTCTAGCTAGAGTTACTGATGCCACACATTCTTACTGCTTTGTTGTATACGTGATTGAGCAATAATTCTTACATGTATTGTACGAAAGTTGTATGCGTACTAATCACGTTTGAGAAGCTGCGAGTATTCCGGGGGCCCGGAATACTCGAAGCTTCTCAAACGTCGAGTTCTTAAGTGTGCTTTGATGATTCAAACTTCATAGTTGCCCATCGTTCCTACCTGTGTGTGTTCGGAGCATGCGCTGAGAAACTTTCAGCTTTTATAAAATAATGAAGGTCTGGCGTTATTGGGATCTTGCTCTAATAGTAAACATGTTGATACACAATAGGCAAAAAGTTCCATGGTTGTAAAAGTTCTATAATAGATCCCATTATAGCGCGTTCGTATTACCAAAGATAGACGATGCTTCCCAAAGCGCATGCTTTTCATTGTATAGCTGTATGCATCGTAATATTTAGTGTGTTACCTTGTCTAGCGAGAGCGCGGCGAGCCCGTGTCCCATGGCGCCGGTGATGCGCGACACGGCGCCGGCCGCGCCGCCCACTGTGTGGCCCACTAGCGAGCGCACGCCCAGGAACAGACCTTCCGCAAACTCGCCCGGACCTTGGATAGCACCCTGCGACAAATCAATGTTGTTGTTTCAACACTACGCTTCAAGGCCGCTTCAAGAACCCGTAGATCTAGCACGTTGAACGTAAAATTTTGCGAATTCTGAATCGAAAATAAAACAGTCAGTACAGTCACGAGCATAAGTATGTATACACTTGGCTTTATTCAAAGACGATTTTCTCCTTTAGTTTTGAATGAAATTTTATGTTATTACGAACAAAGTATTTTCGAACCCATAGGTTTGTGTAAAGTGTCGTATTTCAACGTTGCATTCGTTATTTCACGAACAAATGGACATTGAAAGTTGCCAAGTGTTGACATATTAGTTCTCGTGACTGTACAACATGTTTTCAAATAAACATTAGTTCTTTCTTTCTTGCCCACAACCATGTCCTCTCACATATTCCTGTTAACCCCAAGACTTAGTCTAACATCCCCACAGTTTTCATTAACCAAAGTCATCTCCGCTCTAGTCGCACACCTCTCACATACACCAACATCAATGGGCTTTGTCTACAACTGTCGACCTATGGATTCCACACAATTTTTCGAAAATATAGCAACCGATAGCTGGCGGATGGTCACAAATATGGTGATTTGAGACTCTTCTTCGCTTCTAAATCTTGCAACAAAGTTGCAAAGCGTAGGTAGAGCGTCGACATCCTAATGTAGGTATGTTTGGTAAAACGTTGTGATTCTCTATGAAAGTCTCATAGAATCGATGTATGACGTCACATTTTACTACTCACATTTCAAATGTTGGGCGTTCTTTTGGCAATAATATTAGGGGCGACACAGCTTTACGCAATTGAAACGCAGATTAAGTTCAATAACTGACCTGGAATGGCTCGTAGAACAGATCTTCCACGCCTTTCTTAAGTCCGATGACCAGTCCGTAGGGGTTGCCTATCACATCTAGTCCTAACACAAGCACATACAATTGTTTCAGTGCTTGCCCAGTGTAGTGGCTCTGCACTTGATCGATCATCTCCTTTTGAGATAAGAACTCGTAGTTTCTCTCGTAGTAGGATAATCTGAGGATAAGAGGGAGACATTAGTAATTTCATTCAGTGTTTAATATAGTGACTAATTGGAATTTGAGATTGCAGAAATTAAAAGGTTATTCTTTTTTAGGCGGAAATCCTTTAAAATATTAAAATATTTGTATTTATATGCTGGTTCTTAAACCAGCATATAAATACAAATATTTTCTTATTTTTTGCTAACTAATGACAAGTCATTAGTTGGCAAAAAACAGACATCTGACATTCCTTGTATTAGATTTCGAAGAGAAGATACTGGGGACTGATAGTTACTGATTTCATCTCTGAAAGTGAGATCTTATTATTGAACATTGTATTTGTTTATTGTACATATTTTTATCATAAAGAGATAATGACACATTCTTCTCTCCATCACAAATATATCAACCATTATATTTTCATAATAATACAAACAATAATTAACCAAACAATCTTACTTGAATACCACGTCGTTCATGTCTGTCAACGTTACACCTATGCTTTGCAGTATGGTGCCAATGAATGAAGGCAGTTGAGTCGCCCCACCGAGGGAGAACGAAACATGCACCTAAAGTACAAAAAAAATTTGGTTGTTATTTTGAATGCCATTAAAGTATTGTAATTGATATATATATTTTTTTTTTATCAATTTACCTTTAGCGGCGACAAATGCAAATTGTCGTAGAAATTCTTGAGATCTGACGCCGCCCCCATAGCTGCTAAAGCTTCTAATGGCTGTCCTGCATTTTTTAAATCTAGTTGGAATGCGTCCAGCTGAAATATAAATTGTTTATTTATTTCGGTATAAATGGATATTGTTCGTCTATAAGTAGCGATATCACGGCTAATATTTAGACAAAACTAATACGAGGGCTTAAACTCAACTACTCAACTCTTCTCTCAGGTTAACTACGTGAGTTTTGTTCTAAGTCTGAATGATGTTTTTTTTTTTATTGCTTGGACTTTTAGAAGCCGGTGTTTTTCACCATCATTTCAGCCGAAAAACGTCCACTGCTGGACATTGGCCTCCCACAAGCACCCTCACTTCGACTCACTCGCACTGTGTTTCTCTCATCCAGCGGATTCCTGCGGTCTTCACAAGGTCGTCGGTCCACCTTGTGAGAGGCCTTCCAACGTCTTCCGGTATGCGGTCGCCACTTCAGAACCTTTCGGCCTCTTTCGGGTGTTTATTTCTAATAAATAACACATAACTTTACATAACATCACGCCTGTTTCCCGAATGGTCAGGCAGAGGTGTACATAGTACACCCACGTTTCGCCAGTTACATTTTAGGCCGGACACAAATCCAGACTTTGGGCTGCTACTGAGAAATTCCTGGTGGAAAACTACGTTACTGATAAATACGTTTTAAATAAATTCGATATTTACCGCTTCTTGTTCATTGAGTAGTCGTTGCGGGAACATGCCCAGGAGCGCGTTGACCAGCCCCATGTCCACTTTAACGTGGAACTCCTGAATCAACACCTTGTAGTACTTGTACTGGCGAACTTTACTGTGCACCATTATACGCTCTACTATCGACACTTGGATGAACGGCTTCATACCTAAAATAAACGGAAATAATTAATATCGATATTTTCTATCGACTAATAGAGTAGCGTTATTGAGCAAGCAAAATAGCCTAGTTCGTCTAGCGATAGCAAGCATTTCTCCGTACCTCGAGGCACTATGTTTGAATTCCCAGTCATGCAAAAAAGATTGGATACAATTTAGAAAAAGTCCTACTTATTCCTAGAAGATCGGTATTGCATTCGCTTTCTGATTTAAGAAGAAATCTTATATTGGTATTGGTGTGTTGTAGGTGCAGTATCTAATGATACTGCGTTACTGATAAAGAGTTATAATTATCTCTGCTTGCTTTTCAGATACCGTAAAGTTTGACTGAGTCAAGGGTTACACTAAACCTACCTATACCCCCTTATTAATAAACGGGGAGTAAAGTTACAAACAAACTACACTTCAACCACAAAATCTTCAGAATATCCACACATTTTTTTAAACTCCACGTTTATTAGTAAGGGGGTCAGTGTGTGTCAAGATAATTTGTGTAAATTATGTAAGTACTTTGCTTCTACATTATTGCAAATTACATTTTAGAGTCTAAGTTATAATTTGAAATTAAACACTACCGATATGATTTCAGAAATAAGTGTTTGTTAACTGTGGAGGCTTGTAAATAGCTTGTCGTGAACTACCTCAATACTACTTCTGTATTTGATAGTTTGGGTGGCTTACACCACCCAAACACAATAAAATAAAATAAATCAAAATAAATAGTAGTATCTAATAAACAAACAATTATTTTTGTTTGACCCTACGCTGTCCTACTTAGGGCGAAGGTCTCCCTTAATAAATACCCTGATGTTTTAGGAATTTCAACTTACAAGAAGAATGGAAAGAAAGAAGAATATATCTATCATACAAACAAAAAGCACAGAGAGAAAACAAACCGTTATATAAATAAGAAGCCTGATGCTTAGGGAAAATCCACTTATTACGTGAAGAATATACCCATCACACACAAAACATACGAGAATAGGAAAGAAGAAAATACATTAGTATTATTGAACTTATTTTCACAATCTTCACTTACCACTAGGATCTTCACTAGCAATGGACCTTGGTGGCGGTACTGGCGCTAGTACCACAGGGAAAGTCGGTAACGGGAGTTGCTGGTCGATCTGTAGTCTGTGTAGTCGCGCATGCAAGCGGCGCGAATGAGGGGTTAGTCCGTATGACGCCCATAAACCTGGTTGTAGCGTACGGCGTAGTAACCGGACTGAAGGTTTGAGTTGAAGCATCTCTTCGAAGTCAACCTGTGACATAGCCAGTAATATCATTGGATACTTTTGAAACAGACCATAGGTATTTGATGATTTTAAAATACTCCTATGAACTAGTAATGCCAGTGCTTTCATTTATTGTAGTATTGCCGTCCCCACATAGCATATTAACGTCTACTATTGGTTATCTCTAGATGTAACTCTTTTAGCAAATCGAAACAAGTGACATCAGATAACAAAGGATATTTTATTTACTGATCAGTTACTTGATCGGTCTTTTAGATACTAGGGATGACATTTCTTTGATAATTTGAAACTTATAAATCGACGCCTTAGAGTGAAAACCTCGTAAGTGTAAAAGAAGTAACTTTTCAGGAGGAAGAAAGAACTGCGTGCTGCAAAATTTTTGTACGGCGTCTTTTATCATATTTTTTAACCGACTTCAAAAAAGGAGGTTCTGTATTCTTATTAATTAATATGGAAATTTAACCTGCTTTTATATCCAAAACTGTTCGATACTATAAGATTGTCCGAAATGCATAAAATGATACTTACGAGGTCTTGCATTGCAGAGGTTTTCACTATAAGGCGACGAAATAGAGATACAGTAACAAGCCCGTTAAGACTAATATTGATTCAAAAAGAAAAGGAAATTCGTAAAAAAAAAATTATACCTCGATTTTCTCGTCTATTAGGACTTTAGGCGACACAGGCTCGTCGCTGACCATTTTTTGAGACAAATAACGTTGGTAGCATTCTTCTAATTGCAGCAGTTTCGATCTATCAATCTTTTTGTAACGTCGTGATCCCATTTTGCACTGTTCCCATATTATACCGGAGCTAAAAGTAAAATGAGATGAGTTTAATAGATAATGTACAGTCAGGGGAATTAACTGTCAAGCAAAATGATGCACCCTACGTCAATTTGCTGTGTTATACATTTCATACAACTTTCAAAGAATGACAGTTCACAGATTTGAATATTATGGACAATTTATGTTAGTAGTCAATAATTATTTAACAATTTTCCTGACTTTACACTGACGCAACAATGCTTTTAAAGAAATACGATTAGACTATGTCCCGCGCTCAATGTTTTGATAGATTGTGCAGCGCTGTACTTAAGCCAAAAAAATTCAATGCGGCTCACAGTAAACATGGATGCAATCTTTATGCGAATTTGCTGTATCTTACATCTAAAATAAGTATTTTACTAAGGGCCGATTTTTCAATAGTCGGATAACTTATAACTGAAGAATAAATATGACATATTTTCTATACAAAAGCAACAGACAGAAATTTATTCTAAATTATCTTACTATTGAAGAATCAGGCCTTAGCTATAAATATGTCATCTCGTGTTTTCGACAAACTTCGGCTTAGTAGAGCGTCGAATCTACGGCCCACTTGCACCAAAAATCAATTATTCCGTTTAACGCTAAAAATATTTAAAAAACCTCATTTTGTCTCTGTCATCTTCAAACGATTGAAAGAAACAGAACAATGTGTTTAACACGTTTAGCACTAAACGTATTTAATAATTTGTGGTGCAAGCGGGTCTAAAACTCGATGGGCCATATTATAGGCTGCGTACATAGCATAATCAGCCTATAACGTTCCCCCTGCTGGAAGAGGGAATGGGCCGTAATCCACCACGATGTTTTCCTTCACCGCTTTTTAGAGCAGTGACTGCGTACTGCAAGTAAATCAATTCGGTTTTCTTAAACAAATATTTCAATAACATACTTCGATATACTGATGTAAACAATCTCCAGTTGTTCGGAATCGTTGACGAGTGACAGTCCAATGCCCTGCATCGACAGTACTATTTCCGTATCAACTAATTCCGCTTCACCTGTAAAACATATTTTAGATATAGTTTATTTTTAGGGAGTAATAAACCATTGTATGGGACATATTTCTACTGTTAAGTGTTAAGTTTTACTAGCAACACGGCCCCTGCTTCGCACGGTTTTTAAGACTTGACCAAACATCGAGATTTTTTTATTTTTTTTATTAAATGTAGCTAGGATTATAAACACAAACCTTAAGGAATAAAATTCTCTAAATGCTGGTGAAAACTGCGTCAAAATCCGTTGTTTTGCTTAGAAGAACGATGCGATCTCACCGATAGACACGAACAGCGACTTTAGTTTATAACTTGCAAAAGCCCGCGGCTTCGCCCGCGTAGATGTTAGAAAATATCCCAATGTGTTAATCCAGGTTATAGTGACCGTCATATTTCAGCACAATTTACCGAACATCTTATTGAATTATACACCTAAACCTTCCTCATGAATCACTTCGTCCATTGGCGAAAACCGTATGAAAATCTGTTCGGTCGTTTTTGAGCTTATCGCCTTCAGACAGACAGAAGCAGCGGGGTACTTTGTTTTATAATGTACTAGCAGCGCCCCGCGGTTTCTCCTAAGTGTAGATCCAGTGGGAATATCGGGATAAAAACTATCCTATGTCCTTTCCCGGGACTCAAACTGTCTCTATACCACATTTCATATAAATCGGTTCAGCGGTTTAAGCGTGAAGAGGTAACAGACAGACAGACACACTTTCGCATTTATAATATTAGTATGGATAGGGATATGGTATTGGTGTGTATGTATAGATGCAGAAATAGATTATTATTACCTATAGTGTGCGCCCCGCTTGCTAGGATCGGGTCGTCCGTGAATAATATCACTCGCTGCAACCCGTCGAGGAAGGATACCCAATATATTCTTTCAGTTTCGCTGATCCTGCAATTAATGTTATGATTCGATTTTGAAGTATCTGGATGGAAACAGTCGCTGTTGAACAAAACAGAGTATAGAAAAGGCTAAGGGATCATTTTCATTGAAATTTTCAAGGTCAATCCCCGTACAAAAAACTTCAAAATCTAGTCACAATCTCATCTCAACGACTATGTCAAAAAATTAAAGGTATTTTTGATATATTGAGACAGATTAGAATACGAACGTTCTTAAAATACGGAAAATGTCCCTCTGTTTATATTTAATTTTTTTTTAAAGATGTTTTGATATAACAAAGTTTTCTGAAATCAACTTAATTTACAATGGTGTAAAGATGATATTTGTTTAAATAGGAATGACGTCAGTTCGAAACAAGAAATTGAATACAGTTTAACATGGATACATACATAAAATCTCCGATCCCATCCTTCCTTAGGTCGTTTTCGACCTCTTTTTTCTTCTGACCTTCGAATATTAGAACGCGCGGTCCTGCAGGGTTATCCCACGTGTACAACATTCTGTGCATTGGTTTTAAGACCCTAAAAGAAAGATAAATAACAGTCACAATAGCTACAAGTAAACAAAACGTGTGCGGTCAGAGGTCTCCCGTCAGGAACCATGTTCTTTACGCGATACTCGCACGCACACACGCACTCGTATATAATAGAAAGAGACAGAGAAACGCATGGAGGGGACATACCGCTTTTTCCTTACGTGAAGATTTCTACCAGTCAACTCCTACCGCAAGGCGCGTCGTTCCATTAATATGGCGTCAAGTTTACCATCGTAAAAATGTCAAATTCAAATTGACACGAGTTCTCAGCGTATTTGTACTCCCGGAATATTAGTTGGTACTATTGTGGCATGCCAATATTAAGAAATCGTCATGAAATCCCGCGAAATTGCACAACTTATTTCGATCATTGCTTACGACATCAGCATATGAAATACCTTACCTAGAATTAACGTTCTCCTTTTCATAGATGGTGATGCTGCTGTTCGGCGTGTAGTTGACGAGCAACGCAGGCGCGTGTCCGTCGCAGTACTGTCTTATTGTGATGTAAGTGCCTCCTTCCGTCAGTTGCACTTCTACGAATAAACCGCCAAACTGAGGAAAACATTACAAATACACTCTCAGACTTTCCCTGCTATACAAATATGAACATTGCGGAGGTAGAAAAATCTAAAGCGCCTCGCCTGATCTACACTGGGCTTAACCGTATATCGGAGGGCGAACAGTGCCTTTACATCAGAATGGCACAATCATGCACAGTTACAACACAAGAAACCGTAAAAAAACCGGGCAAGAGCGAGTCGGACTCGCGCACCGAGTGTTCCGTACCATCATGTTTTTAAATTTTCACCGGCGAGCTACTTACTAGATCTCGTTCAAACCAATTTTCGGTGGAAGTTTACATGGTAATGTACAGAAAGCGTCACTATGTCCTAACCCCTCAAGTTTTAAAATGTTACACTGCTACAACATTGAATTCCTTACGAATAATCTAAAGAATACTTCAAAAAGAGTCCATTGTGTTGACTCGGATTCGAACCATCGCATCACCGAACGTCGTCATACTCATACCGGCAGTTTGACGAACTAGCCAGCGAGCCCATACGAATTGCGATGAAATTGTTATCTACTATCGGCTGAGTCATTATATCTTTAGGTCCCTGTCTAATCGAAAGATGTTATAATTTGAGGGTATCCATTAATTTTACTTACTTACGTTGTCTTTATAAAATTAATCCATACCTTCAAGTTAGAACTTTGTATACGTTCACTTAAAACGGCGAAGAGTAAACGACTACTATTTATCAATTATTTTTTTAAATGATTTCTGATTTTATGAGAACTAAAATAGTTGTTCTGTTTGTTGTAAAATAAGATCATAGTTTTGTTAAATAATAGCAATAATAAATATTAATAAATGATTAATAAAGTATTTTATTTTTCTTGATTTTTTAATTCTTTATAAATAATTACTACTTAAAACAAAATAGAAAAATATATCAAAATAATATAATGAACAAAAAGCACATTTCGTGCCTATGTAGGATTTGAACTTCCAATCTTATGCACGGTAAGCGGTCTTGAAACCTCCAGTCTATTTAGACGATGAATAAGTTGTCGTAAATGTTAACCCTATTATTTTTGCTTGTCGTCGCAAAAGTATTGTTTTATTGAAAAAAACAATAATAAAAACAGAATTAAAAAAAAAAATACTTACTTAAACTTATTTATTCACTAAAACAATACATTATTTAAAATAAAATGTTTTTGCAAAATACAAAAACCAACTTGGGCCTATCACGGATTTGAACGCACATGTCTTTTGGTGGGGTAACTACTTAATGCAGCTGTGTGTACATCATATATTTTTTTTTGTTTCATCATTCTCTTATTTTAGAAGTTACAGGGGAACGACACACATTTTACCACTTTGGACGTGTCTCTCGCGCAAACTATCCAGTTTAGAATAAAATTATATTAGAAACCTCAATATAATTTTTGAAGACCTATCCATAGATACCCCAGACGTATGGGTTTGATGAATAAAATTTTTCGAGTTTCAGTTCTAAGTATGGGGACTTACCAAGTTTCAACAGTGTAGTTCTTATAGTTTCGGAAAAAAGTGGCTGTGACATACGGACGGACGGACAGACAGACATGACGAATCCATAAGGGTTCCGTTTTTGCCATTTGGCTACGGAACCCTAAAAAGGGCAGACGTGCAGAGGGCTGTCTTTTGTAACTTTTGCATGACGTTGAAAAAGTGCGGTTTGTCTACTTAATTTGATTAAAAGATTTCTGATTATGACTTGTTTATTTTTTAAGTAAACAAACAAAACGTTATTTTGTTTATTTACTTCTAAACTCTACGCATTGAAAGAAATCATTATAATAATCTTACCTCATTGTCGAGCTTCAAGCAAACGGAATGGTGTTCGGTGTATAAAAACGGTGCGGAGTGTGTGGAGGAGCAAATGACGCGTAGTACCAGTAACTTGTCATCTCGCTCTATAACGGGCCATAGAGGCGCGCTGGACTTTTGTGGCACCTGGGAAACAATCAATATAATGTTATTGAAAGAGTTGTTTTTGTGGGCAAGTTTTGCGGGCAAAGACTTGCTCGTTTGCCATTAATGACCTACGCATGCTGGGCAAAGGCCTCCCTTCTCTCTTTCCACCTCTCTCTGTTCAGAGCTGACAAGCTGTCAGTTCGCTCAATTCCATACGTATCAAAATTCACCAAGGCTCGTGTTAGCGTTTAAATTGGTTGCATTTGGTTAACGAAAGTCTAACAACAATTGACCAAATTATAACTACGTCTTATATCATAGTTAGAGTGAAGTAAAGTAAAACAATTTATTACATCACAAGCCGTGTCCCTGATGGGATTTCCCACCGGCAAAAATGAAAACTTCCACACAAACTTACATCCCCAATGTAACCCCTTTAAGGGATGATTATTCAAAAATCCTTCCTTAGTGCTCACGTTCGTTGAATAATGAATTTTTGCGCAAAATGTCATGCCTCTAGACCCAGCGGTTTAGAGTGGGCGTTGTCTGTCAGTGAGCGAATGAACTTCAGATTTTTATTAAGTAGAATAAAATTGCATTTTAGAGGAAATTTTTAAGTTTGTAAAACTTTAAGTTTGTGAATAATGTCGACTTACCGTGGTCCAAGGATCGCCAGATCTGTGCAGCTCCTGATATTGGATGTCAAAAGGCGCTTCGTTGATGATCAGGAAGTATGGCGTAAATATCACCATCTTGGTTAAACTATTGAATGTCAGTTGATTTGTAACTGCCACCTAAAAGAAAAGTGATTATTTTTACAGCGTGACCTAAAATTAAGAAGTTCATAATTTGACCACCTGTTTTTTTTTTCTAGCCCTTTTATCTACCGCATGATTTACTTCGAAGTGATTCAGTCTCGTACTTACAATCATTCAGTAAACGTACCTCATAAGTCCTCCCCTCATGTTTGCACTGTATAACTCCAGAACTGCCGGGAACGTCCAACGGGAATTTATCAGACCATTCACCGAACTCCAGCCTTATAGCCGCCTTTTTCTTTCCGAAGAAGTTCTTAGCACGGAACGAGAACAGTATCGGTCCCTTATAGTGTTTAGGATGGAATATCACGTTGCCAGTTTCATCCACATTCTAAAAAAACAAAACACCTAATAAAAATTCGATCTACTTTTTTTCTTTGTAAGTTGCCAATGCTGCGTCTAGTGTCATTTCGCATTATCCTGTCCCTTAAGCTTGCTTACCGTACCCGCGAAGCTAATTAAAAAGTATGTGAAACTGGCACTACACTTGGTGTATTTTTCAATACAAAATATACCTTAAGATTAATTCCCATCAAGTTAATTTTGTATTACCGAAATAATGCCTTGTGTAGCACCAGTATTAGAAAAGTCTCTTAATATGGGTGATGATGGAACTCAGATTAATATGTGATCATGCAATACATCATCGATCATGCTAAGTATTGTAATTACGACGAATATATTACGACACTGGTTTAACTAGTATAAATAATTGAAAGGTACTTATATAAATATCATGCTGCTAAAAAGCAAAATAAATACAGTAGGGTCACGGTAATCCACAAAAATTAAAGCTACGATGTGTGCATTTATTTAAAACAACAACACATAATTATGTCAATAAACTAAACCCAACCTTCAAAGCTTCGTTGACCGATCTGTGTCAAAAATTTCAGTTTCAATTCAATTATCATTTATTATTTCTGTTTTACACAAAAAACCCCACCACACAGAACTTAAAACTTATTACAGTTAAAACCAAAACCTCTTGAGAGTGCTCAATGTAAGTAGCAAAATAATATAACCATGTATTTCTTAGAAGTGCTGAAGAAATGTTTGCACTTACCGGCAAACATGAAGTATGGCGTCTAATAAATTTACTGCAAGGTGAATGTTTAATCTGTAATTTACATAAAATTGATAACCCATACAATATTCGTTTTATTAGCCTATGACATTACATAACTAAATATAGATAAACATATCTAACACATCACACCAAATCTATCGTGTCAAATGTGGTAAACAAACTAATATACTTATACTTTCGGATTAGGCTATGACCCCACTGAAAAACGCATGCTATAAACAACAATTAAGAAGGCAATGATCATAATTATCGAAGCTAAAAAATCCTAAAACTATCGCTTTGAGATGAAGCTTGTTAGACTCAGGAAGCAGTAACCGACCGAATCGGGGATTAAAAAAAAATGATAAAGAAAAAAAAACTATAAAAAAAATAATCACAGTTAGATCATCTCAAAGATACCTTGTTGGGTGTGCTGGAATCTTTTTCTGGTTTCTTTGATTTCTGTAACCACGTAATGTATTTATGGCCAATTCATATAAAGATCCACTCCAAGAAGTACGAATGAAGTCAATTTCAGGAAAAATATTAATGACTTAGTAAAATGAAAAGACGAACACAGTTAGTATAGTCTATTAGAGTATCTACTTACTGTACCGCTCGTACTTGATGGCTTCGATAAAATGCTGATATAAGATACAAAGATGCTTAAGTAACCATTTCCGTCTAGCTTCAAACGTCAATATTACCCATACTTATTACATGAAACATCTGGCTTACGTTGTAAAAAAATATTTATGTTAAGTGCAAAGTTTTTACGCTCAACACACATACCAACGTTTAAAGTGTTCTGCAGCTATGATGTCTTAAAATTTTGAATTTCCCCTTATATTATTTATTTCAAAACTTACATTATTGATTTCAATACCAAAGCCACCGCACATAAATATCAGAACACCTTAAGAAAAAACAAGGAACAATATAAAAATATGGACTTACCCTATAGCAAAGAGTAAAGCCTGTCTTGTTGAGCATCCAGAAAGGACAATAGAGAGACAACACTTGCGTGCCATCCGTGTCCACGCTATGCATACCCAAGTCCAATGTCATCACTGAAGGGCTGTCGTGGGATTCGAAGGACCACACTGACAGTTCTGTCTCGCTCTCCGGCAGGTTCTTCGTACAAACCCAACATTTATCGAGATAGTTTTGAATCTGAAATTTTGTAGTTTATATTTAACTTATCGTTTGTTCCGCAGTAAAGATTGGCAAACGACATCAAGCTCTACGGCTAATATTTTCCCCGTGGTAGTTGTAACCACCATGATTATGTTTTTATGTCAAGAATGAGCACTCAAGGAAAACCAGCAAGATTTCAGGATCATATCCCGTGATCCTGAGTCCTACTTATAACAATATACTGCTTTGATATATCCATTTGCTCGTTTGAGTGGTTATGGCTTAATCCCTTTGCGATGGACGTTCACGACCTGATATCGTTAATGAACCGATATTAAACGCTATACTATTCGTTCATTTTTGGCATTTATTCGGCATCTTTTACTCGACGTTAAACGTTACACACAAAATTAATTCATTAGTGAACCGATCCAACGATGTTGGATTTCGGCAACTCTAACTCACCTACAGAAAAATCAAAAAATAAAATGAAAGCAGCGGTAGAACCGTTCATTCTTATATAATATAGTCGGTGTTGTGTGAACGAGGAATGAAACAAAATTGAACCTCTACTCGAAAAACGTCTGATATCGGCATGATATCGGTTGGGGACTGTTTTCTAGACATAGTAATGAAAAATTAATGAATGAATTACTAATTAGTACTCACCATAATAACAATAGATGCTCTATTAGGGGACAGATGCGACAGATGGAACATCTCTCCCGACTTAAACACTTGTGTTCTCTTCAGTCCTAACTGGGAGACCACGATATCGACAGGCAAGCAGTTCTGCAGCTTGACGGCCGGTTTCAGCACGATATCGTAGCAAGACGACGCGAACGTGTGGCGGGTAGTATGCTCGTAGAATACTTGCTCCATTTTTCCGACGGCCTGTATTTAAAAAGATAATGATGTATTAAACACGATGAGGGAAAATTCCGTATTTTTAACAACGTTCGCATTCTAATCTCATGATGACGGATGGAGGATACCTTCAGGTAGAACTTCTCGCCAGTGGTCTTATCTTTAGAGTCGCACTGCAACAGTTTGGATATGTTCACTTGCTGTTGAAGCTCTCGCCAAATGAACGGCGATACAGATACTGTGAAACCTAAACAAAGATTTAAATTATAAAAGGACATAAAATGTTTCACCAACATTGGTAGCGATTCCATTGTTCACAAACTAAACTAAATTTAAGTTCAGTGCATAATTTTTTTTCTATTTCATTATAAAAAGGAGAGAAAATAAATTTTAGTTTAGTCCTGTCAAATTAATCAGCGCCTAACACTACTACATACTTACAAGTTTAGACGTGATTAAAAACTTGCCTTATTGCCTACTAAAATTACGTCATTTTACTTCAGGCGGTGATTAATTTGACAGGAATGAACTAAAATGTATCTTCTTTCCTTTTCTTAATGAAATAGAAAGAAAAAGATGCACTGAACTTAAATTTAGTTTAGTTTGTGAACAACAGAATCGACACCATTATCAGTTTATCCGTTCATAACATAACACATGATATCACGACTGCAATACCCGAAGGGATAGCAGAAGTATACGTACCCACGATTACATTCTATTCGATTTACAACCTTGCAAAGTCAAGAATATTAAACAGCTACCACATTACCAACGGCTTACGGCCTTTGTCTCATTGCAGCCAACAACATGGCATATAGTCCATACGCCGATGTTCGAGTTTGCTAAACTTAGGACTCGTACACTGAAGTGTCGTTTAAAGTTTCAATCAATCAACTCAGCCTATCGCAGTCCACTGCTGGACATAGGCCTCTCCCAGACTGCGCCACAGCACCCTGTCCTCCGCCTTCCGCATCCAGTCTACCCCAGCCACCTTCTTTAGGTCGTCCGTCCATCTAGCTGGGGGGCGTCCCACACTACGCTTGCCGATACGCGGTCTCCACTCCAGGACTCGTCTGCTCCACCGGCCATCGGTCCTTCGACAGACATGGCCAGCCCACTGCCACTTCAGTTTGCTTACTCTGCAAGCTATGTCGGTAACTCCGGTTTAAAGTTTACAGCAGTCATAAACTTAAAACATTGTCCCACAAAACCGTTTTGTAGTTTTGCCTGTGGGAATAGACTATACAAAATAAAGTTAAGTTTATAATGTAAAGCAGATACTTAAATGATTATACGGATACTTATATATTAGTTATGGTAAACATAACTAATATATAAGTACATACATTACATTACATTTGACTTTCACTGAGTCTATATTTCGTAGTAATAAGGCCTGTTTTCGACTACGACTTCGGGGGAGTGGTTAACATAGCAGTTCGTAACAATAACAAACAATACAAATTACTTGCAACTAACCTTCAACTGAGAAGAACAGCTCTGCAGTGGGAGTGTGCACGGCCTGTAGCGGCAGTCGCAGTATGTCGCCGGGCTTCACGTCGCCCATCAGACGCACTTCATTGCCGCTCAGCGTCATGTAGTACACCGACACGTTCACTGATAACGTGTTTGTTACCTGGCAACGAAAGTAACGGGTAAAAGACGCTTAACGAAGCCGAGATTAAATTCTACACCCCGTCATTGTGATCATTTTTGTTCTGGACCTGGAGTCTGATGCACAGAATGCGTAAATAAAGGTACTTACACTGTATTCAACTGTTGATTAAATCAACTGACTGATGCTGTTGCGCCAATTCTTGGTTGAACTAAAATCTTTACCAACAGCGCCACCCTGTCAACGACATTCAAGCGCCTGCCCTTGTAGCAGTGCACAATGACGTCACGTACCTGTACTACACTCCGCAGGTATATGTGCAGCGCGGCGTCCTGCATGATGACGTCGGAGATGAGGCCGCGCGGCTCCACGGCGGCCACGAGCGGGACGTTCTTCTCAGTCGTGCCCACTATCTTGCGGCCTAGAGGGAAGTACCGCTTGTCTGCACGGTCCACTGGGATTTGGACGTCGTCGTCTATTTCTACTATCTGTAATATTTACTTGGTATGTAACAGGGTGAATTTTCCAAGTAGGCGTGGATGGCCAAATCCGAAACTATGTCCGAATAGCGAAAAGTACTCAAAGGAGTAGCAGGGTCGATTTTGATGAAAACTAAAACTGCATCATTGGACTTTTGAAAAATCACCTATTTTAAGCCAGGAATCGAACCCACTGATTTTGAAAAAAAAACACACTGTAAGGCCGCGTTTCCACTGACGCGGAGCTGGGCGGAGAGGAGCGGAGACGAGCAGAAATCGCCAATCACAATGGTTGAAATCCTCATCGCGTCACTCGTGTAATCTGTGATTGGACGATTCCTGCACGTCTCTGCTCCGCTCCGCCCAGCTCTGCTTCAGTGGAAACGCACCCTAATAGTACACCACAAATTTTTACAGACGAGCCGTGCGCGCTCGAGTACGCCCGAAAGGCCTTTTGAAGTTTCGAGACAATGCTCGTACGCACTTTATGGCAATGATTACAAGGCCTATCATCTGCTCTGCGTTCCTCAGGTTTGTGCTGTATTATAAATATTATAGGAGAGAAAGTGAAATACCTTTGATTGGAAGTATCGTATATTCGTCCTGAATTAAGAATGTTTATTAAATTCCTCATAACTTTAAATGGGAAATAAATATATTATTCGACCGCGTTTTCATGTTTGTGTTAGTAATATACTTTACCTTGACATTTAATTTGAGCGGTGGGGGTGCTTCATTCAGTTTCATCAAGTTTACTATTCCACTATGTTTCACTTCCAGTGGAACACACGCACCCGGTTCCAAAACCACTTCCCTAGAACAAAATACATGATTTCGTAAGGAGGTACATTTCATAAAAAAAAAAAAAACAATAATTGAAAGATTTTTTTAAAAGATGCTATCTTAATGTTTTTTATTTTAACTGCATTATAACTTGTACAATAATTGTCTGAACTTTTTCTTCACAAGTGACTCATCCTAGAAATGCTTTACTTTACCTGTAGTCTGAAGATACATATTCTTCTGTGAGCATTACGGAGAAGTCATTGTTTTCATTCAACATCAACTTAGCAGTCAGACCGGTGCAATTGTGAAGAACATATGGCGCGCCGTGGGAATTGTGTGATTGCTAAAAAAATAATGAAACGTTTAAGGCGAAAGCGACAGAGTAGCCCGCAACATTAAAATTGTCTTTCGTTTTTTGCAATTTGCAGGTCAGTATCAGGTTGTATGTCTATGTTGATCTAAATATGATTCGCGGCCGTAACAAATATTTATTTATAGAATTATAATAGTGGGCAGAGCACATTGCTCGCAGAACAGATGGCCGATGGGGCCGAAAGGTTCTGGAGTGGCAACCGCGTACCGGAAGACGTAACGTTGGAAGACCTCCCACAAGGTGGTCCGACGACCTTGTGAAGGCCGCAGGAACCCGTTGGCTGCGAGACGCACAGAACCGGTCAAAGTGGAAGTGCTTGGGGGAGGCCTATGTCCAGCAGTGGACGTCTTTCGGCTGAAATGATAATGATGATGAATTATAATCATAAAAATCGTCAATACAACTCTCTCTAAGTGCATATTACGCTATTGAAGGACTCCTTCATGAAATCATGACATTTGAGGTCAATACTATACTAACTCAAGAAGTTGTATTGCTGATTCTAATGAAGTCGAATTCGTTGCGGTCGCGAATCTTATCTTAATCAACATGCAACCTGACACTGACGCAAAAAATTTGAATTTTGCGAGCTACCTTAGCGCATCTCCCTTTAAATAAAACAGTTCAAACCGATTTTATGTGTTTTTCAGACAGGCGATGTCGAACAGTATAGAAGTAATTGTATTTAAATGTCAGATAGCTTAATTACTATCAATCTGGACTCCACTGACTTTGTCTGAACTTGAACAACACATTAAAAACCCAAAGATTAATGGGCTGTTTCACTACCTCTGAAAACACTTCTTCTTTACTTATCTGGCAGATAATTTCAAAGTTTTTTTTTATCTGAACTGAAGTTTTGGTGGTGGCCAAGTGGTAACGGCCGCGACTTACGAGTTGTAGGTCGTAGGATCGAACCCAGACAGGCGCTTTACTTTGTGTAAATTATTTCATCACCACTGCTCTCAAAACGGTGAAGGAAAACATCGTGAGGAAACCGGCATGTCCTAGAACCAAAAATTCGAAGACATGTGACATCTGCCAACCCGCACTGGGCCCGCGTGGTGGATTACGGCCCACTCTCACCGAGAAGAGGCCTGTGTCCCAGCAGTGGGAACATTATAGGCTGATTATGTATGTATGTGTGTTTGATCTGATAGATGTTGCCTATTCAGAGATGCTAAAACAGGCCGAAATTATTTAATTTATACATTATACATTCTGACAAACTGTGACTTACATCGTCTTTAGATTTGGATAAAACCGCAGTCCCACCCTCGGCGATGGCAGATGAAAACGAGTTTGCTAGTAGAGTTAGCACCTGAAATAGTAGAGTTGTTGTTAACTTATTTTATAAATACTTTAACTCATCCACTGAGTGTTCGTCTTTTAATTTAAACACGATCGTCATTGTCATGTGATGCAAATAAAAGATTTTAATGCCCACCAGTATAGTTTATTCTGCACTTAAAATTAAACATTGTGACCCGATTTAATGTTGAAATAAACATTTTAATTTTATGAAATCATAATTTCTTCTTTCTTCTTCTCTAATTTACGCGCTACACGAGGATGTTGGTTGACGCCGTTATGACTGGGGAATGTTTTATTGCAATTAGATACCAATTTCCAACACTGTAAAGTTTCGCCAAATAATTTATTTTTATTTTTTTAAACGTCCATGCGCGTGTCGGTCCACGCGCAGGGACGGGTTCTGTAGTTAGGATGAATATTTACGAATACATCGGCCACAAAAATTAGTTTAAAAAAAAATTAAAAACAAAGTTTATTACTGCGGTTGTAACCGAAAATATCTCATATCTCAAAAACTCATCGTCTACCTAGCCTTTTCCCAAGATAGTTGGAGTGGGCTTCCAGTAGAACCGGATGCAACCGAATGCCAGTATTTTATATGGAGCGACTGCCTACCTGACCTCCACAACCCAGTTACTGGGTAATACGATACCTCATAGTAAGATTTGTTGTCATACTTTCGGGCTTCTGACTATTTGTAACGACTGTCAAAGATCTACGAATGACAGCCGAGACCAACGGGTTAACGTGCTTTCCGAGGCACGGAGGCAGCGAAGAATGCTTCGCATACCATGGACCGAACGAAAACGAACAAATCTATCCTTGATCAAATACGTATGAGAGATAGACTATGCACGGATATATACTATATGTCGTCACGAACGGAAATTTAGCGATAATAAGTCACTCAATTGATTTCTTGGTACATGTCAAATTACGTAGCTTAGCTATGATTGGTTGTTGGATTAGTACGTACGGTGAACGCCGTGTGGCGCCAGTATCGTTTGGTCGCCGCACGTGGACGGGGTCGTTGGAAGGTGCGAGCAGACTGGATCGAGAGCTCGAAGTGGGCGCACGCTACCATCGAACCCATCAAGTTCACAGTACCTAGCGATTACATTTGTATACTCTTCAGTAATAAAGTCTTACGACAGCATCTTAATGGTTTGCCTGAGTAACCCACGCAATGGAACCCTTACCACAAGATCAGAGAGACGACCCACCTATCTCTGCGCCCACGTTGCCGCCGTCATCAGAAGTGTGATCAGCTCAGGCACCATCTACGTCGGATATCCACTGGCGTTGACATTTTGAAAAACAAAGTGCAAACATGGAACGCTTATTAAATAATCGTGTGGATCTGTCAAAGTTCGACCCAGACAAAGCAGATACGGATGCGCGATCATAGTGCATGTTGTTTTGGGCATAGGCTGTATGCAGAAATACCTTTGCCCAGTGACGCGCCAGTTGCGCCCTACCGCCATGTTTGAGAAAAATAAGTGTGTCTGTAACCGGCATTGGAGTTCGTCGTATCCAGTTCCCGTAATTAGATCACGCGACAGGACGCGTGTGTAAACGTAACAGCACATAGCACGACAGCTGATTTGTGTTTTGCTGAAAATTCACTGCAAGGAGGTCAACTTGTTGTGGCCTTCATTAAGGTGCACAAATTGAGCCAAGGACGTGGCGTGGCGCTACCAGTGACGTGGGGTGACTTGAAGAATCGAGCCAAGCAGCCTGCAGCCGTCGGTGAAGCCCTTCGTGTGCTGCAAGTGATGGAATCCAGGACATGTTGCGGCCCGGTGCGCGAGCAGTGGCAGCCAAGCTGATGGTGGACAATGTGCTGGAAGTAGTGAAGGCCGAGTGGATGTCGTTTATCTGCCCTCAGGCACGTTAGAAAATAAAGGTGAGCTGTATTGTTTTGTTTACGATTCTAGTGCTGAATGCTCGTTAGTAAAAGCGAGTTGTGTAGCAAAATTATGTGGCAAACGAGTTAATAATGTTGTTGCGTTGACTGGTATTGGTCAAATGCGTGTATTCAGCACAGAACAAAAGATCATGTGTAGCGTTGCGATTAGCTAGCAACAACTTGAGATTTTATTTTTCTATCCGACATTTACTTGCAAAGTAATATTATGATAGGACTAAGGCAGCTTTAACAACATTGACGATTTAGTGTTATTAGAAAACGAAAAGCGAAATCAGATTATAAGACTAAGTTAGATCAGAGGTCCGCTTATGGTAGTTGATGTTCTGGATGGTGATTTAAATTCTAACCGTACTTACAAGTATGCTCACGATCGCATACGAAAGGTGCCTCTAAGTAGTGGTCCTAACGAGTTAAACGTAGAAGATGGTGGCGAGAGTTCTTCCACCGAGTAGTTAGAGCACATACCATGGCTAGGTCGCACTGTACGCACTTGTCTGTAGTCGTAACTGCAACTTACTTGTGAGTTGTTCAGGGCGCGATGGGCAGCTGGTGGTGCAGCGGGGACCAGGGTCTCCAAGGAGACTATTGTTGTGTTGGTCTTGTAATGACCTGGGAGTCGTGGACTCTATGTGAAATGTGTTGGTCGTATCACTTGAGGTGATGACGATATGGGTGGCATGAGTGTCACTAGCTGCTGGGCAGCAGGGCCATGAGCGTTGTATGTGATCTAAGTTGATAAAGCTCCTGATCAATTATTACTAAGTCTTAGAGGAATCTTTTGTTGTCGATGATTACTATCGTTTTTACTAAATGTTTGTGAAGTAATGCGTTTCGATAACAATGTGGTCAGAATTGGCCGAGTGGAACATACACTGCTGTTGGATTTTTTTGTGGTTACAGGTTAACACACAACGACGTGCAAGAAGGCAGTGTCGGACAGCGCTGCACTCTTTGGATCTCCTGTATGAATAATCGCTGATCAAGGACGGTGCTTTCCGTGCAAGAAGCTTCGCGACTTCTGCCAAGGAGGCGGTGACAGCGAGTGGATGTCTGTACCATTAAGCCAGCTACAGATCTATTGTGTACCGAATCTGGTGAGTCGTTTTCATTTTGTTTTGACTCGGGTACCGAGTGCTTCCCTGATAAACAACAGTTACATTGAGAAGTAAAGCCCAGTCTAGTTTACAATGAAATTTTTAAATACGCTCTCGATAGATTACAAATGATTCCAGTAGGTCATGTACCAGTCGAAGTAGAGGTGATCACAGTGATGATAGGCAATGAGCAAGCCTAAGTAGTGGGAGCCACACGAGTAGGGGTTCTCTATCGGCCGTAGTAAAAGGTGTGTAGTCACAGGGTGATGCACACAATCCATGCGCTGGATGTGTGAGAGCAATACGATTGCTGGTTGGCCGGAGCGCCGTGGCGTTAGAGTGGTTTGCTCGTGTGTGGGTTTCCAGGTGTCTAAGGCTCTTAGTGAAAAAGATTATTGTTGTAATGTGGATAGTGATGGTACATGGCTCTGGTAGATGATTTTTGGCTATGATTAATCAAAGTTTGCTTAAATGGCTCTGGTTGAATCAAGTACGGTCATGAACGAATTAGAAGGATGCCTCAGAGCGAAGTACAATCTTATTTGTGACCCCGAGTCTGATGTAGAAATCGCCGGTGAAGGCACGTCTACCGCGGGTAGCTAGACACACACGCCATGGCTACGTATTCGGCCGCACTGCACGCTTCAGTTGTAGTCGTAACTGCGATTCACTGGTGGGTCGTTCAGAGCGCGATGCGCGGCTGAGGGTGCAGGGTTGAGGCCTGGGTCTCGTGGAGACTACTTTTGTTTGGTTGGTCTGTAGAGACCCGGACGTGAGCGTAGTATTGTTAGAATGCAATGCTACAATGAAAGTTTAATTTGCTGCCGAGCAGCTGGGCCATGTTGTGCGTGTGTGTGTGAAGTTAATTGTGTTTACTATACTATGGTCTAGTTATCTTGAATCTGAGGCATCTGTTCTATAACCCTGTCTGTAATTAACCTGAGTATAGTCAGGAGAGGCCGAGCTTGTATACAGTACCCTTATTTTTGTTACAGGTACACACGAGGACGTGTGACTGTCAGTTCTGGCCGTGTCGTCACGAACGGAAATTTAGCGATAATAAGTCACTCAATTGATTTCTTGGTACATGTCAAATTACGTAGCTTAGCTATGATTGGTTGTTGGATTAGTACGTACGGTGAACGCCGTGTGGCGCCAGTATCGTTTGGTCGCCGCACGTGGACGGGGTCGTTGGAAGGTGCGAGCAGACTGGATCGAGAGCTCGAAGTGGGCGCACGCTACCATCGAACCCATCAAGTTCACAGTACCTAGCGATTACATTTGTATACTCTTCAGTAATAAAGTCTTACGACAGCATCTTAATGGTTTGCCTGAGTAACCCACGCAATGGAACCCTTACCACAAGATCAGAGAGACGACCAACCTATCTCTGCGCCCACGTTGCCGCCGTCATATATATTATTTTTTTCCAAATGATTCTCAGTTACTTTGATCACATTGCCCGTCGGGAACCAGATAATCTAGAAAAGTTGGTGGTGATGGGCAAGGTAAGATCTCGCAGCCGGTCACCTAACCGCTGGTCAGACCAAGTAACCGTAAAGTCCTGAGAGAAGTTGAGAACCGAACGCAGAGGAAGAACATCGTGCAAAAAGCCACGAAGGCTTTTCAGGGACACGACCATCAGTAATGAAGTAAAGAACCGAGAAGAAGAAATAAAAAAGTCGCTTGGAAACAGCATCATCTGATTAATTATGGTATCTAAGGACACACGTATGTGCATTGATTCATTTTATTTTTCATCCCGCGATCACATGTATGGGGGAGTCACCCCTTATAATTTGTTTCGTATTTTCACTACACCATAGTTTAGCGGTGCAAAGAATGCACCATCTTTCCACTTCTCATCGATATAAGTATAAGTCTCCAAGTAAAATGGCTGTTTGTCACCCGGACAGATGGACCAATGGACATGACGAAATTATAAGGTTTCCGTTTTTGCCATTTAGGTACGGAACCCTAAAAAAGCCTGTAAGTGTGACCTTACCTCCATGCCCGTCCTAGTGATGGTGATCTCGAGTGTTTCACTGCTGGACAGTGTGATGGTCTTACTGGCGTGTCGTTGTGCAACGGCCTGCAAGTTAGCAGCTTCGTCCGTTGTGTCGATCGCTGTGTGCTGTTCAGGTGCGTGCATCACTACCTGTTTGATGCCAAATAATTGATGTTAATTATATCTATTTACAATAATAACGGGAGTAAAAAGACGCTTAACGAAGCTGATTCCCAATTGCCGATCGATTGTCATTGTGATATTTTTTTTTACTCGACCATACCTGGGAACCATCTGGTTAAGGACATATTGAAGGTCAAAGTTCCAACTTTTTTTCGCGTACCCAGTTTTTTAATGTTATAATAAAACTTAACATAAAATACACCCACAACTCCTTTACCGTTGCATGCACCGGTAAGCACAATGATTTGGGTGCGTTATTTTGCGCGCTACCGTAAACAGCGACTTTTCACGCTTAAAGTAAAAATCGTTAACATGGATATGCGAATTATGTGAACAAGATGAACATGACACGGAACTTTATTCAATAGCGGGATTATTAGGGTAATTATTAAAACATTAAACTGAACTCTAGCGAGGGAATTTAACTAAACTATAATACGCATAACAATTATATATATTTTTAGTAAAAACTGATATACGTACGTTATTATAATGTCTGTAAGAAGTCATAATTAAGGTAATTCAATAAGTTAAGGCAGTTTATATATTTATTTTATTACGCATTGTAAAGTTAACTTTTACGTCATCTGGAATAGTTACGTTCTAGGCAGCTGTCAAAAAGCGGTTAACCTAGAGGACAGAGTGTAGTAAATATTTTGACTAAAGCTCTTTCAATAAAATGACAATGCACATTTTACCTCCATCTTGAGTTCCCATGGCACATGTTTATACTGGTAGTCTTTGAGTACTTCCACGGGTTCTAAGAGCGGCTCCCAAACAGCGCGCTCAATGTTATAGTACGACACTTGCATCACCCACGTTGATTCGGCGTAGAACTAAAAAGAAAAGCAAGTATTATTATTTTCACATCAATAAACAGTATTTTTTTATGGAACTGGTTTTACAATGAAAATGTTGCATTGTGTCCATGAACTTTTAACGTTATGTAAAGGTGCGCTACAAATGATAAACAAAAAAAAATTGTGCGTTGATTTCTAGTGCAAGAACAAAAAAAAAACTTTATTTCGTTACTTATTAATACTTACGGACGAGCTCCAATCTTTAAATTGGCCAGTTAGCGACGCTTGCATGACCAGCACAGGTATAGTCTCATTACCGATGTCCATTTCAAAAGAAGTGATGATCGACGGGCATGACAACAAACAAATCTCGTCGACTGGTGGATGTGCGGTCTTCACTTCAACAACCTCTTCCTCGGCGTCAAGCGCCTCTTCGGCCTCTTCTGTTGGTGGAATAATTTACAAGAATATTGGAGTTAATTAACGTCTCGCCAGCACACAGATATACCCTGAGAGGTCTTCGTTGTAACCAAATTGTAGTAGGTTAAGTTTTTAGAAATAAATGAAAATTTACAAGAGGTTTTTAGCTATTTAGAAATGATTTTACATGGATTGTAAGGTAAGAATTCTCTAGACAACATAATTACATAAACATACTTCCATATTTTGGTCAAAAATGCAATAAAAAAAAACAACCAACAAGAAAAACTTAATCCAAAAAGGCATGCATTTACCAGTTTTTAAGAACCAATAAGAGTTCGGGGTGAACGGTTGAATCGCCCACACGTCATCGTAGAATATAGCCTTGTGTTCTTCTACTTTGTCATCCTCTTCGCTGCTTGTCATCGTGGCTAACACCCGATTCAGTAGAGATATGATATCTTTAAATAAAAAAATATGTATTAATACGATTTGAGACGACGCAACAGAGTCTATGATATATCTATGACAGTTATTATAACCAGATAAAAAAATATCAGGGGATAAAAAGACTAGCAGGTGTTGAGACCGATAAGAGCCCGATGTTTATATGCATTCCATAAAATATCTAAGTAAAATGCTGTCGAACACGACTGAGGACAAGGAAAAGAAATAAACTTAGCGGCTTATCATACGGTTCACTAATCGGGATCGTACCGGTTGCAATCCTGACTGGTTGAACGCTTTCAAAATCAAGCACTTCAGCATCGGGGCGTATCACACGGAGAGGATAAACCTACCAGGTGACACGGTGATGACGATGTCCGTGATAGCGAGATCTATGTGCATGCCGCTGAGGGGCGGCTGCGACAGCGCCAGCGACAGATGCGTGGGCGCCAGCAGGTAGCGCGGCTTGGCCCCCGCGCCGCGCGCCGGCCCCGCGCCCGGGAGCGTGCCGAGGATAAACTTACCAGGTGACACGGTGATGACGATGTCCGTGATAGCGAGATCTATGTGCATGCCGCTGAGGGGCGGCTGCGACAGCGCCAGCGACAGATGCGTGGGCGCCAGCAGGTAGCGCGGCTTGGCCCCCGCGCCGCGCGCCGGCCCCGCGCCCGGGAGCGTGCCGAGGATAAACTTACCAGGTGACACGGTGATGACGATGTCCGTGATAGCGAGATCTATGTGCATGCCGCTGAGGGGCGGCTGCGACAGCGCCAGCGACAGATGCGTGGGCGCCAGCAGGTAGCGCGGCTTGGCCCCCGCGCCGCGCGCCGGCCCCGCGCCCGGGAGCGTGCCGAGGATAAACTTACCAGGTGACACGGTGATGACGATGTCCGTGATAGCGAGATCTATGTGCATGCCGCTGAGGGGCGGCTGCGACAGCGCCAGCGACAGATGCGTGGGCGCCAGCAGGTAGCGCGGCTTGGCCCCCGCGCCGCGCGCCGGCCCCGCGCCCGGGAGCGTGCCGAGGATAAACTTACCAGGTGACACGGTGATGACGATGTCCGTGATAGCGAGATCTATGTGCATGCCGCTGAGGGGCGGCTGCGACAGCGCCAGCGACAGATGCGTGGGCGCCAGCAGGTAGCGCGGCTTGGCCCCCGCGCCGCGCGCCGGCCCCGCGCCCGGGAGCGTGCCGAGGATAAACTTACCAGGTGACACGGTGATGACGATGTCCGTGATAGCGAGATCTATGTGCATGCCGCTGAGGGGCGGCTGCGACAGCGCCAGCGACAGATGCGTGGGCGCCAGCAGGTAGCGCGGCTTGGCCCCCGCGCCGCGCGCCGGCCCCGCGCCCGGGAGCGTGCCGAGGATAAACTTACCAGGTGACACGGTGATGACGATGTCCGTGATAGCGAGATCTATGTGCATGCCGCTGAGGGGCGGCTGCGACAGCGCTAGCGACAGATGCGTGGGCGCCAGCAGGTAGCGCGGCTTGGCCCCCGCGCCGCGCGCCGGCCCCGCGCCCGGGAGCGTGCCGAGGATAAACTTACCAGGTGACACGGTGATGACGATGTCCGTGATAGCGAGATCTATGTGCATGCCGCTGAGGGGCGGCTGCGACAGCGCCAGCGACAGATGCGTGGGCGCCAGCAGGTAGCGCGGCTTGGCCCCCGCGCCGCGCGCCGGCCCCGCGCCCGGGAGCGTGCCGAGGATAAACTTACCAGGTGACACGGTGATGACGATGTCCGTGATAGCGAGATCTATGTGCATGCCGCTGAGGGGCGGCTGCGACAGCGCCAGCGACAGATGCGTGGGCGCCAGCAGGTAGCGCGGCTTGGCCCCCGCGCCGCGCGCCGGCCCCGCGCCCGGGAGCGTGCCGAGGATAAACTTACCAGGTGACACGGTGATGACGATGTCCGTGATAGCGAGATCTATGTGCATGCCGCTGAGGGGCGGCTGCGACAGCGCCAGCGACAGATGCGTGGGCGCCAGCAGGTAGCGCGGCTTGGCCCCCGCGCCGCGCGCCGGCCCCGCGCCCGGGAGCGTGCCGAGGATAAACTTACCAGGTGACACGGTGATGACGATGTCCGTGATAGCGAGATCTATGTGCATGCCGCTGAGGGGCGGCTGCGACAGCGCCAGCGACAGATGCGTGGGCGCCAGCAGGTAGCGCGGCTTGGCCCCCGCGCCGCGCGCCGGCCCCGCGCCCGGGAGCGTGCCGAGGATAAACTTACCAGGTGACACGGTGATGACGATGTCCGTGATAGCGAGATCTATGTGCATGCCGCTGAGGGGCGGCTGCGACAGCGCCAGCGACAGATGCGTGGGCGCCAGCAGGTAGCGCGGCTTGGCCCCCGCGCCGCGCGCCGGCCCCGCGCCCGGGAGCGTGCCGAGGATAAACTTACCAGGTGACACGGTGATGACGATGTCCGTGATAGCGAGATCTATGTGCATGCCGCTGAGGGGCGGCTGCGACAGCGCCAGCGACAGATGCGTGGGCGCCAGCAGGTAGCGCGGCTTGGCCCCCGCGCCGCGCGCCGGCCCCGCGCCCGGGAGCGTGCCGAGGATAAACTTACCAGGTGACACGGTGATGACGATGTCCGTGATAGCGAGATCTATGTGCATGCCGCTGAGGGGCGGCTGCGACAGCGCCAGCGACAGATGCGTGGGCGCCAGCAGGTAGCGCGGCTTGGCCCCCGCGCCGCGCGCCGGCCCCGCGCCCGGGAGCGTGCCGAGGATAAACTTACCAGGTGACACGGTGATGACGATGTCCGTGATAGCGAGATCTATGTGCATGCCGCTGAGGGGCGGCTGCGACAGCGCCAGCGACAGATGCGTGGGCGCCAGCAGGTAGCGCGGCTTGGCCCCCGCGCCGCGCGCCGGCCCCGCGCCCGGGAGCGTGCCGAGGATAAACTTACCAGGTGACACGGTGATGACGATGTCCGTGATAGCGAGATCTATGTGCATGCCGCTGAGGGGCGGCTGCGACAGCGCCAGCGACAGATGCGTGGGCGCCAGCAGGTAGCGCGGCTTGGCCCCCGCGCCGCGCGCCGGCCCCGCGCCCGGGAGCGTGCCGAGGATAAACTTACCAGGTGACACGGTGATGACGATGTCCGTGATAGCGAGATCTATGTGCATGCCGCTGAGGGGCGGCTGCGACAGCGCCAGCGACAGATGCGTGGGCGCCAGCAGGTAGCGCGGCTTGGCCCCCGCGCCGCGCGCCGGCCCCGCGCCCGGGAGCGTGCCGAGGATAAACTTACCAGGTGACACGGTGATGACGATGTCCGTGATAGCGAGATCTATGTGCATGCCGCTGAGGGGCGGCTGCGACAGCGCCAGCGACAGATGCGTGGGCGCCAGCAGGTAGCGCGGCTTGGCCCCCGCGCCGCGCGCCGGCCCCGCGCCCGGGAGCGTGCCGAGGATAAACTTACCAGGTGACACGGTGATGACGATGTCCGTGATAGCGAGATCTATGTGCATGCCGCTGAGGGGCGGCTGCGACAGCGCCAGCGACAGATGCGTGGGCGCCAGCAGGTAGCGCGGCTTGGCCCCCGCGCCGCGCGCCGGCCCCGCGCCCGGGAGCGTGCCGAGGATAAACTTACCAGGTGACACGGTGATGACGATGTCCGTGATAGCGAGATCTATGTGCATGCCGCTGAGGGGCGGCTGCGACAGCGCCAGCGACAGATGCGTGGGCGCCAGCAGGTAGCGCGGCTTGGCCCCCGCGCCGCGCGCCGGCCCCGCGCCCGGGAGCGTGCCGAGGATAAACTTACCAGGTGACACGGTGATGACGATGTCCGTGATAGCGAGATCTATGTGCATGCCGCTGAGGGGCGGCTGCGACAGCGCCAGCGACAGATGCGTGGGCGCCAGCAGGTAGCGCGGCTTGGCCCCCGCGCCGCGCGCCGGCCCCGCGCCCGGGAGCGTGCCGAGGATAAACTTACCAGGTGACACGGTGATGACGATGTCCGTGATAGCGAGATCTATGTGCATGCCGCTGAGGGGCGGCTGCGACAGCGCCAGCGACAGATGCGTGGGCGCCAGCAGGTAGCGCGGCTTGGCCCCCGCGCCGCGCGCCGGCCCCGCGCCCGGGAGCGTGCCGAGGATAAACTTACCAGGTGACACGGTGATGACGATGTCCGTGATAGCGAGATCTATGTGCATGCCGCTGAGGGGCGGCTGCGACAGCGCCAGCGACAGATGCGTGGGCGCCAGCAGGTAGCGCGGCTTGGCCCCCGCGCCGCGCGCCGGCCCCGCGCCCGGGAGCGTGCCGAGGATAAACTTACCAGGTGACACGGTGATGACGATGTCCGTGATAGCGAGATCTATGTGCATGCCGCTGAGGGGCGGCTGCGACAGCGCCAGCGACAGATGCGTGGGCGCCAGCAGGTAGCGCGGCTTGGCCCCCGCGCCGCGCGCCTGCCCCGCGCCCGGGAGCGTGCCGAGGATAAACTTACCAGGTGACACGGTGATGACGATGTCCGTGATAGCGAGATCTATGTGCATGCCGCTGAGGGGCGGCTGCGACAGCGCCAGCGACAGATGCGTGGGCGCCAGCAGGTAGCGCGGCTTGGCCCCCGCGCCGCGCGCCGGCCCCGCGCCCGGGAGCGTGCCGAGGATAAACTTACCAGGTGACACGGTGATGACGATGTCCGTGATAGCGAGATCTATGTGCATGCCGCTGAGGGGCGGCTGCGACAGCGCCAGCGACAGATGCGTGGGCGCCAGCAGGTAGCGCGGCTTGGCCCCCGCGCCGCGCGCCGGCCCCGCGCCCGGGAGCGTGCCGAGGATAAACTTACCAGGTGACACGGTGATGACGATGTCCGTGATAGCGAGATCTATGTGCATGCCGCTGAGGGGCGGCTGCGACAGCGCCAGCGACAGATGCGTGGGCGCCAGCAGGTAGCGCGGCTTGGCCCCCGCGCCGCGCGCCGGCCCCGCGCCCGGGAGCGTGCCGAGGATAAACTTACCAGGTGACACGGTGATGACGATGTCCGTGATAGCGAGATCTATGTGCATGCCGCTGAGGGGCGGCTGCGACAGCGCCAGCGACAGATGCGTGGGCGCCAGCAGGTAGCGCGGCTTGGCCCCCGCGCCGCGCGCCGGCCCCGCGCCCGGGAGCGTGCCGAGGATAAACTTACCAGGTGACACGGTGATGACGATGTCCGTGATAGCGAGATCTATGTGCATGCCGCTGAGGGGCGGCTGCGACAGCGCCAGCGACAGATGCGTGGGCGCCAGCAGGTAGCGCGGCTTGGCCCCCGCGCCGCGCGCCGGCCCCGCGCCCGGGAGCGTGCCGAGGATAAACTTACCAGGTGACACGGTGATGACGATGTCCGTGATAGCGAGATCTATGTGCATGCCGCTGAGGGGCGGCTGCGACAGCGCCAGCGACAGATGCGTGGGCGCCAGCAGGTAGCGCGGCTTGGCCCCCGCGCCGCGCGCCGGCCCCGCGCCCGGGAGCGTGCCGAGGATAAACTTACCAGGTGACACGGTGATGACGATGTCCGTGATAGCGAGATCTATGTGCATGCCGCTGAGGGGCGGCTGCGACAGCGCCAGCGACAGATGCGTGGGCGCCAGCAGGTAGCGCGGCTTGGCCCCCGCGCCGCGCGCCGGCCCCGCGCCCGGGAGCGTGCCGAGGATAAACTTACCAGGTGACACGGTGATGACGATGTCCGTGATAGCGAGATCTATGTGCATGCCGCTGAGGGGCGGCTGCGACAGCGCCAGCGACAGATGCGTGGGCGCCAGCAGGTAGCGCGGCTTGGCCCCCGCGCCGCGCGCCGGCCCCGCGCCCGGGAGCGTGCCGAGGATAAACTTACCAGGTGACACGGTGATGACGATGTCCGTGATAGCGAGATCTATGTGCATGCCGCTGAGGGGCGGCTGCGACAGCGCCAGCGACAGATGCGTGGGCGCCAGCAGGTAGCGCGGCTTGGCCCCCGCGCCGCGCGCCGGCCCCGCGCCCGGGAGCGTGCCGAGGATAAACTTACCAGGTGACACGGTGATGACGATGTCCGTGATAGCGAGATCTATGTGCATGCCGCTGAGGGGCGGCTGCGACAGCGCCAGCGACAGATGCGTGGGCGCCAGCAGGTAGCGCGGCTTGGCCCCCGCGCCGCGCGCCGGCCCCGCGCCCGGGAGCGTGCCGAGGATAAACTTACCAGGTGACACGGTGATGACGATGTCCGTGATAGCGAGATCTATGTGCATGCCGCTGAGGGGCGGCTGCGACAGCGCCAGCGACAGATGCGTGGGCGCCAGCAGGTAGCGCGGCTTGGCCCCCGCGCCGCGCGCCGGCCCCGCGCCCGGGAGCGTGCCGAGGATAAACTTACCAGGTGACACGGTGATGACGATGTCCGTGATAGCGAGATCTATGTGCATGCCGCTGAGGGGCGGCTGCGACAGCGCCAGCGACAGATGCGTGGGCGCCAGCAGGTAGCGCGGCTTGGCCCCCGCGCCGCGCGCCGGCCCCGCGCCCGGGAGCGTGCCGAGGATAAACTTACCAGGTGACACGGTGATGACGATGTCCGTGATAGCGAGATCTATGTGCATGCCGCTGAGGGGCGGCTGCGACAGCGCCAGCGACAGATGCGTGGGCGCCAGCAGGTAGCGCGGCTTGGCCCCCGCGCCGCGCGCCGGCCCCGCGCCCGGGAGCGTGCCGAGGATAAACTTACCAGGTGACACGGTGATGACGATGTCCGTGATAGCGAGATCTATGTGCATGCCGCTGAGGGGCGGCTGCGACAGCGCCAGCGACAGATGCGTGGGCGCCAGCAGGTAGCGCGGCTTGGCCCCCGCGCCGCGCGCCGGCCCCGCGCCCGGGAGCGTGCCGAGGATAAACTTACCAGGTGACACGGTGATGACGATGTCCGTGATAGCGAGATCTATGTGCATGCCGCTGAGGGGCGGCTGCGACAGCGCCAGCGACAGATGCGTGGGCGCCAGCAGGTAGCGCGGCTTGGCCCCCGCGCCGCGCGCCGGCCCCGCGCCCGGGAGCGTGCCGAGGATAAACTTACCAGGTGACACGGTGATGACGATGTCCGTGATAGCGAGATCTATGTGCATGCCGCTGAGGGGCGGCTGCGACAGCGCCAGCGACAGATGCGTGGGCGCCAGCAGGTAGCGCGGCTTGGCCCCCGCGCCGCGCGCCGGCCCCGCGCCCGGGAGCGTGCCGAGGATAAACTTACCAGGTGACACGGTGATGACGATGTCCGTGATAGCGAGATCTATGTGCATGCCGCTGAGGGGCGGCTGCGACAGCGCCAGCGACAGATGCGTGGGCGCCAGCAGGTAGCGCGGCTTGGCCCCCGCGCCGCGCGCCGGCCCCGCGCCCGGGAGCGTGCCGAGGATAAACTTACCAGGTGACACGGTGATGACGATGTCCGTGATAGCGAGATCTATGTGCATGCCGCTGAGGGGCGGCTGCGACAGCGCCAGCGACAGATGCGTGGGCGCCAGCAGGTAGCGCGGCTTGGCCCCCGCGCCGCGCGCCGGCCCCGCGCCCGGGAGCGTGCCGAGGATAAACTTACCAGGTGACACGGTGATGACGATGTCCGTGATAGCGAGATCTATGTGCATGCCGCTGAGGGGCGGCTGCGACAGCGCCAGCGACAGATGCGTGGGCGCCAGCAGGTAGCGCGGCTTGGCCCCCGCGCCGCGCGCCGGCCCCGCGCCCGGGAGCGTGCGCACCACGACCTGCAGGCCCGAGATGCCGCCGTCTGCCACCATGCGCTCCGCACTGCGCCGCAGCTTGAAGCGTGCCTCCATCTACACACATTATACAAACCATTATTTGAATTCAGAAGCTGAGTTTGGGACAACGAAGTCAATGTCATACATGACAGCTATGTATATTTTGGAGTGTGGCTAAAATCGGAACTAAAGCCGCCATGTTGTTTTTTCAATACATTTCACAACAGCCCGGTTATCGAAGTCATTCGGGCGCCAAAAGATCCTTGCAGCAATATAAATTCGGATTCCGCTAAACTAATTTTTTTTTAATAAATGCAATGTATCATCTTTAACATCATTTCAGCCGAAAGACGTCCCATGCTGGACATAGGCCTCCCTCAAGTGTCACCACATCGACCGCTACTGTGCTTCTCGTATGCAGTGGATTACCCTACCAAAACTGCGCCTTCCGGTACATACGGTAAATACATAGATGTACAGTCAACTTTTATAAATCTTCGTCAATTTTCAAATTCTTTCCTCTATCAAGTCAGTACACATAATATATTTTGAAGCTATACCTATTAAATTACTTGTTAACGAAGAAATAACAAAATATCAAAATAACATACACCTTTGACCAATGTCCAGTTGACATCAAACTTTTTAATTGTCTGGCTATTTTATGACAAAATAAAAATTGTTTTTTTTAGTTGTCAGAGTAATATTTGTTATTAGTTCTGAGTCGGTTAAACAGATGCTATTGTTCAAAAGTAGGGAAAAATAACCCTTAAGATGACGAACTCAATTTTTTTTGTGGCTGTACGTGTACATTAAAAAAATCGCATTTAAATACGTACGTTCAACACCAAAGCATCGCACTCCTTCGTTTCAAGGGACTCCACGAGGATAATATCTGGCTGCTCAATCTTGATGTTTACTGTCATCATCGCTGGTTTGGGTGGTTCTGTATTAGTTGACATCGACACCGCTGTTGATCTTCTCTTCTGTAAAACACGACCAGCTCTCTTAGATTAAAATAAATTAATTTTAATTTTCAAGTTTTTTTTTTTTGTTTTTTAAATGGGTTTGCTCTTGACTCTAGTCTAGGTCAGAGGTAACAGAGACAAAGTCGACGATGGAGTGAGCTTACCCAGAAGAGACTCCATAACTTTTTGAGAAATTCTGCATTAACTGATTTTGAAAAAAAGTACAGTCAGCAATAGATCCTGTTTCATAAAAAGTTATAAAGATCAAAAAACTATTGGACCAACTTAGTACCTAAACTCTGTTTTTTAATCTCGTAGACTGAATTGACACATGCAAATGTCAAAGGACCATGCGTCATTTTGGGCCCACTTTTTCAACATTGTTCAACAGTGATAAATTATATGTCATATGAAAGCTCTTAAAGTGTACTTTATTTCATTCTATGGCAGCTAAGTTCAAATCCAGCGCGAAAACGGTTTTTTTATGCGTTTTTTTTTTAATGTTCAACATTGTGCAACAGTGATGAAAGCTATGTCATATGAAAGCTCTTAAAGTGTACTTTATTTCATTCTATGGCAGCTAAGTTCAAATCCAGCGCGAAAACGGTTTTATATGCGTTTTTTAAATGCGTCATTTTGGGTTCATTTTTTCAACATTGTTCAACAGTGATGAGTTATATGTCATATGAAAGCTCTTAAAGTGTACTTTATTTCATTCTATGGCAGCTAAGTTCAAATCCAGCGCGAAAACGGTTTTTTTATGCGTTTTTTTTTAAATGTTCAACATTGTGCAACAGTGATGAAAGCTATGTCATATGAAAGCTCTTAAAGTGTACTTTATTTCATTTTATGGCAGCTAAGTTCAAATCCAGCGCGAAAACGGTTTTATATGCGTTTTTTAAATGCGTCATTTTGGGTTCATTTTTTCAACATTGTTCAACAGTGATGAGTTATATGTCATATGAAAGCTCTTAAAGTGTACTTTATTTCATTATATGGCAGCTAAGTACAAATCCAGCGCGAAAACAGTTTTTTTATGCGTTTTTTTTTTAATGTTCAACATTGTGCAACAGTGATGAAACCTATGTCATATGAAAGTTCCAAAAGTGTACTTTATTTCGTTATATGGCAGCTAAGTTCAAATCCAGCGCGAAAACGGTTTTATATGCGTTTTTTAAATGCGTCATTTTGGGTTCATTTTTTCAACATTGTTCAACAGTGATGAGTTATATGTCATATGAAAGCTCTTAAAGTGTACTTTATTTCATTCTATGGCAGCTAAGTACAAATCCAGCGCGAAAACAGTTTTTTTATGCGTTTTTTTTTAATGTTCAACATTGTGCAACAGTGATGAAACCTATGTCATATGAAAGTTCCTAAAGTGTACTTTATTTCGTTATATGGCAGCTAAGTTCAAATTCAGCGCAAAAACGTTTTTTTTATGCGTTTTTTAAAATCTGTTTTGTTTTGATATTAAATTATAATTAGCTGTCAGTCTGTAGCTAGGATTATAAATAGCTTTTGTTCTACTAAAACTACACTAAAAATGTTGAACATTTTTAAAAAACGCAAAAAAAGCATTTTTGCGCTGAATTTGAACTTAGCTGCCATAGAATGAGATAAAGTACACTTTAAGAGCTTTCATATGACATATAATTCATCACTGTTGAACAATGTTGAAAAAGTGAACCCAAAATAATGCATTTATAAAACGCATATAAAACCCGTTTTCGCGCTGGATTTGAACTTAGCCGCCATAGAATGAAATAAAGTACACTTTAAGAGCTTTCATATGACATAGGTTTCATCACTGTTGCACAATGTTGAACATTTTAAAAAAACGCATAAAAAAACCATTTTCGCGCAGGATTTGAACTTAGCTGCCATAGAATGAAATAAAGTACACTTTAAGAGCTTTCATATGACATATGATTCATCACTGTTGAACAATGTTGAAAAAGTGAACCCAAAATAACGCATTCATAAAACGCATATAAAACCCGTTTTCGCGCTGGATTTGAACTTAGCTGCGATAGAATGAAATAAAGTACACTTTAAGAGCTTTCATATGACATAGGTTTCATCACTGTTGCACAATGTTGAACATTTTTTAAAAACGCATACAAAAACCGTTTTTGCGCTGGATTTGAACTTAGCTGCCATAGAATGAAATAAAGTACACGCCAAGAGCTGTCATATGACATAGGTTTAATCACTGTTGCACAACTTTGAAAAGTGGGCCCAGTGTTCATTCAAAAGTGCCCATGGTCCTTTACAAATAATGTTGCCAGCTCTTTTGTGCAGTGTTGTACCTACGATACCGGTTTGTTGAATCGTAACTTTTTAAACGACTTCAAAAAAGGAGGAGGTTTTTATCTTTATTAGACGAATTTTATTTTCATTCAAAGTTTTATATTTAAAATTCACGTACGTACACACGGCCGCACGACGTGCTACAAACTGCCAGGGAAATCTGACCACGCAACGCCATGCGTAATCCGACCATGTTTCGATGCCTTAAAATTAAACAAAAAAAAATTATAGACGCCATCAGTGTTGTTCCCGTACGCGTTAAAACGGCAATCTTAACCCTTTTCTCTTACGAAACGGCAGAACTTAAAAAATACGGCAATTATGGAACTTGACACCATACAAACAACTGCATTTTTTTAAATAATTATGATAATACGGTAGTTTTAAATGTTAGATTTTGAATACGGCAACCCTAAATTTTACTTAATTTTAGTTTACTTTTCGTTTATTCGTCCTTCAACCTCTGAAGTGTTCGAATGCGTCCGTCATGTCTTGATACAATTTCAAGTGCTATTTGTTATATTTTCGTTGAGTTGTTTCTTTGTTTTTTGTTAAGTTTTGTGGTTTTGTTACGTTACCAAACGTTTGTTACGTTAAGTTTGTTTTCGCTGAACCATTTATGATGGAAATAGGTCTCTGAAAATAATTTAATTTAAAAAAAAACTCTCTTTTTTATAAGTTTCGGTTTCGGCTGAAACTAGAAGAGGAGCCGAAGGTTCGGTTACGGTTTCGGCTGAAAATCGGACGAACACTAATTTGAGGTAATTTTTTTCTGAAATCGTTGGAAATCGCAAGCAATAAACTGTTTTGTTCTTAAAGCAAATAAAATTATAACGCCTATTCGTTCGAAGTTTAAACGTTTTGTTTATTTTCGACTAGTCTGTCCATTTCCATCGTAAAAAATTAAGTTGAAGTTCCTTTCCTACCAAAAGTTAAAAATAAAAATCTGTGAATGCAGATGACAATGTCTCAAAAAGTTAAGAGCAGTCTCCTAGGACCGTTTTCCTGGACTGCCGGTAGAAAAGTACGACGCACCCTGGTTGTCGCACGCTGTGGAGGTGCTGGTCAGAAGACCCCACAGCTAACCTTACAAATTTCTTTCGGGTTTGTATCTGTGTTTGTTTACTAACAATAGTTTTTAAGAACAACAACAACAACAAAAACAATTTTTTTAATACAGTTGCTCAAAAAGTGGTGTATTGCAGGGACGTATAGCGTTCGGGATGTGGGCTATTACATACTAGTGCTTTTTTTTACCTTTCCCGAACTAGTGCGTGTCTCTTTCCCAACTGTCAAAATAATGTCCATTAAAAAGAAAAACCAACCATGAAGTTTTTACTAAAGAGTTTTTGTAATTCATACAAATACGTATATTTCTAAAAAGAAGCTACTAATTTATTTCAATATCAGATTTAATGATTTAATTGAATGAGTTAGGTTAGGTTTCATTTCATTTCATCTCATTAAATTTCATTTTCATTTCATATCAATAAAAAAAAAAAATGAAGACTAAGCTGTATGGATAGTTCCCTTTGCCTACCAAAATGGGTGAAGAAAAAAAAACTCTGCTTATATTTTACGGTTGGCGCCATTTTCCAGAAATTTTCTTTGCGAGTTTAGTTGTTTGTTGCACAAAATGAGTAATTTCGACCCTATTATTTTTATATTATTATATATATATTTTTTGAATTAACACCACCGGAACTCAGTATAATTGCACAAAATGCTTCGGAGAACATTTTACCGGAAAAGTCAAAAAGTCGTTACATATCCACATACGACTAATTTTTTGCGTGGAGAGAAGAGAAAAAAGCAATATTGTGTTTTTATTATTTTATTAAATTGCTTAATTTTTTCGCAACTGTATTAAAAATAGTCGTTCAGTACACCTGCGGAACCGTCATTGCAACTTGTTCCGACTGTCAACCCTCGCCTTCGGCAGCGCCTCGGCTCGGGTAGACATTTGTCGGAACTCTTTGCAATGACAGCCTTTCCGCACTAACTTGTAATGAAATATACTATTTTTTTATAATTTTGACTTTTTTTATCTGGGGGCACTGCTTGCTTACCACCATTACCTCAATAGGTTTGTCTGGAACAGCCTTAATGGTCGATACTTCTTCTTTCGCCTTAGGATCTTCTGCTAATCCAGTGGTCATAAACTCAGCGATTTTGTTGAGGAAATCCATTGCCAGGATTAGGTCGAAACTGAATATCCTCATGTCGACTGCAAGTTGGATAAAATATGTTATAACATCTATGTATGTATGTGCTGTGCTTTGCACAAAGCAAAGCACTTTGAAAGACATTTGATTGGATTATTTATCGGTTGAATGCCTTTAAAAATTACAAAAAACAACTGATATTTTTAGGTTCATTTATTAGGTTTTCATTCACTCTTAATTAATATCATACTGATTTACCGTAGATTTTTAATGATTGTCAGTCGACTTAAAAGCTTAAACTACCTAGATTTTTTTAAACATCGCACCAAAAGTCAATCAAAACATGAAATGCATCGTTTAACTTACTGAATGTGTCAGTATTCTTCATGGTATATGTAACGTCGATCATGCTTCGTAACTTATCCTGTGTCTCCATGTTAGAGTCGTCTACATTCGTATCATCTTTATTACAGCGCCGTCTCTCCAGGTATCTATCAAGATTTAATTAAATAAGTTCACGGTGTACTCTGGTAAGGTTGAGTTACGAAAAATTTTACCATACAACCTTGTCATATACAGGGTGTCCCAGAACTCAACGTCAAGCCGAAACGGGGCGACAGGATCGATTGTAAACATCATGAGAAAAATAAAAAAACAGTCTAAAGAGTCAGACATACAAATACATATCATTTTTGTTCTGAAGTTTTGATAAACAATAACATTAACATCACGCGAGTATCGAATTACGCATGCGTCATCGCCGTCATTTGTTTTTTTAATGATTTTCAACTACAGATAACTTATTTCGTAATGCCTGTACGAACTCACGACTTTTAGCATTATTATTTCCCTATCTGACTTTTATTCCAATAAACCTAAACTACTAGTTTAGTTTAGGTTTATTGGAATAAAAGTCAAGATTTATCATTATTTTATTAATTTTACTTACTTTTGTTGACTTTGGTAAAAGTGGCGTCACTATCTGTCTCTCTCACTCATGGCAAACATGTCCACTATCCATCTCTCTCATCATTTTGCCGTAATATTAAGAACCTACCAAGAGCTTGTGCGAATAAAAAACATTTTAACTGAGTAAAATGGGTTAGCAAAAATCGGGTTACTTGAGGTTTTTAGTTTTTTACTCGTTTTTTTAGTAAGAAACTAACAAGTATTGTACCATTTTACAATCCTGATTAAATGCGCCAACTTTAAATGGCACTTGCCAAGGCACTCTAGTACATTTTTTTAAAGGAGCCCCTTTTGATAGTCGACAAATTCATAGTTTAACAAAGTCTTAATTCTAGGAAACTTGGAGCAATTGTGTCATTATTTTTGACTGTGATTCTTAGAAATATTATTTAGGGTTACGGTTCCAAAGTTTAAATGAACAAAAATAATAAAAATTAACCACAATAACCGAAAAATGGACAGATTGACCAAATTTTTGGATTTTTCTTAAATGCCCATAATTTTCAAACTGCATGGGATAGATTTTTTTTATGATTTTTCTCATGATTGATGATGTTTACAATCAATCCTGTCGCCCCGTTTCGGCTTGACGTTGAGTTCTGAGACACCCTGTATATCATACGAAAAAATAGGCGACAAATTCCATCTAAATCGGTTCAGCGGTTTAAGCGTAAAGTGGTAGCAGACAGACACATTTTCGCATTTATAATATTACTATGGATATTTCTGTCTATGTGTACTATTTTAACGCAATGGAACCTTATTGGCTTTCACATTTCAAGATTCTGCCCTGTTCGGCAATCGCAGGCATCTTTGCAATAAAATGATAAGTAATGTTAAGCAGGAAGCGTTAAGGAAACCCGAGAAATTCAAATTTTCTTAAGTTTTTTGCAATTTGCGGGTTAACAACATGACAGTAGGTTCTATGTTGATCAAAATACGATTTGTGACCGCAACAAATATGTATTTACAAAACTATAATCATTAGAATCATCAATATTACTCTCATAGTTAGAATTAGCCTCAAATGACATGTTTCATGAGTTGTATTAATGATTTAAATGATTATGCGAGGGGCGTTCAATGTATTCTCGGTATCGGCATGAGAAAAGACGTAAATTATTTTTTTTTTCCAATGTAATCCCCCATTACCCCAATGCATTTATTACATCTCGAAATTAACTTTTCAATACCCTGTCAAAAATAACTTTCCTGATTCTATGAAAAAAAGCGCATTTATTGTCGTTGGAAAATCGTTTCCCACGAAGGTCTTTTTTCAAATTAGGGAACAAATAATAATCACTCGGGGTTAGATCCGGGCTATAGGGTGGGTGGTTAATTTCAGCAGCAGCCTTGGAAACGTGCTGTGTGGACCAGGGGGTTGCCATGAAGAAGCAACACAACGGTGGTAAGTTTACCCCGTCTTTTTTGGTCGGTGGGTGGGTCATCATTGCTATAATTTTGATCTATCTTCATTTGGACATCCTCCAGTATAAGCTTCTCAAATTTTTTCAAGTTTCCTTCTGTAGACGCAGAAACCCGGCCGCCGGAGCGAGTGTCGTCTTCAATGCTCTCTGCCCTTTAAATTCACTTGACCACTTTTGAACCGTAGATAACGAAGGTGCAGAATCTTGGTAAACAGCCACCATCTTTTCGTGAATAGTTCATTGACTTTTTCTTTGTTTGGTAAGGAATTTAATAAAAGCGCGGTGCTCGATTTTCTTCAACATTGTCACGTTAGCCATTCCCGTTGTCGTTGGCTAAGGATAACTAGCAAACTAATGATCACAACTATAAGAAAATGTATCTTTATACCCTTAGATAATGTAATTAATTAATTAAATAATCTTATTACCCACATCATTAGTAAATCACCCCGATACCGAGAATACATTGAGCGCCCCTCGTAATTTTCATCTTAAATAATAAATGACTTTTATTTTGTGCGTGTCCATTACGGCCCACTCCCTCTCGCAGAAAGGAGAACTGTGTCCCAGCTGTGGGAACTTTAAAGGCTGATTATGCATATGCTTATGCTATGGGTGTCCACTGACCTTGTCATCTTAGTGCCTCTGCCGGGCCGTGTGTCGTCGAGTGTGCAGTCTACAAGTAACACCGACGTTTGCATGGAGCTGTCTGATAGCATCCTGCCCTTCACAGACAGCAGCGCCATACAAAACCGCGCCAAATCCACGTCTTGCGCAAACATCGAATATTCCGTAGCTTGCGACTACAACATAAAAAAATATTGCTCAAACATAATCCAGTTTTTTTTTGGAATAACTAATTTGTAAGGCTTCCGCACACAAACGAGCGACGTATCGCTATATATATCCTTAGTAGTCATATGAATTCGCGTGCGACTCAATAAGGCATTGCGGTGTCTCAGTGTCGCAAAGCGGCATGGCACGCGACAAGTCACGTCGAGCGTGACAGCTCTTTTGCAAGGCATAAATAAGCCCAATATTGATTATTGTTATTACATTTATAAATTATATTATACTTGAAAAATATCCACATACACTCGAAACAGTATTCAGGAGATTAATGACGAGGCTGTCCATTGTGAAAGTGAACTTTATAGTCGTTCTAGGTTTCTTTTCAGCCGATCTGGATGGTGCTACTGCGACCGTCGTCTTGATCTGTATTTTGCTGCTTTGCTGACCTCTAAGTTTCGAAGTTGCTTTAGGCATGGCAGTTGGTTTCTCTTCAATTTTTTGACCTTCTTGTAAATTCTGATTGAGAATTTTCATGATACTCTTATAGTCACTATGGCCTATTGTGATCTGAAATATAATATATAATTTTAAGTCACCGCGTGATTAGCAGCAGATAATAACTATAAAGTTTTATTTAGACTTCGGCTAGAAATTATTTATTTAACCAATTTATAAATAAAAAGTGCGCATACTAACAGCAATAGTGTTCATCCTCCCAGATATATCCAAGTCGGGTAACGCTTCGTACCAAAGCGAAAGGCTCCGTTTAACGAACAGTTTGAAGCTGGTCGGACGTAACAACTTTCTCTCCTGTATAGCTTCAGTGTAGTCATCTTCGAGCTTAACACACGACACTTTCATGTTTTCTAGCTCGAGGGTCAACTCGTCAACTGACACCTTGTTGCTTACATTCTACAGAAAATTGATTGAAAAAATGCATTATTCGCAGGATCCCAAGCGTTAGGCATATGAAGCTTTAAAAGGAGTTGTCACAAAGACACGAGTGGAAGAGACTACGCTATACAAGCCTATACTGCCGAACTTTTCCTAAATCGCGATGTATCATTTACGGCCGGGCAATATAAATATAAGGACTATACTCAAGTTGAAGGGAGGAGGTGAAATAGGGCAATGATTGATTTCTATTTGAAGCTCGGAAAGGTTGCATTGTGCCCTGCGAACACTACACATAAAAATGATCTCAATAAACTCTTCATTCTAATTTGTTTTATTTAATTTTAAGATTTTTGCTTTCGTTTTGTTTTATATTATAAACTCAAAAAGCACAATAACATGATTATTGTGATACTCAAATTAGGAATCGAATGTGTCTCTTCTAAATTCTAAATACAGATTGCTCAGTGATCTTGCGTCTATAAATAAGATGGAAGATTAGTACTGGAGATATCAAACGTTTTGTTTCTGTTACGCTCATCGAAATGGCTTTGCACAGTAATAATAGTCTCATGATAAAAAAGCGAGTTTGAAAGTGAAAGCATTTATTTGTTTCTAAGCGTTTTTGAGCGGTGGTGGCCCAGTGGTATCGGCCGCGACTTACAAGTTGTAGGTCGTAGGTTCGAACCCAGACAGGCGCTTTACTTTGTGTAAATTATTTCATCACCACTGCTCTCAAACGGTGAAGGAAAACATCGTGAGGAAACCGGCATATCCTAGAACCAAAAATTCGAAGACATGTGACATCTGCCAACCCGCACTGGGCCCGCATGGTGGATTATGACCCACTCCCTCACCGAGAGGAGGTCTGTGTCCCAGCATTATAGGCTGATTATGTACAGTGATCTAGCTAGGAGAGCAGCGATTCACCCAACAATTCGTTGTACCTACACCATGTAATGTAGTCCCTCATGTATCTACATAAATAAACCACTGTATGTACCTAAATAAATAATATTTTAAGGTGTTCATAGGAATATTATTCCTGCTTTCATCTCACAATAAACAATATATTTCAAGACTCCATACTTACAAGAAGTTGCAGATCCACAAACTTATTATTCAAGGTTATGTGGCCTAAATCCACAAGCATAGCGTTGTGACTCCTGGAGTTCTCCGGTATTATGATAATAGGTGCCTTCAGTCGCAATTTGAGTGACAACTTGGTTGAGTTAGTGTACGCGCTCTGTACGTTCGCGCGGGCAGCGTCTGCGGCTTGAGATGACGCGTCTATTATTGCTTGTTGAGCTGTTTGGAAGTTGTTCAGGAATTCCTGAAAAGATTTGATTCTATAATAATTATATCAACTGTCTAGATTGGGGCTCACTGACAAATAATACTTCGTAACCTAGCTGTACGTTATATTCTATGTTACTCATGTTGTCTCATCCTACATGGACAATAATAATAAACTACATATTCGAACTATTTATTAATTTTGAGTATGGATGTATAACCTTATGAGTAGGGAAAGACCGATAAAAGATTGTGTCAAATATGGCTAGAAAGGGGGTGACACCAGTACACCTTAATTGCCTGGTTTCTTAGGTATTCCCAACCGGAGTTTATTTTTTAATGGTGCTATTGGATTAGAACAAGTTGCATTTCTAACAATCAGATCACACAATATATAACTTTCTTGAATCAATAACTATTGACAGTATATTTGTGTACCTCAAAACCATCGCATAAAGGATTTAAAATAATAATAATGTAGTTTTTTTTTTCAATTTTCGGTATCAATCTCTCGCCGATTGGAAAAACCAAGCCTATGTTTAGTGATAAGTAAATTATATGAACCTTACCGCTTCTTCTAATCGTCATAAAATTAAATTACTTACCAACATTGAAGAGACGAACCAGTTGAGGAATATAATACGCAGGCAGCTAACTTGACAATCTATCGACATGTTCACATCACTAACAGTCGGGTATTGTTCCAAATTGTACATCACTATTTGTACGTTCATCACGTCGCCGCCGAGCACTTTGAGTATCTGAAGAAGATTAATTCGTGAATCTAGTGTTAAAAAAACAAAAGAAGACATATTCCAATGTTAAAAAACCTGCTGATAAGGGTGTATGTATATGTAAATATGTTCGTAACTGACCTCTTTATGAATAGTATAAGGGTTCAAATCTTCAACTTTGATAGACGCAATGGCGCAGTCGACTTGAGTATACGAGGTTTTAAGCACGAGGCCGGCGGTGGCGCCTTCTAGCTGCACCATAGACAGTGGACGATCTTCCGTCGCAAAAACTATCCCTATGGCCCCAATCTTACAGTTCACTTTCATTTGTATGCTCTCCACTTGCTTCCGACGAGATGGCTTCGATACACTCACTGTGAATTTGTGTTTAATTAACTTTTTAATATACAGTTTTACTACCGCACTCAGAGACGTCACATAAAAATATGCACCATTAATGTGACGCATGTGAACACATTTGAAATGATTCTATTTTCTGCGGGTATACATTATATAATTTGTTGCTTTAACTTACCTTTGGACTTAGCTGTGGTGAACTCTTCCTCTTCTGCAATAGTCTCCAAAGGACCTGCATTAGCTGTCCGGTCTACTGTACTCTGAATGGCTTGCAATCGTGTCTGAGATACAGTCGGGAATGTTAATCATAAATTCGACGAATTAATTTGCAAATACACAGGCCCATACATTACGATTGTGTATGTTTACATACATATAAATAATGTAACTGTTTGATTCTATCACAAACACGCGAACAGCAGTAACAATCACTCACTATTAAACAAAAAAGGCAGTCATACATCATATAAATTATTATAAGTATTAAATCCACATACCTGATATTCATTAACGAAAACAAGAATCTCCCGCAATCCTTGAAGATGAAGTAGAACCCTCAAATCAGTGAAATCCAACTCAATCATCTGTTCAACAGATCCAAAAACACCTCGGAAATCTGGACATTTCTTATCAACCTGCAAATGATAAAATGATTTAACCTAGTGAAGTCATTGCATTACGTATTACGTAGTTGTTGTGATAACACCTGTAATATTGGTAGCCATAGTAAAGTTATTGATAAATTGTATGGTGATATTGTTCAGGCCTTATGTGAGGCTGCGGTTGTTGGCAGAGAAACAGGTAGGCCTATATCAAGAAGGAAAGTGGTGGGCTGGAATAAACACGTGGCGGGGGCGCACAGGGAGGCCCGGAGTAAATTTATGCTATGGGTTTGGTACAACAAACCTGCATCCGGTTATATCTACGACCAAATGTGTGAGGCTAGGAGAGTTTTTAAATCACGTTTGAAGTGGTGTCAGGGTAGGCAAGACCAAATTAAGATGGACTTTCTAGCCTCACACCATTCAAAACATGACTTTCGTGGTTTTTGGAAAAGTACGAATAAGTTGCACAGCAAGCCGAGTCTCCCTGTGAGCGTCGGCGGCGTAAGTGAACCTGAGGAGATTTCCAACCTCTTCAAGGAACACTTTTTTGTGAAGTCTCCACTAGGACCTTCTCAGTCGGTGCTGAATGTTGAGCCTGGCAAGGAACTAGGATTAAAGTGTAAGTCGAAGGAGATTAGGCAAATAATAGAATCCATGTCGCGTGGTAAATCTCCTGGACATGACGGGCTCAGCATTGAGCACCTCAAATATGCTGGTCCTCATCTACCTAGAGTTCTGACCATGTTGTATAGTTTTTGCGTGTCACATGGTTATATGCCTGGAGAGATGATACGGACTGTGGTAGTGCCCATAGCCAAAAATAAGTCTGGTGATCTTGCTGATAGAAATAACTATAGGCCTATCTCATTAGCAACTGTTATATCTAAGGTATTTGACGGCATGCTTAATAGACAATTAAATAAGTATATAACACTTCATGATAACCAGTTCGGGTTCAGACCTGGACTATCAACGGAAAGCGCTGTGTTGTCTTTTAAGCATGCTGTCACATACTACACCGACCGCAGCACTCCTGTTTACGCCTGCTTCCTGGACCTGTCCAAAGCGTTTGACCTGGTTTCTTATGATATTCTATGGGATAAACTTGAAAAAGCCCGTGTTCCACCTGTAATAATCAACATCTTTCATTTTTGGTATAGAAACCAGGTCAACAATGTGCGATGGGCAGGAGCTTTGTCTGATCCGTATAGGTTGGAGTGCGGGGTAAGACAGGGGGGTTTGAGCTCACCAACGCTCTTTAACCTATATGTAGATGGGTTGATTGGTAGGCTCAGCGGCACCAGGATCGGTTGTCATATTGATGGAGTCTGTGTTAATAATATCAGTTACGCAGACGACATGGTGCTGCTGAGTGCGTCAGTCTGTGGCCTCAGACAGCTTGTAGCCATTTGTGAGGAGTATGCCGACACACATGGCTTAATTTACAATTGTAAAAAAAGTGAATTCATGGTCTTTGGGGCCAGGGGTAGGTATCCTGTTTATGTACCACCAGTTTACCTTAATGGTATGCCATTAGCTAGGGCGTACAAGTTCAAATATCTTGGCCAATACTCGCCCCTGATCTCACAGATGATGACGACATCGAGCGGGCGCGGAGGGCCTTGTCGATTAGAGCGAACATGCTGGCTCGCAGGTTTGCTCGTTGTACAGTGAGCGTCAAAATTACTCTTTTCAGAGCGTACTGCACGACGTTTTACACGAGCAGCCTGTGGGCTAGATATACTCAAAAGTCGTACGGTGCCCTCCGCGTGCAATACAATAACGCGTTCAGGGTGCTGTTGAGGCTGCCCCGCTACTGCAGCGCATCAGGGATGTTCGCGGACGCACATGTGGACTGTTTCTTTGCCACAATGCGTAAGCGCTGTGCGTCTCTGGTGCGTGGGGTGTGGGGCAGCAGCAACAGTATCCTGTCGCTAATTTCGAGCAGGCTGGACTGTCCGTACGTGAATCGCTGCTGCGCTATTTCCCATGGAATGGTGCAGCCGCGGTGAAGCGTCGGACAGTACTGCCGCTTTTTGTGTATGTACAGGAATTGCATTTGTTTTGTTTTTTCGGATGTAAAAATTAAAAAATTAATATCAATAATTACTAACATAGGATAAGTGTTTTTTACTAACAAGTGAGTCATGATACTTGATAATAAATTGAATTGAATTAAGGCGATTCTCACACTGCACCGCATCACGCAGCGGTGCGCAGATAACGCACCCACGCGCGTGATTTTTTACATACAAATTCAATAAAAACGCACTCACGTGCGTTTTGCTCCGGTTTCCCGCACACCGCTGCGTGATGCGGTGCAGTGTGAGAATCGTCTAAGTGAGAGAATGCGTTACGCATTGTAATTTAATCCTTGTGCCAATTTCATTTTAGAACTATCACAGCTAATATGAGACAACAGTTAGTCTGCTTAAATTATTGCAACGCGTTCATTTTCGAATTAAAATGATTATTTTAAAAACTATATGAACAGGACCAAAATATCTACTTACATTCCTATAAGTAACAGAAAACAAGTAGTTGTGATTTTGACTATGTGTGGTTCTAGCTTGATCTTTAGGTTGAACGTTATCAACGATGATATCAGGTGTCTCAATTATATCCAGAGCATTAAGTCCTTGTCCGACTCTATGATGCTGTAGTTTCACTGCTCCCAACCGAGTGGTCGCTTCTAATGTGAACGTCTTCTGTGTAGCCGTGATTTCTAACAGTGATAGAGAGAAGACAAGGAATCTGTCGTAGCTCTTTGATGAGTCTTTTGTCTTACGGTTGATGCTGAGGACAAGTTCTGTTGAAAAAAATGATTGAGTGCCGTCTATTTGATTAAACATAATTTATTTTTAAGAATAGTGAAATTCTTATGTACCAGTCATTTCGCCAGCACCAGTAGCGAAACATGAAATACAGTAACATACTCTTTGAGCATATTGAAAGAGCTCTAAATTAGCCCAATAAATTGAAAAATGCAACATAATCGGCCTATAATGTTCCCACTGCTGGGACACAGGCTCATCTCTGTAAGAGGGAGTGGGCCGTATAATCAACCACGCGGTCCTAGTGCGGGATGGGACAAGTCCTCGAATTTTTGGTTCTAGGACAAGCCCGTTTAATCGCGATGTTTTCTTTCAGTTTTGCCCTATTGAAATATACGCCTTTATGAAAATATTGTGCTTACCTTTCATAATGAAGAAAGCTTCAACTTCAGTCAACTGTACAGTGTGCTCATCTTTTTTGCTCTCTTTAGCACGTGCAGTCTCACGCCTTTGCTTTTCCATGGGATCCAAATATTTTAGTAACGACAAACTCGATCCCTTTGATTCACTTGGCTAAAATATTGAGTAAACTTAAAATAAACACGTCACAGTTTTATAAAACTCGACTAAATGAACACTCGTACTGAAATATCATCTAAAATGAACAATAGTGCAAAAAATTATGAAATATTACTATTTTCTTCTATACTACGCATAGTTTACTCCGTGTTTGATTAATGATTATCTATTGTATAGTGAAGTCTAAGTAAAATAGTAAGGTGAAATTAATCACATCTACTGTTTGCAAAAGAAGTTACCACAATCTGAGCCTGGGATTGGTGTTGTGAATTCTCAAGAGAAAAAATTTGCTCTGGCACAGAACCAGTTAAAACGTACGCAAATTTCAAGCAAAATATCTTTAAATTAAAAAAATAAGGACACAATTAATCATTCAAATAATAAAATCACAACAAATGAATGAAATACTTTCAAGTTAATCGTACATACCTTGAGTTGGGTTGATTCATCAGATTGTGGAAGAGGCATGCTTACTAATATTTCGCACAGCGTTAACAATCTGCAAAAAAAATCTTCAAAATCAGATTACACTTAAAAAGTTATGACGTAAGACATCTTCCACGAGAGGGGCAATTATCGTAATTTTAAGAAAGGCCACAGTCTGACCTCAGTCTTGTAGTGACCTACACACTTAAGTCTAATTAAATTGTTAAACCTAAAAGAAAACCAAACTAAATATAAATTATGTATTTCTTAAATAAAATTAATTATAATTTATATATACACATATTTACAAAATAACTTAATACTAGACTTATTTATAATCAACATTTAAAATAAAACTATTTACAATCACTAACATAATAATATTCAACAAACAAACAGACAAGTACAAACATTGTATTAGTAGCTAATTACTTATCAGTGGGCCGGCCATAGCTATGACGCGTCTATTGTCCTAGCGACGATCGGGCGCTCGCGCACGCTACGTCACGCGAGCCGTGTGCATGAGCGGGACAGCATTATCGTGCGTTGCGCTCATGCACCCGCGCTGGGTAGGCAGCGCGCGCGCGCCGCCGTGACTTGCAGTATAGTATGCTCACTGCGCGCGTAGCTTTATAATCAACAATCCTAGGTTCGCCGCGCTAACCGATAACAATTGCGATCGTCTTGTGTTCGTTTTATCTACTTATCCGTGCTATTCTCTACTGTCTACATTTCTTCCACTCCTTCTTAACTAAGTGTAACTCTTGTGTGTGTGAACTGAAACCTGTGCTGTGCAATAAACTTTCTTATTCTTATTGTGTACTTCGGACTTTTCTTTTCCTTCATACATTCGTCTTCACACACGCCTACCTACGCTACATTGGTGACCCCGTTAAAGAGCACGAAGATGGCTGAGGACAAATCATGCACGAGTCAAGATGTGTCGGCAACGGAAGCATTCCGCGTGGGTGTGCGCATACCGCCGTTCTACCCAGAAAAACCAAGTCTCTGGTTTAACCAGATGGAGGCGCAATTCGTCCTGGCGAGCATCAAGTCGGACGAAACAAAATTTTATTATATAACCGGCAACCTAGATCCGCAGTACGCTGCCGAAGTCGAGGATATTATCGGCAACCCTCCACCTACCGGGAAATATGAGAAGCTCAAGGGCGAGCTCATTAAACGGCTGTCGGCATCGCGTGAGAAGAAGGTGAAGCAGCTTCTCATGCATGAGGAACTGGGTGACCGGAAGCCGTCACAGTTTTATCGCCACCTTCTCAACCTCGCCGGCCCAGGTGTACCGGAGGAGTTTTTGCGAAGCATATGGACGAGCCGCCTACCCGCAAACACACAGGCCATCGTAGCGTCGCAGTTGAGGATGGACCTGGCTGAACTGGCAGAGCTGGCGGACCGGATCCACGACGTCGTCGGTACCCAGGTGGCATCAACAGCTGCCATATCTAGTGCTGCATCGGCGAGTACTGCAGGTACCAGTGTATGCTCGGAAGTCGCCGCTCTGACCAAGCAGATGGAGAAGCTGGCAGATAAGGTGGAGCGACTGTCTCGCTCCAGAGGACGGTCCCATAGTCGCACGCGACATCGGTCAGGCTCATCCCGATCAGAGTCCAGTTACAGGAAGTTCCCGCAGTGCTGGTACCACAGTAATTTCGGTGACCGAGCCAAAAAGTGCGTGAAGCCGTGCGACTACCCTACATCGGGAAATGCGCGGGGCAATCAGTAATGGCGACCGATGATTGTCCGAGTGCTGGTCGCTTATTCGTCACCGATCAAAGGTCGAAGATGCAGTTTTTGGTCGACACCGGCAGCGACCTCTGTGTCTACCCCCGATCAGCATTATCGAATCGACGAGAGAAGACCAACTACCAATTGTGCGCGGCCAACGGAACACCGATAAATACGTACGGGTACATAGACGTCACTTTGAACCTACGATTGCGCCGTGACTTTGCTTGGCGATTTATCGTTGCCGATGTTACAAGGGCGATAATAGGCGTGGATTTTCTATCTTTTTACAATTTGGTTGTTGATTGCAGGAATCAACGCCTCATCGATAACCATACAACACTCTCCACCCCGGCGTCGCCTGTCCGTCGTTCTGATGATGTCTCCTCGGTGAGGGTAAGTTTGGGTGATTCCGCGTATACACACATACTACGGGAATTCCCCGACATCACTCGCCCACATGGTATACACCGCACTCCCAAACACAATACAGCGCACCACATCCGTACTACACCAGGGCCACCAGTATCCTGTACACCTCGCAGATTGGCCCCGGACAAACTGCAAATTGCTAAGGCCGAATTCGAGGCCATGTTGCAATGCGGAACCTGTCGCCAGTCCGAGTCACCGTGGTCGTCGCCTCTCCACCTAGCGCAGAAGAAAGACAACGGATGGCGCCCCTGCGGCGACTACAGGATGCTGAACGCGCGTACCATCCCGGACCAGTACCCTATCCGACACATCCAGGACTTTGCTCATAGTCTGTCTGGCTGTACCGTCTTCTCTCAGATCGACCTGGTGAAAGCGTATAACCAGATTCCTGTAAATCCAGATGACGTCCCGAAGACTGCGATCACGACGCCGTTCGGTCTTTTCGAATTCCCGTACATGACGTTCGGTCTTCGAAATGCCGGACAGACATTTCAGCGCTTCGTGGATGAAATGCTCAGGGGTCTGGATTTTACGTACGCTTACCTGGACGACTTCTTGGTCTACTCGAAAGACCAGAAGACTCACGAGCACCACCTGCGTCAACTTTTCACCAGACTCAGAGATTACGGTATGGTCATCAACAGTTCCAAGTGCGTCTTCGGAGTGTCGGAGGTAAATTTCTTAGGCTACCACATCTCGGCCAAGGGCACAAGGCCACTACCATCCAAGGTCGAGGCTATACAAAGTTTTCCCGCTCCCAAAACCGTAAGAGAGCTACGGAGATTTCTTGGGATGCTCAATTTTTACCGCAGGTTCATCCCAGGCGCAGCAAACTTCCAGGCACCCTTGAATGCTCTACTTACAGGTTCTGTGAAGGGTTCACACCCAGTAAATTTATCACCCGAGGAACATAAGGCATTTCAGAACTGCAAGGATAGCCTTTGTCAAGCAGCACTGTTGGCGCATCCAGACTGCAGCGCTAAGTTGGCGTTGGTCACAGATGCCTCCGACAAGGCTATTGGCGCAGTTTTGCAACAACTAAATGCAGGTGCATGGGAGCCGCTTGCTTTCTTTTCGCGCAAGTTGAGTCCAGCACAAGTCAAGTACTCTCCATACGACCGCGAATTGCTCGCCATTTACGAGAGTATCAAATATTTCCGGCACATGCTGGAGGCTCGTGACTTTGTGATTTACACAGACCACAAGCCTCTGACGTTCGCCTTCCACTCTCGTAAAGAGAATTGTTCCCCACGACAGTTCCGTCACCTGGATCTCATAGCCCAATTTACGACAGACATCCGGCATATATCTGGGAAAAACAACGTCGTGGCGGATACCCTTTCCCGCGTTGAGGAGATTACTCAACCTGTGCCCGCTGAAAGGATCGCTGCAGCACAACTGGAGGACCAGGAGCTGAAGCAACTGCTTACTGGGGAAAACGCATTACGCCTGCAACAAGTTAGCGTACCAGGATCGCGGACACAGCTATACTGCGACGTCAGCACCCCTACGCCAAGACCTTTTGTGCCCAAGGAGTTGCGCAGACCAATTTTTACAAGCCTGCACTCCTTGAGTCATCCAGGTACCAAGGCATCCGCAAGGTTGGTCGCTGACCGATATGTTTGGCCTGGCGTCAGGAAAGACTGCCGTGATTGGGTACGTTCCTGCCTGGCTTGTCAGCGCTCAAAAACCACACGGCACATCTTTGCACCAGTAGGTACTTTCAAACTACCAAAATCGAGGTTCGCATTCATCCACATTGACCTCGTCGGACCTTTGCCGTTGTGCCAAGGTTTCCGTTATTGTCTCACAGCCGTCGATCGCTTTACGCGATGGCCTGAGGCAATACCGTTGGCAGACATGACTGCAGAAACAGTGGCAAAGGCCTTACTTAGTGGCTGGATCGCTCGTTTCGGCTGCCCATCGGATATCGTAACCGATAGAGGTGGGCAGTTCGAATCAGCACTCTTCAAATGCCTATCTGCCATCGCTGGGTTCCAACATCGCAGAACAACTGCGTACCACCCTGCCTGCAACGGACTGGTGGAGAGGTTCCACCGTCAACTCAAGGCTGCGATCACCTGCCACGCAAATGACAGTTGGGTGGAATCTCTTCCACTAGTCCTGTTAGGTGTGCGCAGCGCTTACAAAGAAGACGCTCAGGCTTCTGCCGCTGAATTAGTCTACGGCCAGCCAATGCGCCTACCTGGCGAATTCTTTGACCCTCAGGCTGACGAGACCGTCGACATGACCACCTACTTGTCAAGGCTTCGGAGTATTTTCCGGAATCTGCAACCATCACCAGCGGCCAGGCACAACAGCAACTTCAAAACTTTTGTTCACAAGGATTTATCCTCATCAACTCATGTGTTCCTCAGGGACTGCACCGCTGGTGGTCTGAAACCGGCATACACAGGTCCTCATAAGGTCATAGAAAGAGGTGACAAGGTGTTCAGAATAGTGGTAAATGGTAAACAGGTTACCGTATCGATAGACCGCATTAAGCCGGCCTTCATACTGCGTGACCCTCACACATCATTTTCACCACCAACCACTAACATTAATCACAACACACCACAGTTACTACTCGACACTAACACTAATCACTACACACCCGACGTGGATAACCGGAACTTACCTTCAGCTGACGATGACGTCATCAGAACGACCCGGTCAGGACGTCGCGTGAGATTTCCCGACTATTATCGCCCTTGACGGTCTCTGGAGGGGGGTGATGTAGTGACCTACACACTTAAGTCTAATTAAATTGTTAAACCTAAAAGAAAACCAAACTAAATATAAATTATGTATTTCTTAAATAAAATTAATTATAATTTATATATACACATATTTACAAAATAACTTAATACTAGACTTATTTATAATCAACATTTAAAATAAAACTATTTACAATCACTAACATAATAATATTCAACAAACAAACAGACAAGTACAAACATTGTATTAGTAGCTAATTACTTATCAGTGGGCCGGCCATAGCTATGACGCGTCTATTGTCCTAGCGACGATCGGGCGCTCGCGCACGCTACGTCACGCGAGCCGTGTGCATGAGCGGGACAGCATTATCGTGCGTTGCGCTCATGCACCCGCGCTGGGTAGGCAGCGCGCGCGCGCCGCCGTGACTTGCAGTATAGTATGCTCACTGCGCGCGTAGCTTTATAATCAACAATCCTAGGTTCGCCGCGCTAACCGATAACAATTGCGATCGTCTTGTGTTCGTTTTATCTACTTATCCGTGCTATTCTCTACTGTCTACATTTCTTCCACTCCTTCTTAACTAAGTGTAACTCTTGTGTGTGTGAACTGAAACCTGTGCTGTGCAATAAACTTTCTTATTCTTATTGTGTACTTCGGACTTTTCTTTTCCTTCATACATTCGTCTTCACACACGCCTACCTACGCTACAGTCTCAATCTGTCAAAAAACCTCTAATTTTCATACATTTATAACAAGTTTTTGACATTGATTGTCGCTGAGATGAGATTGCGAGTAGATTTTGAACGTTTTTAATTACGGGTATTGGCGTATCGGATAAGTTGAACTACAGGTGTATCGCATACGCCACCACCATAACCAAGGTCCTTGACAGCGTGCTTAACTCACATCTAAGTAAAACATTGTATGACCTTACCTATCTTCTGAAGCACTGATGGCAATCTTCTGCAGTTCCCCTATAACCCTAATCTTGGGCAAGCGCGGGTCATCCGTGATCAAACACTTATGAATCTGTATAACTAAGTTGGTGGGTTGAAGTAAATGTAGCGGGGTGCCTTCGTCGTCTGTCGTTGCTATTGCTGACTGCCAGTCTTCATCGTGATTTGCGATTACAATCTATACAGGAAATATCATATATTAATTGAATTTTGAGACCACACCATATGAACGTTATGTCAATAATCAACAATCAATTAACCTGTGACTGTTTGAAGCTCGCATAATGTACGCCCAAAATGAAATGGAATTGTCCCCGTATTTATTGGAAACACTCAATATAAACGATCAACATACACATTACACCGTGCCACTAAATAACGATCCAATATTGTTATAAAGGAACGTACTTTTGTTACGCAACGAACATTTTATTACTCGTAATAGAACGTCGCGTAACAAATGTTTGCAAAACAAATTCTAAGCGAATGCTCGCGGTGAGTACCCATAAAGGAGCTTCCTCACCGGGAACATTCGCCTGTAATGTAACTATCCAAGATTCCACTGTAACGGCTAGGGCTCGGCAAGTAGACTGCGCACTGCAGGCCGTCAATTGCTAGATAGTGTAGAGAGCTAATTGAAACCAGATGTGTGATATGACGCGTGTGGCGATGTGGATGACGCCACAACACATGAAATAGGTAGAAGTAACACGACTAGGTCGAACCGATCTCTCGACAATTGAAAAGTGCCTGTAATTGGTTTATTGGAAATAGATGCTTTGAGTTTGAGTTTTAGGTCCCAGGTAAGGATTACATTACAGGCGAATGCTATCGATGATGGAGCGCTTTAAGGCTTCAAAGTCCTGAATATAACAAAAAAAAACTGTTTTGGGTCCCAGGTAAGGATTACATTACAGGCGAATACTCTCGGTGCTGGAGCGCTTTACGGCTTAAAAACCCTGAATATAACAAAAAAAAAAACTGTTTTGGGTCCCAGGTAAGGATTACATTACAGGCGAATGCTCTCGGTGATGGAGAGCGCTTTAAGGCTTCAAAGCCCTGAATATAACAAAAAAAAAATCTCTGCATAGCATACCTGCATCTCCGTTAGTTCGAGGACCAACTTATCATAGCTATGGCGCGCTATCTCCGCCAGTATATCCTCATCAGCGAGCCCTTCCAGATATAATTTGTGAACGTCGAGCGCTTGAGAACGAGGCGCCGACTTCACCTTTATGGCACCAAGTTTTACTACCACACATGCCTCCTTTCTGTAAATGTTTCATTGTTTAGAAGGAAATTCCTTGACGCCAGGCTAAATTAAACTCAAGTAATTGCCACCTTTTAGTTCTATGAAAACAAACGGTTTTTTTTTTGTCGCATCTCGGTAACCTGATTCTGCACTGTGCAATTTAATTATTTTCTTTTTCGTAGACCCAAAGAACATATTTTCAATGGGTTGTTCAAATGTAAATAAACCCAGTATTTTTTTCTTGTTGAGATTTTCCATAGTACTATAGAGGTATGAGGAACAGGGTGTAAAGTTCACTCAGCCTCCATAGAAAAGGGAGGATTCTCCGACCAGACGGGTGTTATGTCTGACGGGCAACTGCTCAATGATTCATGTCGGGACGTTGTATCTATGTTAACTGCGCGGTAAACTCTGCTTGCGCGATGCAGGATTTGCGTGACGTAGTATGACGCGTTGTTCGCATGTGGTGATGTGGCGTTGTAGATACCGCTACAGTACTACAAGGTTTCACTTTTACCAGAAACCGGTCTACGATAGGTTCGTTCCAAGGTTTACAAGGAAATACTTACTCCTTATAAACGCCTGTCTTCGGCAATATAATGTATGAGGCAGCGATGTCTATATCGAGGTCTATGAACGTATGATGATGCACCGCATACTGCATGCCTAACGCAGACTTCTCCTTAAGGTCCGACAGTTTGTTTTCTGCTACGGCTTGTAAACTAAAAATTTAAAACGTTATTATTTAACTTTCATACTGTAAATCTGACATGATTGATTGGTTGAAAACATAAAATCGCTGAGATCCTATAAGATTTCATTCAGAAACTGGGTTTCACCTGCATAAGTTGTGCTAGAGATGAACGACAATGACCGTTAGAATAGTTGTAGTACAAGCGCCGTTACGTGGTGGCTATGCAGTCATAGCGTCGGTCAATCAGTCGGTTTTTTTATTTATATGTATAAACTAGCTGCGCTCCGCGGTTTCACCCGCGTAAATGTCGATCCCGTGGGAGTATTTTGGGATAAAAAGTAGCCTATATGTTAATCCAGGGTGTCAGCTACCTCCATACAAAGTTTTATCAAAATTGGTCCAGCCATTTGAACGTGAAGAAGTAACAAACATATAAACGCACGCACACACCCCCATACACCCCCTCTCACTCACACACACACACCCCTGTTTGTACAGACACCCTTACGAGGACCTTGTTAGTCCTAGAACGAACCGAGGACCCTCCAAAAAACTGGTTTAAATACCTCGTCGGCCTTTTAGAATAAGATAGAAAGAGACAGGTGAGTAAATCTATAGTGATGAGCTTATTGGGATAATGCTATCTCAACATTTTTCTGTATGAATTTCGGCTATCATACTGAGGACCTGAAATACACAGCTAAATGTGACCAGCGATGCACATACGAGGACTTTGTGTAAGCCAACCGAGGACCTCTTACGTAAGCCGTGCGACGTCCTTCCGAGGACGTATTTTTAAACAATATTTCTTATAGCTTGTACAATGTGCGGACGTTGTGTTAGACTTTATATCACTAAACCGAGGACAGTTTTTCGCGTAGAACTTGTACAAACCGAGGACCTGGAAAATACCTACCTACCTACCTATAACATTTTACGTGTAAGATAATAATCAATGTTCCGATTTATTTCTTACACACTTTTTCTAAAATGAAGTACCAAGCGAGGACGAGTCAATATCTTTGCGTTTGTCAGCGCTTCTCAAAGGATTATTTATCAAAGAGAGCCGAAAGTAACGGCTTTATTTTGTTAAACACTCGTGATTGTTGCTTTTAACGTAAACAGTAGGTATTAAAAATAATGGCCGTAGGTATCTATAAACATATCAACATATCACATATCAACGCACAGCCGAAACTACTGGGTCTAGGAATGTGATTTTAGACATTACGGACGCTTTTAACTTTCTGCATCGTTCTCACATGCATAATTTTTAACATAAATGATGCAAACAAGACTTTGTAACCATATTATTTTGATTTAAAGAGTGTCCATGGAGTTTCTTGCCCGTTCTTCTCCATAGGTACCTATGCTTTGGAATGGGCAACTACGAGTATCTTCATCTTTCTGACTGACCGACCCCTTGACAATTCAAAAGTGCCTGTAATTGGTTTAATTGAAATAAATGCTTTGAGTTTGAGATTGTGAAATTTTGCACACGGCTTCCTTTTATAATGTCCCCTACATTATAAAAGGAAGCCGTGTGCAAAATTAAAAAGCACTAAGTAAAAAAGGGGTTTTTTGAAATTTAACCTTTAAGGGGGTGAAAAGTTGGATTTCGTTTGTATGAAAAGTCTTATTCCTTGAGTTAATAAACTTGAAACTTGGCACAAATACTTATCTAAGTAAATTAAGAAGTTTGGCATTTTTAGTTTTGGCATTGTGGGGTGTCAAAATTTGTATGGAAGATTTTTAACTCGCAGTCCGATTAACTCGAAAATAAAGAATAACGTTTATCAGGGTTTTTCGAAAATCTACCCCTAACGGGGTGAAAAGGGGTAGTTAATTATACAGGCGAGGATTTTACTGCGTGGGTTGAATAACCCGAAAATTGGTATGAATAAATCTTCGAGTCAAGTAATCAACATCCCAAACGATTTTTCGAAATTCCACCCCTGTGGAGGTGAAAAGCAGGAATACAGTTTATATGAAAAATCTTATTCATTTAGTTAATAAACTAAAGGGAGATTGGGGGTGTAAAATTTTGTATGGAAGAATTTTAACGCGCGGTCCAATTAATTCGAAACTCAGTATGTAAGACCAAAATAAATAATAAAGTATATCAGGGTTTTAAGAAAATCTACCCATATCGGGTTGAAGAGGGACAGTCAATTTCTTAGGGAAGTATTTTATTACGTGGCTTGATTGGATAATTGGTATAAATAATCTTTAAGCCAAGCTATAGAAACATCCCAGACGATTTTTCAAAACTACACCCCTATGGGGATAAAATATTTTTAGTAGCCATGTTTTTAATCACGTCTAAACTTGCTATGGAGTATCTTAATTTGACAGGACTATACTAATATTTATCTTGTCCTTTTTTAATGAAATATAGAAAAAGATGGACTGAACTTAAATTTAGTTTAGTTTGTGAACAAGGGAATCGGCGCCATTAAGTTATTAAGTTTTCATGCTTCCCAAATTATTTTGATCTCACTTGATAATATTTCTTTGTGGTTTTCTAACTATGGCCCCTCGCCCACGGCGACTTTTTGTAGCGATGCCGTCGCACGTTTCGTAAACGCGCGACAGCATCGCTACTAACGCGCGTTAGTCGCATTTGCAACGCGCTACAGCATCGCGACTGTATCGATGCAAACGCCGGACCGTGTCGGACGACATCGGGATGAGAACGGAGGGAGGGTGGCGCGTGAGTAGAGATGTGGAGAATCGAGCACTACTGAATCGCGTTTGGATCACGACAGAAGCGCGACAGTATCGTGTTTGCGTCGCGACTGAGAATCGTGGTGTCGGCGAGGGCAAACAGCTACCGACCGCATCGCGACTGTATCTTGAAATGAAATGAAATTGAAATGAAATGAAATGAACGCGCGACAGCATCGCTACAAAAAGTCGCCGTGGGCGAGGGGCCTAAGCATTGTGTTATGTAATTTTATGTTAAGTTTTTAGCTCAAATTATGTCGATTTCTTTTAATTATGGTTTCTATAAGTCTTTTTGTTTGAGTCGTTTTCTATATATTTATATTTTCTAACTAATAACTAAGTTTTCTAATCATTCTTCTCAAAGATGTTCCTGCAACTTGATGATTGTTTCTATAAGTAGATCGTTGGTAAAACGTTGTTAAACAATTTGTTTCATTTTAAAATAAACCTACTTTTATTTCAGTAAAGTTTATGAGGTGGTTTTCTTTACTACGTTCATGTTCTGTATTTCTTTGTAGGTACTTTATATTTCCTTCAAATCTTGCTGCAGACATTTCACCTAGGAAGGCATTTACTTTAGATTCTTTATGAAAAGCACACGTACTCAGCTCCTACCTCCAGACAATACAATATTTTATAGTGCAAATCATAATGTTGAATAATATAAGTGGGCCTAGGTACTTAGCACATACTGCAGAAGAAGCATGATTATTCCTCGTGCACCTAGTAGCTACTAACGATTTGTTTAAGGATTCAGTCTACCTTCGATTTTCTCCTTCATAATTTTATTTAAATGATAGCTTAAAATTTGTCTTCTACACACGAGGAAAACTGTCGAAACGAGGACTAGAATACACACTGTTCGGAAAATCTAGCAAACCGAGGTCTTAAATACACATTGTCTGGAAAAGCTACCTAACCGAGGTCTTTTGTGTTAAAGTTAACACATAGGTCCTCGGATAATACAACAAACGTGAAATGAGTGTAAAGAGTCTGTGTATGAGGCGACAGTGGCACCATCTGGTGGATACACAATGTTTGTGTAAGATTATGAATAATCTTGATCAAACCGAGGTTCAGACAACTTTTTCGTATTAAGTATATAGAAAGACTCAAAATCGCTTGCAGAATACGAATCTTTGGTCAAGTCAAACCGAGGACCCTCGAAAAGGTCCTCGCTTTGAAAAGGTCCTCGGTCGTGCCTTGTGTATTCATACGCACGTCCTCGGATAGTACTTAAAACAAACACACACACTCACAAATTTTCGCCTTTATAATATTAGTGTGATATATTATAGATATGAATTTTGACAAGAGTGGTAAATTAAAAAATAACATTTTTCACGACTTTGGTTTACCCCAAGTCAATTTTCTTACATACATTATTTTATAAAAATATTGGTATATTATTGATTTGCACACTTTGTGCAGTAATTTGGCAAGATTCATACAAACATTCCCTGCGCGAATAGAATATAACAGAACATCACGCCTGTTGTCCCTGAAGGGTTAGGCAGAGGTATACCTATAGTAAACCTGTGGGTTTACTTTCGCCAATTACGGTAGAATCTAATACAGCAAATATCAATAAATTGTCCTGCAATAAAAACTTTTTTACAAAAAAAATGACTTAAAAAAACACTACAATGTGAAAAATAACTTTAATTTCGGAAGTCGGTGTCGTTGGTTTATAAGTCGGTTCTTTTTTTTTTTTTGGAAAAAAGTTTTTATTTTTCACTTTTTAGTTGTACCTACCCCACACAAATTCATTTAACACTACTTGCTGTGTAAATATCAGTGACAGGAAGTTATTAAAACATCATCAATATAAACTAAGTGGAAAAAAATCGTATTATTGAAACTAACTCAAAAACAACCCAAGCAAAGTTAATCAATTTATATGGGGCCATCTCTGAGGCATTCTTTATCCATTAAAAAAATAATTTTGCAAATCCGTCTATATATGACGGAGTTATGACCGAACATACATACAAAAAAAACATCCGAATTGAGAACCTCCTCCTTTTTTGAAGTCGGTTAAAAACAAAGGTGATCAATAACTTACGTAGATAAAGCTGTAGATTCGGTGGCTGGTTTAAATACGTTAACTATTTCTATGACAGTTTGTGCGTCGTACACGATTTGTAGAGGACGTGCCTGCACTTTCACTCTTTGGTCGCAAGTGCCATCTGAAAAATTAAGTAAGTGACAATTTTGTTTTAATGTTATTATTATATGTAAAGCCTCTGGCAGATTTTTTGGGTAGTTAGCAAACTCCACCTGATAGTAAATAATAATTATTGTCTTTGCTGCAAGTGTGTTGCTATCCCACTAACAAAATTGAAAGATCTATATTGATGTTATTGTGGCTAAGAAAGAACAGCCGCACGGGTCGATCGATCAGGTTAAGCTACGCTTGCCGCGGTTGGTCCCTGGATGGGTGACCATCTTTATATACCAAGACCCTCCGTGCCTCGGAAAACACATTAAGCTGTTGGTCCCGGCTGTCATTCGTGTATCTTTGACAGTCGTTACGGCTCGTCGTCGTAAGCCCGAAAGTCTGACAACCAGTCTTACCAAGGGGTATCATATTACCCAGTAACTGGTCTGTGGAGGTCAGATCCATGTAAAATACTGGTATTCAGCTGCATCCTTATAGACTGGAAGCCGACCCCAACATAGTTGGAAAAAGGCTAGGCAGACGATGATATTGATATCATTCGGAAAAGATTCTAAAATCTAAAAGTATTTAATAATAAAATATGTGTATGTCTCTCTGCCATCATGTGTTCCAAATTTAACACGTCTGCCTTCAAAGAGTGAACAGGAATCTTCTGGGCACGCTCGTTCCAATATAGACCTCATCCATAGATTTCCAACAGCGTGATCGAGGTCAAGAGCAGGTCCATTAAGCATGAAAAAAAATATTTAAAAAAGGTCTTACCTAAAGGATTGGTCTCGAAGACAACATTTAGTAAATTGACATTGTGTGTCACTTCCTTGGAGGTGACCAGTTGCGGTTCAAAATCGCCTTGTTGCACACCAGTTACGCTAAAAGCTTTCATTTGGACGTCCACTCTAAAATAGTAAGAGCAGATTATATGATGTAGCGCAGTGAGCTTTTATCTGCCGATAAAGCACCTTCGGTGCATTGTTAATAAAGTCGAAAATAAATCAAGAAAACCACGACCGCGTAAAGATTATACTTGAATTCGTACGTAGTACGTTGGAATACTATCGAAAATAATCCTCACTCGCGCACCGTAAGCAAAAATATCGATCTTGAACGTACACAGGATCGATATTTTTCTTTACGGTGCGTCACGCGGTCACGCTTCTCATTGTCCTGCTGCGATCTGCTTTTTCTTACTGGTCTTTAATGAGCCCATTTTTCAATTAGTGCACATTACTGCTTAACTTACCGTAACGCATTAGCACTAGGTCGCTGTTTCATATCAACCTCAACATGATCGACACAAGCCCTCAATACTTCGACTTCATCGGTCACGCTCAGTTGAAGTCGGTCTAGTTGGAAGTAGCTCTCTATGGCCACGTACTCTATGGGCAAGTGTAGAGGCGCCGAGTTTTCTTGATAGTCTATGGCACGGAATAGCTTCTCTTTCTCTTCGGGCGTCATTGCGTTTTCGAATTGTTTCACTGAAAAGAGTTTGGAAAAATTAATAATAATAATAATAAAATCTTTAGTTCAGACTAAGTCCATAGCTATTACATATTATATATACAGAGAGTTATAAAATTAAAATAAAAATTATGAAATTTGCACACGAATAAATTCTTTCAGGATATTTGAGTCCTGTTTATGAGCAATGACCTTTAGGATGCTGTTAGTGCTACTCCGGACTCTGCTCAGTAACGACGCGAGCCGCTTGCGCTCAATGGCATGGAAGCCATCTACCCTTGCCTCAGCAAACATACCAGAGGCACTACAAAAGCGGGGCAACCCTAACAACATCCTAAATCCATTATTGTATTGGACACGTAGGGCATTGATCGTCCTCTGCGTATACCTGAACCACAGGCTGCACGTGTAGAATGTCTGACAGTAGGCTCTAAATAGTGTCACCTTAACTTGTTCACTACAACGCGCAAACCTGCGGGCCAGCATATTGCCCCTGACCGCCAATGCCCTACGTTCCCTTTCTATATCAGTTTGGTCATCAAGGCCCTCAGTAACATAGTGTCCGAGGTATTTGAATTGATGTACCCGCTTCAGTTCACTACCATTCAGCTTTATCGCAGGTACATATGACGGACACTTACCGGCGGCCCTGAAAACCATGTACTCACTTTTCTTACAGTTATACACTAATCCATGCTTAAGGCTGTATGTTTCACAGATGGCTAGCAACTGTCTCAATGCGCTTACAGTTGGGGTCAGCAGCACCATGTCATCAGCATAACTAAAGTTGTTCATGCATACATTGTCAACCCAGCATCCTACTCGAGTGCTGCTGAGCCCAACTATAAGCTCATTCACGTACAAGTTGAAGAGCTTGGGAGAACTCAAACCACCTTGTCTCACCCCGCACTCCAACCTGTACGCGTCGGAGAAGCTGTTCGCCCACCTTACAGAGTTTATCTGGTTTTGATACCAGAAATGAAAAATCCGTTGCACCTGTGTAGGCACGCCTGTCCTCTTGAGTTTTTCCCATAATACGTCATAAGACACTAGGTCAAATGCTTTGGATAGGTCAAGGAAGCATGCATACACAGGTGTACTCCTTTCCGTATAGTATTTTACAGTGTGCTTGAGACTCAGAATTGCGCTTTCAGTAGAAAGTCCAGCGCGAAAACCGAACTGAGCGTCATGAATATTAAGGTGTTTATCTAGTTCTGAGTCAAGCACACTGTCCAAAACTTTAGCCACGATTGTTGCTAAGGAGATTGGCCGGTAGTTGTTCTTATCGGACAAATCGCCAGTTTTGTTTTTAACAATCGGTACAACAATCGTTTTCATAAGGTCCATGGGCAGGTACGAGTGATTCAAGCATAAAGTGAAGAACATCGCGAGCACACGCGGCAGATGGACGCCAGCGTATTTCAAATGCTCGATACTGAGTCCATCATGACCTGGTGACTTGCCCCTAGACATCCCACTAACAATTTGACGTACTTGAACCTGTCCAGAATTAAACCTGTCCAGAATTTGTTGATACAGCCTAATATCTCGTGCTCAAATAATTCTGTATCTATTTACATATTTTCAAGTTGTTGAATCGAAATAATAAAAATCTTATATTCCGGGACTTGAAACGTTACTCAAAATAACGTTACGCGTAGTTCAGGTAACGATAATTTGTACCGTTCCACCAGGATCGTAACAAAATTAATTCCTTGGCTATAACGATACTGACAAACGGAACGAAATCTTAAACTGTTCAATAACAATAGTATCAATATATCGTTATTAGTATACTTAACGATACAAGAACGTTATTCACTTCGATACTCAACTTTGCCAGTTTCATGGCTTAAAGATGACGAAAAAGTATGAATAACGTTATAAATGTTTCTGTAACGTAACCACGTAACGTGTTTTGTTACCTGTAGCGTTATTACAAGCGGATAAGCTTAATGTTACTCATACCTATAACGTTACATATGATTCTACGAAAATGATATTCTATACCGTTTTCTTTTGTAATGTTATTCATATTATTAGGTTTTAAGTATTGTTAAAAAAAAATCGAACGTTATACGATATTAGTGGTAACGGAACGAAATTCATTTCGTTTTCAAGGCCCTGCTTATATTCATTAATTTACTGACAGACAATGCACCGCCTAAGCTGCTGGGTCTAGAAACATCAAATTTTGCCCAAGACTTCCTTCCATATACTACGGAAGCGAGCACTAAGAAAGGACTTTTGAAAATTCATCCCCTAGCGGAGTTAAATTAGGGATGAAAGCTTAAGGAAGTTCGTCATTTTTGCAGATGGCAAATCCCAGCCGGCACACGGCTTGTTCATAATAATCTTACTTACTAATAGCTGTGCCTTCAGCCAATTCGTCGTCTTTCGAGCCACCTCCGTACCACCAACCGCTGAACCAGCCCTGTGTCTTCTTAGCTTGCTCTTCCAATTTTCCCAGCCTTTCAACCTGAACAATACATACATTGATTAAAGGGGGATAGTAACGTAAAAGTTTCGGGATTTAGGCTAAATCGTTACTTATGACTAAACCAATTGACAGCATCAGTTGATGCAATCATTCTTAACCTCTTATCCTAGACGGAGAAACCTTAGTCTAATTACAACAAACCGACGCTTCGCTGGGGATGCGAATGATATTTTAAGCCCCTTACTATCGATCAAAGGATTTATAATCCTCTACTAACGTATTACTAGATACTTAAATCTTAACAGATACACACCTCCATTTCAATCCTCTGTCTAATAACGACCAGATTCAACAAGTCGAGTGTTTTCTCGGCCTTTTCCAGTACACATATCTGTTCTGAGTTCACTTTGCCCTTATTATTCAGTTTACACTGATACACAGTCGCATAGTTCTTACAAAGCTGCCTATGTTCTAACATATGCGCCCAGTCCCAGTTGTTGCGTCGCCTGCGGACTTCTTCCTCTAATATGCAACGATAGGCAAACTGCCACCATTCTTTGTAATGGCGTTTGTATGAAGTAAGGTCTGGACGGTATTTTCTGTAATCAGAATGCAGTAGGTACATCAGTTTTAATTCATAGCAATTTTGGCATGCATATTGAAGGTATTATTGGCTAAATTAGTTTATGTTGTCAATATGCTGTGGCAGTTTGATGCGTATTTTGTATGTTTGCAACACAATGCAATGTTGTTTTTCAACATCCACGCGAACGTTTTCGCACAAAGCCTTCTTAATACATATGGTTGCATTTTTCACGCACGCTAAAGCTGGTCTTAAAAATGCATCATCAAACAGTGAACATAAAATCATACCAACAAAACCTGACCTACTTAAAGAGCTGTAAAAAATTGATTCACGGGTCATAGAGCAATGGATGAACAATTGACATCAATCAAGATACCTGTAAGGCGCCTGTTTGCTCATTCTATCCATAGAGTCTGCTAATAACATCATGTCCTGGTACTGGGCTTTTGTTAGGCTGACCGAGAGTTGCTCCATATGTAGACTTAATATCACTTTTGGCGAACTGAACTTTGGTACGTCGCCCTCGGGTTTCGGGTTTAGTTTTAGTTTTGCTGTAGCGTTAATTGGACCCAGAGCTAAAAAAATAAAAAATGTATGTTATTTTTTCAGTTGTAGGTTACTGTGTTTTTCATTGTTATACGACATTAATTAAGCCTTTGGAAAGAAACGTGAATTTGCAATTTAATCAAATAACAGACTCTTACGGCAATTATCCAATATATGTCGTACATATTATAACAAAGTGGATAAATATCGATTAAAGCCATTTAAGCCTAGATATAAATTGTTTTCTATTAGACGTATTTAGCTTACCATATTGGTAAAACGCTGGTTTTGATGATTTTGTTGCTATTTCTCCTTGTAATCTCTCCTTTAACTCCAGGGGTCCTGACTTCGAATACAATTCAGTTGTAGGGTTCCAGTAAATTGCTAAACCTTCTAAATCTAGAATCTGCAAATATTAGGAAATAATTTTATTTTCTGACGAAAATGATTTCTAAGATAACAAATAAATACAGGGTGATGATTAAAAAAAACAAAGTGTTATGTCACAATTTTGCAGTCGTGAACTCGTGATTAATATGTACCTACCTATAACCATGGCAAATTATAGCTTAAAACGTGGACAGACAGACGGATTCCGCAAAACTATAAGGGTTCCTTGTTTTACTACGGAACCTTAAAAATTAGATTATTTTTCATGAAAAATTATTCAATTCCGAACAATTTTGGGACATCATTAACTACAACCAAATAAAAGCATAAATTAAAACTACCTTATGTCCTTTTGATTCTTGCTTTAAACTTTCTAAATACCAGCCAAAAAGCCACTCCGACCCGACACGAACTTCAATAAATACATAAAAGTCCCACGAAAAGTAATTAACTCTTTCTCAAACCGAATATTACCTTGAAAATCTTGGTAACTGCATCAGTAATTACTGCTTTCTGCCAGTTTTCATCAGTGGTCTGGACGGATAGGTTATGCAAGGTGATACCAAAGGAGAAAGGCGCTTTAGGATTCGTAATGCTATCCTCATATCTTATGTGTATATCTGTGATCTTCAACTGCACATTCTTGATTATCTGAGTCACCAGCTTCTCGACAAATGTCTCGTCGAGCTTGCTTGCGTCTATAAATAAGATGGAAGATTAGTACTGGAGATATCAAACGTTTTGTTTCTGTTACGCTCATCGAAATAGCTTTGCACAGTAATAATAGTCTCATGATAAAACAGCGAGCTTGAAAGTTTCTAAGCGTTTTTGAGCAATGGTGGCCCAGTGGTATCAGCCGCGACTTACAAGTTGTAGGTCATAGGTTCGAACCCAGACAGGCGCTTTACTTTGTGTAAATTATGTCATCACCACTACTCTCAAAACGGTGAAGGAAAACATCGTGAGGAAACCGGCATGTCCTAGAACCAAAAAATCGAAGACATATGACATCTACCAATCCGCACTGGGCCCGCGTGGTGGATTACGGCCCACTCCTTCTCACAGAGAGGAGGCCTGTGTCCCTGCAGTGGGAACATTATAGGCTGATTATGATGATGCGTATTTGTTCGATAGTCTCTTTTCACCGATGACTAGTCCCTTGTGTGCCAAAGTTAAGAAGTCTTCCTCAAGAGTGGCTGTAAAAAGCTTACTTGTGGAAAAGGGAGAGGGAGGCCTTTGTCCTGCAGTGGGACAGTACAAGCTAGTTAGATTAGATTAGAAGCGTATTTGTGACGTTTTCACTTCTGTTTTTCCTCTTATAGAAAGAATAAGGCCTAGCATTGGGAACATTATACGCTGATAATCAAATCATTTTTATTTCAGGTATACACCCATATAAAATTTCACCCGATTACAAATTGTTCATTAACCTTAAATTATTACAAAACAACAACAAAGGAATAGATAAGTGTTATTTTAGCTGGAATATTAACTGCCGTAAACTATGAAATAGTTTACCTCGTATATGGCACTCAATATTCCATTGTCAGATTTATGTATTCTGTTCTTATAGGAGGCCTGTGACTTTCTCATGACTGCGTAAAAGCAGTGTCGGATTAGTCCATAAGCAAATTAAGCAATCGCTTAGGGCATCACGTCTCGGGGGCACCATAGGGCAGAAACAGCACCGATACAGTATTTGCTAGCACATGAAAGGCAGGCTGTTTATCAGCAAGATATTACAAGACCCAAAAGTCACTCTAGCTAGCGATATGCGCCAATCTTTACAAATCGCTCGTCGTTGTTTTGAAAAAATACGAGGTGACTAGTGGATAGGAGGGCCTACAGGCGTGGATTGCTTAGGGCATCAAGTAGGTAGTCTTAATCCGGCACTGCGTAAAAGTCGCAATAATAAAGCTATGATGTTTTATTACAATATTATTTGGGTGGGTTTTTTAGTGAACAACTTTTACTTTGGGACCAAACATGAAATCGCGAAAAAAAATCAGCTGTTCCCTACATTTTGACGAGTTATACGAACATAAATGTAGGGAACAGTTGATTTTTTGTTCATAATTATGAGTACAATGACCTCTTAAGAGGTTGTTAATGTTTTACCAATAACCCTGTATAAGTGGTTCAAGATGCCAACCTCCAATGATACCTCAACCAATATGAGACAACACTGACGTGTTTTACGATTGATTTTCCGTGTTCCAATAACATTTCTCTTTCATATAAGTAGGTATCAAATCAAATAACCGAATAGATAGTATGCTTGTTATGGAAAATACAGTTAAAACTTATACATATATAAACTAGAGCACGTAGAAAGAACCTTTTGTGTGTCATCTTATTTTGTTTACTTAACCATTTTTATGTGACTGTTGATTAGTCATTATTTAAGCCACAAAAACCAGCTAACCTTCGCCTTAGACTAATCAATTAAATATTTAGAGAAACAAATTCTTCAACAAAATTACCATTTAAACACGGTTTACGCATTCATGGTCACTAAAACAGACCAACAATTAAAACGTGTGATCTCTTTGAATTTGAAATCTTTTTACAAACAACCACACAGGACTGTTTCGTCAGGCTTATCAGTTATTGTTTTAATCTCTCTAAATGTATCATAAATTTTATATAAAATACAAGCTATTGAGCTCCTGTATTTTCGAGTTATTAGGTCGTTTTATTTTTATTCCGCAATCATTTTTTCCATAATAAGGCGCGATAACAAGTCGCATTGTGATTGTAACAGGCTGGCTGGTGATCAAATGTAATAATATTAAAAAAAAATACATTTAACATAAGTACCTTTTTGCGCCTCTTGCTTTTTGGCTTCTTCAACCCTCGCCAGCTCTGCCTGTTTGGCAGCCAGCGCCATCTTCTCCTCCTTTTCAGGGTCATATTTAACTTCAGCAGTGGGGTTGACGATCAGAAAAAGACGGTCAACTGTAGCTTCCACTGACGCGCCATAGAGATTCTTCCAGGGAATCTTAAGCACAAGCTTTCCTGTACGAAAAGAGATAAGTAAGAATAACACATAAATACATAACTTAATTGATATTCTTTTAGAATATATACATAATCAAATATGTCAACCACCTTGCGAGAGTGGCGTAAGTTGAAAATATTATAGCATAGAATTACACCAAAACACGTGTGCCGGTATCGTGACGGCGGCATACTATGTAATAAAAAAATAAAGATGTTAGAGCCTAGATTTTGATGTAGTAAGTAACATTCCTGTTGTTTGATTCTAACTCCTAGGTAATAGTTACTTGAAAGCTAAATAGGTACGTCAAATAACTGTATTAAACGTCGAGCGTAGTCATGCAATTTCAGTAGCACTATATCGATCAGACAAGTCAGTTTAAAAATTGACAAATTGACAAGACGGCACGAGACGCCGCACCTCGATGTTTTTGGGCAGCAAACAGCGAGACAGGAGAGCTGATATTTTATCGGTAGTTTTAAGTTATTTTTCCAACACTATTTTTCCCTTATAAAATCGAGTTAATACCGATACAAAATTTGCCTGTCCCAGCAGTGGGAACAGTATAGGCTGATTACGAAATTGGAAACAATGAGGGAACAAATTGAAAACACTCCCTCATAAGTTTTAAGGGAGTCGAGCACAAATAGTTACACGTGGTAAACATTTTATCAGGTCAAATACGTTCATACCTGTGACCTTGCGACCTGCTTTTTAGGTACTGAGGAGCGCCGAACAGTATTTCGCAATGTCGGTGTATCTACCAGTCTACCTACGCTTTTTGATAATGATAAGTAGTCAATAAATCATGCGATTCATTAATTTTATCTCATTAGTAGTAGGTATCTCATTTGGTAAGTTATTAACAGATAATGAGACGAGAAGGGTAATCCTTTTTTTATTTTTTTTTATCGTGCTCATGCATTCTGCGATGTAGTGTCGGGGAGATAGTGCAGTTATGTGGGACTCTAACCCACTAAAACTTCACGGTGTCCTCCTCTGCCGCTTACGGCAGGAACACGGGCACGCGTTAGACTCATCCGTGAACCCGCCGCGGCTGTCCGTCACTGGACCCTCCTCTGGGGAGTACTCCCCATCCCCGGCGCACCAGAACACACAGCACGCCGTGACCACCTCCAGGGACCAAACCAGCACATGGGCGCCAGACGACCCCGTGTCTGGGCACCCTTGGTTCCCCTGCGACGGGTCAGGTCATTGGTCCCGCCCCGCAGAGGATAGGGAGAGCTGCCAACGTCATAGCAACACTCCTCCTTCCCTGCGGCCCCATCGTGTCCGCCATCAGACGGTGGCGACCGCGACCCCGTCAAGGCCGCGGAAGGTAGGTAGAGCGGCGCACCGCAATACCGGCACTCCTCTCCCGTCGCGGCCTCCACCCCTCATCCGCAATAATATGCCTCCCATACGACATCGCGGCCCGCCTCAGTTGCGATGTCGCCCAAGCGGCACTGCAACCTACTTGTTGGCCGCTACGTTGTCGGCTTACCGAGGGAAGTGTAATCCTACTACTATCGCACTAATATTATAAAGGCGAAAGTACAGACGGCTGGCAAATTTTGATAAAATTTGGTATGGAGGTAGCTGACACCCTTGGATTAACACATAGGATACTTTTTATCCCGTTAATCCCACAGGATCGACACTTATGTGGGTGGAATCGCGGGGTGCTGTTAGTATTTTATAATATCTACAATCAACATTAGCATTTAATTAGTTTCCTACACTTGTTTTTCAGATCATACAGATACTAGCAGCGCCCCGCGGTTTCACCCGCATAAGTGTCGATCCCGTGGGAATATCGGGTTAAAAACGATCATAATTATGTCCTTCCCGGGATGCAATCTAGCTCTCTGCCAAATTTTATCGAAATCCGTTAAGTGGTTTAGGCGTGAAAAGGTAACATACAGACAGAATTACTTTCGAATTTATAATATTAGTATGGATTGTAGTTCTTAGTTAGCACTTGTTGTGCCTACTAGATGTGCTAATTGTTCAGTTTTGAGGCCAACAGCATTATTTTACAGATTTCTTGGTATCTTACTAGCTTCACGTGTGATCTAGATGTTATATGGTACATTTATTATTGGACAGGTAATGCGATACAGATTTTAAACCAAGATTAAGGTACAATTGTTTACTTTAAAAGCCAATTTAAAAGTAATAAAGATAAGCTTGAACAAAAACCTATAAAAAGGTGTTTTATACATGCAATAGGAAACTGATACACTGTGACATAGATTGATATGCCAGTCTTAATTTTTATCTAAAGAAAATGGTCTTTTGTTTGATAATAAACAACATATACCTATATTATAGCGTGTTTTTTACAGTAAGGTCGCCAGACGCCATGATGTAATGTAATTTAGCGGTTGTTTTGTTTAATATGGATTACTTACTCATCAATATCAATTAATTTGATTATAAAGTTCCTAACAAGTTAGATAACAAAGTATGTGATAAGTCTTTGTTTTCCTGTATTGTTATTTATTTTGATCACCAGTGTCGTAAATATACCGTTTGGGGCCGTGGCAAAATCAAGGGATGGGGCCCACCCTCAATGTAAAGAAGCTCAACAAATGTTATAGTTTTCTTTTATTAGCATTTCTGCAGCGTACATTTCATATTTTCCCCTACAAAATTTAACACCTGACTGCTTCTGTACTTATGTTAGGACCCTCCTGTGCTCATGGCGCTCTCGGGCCGGGGGCCCCCTCGGCCCTCTGGCTGGGGGCCCGTGGCATTTTGCCCCAATGCCACCCTATAGTTACGCCACTGTTGATCACTCATATTTGAGAACGATCTCACAGACTGTTGCATTTGAATTACTCATTTTTCCACTCACTACAACTAACGATTTATGGTAGCAAGTCCAACAGTTTTTAATTGTTACATGATTACTTTTAATAAAATCCAAATTTCAAATCTAAATTTAGTCATTCAATCATCTAGGACCAGGAAAATAATGTAGCTCAGTTCAATGTTAACAAAATGTTGTACGCAATGAGAATATTTTTCCTCTTATGGATATTGGGCACATATTTTGTAACATTTGTAGGTCACAATTTTGGCCTTGAGACTAAATATTTCACAAATGGAATAAGTAGACAAGTAGTACTGATTTGATGGGATGATGTCACCCAGACAAGTTCATGACTGTGTAACAATTACAAACAGGGATGTCAGTATCTTTGTTCCGACCCCGTTTCGACCCCGATCAGCACACTTTATCCCACAGCTGGCATAGCTCCACCACAAGTCCGAAGAGAAGTTGCATGCGCAGTGGAGAAATTCAAACAGGAATCTGATACCAGACACCCACTATCTGGCGCACAGCTACCAACGCAACGGCTAAAAAGCAGACACAGCTTCTTGAAATCGACAGCGTCTCTGTCAGGAAACCCGGCCGACGCCCGTTGCAAACTGTGGCAGGATACTCTTCCCCCTCCTACTCACTACTTACCACCAAAGGAGCATCTCCCTGCAGGGTGTAACCTTCCGTGGCCCACTTGGAAATCTCTGAACCGTCTCCGGACACAAGTGGGAAGATGTAAGTCCAACCTAGTAAAATGGGGCTACCTTGACGCAACGGCAGAAGGGTGTGATTGCGGAGCTATGTCACAAACCATGATCCACCTCCTATCCTGCCCTCTGTGTCCCAAAACATGCAGTCAAAGTGACTTCTGCGCTGCCACCGACAACGCCGTGGAAGTGGCAAAGTTTTGGGAAAACAAGATTTAAAATACAGTCGTGCCAGCGACACGAAGAAGAAGAAGAAGTATCTTTGTTGCATGTTAAGTGGTGAGGGACTGATGTGATAACCTTGCCTAATTGGGTAGGTTGGCCTGTAGCCTATCTATAAATAGATTTCAATGTTTATGTATTTGCTTTGTGGATAATTTATTTGTCTGGTAAGTACATAAAAATAATTAATTTTATATAGAAGTTCTCACATTCATGCGTTCGTTCGTGCCTCGGAAAGCACGTTAAGCCGTTGGTCCCGGCTGTCATTCCCCTATTACATGGGACTTAAACATAACTGGCGAAATATAGGTGTTCTATACGTACACTACTGCCTTACCCTTCAAGTAATACAGGCATGATGTTATGTTATGGTGTTCTGAACAGTACACCTTAAAATCATGAAATTCCGAAAGAGTTCCATAAATCAATGTAGTTGTTAACTGCAATAAATTATGTATGGAACAAAACTAAGTTACCTTTGAAACAAGTCCTATGAAGAAAAAAATACTAGGAAATAATAAAATGGGGAATTCATTTCTCAGTAGCAGTCTGGATTGGAGCCCATTGGTTAGTGGCAATAACCCCCTATTAACAATAAATTAACTTATAAGTAATCTGAACAATGCGGCTCTCCTGTATGCCAAACTCAGGGCATACAGCCACTATTGGTTAGCTAGTGTGGTAGTAGGTACCTAAAGTTGCACTTTATTTTTAAAGTGCAAAAACAAATACTACTCAAATTTAAGTGCTGGTATTGTCTATTGGTATAGATTAGATTACAAATGACTATTTTATAAGTGCAACAGGCATACAGATAACTACAATATTGTTGTAATGAAAACCTTATGAAATTATTTTTGATTGGTAACTAACATGAACAGGAAAGTTGTATACCCTCATTCTGGAAACAATTTCTATGCTATACAGGGTGTATTTTTCAAGTGGGAGTGGATGGCCAAATCCAAAACTATGAGGAATAGCGAAAAGTACTCAAAAGAGTCGCGAGCTCGATTTTGATGAAAACTAAAACTGCATCATAGGATTTTTAAAAAAATCAATATTTCTAGCCAGAAATCAACCCGTTGATTTTGAAAAAAAAATTACACACTGTATTATTACACCATTCAACAGTGTCGCTGATAAGGATCGAATTCTGAGAAGTAATAACATACGGAAAACTTCTGTTATTTCTATTGCCGCTATAACAACAAATACTAAAAACAGAATAAAATAAATATTTAAGGGGGGCTCCCATACAAAAAATGTGTTTGTTTCGGCGTTTTTACCGTGTGGTACAGAACCCTTCGTGTGCGAGTCCGACTCGCACTTGGCCAGTTTTTTTTTGTTTGAAGTGCTAGTCTCTGGAACTACTAGTTTGATTTTAAAAAATATTTTTGCATTTAATAGACCGATTCTCAATAAAGGCTATAGGCTATTTATCATCATCCATCCCCCAATGGTCGTCACCATTAGGGAGCAAAAAGAAAAAAAAACATGCAGACAACGTTGTAGGCAGAACCTAGTGTGAATAATAGTTTACAATTAAATAATTAAAGTCATTCAAGATTTGCTTCTGAAGGCAGACTATTTGAACGTAGATGCAGTTGATACAGTAGTTGTCTTAAACAGGAGGTTTCTCATACAAACAATAAACATTGCAAGAATAAGAATGCCAAACCGCACTAACAGCAGAATTACATTCTCAGTTTTGTCTCACACATAAGTCCCTGACCTGCTTGTAATCAGTTAAAATTACTAAAAGTATTGCACAAGGTTAACTTACTGATATTTACAAAGAAAATAGTGCTATGAAGCTAGCTGAACTAATTCACTGCACAGCTTTATGAGTGTTCGGTTTTTTTTCGGAAGGTAATCTAAATCAGTTTTACCAAGTGTTTATTTTTTTAGGGTCAATAAAAATGCTATAAACTTTGCTCACCCAAGTGTCCATAAACTGTCTGGACAGGTATATTGAGTTCCTCCAAGGCATTTTGTTTGAGTATGAGATTTTCCAGCACGACGTCGCCTGCAAAACATTAATCGAAGACATAAATAGCGGCAAATCAGTGCGGCAACTATGACATCACCCTGGCGCAAAAACTCACCGCCCCATATTCCTAGCTTTAGCTGGGACCTGTTCAGGTTCTCCACATAGCTCCCGAGGAACCGGTTCAGCACGTCCACCACAATCGATTCGAACACCATCGTGAACTATGAATTTCTTATTTAATAACGAAAATATGTTTTTCGTCACTCATGTCATGGTCCGGCGTAACACATTTTTGCTTTAATTTTAACCAATACACTTCAGTGTTTATTATTTTTGAGAAATGTTCAAATAAAAGTGATTTTCGATATCATTACGCACGATAAACTGATTTGAAAAATTAAAAAGTATTTTCAGAGTTCAACTCGGACCGCAGCGCAAAATATCAGTGTGCCAAGACTAAAACTAAAGACTAAACCGGCCTTTACCACTTACAGAGTTAAAAAAATATCGCCGTATACAATAGAATATTATTAAACTTATTATTTTCATTGTACTTATGCAAATATATAAACAAAATTCAATAATGTTCACGTTTTTATCAGACATTGTTTGCAAAACTTCGTAAAAAAAACACTTTCCTTACAAAAAATATTACCTTATTCACGGGAACAATAACTGCTAGCAACATCGTAAACAAACGTCAATGGTGTCAAAATCACCTTGTACTCAGCTCTGCGTTCGGATATTTTCACCACCCTTCTGGATTCCGACAGATAGAATACAAAAATGGAAAATGGATAGTGGTAGACCGCGAAATTGAAATTTTCTTTGTTTTATTTTATATTGATCAAAATATGATTCGCGACTATAACAGGTACATATTTAGAGAAATAAAATCATTAGAATCATTAATACATCTTTCTAAGTTAAATTTCTACGACCAACCACTAATCTCTTATGGTACTTACCTTTTTTGGACCGATCATCATTTTTCTTTTGCATATACGTTGTCAGGGGTATAGAAAACCCCCGGTGGGTTCCCGCATTGTCGAGGCGGGGGGGCTCAGTAGCCGTGGCTTGGTCATCCACGGTGAAGCGAAGAGGAATCCGAGAGGGACCGCTCGTCCACAAGGGCTTTTGCCGGTAAGTACTCCCCAGAGGAGGGTCCGGTGACGGACAGCCGCGGCTGGTCCACGGATGAGTGCTAACGCGTACCCGTGTTGCCACGTGGAGTTTTAGTGGGTTAGAGTCCCACATAACTGCACTATCTCGTGGTACGTAGTGCAGGATGCATGAGCATTTTTCCACGACAAAAAAAAAGGGATAAAGAAAAGAACATAAGATACCTTACATCCAGAAAAAAACTGTTCCCGAAGAAAAGAATACTAACTTTCGACGGTCACGATAAAATTGCATTAGGATGCTAGATGGCGCTACGTGTCTTTAGAATCATGATTGAAATATGTCCCGACTTTCTGAGCAGTTATCATCTGTCTAGCCTTTTCCCAACTATGTTGGGGTCGGCTTCCAGTCTAACCGGATTCAGCTGAATACCAGTATTTTACATGGAGCGACTGGCTATCTGACATAACCCAGTTACTGGGCAATACGATACCCCTTGGTAAGAATGGTTGTCAGACTTTCGGGCTTCGACTACCCGCAACGACTGTCAAAGATTCACGAACGCCAGCCGGGACCATCGGCTTAACGTGCCTTCCAAGGCCATCCAAGGCACGGAGGGGTCTCGGTATGTAAAGATCATAGAGTAAGAAAGCTATAGAGCATCGGGTAGCGTGGCCACACATGAGGCAAAAAACTAACTTAAATAACATTGGCTTCTAGCTGCCTTGAAAAAACGGGCACGCGCTGAGAGACGGAAATAGTATAGCTTTATCCTTTTCTGTTACTTATAATAACTCAATACTTTATCCCTTTCTTGTGGAAATGAAATGGCGCTACCCGCCTATACTTTTCTTTGTCTAAGGTAAAGATGGTCTCACCATGGACGTAATATATAACATATATTACGTATATTACCATGGACGTAATATATAACAAATATTACGTCCATGGGTCTCACCCATCCACAGACTTAAACTGCATTATATTGTAGTCTGTGCCACAGACCAACCGCGGCGCGTAGCTTAAGACTGCACCGAGCGCACAGTGGCGCCCCCATCGTTTGTTTGGTTATTTCTTTTATTTTAGAATGAAAATGCAGAAAATAAGCACGTTAAGTTGTGCTCCACAAGATTATACATTAATATTATTATAAACGGTAGTTAATATATAATATACGGAATATTAATGTATAATCTTGTGGAGCACAACTTAACGTGCTTATTTTCTGCATTTTCATTCTAAAATAAAAGAAATAACCAAACAAACGATGAGGGCGCCACTGTGCGCTCGGTGCAGCCTTAATGCTGCAACGCAGCCAGGCAGATCGCGCGGCGCTAGAACGGCGTAGACCGCAGTTTCAGTGTCATATGAATTTTAACTTTATTTTCATTACTATAATACTTATTATCGCAACCGCTCGGTAGAGAAGGCTATTCGCCGGAATTCCAGCGGCGACGCTGGCATCCGCGCGACTCGTTCGAGTTTCTCATGCGATAAATAATTACAGTATTGAAAATAAAGTTAAAATTCATATGACACTGAAACTGCGGTCCGCTTCGCCGCTCTTTTGGTGTGAGTTGAGCCTAAATCTATGGATTGAAACCAAAGACTACAATATGATGCTGATTGAAACGCGCCGCTGCCCGCGCCCGCCGTGCCCACTCCACTGGCTTCGTGTCCGTAGCCTCACGGTCAAAATAACCGCCGTTTGCAGAGAGCGCCTAAAAACCCGTTCGGAGGGAGCTGCAATCAGCAGACAGCTGGGAAAGCAGCTAATACGGCCTGTTACTACGTCGGTCGGCTGGGAAGAATAAAAACACTATCTTCAGACGGGAAAACTTTATTGGCTTTTATCATAACAATAATACTAGAGAAAAGTTTACAACTGCAAGAAAAGTGTAATGGAATGCATCAATTATTATTAATGTTATCATTGCCTGCATATTTTCATTAAAAGCTGAGACTAGATGCTCGGAAAATCTATTGAAACTATATGAGAGAGACAATTTACATTCATTTACGATTACATAGTAAATAGGCTTTTAAACTTAATGAATTAATTGAATTATCCATTATAAAATATACATTTTACTTGTTTTACAACAGCCATGGCATCACCTCTGTGTTATTTTAATTAACATCACATTATATAATATTTGGGGCTTAAGGAGATAATATCCAAACATTATGTCTCTTTAGGACCAAACAGTATGTCATTCATACAATATAATTGTGTACCATATACATTGGTACTTATATAATTAACATCTGGTTTTAAAATAATAAATTATACTCATTTGTAGTACTTACATAAAATCGTTTAAACTGTCTGGATCTTTCGAGATAAACTATATTCGAGCAAGACACACTTTGAGAAAAGTGTCCTAGCAATCACTATTTGTATTTTTTGCTTAACTTCATCCATTTTAATCCAGTCAGTTTTGTTAAGGGTCTCTCATGAATTGATAAACGATACTCAGCACGTGCTTTGGCTTAGATATGTTCCCGTCTCTCTCTTGCACTGATGGTTTGACAGTTGTGCGACAGTGACAGGCATAATGCTCAGTTAAAACATGTGCTATGTAACATACTGCCCATTCACAGTTGTTTTACTTCTCGCAGCAGCAAGCTTGTTGTAACAAGAGGAAAGATCACTATGATTTTGACAGACTTGTCAGTGGCAGTAACCCAACTGCAACCTTATCAGATGGAGAATATAGATCATAATGATTTGGACAGTGATGCAAAATCAAAGGTAAAATAACTGTGAACGGACTGTTAGTTTATTAGTTTTGGCCTTAGTTTCGAACGAATATTCAATTTTGTAATTGTATAAAATGCACTGTCAGATTATAACTATTGATAATTGTATTCGCTCACATACTTGAATTTGTAAATGTTGGATAAAATGTTACAAGGAATCAAAAATACAGTATTTTTTTTTAAATAATCGAGACAAAACATTAGTACCTACAACATAGGTACAATTTATCATCTCAGAAAAAAAAAACATAAAAAAAATTAAACTTAACTATTATTTGAACAAACAATCCTTATGGTTATCACTATTAACACTTACCAACTAATTAGGAAAACTGAAATTATGTCATGTACTGAGAGTGAGTAGAATAAAATGGATTTTTATCAAAACATTGTAATAACTTCGTATATTTTATGGAAATATTAATGTTTGTTGTTTTTGTTTGTTGTTTTTACTGTTTGTATCTGTCCCGCATCTTTATCGATGATAATTTTTATTTCTATTTAAAATAGATACAGTTCGTATTATGCTTTAGCTATTTACAGACTAATGGAAAATTATAATGAAGACACTAGACGTTCTAAAAGAAAATAATAAACTTAAGTACAAAACGATGGTGAAACTTACACATTGTTCACTAGTTTTTATTTTAATATAGGTACCTTCCTTTTAAAAAAATATTTATTTTCAATTAAACTTGCAATGACAATCAGAATTTAATTTGATTATATTTTGTAAATACAAGTAGTATCACTTAAAAATATTAATATTGAATTATAATTATATTAGAAAAACAGAATATTAATTATTTGTTTTTTTGCTTACTCCATTAACGGCGATACCATTTTCAATTACTGTGTTTTCATCGGCTATACTTAAAGAAGAAACAGATATGTCTTCCTCATCTGAAAACAAAAGAATAGTAAGATGTTAACAGCCATTCTCCAGTACAAAAAACTTTTTTACAAAAAAAACAACCGACTTCCAAAAAACACTATAAAGTGAAAAATAACTTTAATTTCGGAAGTCGGCGTCTTTGGATTTGTATTTTTGTTTTTTGCCACCGACTTTCGAAATTAAAGTTATTTTTCACTTTATAGTGTTTTTTGGAAGTCGGTTGTTTTTTTTTGTAAAAAAATGGTTGCCTGTAAAGTCGGTTTTACGGGCGAAGATTTTACGTGACAACGTCTTTTTCTCGGTAGAATATTTATTGATATGAATATAATTAAATTGCACAATAGGAACAAGGAATTAAATGAAAATAAGAACGTAACGTTACCGAGCGTTACACTTTTTCATAAGTGACTCCCAGCCGCAACCTAATTTAAAATAAGAACGTAACGTTACCGAGCGTTACACTTTTTCATAAGTGACTCCCAGCCGCAACCTAATTTAAGACGTTGTCACGTCAAAAAGTTTTTACTTTTTAGTGGGTAAGTTTGTATTATATATATTTATCTAAGTTACAATAGCCTAGTGTCAACTGCTGATCACCTTTTACAAAATATTGCTTTTCCCGATGCAGGGACGTTAATTGTTGAGGAGTTCTCCTAGTATTCCACTCTCCTAGATGATAATCCTGGCTGCAGCATCAGGCCAGACTTATGTCAACATTGCATTGAACTTAAAATTTAGTCCTGTTTAAAATGAGCCCAAACACGACTACGGTGTCGTAATTTCAAGGTTTGTACTTTTTCTGATGCTCCTGGCTTCAGCATCAGGTCTCTATGTACTTCGGTGTTCCTCGTTAACAGTACGTTTATCCACACATCGAGCCCTTTTCAATGAGCTTAAACACGATATATAGCTGCTGTTAGTTGTCGAGGAGTTAGGTACTCTGCAGACTATCCTGACTGCAGCATCAGGTCATGACTTGGATGATCATGAGACCAAATGTGGCAAATGCCCTATCAAACATCAAAACAATTTACTAAAACAGTCCTTGCCTGTTCGAGTAACTTCTTACTGTTAAGGAGTTGTACCTTCCATCATCAGCCCAGCTACCTGAGATGGTGACAACCATACGCAAATACACAAGATACTTCATAAAATATGCGAAAAACAATAAGTGAGCCTATAAAATTTGAGGGTTGCCCTCGATTTCTCTAAGATCCCATCATCAGATCCTAACTTGGTGACAGTGGGACCACCTCAGAACTATCTACTTTCGAACAAAAAAAGAATTTTGAAAATCCGTCGATAATTGGCGGAGTATTCGATGAACAAACATACAAAAAAAAAAAACATCCGAACATAGTACCACCTTTTTGTGAAGTCGGTAAAAATACGTAAGATCTATTCAAATTAATGTTTCCAATTGATGTTATTTCAAGTTAAACTCATATCAACTTTATTGTAGTGGCAATTAAGTTGATTACAGGGTGAGTAGTATTGTTGAAAAAGTCATAATGTTTGAAGTTGTAGCGTAAACTAAACTTTATTGTGTAGGTATTAAAGTTATTTTTCCAATATCTCATAAATGTTTACATATTTGGAAACTAAATCGCGAACGCAGATTAGGTACCAACGGAATAGTGTCATGAATTTTTTTCTTGGAACACTAAGTTCCAAGAAAAAAATTCATGATTTTTCAAATATTTTTTCCGTCGACAAAATTAAGCTTAGTTTCCCTCATTTCGATTAGTGCACATTATGAAGACTCACACTGTATAAGGCCGGTCTGGGGCACGACCCGAGTCAGTGCCAGATAAGCGATACAAACGAATACATCCGAAGCGATCTTCAAGTGCGACTTAGAGCGATCAGTAGTGCAATTGTCTTTTAATTAAGTGTAATTTTCGGTTATTAAATCGGCATTGTCACGAATCCCAAGCCCGTAACATTATCATAGATTATGTCCGAAGACTTTATGTATATTAAAAACAAACAAGAAAGAAAACAGAATATCTAATTGCGATGTTGCATGGCAAACTTCACGTTACGTTAGAGAAGGATGCATTTATATTGGAAAACGCCACAACAATATAGCTGAACCGGCAATATTTCAGTATTTTCTAATGTGATGCGATCGTTCGGCCGGGTTACACATGATAATGCTTTGAACATACCAAAAATATGTGGCTATAATGGCCAGGCCACATAAAATATCGTTGTGTATTGCATAGTATGGCTGGTATTGCTGGAAATGTTGCCAGCCACAGTATTGCCGCCACATATTTTCGTGATAATATAGCCCGTTTAGAAGAACCTTAAGAAAGTCATTATACTAACCAGAACTGACGTCCGACTGATTTCGTGGACTCAACCGACAGCCTTTCGACAAGTAGTTCTTCAGTTTTCCAAGTGAAGCCAATATTAGTCTGAAATAATAAAGGAATAATTAGGTTTGATTTGAAGCAACATATTTTAGACACAACTGTCCCTGCAGTCGATTGTAACAAATTATGTATATGGTCAAATTAAATTAACTGGCAAAACTTCGCACGATGGGTCGATCTAATAATAATAAAACAAAAAATCATATCTTCCGTTGGTAGTGCAGTTACTTACTTAAAATTATCAGTTAAAAATTAGCTTTTTAAAAAACCAATAGTCTGTAAAGTTTCACTAGCTAAATTGTTGCATAATTGAAATTACTGCACCGACAAGTACAAAAAAAAAAGCGAAAGAAACCATCTGTCCATCCTTGTACCTTTTGACGCCATAAGGGCTGAATGAATTTCAATGGAATTTGGCACACAGGTAGTCCATGACCTGGGTTAGGACAGTAATGCGTTCCCGTGGGATAATGCCACGCAGGTGAATCCGCGGGCAAAAGCAACAGTAGAAGTAGTCACTTATGTAATTTTGGATAGTAAAAAGGCATTAGAAACTAGACTTACCCTAGGAAAGGTGGGCTAGGAGACAATGGTCGTGATAAATACTCCGGGTGGAATTGCACAGTGACGTAGTAAGGATGATTATCCACTACAGCGACTTCCATTCTTGTCTTAGACTCGTCTTTACCAACGAAGCGGAGACCGGCCGCCTCTAGACGTTTTATGTATTCTGGGTTCACTTCATACCGATGCCTGTGACGCTCTTCTATTTCATTTTTCTTGTACAGTTGGGCTGTAAAATGATAATAAAATTAAATGAGGTTTAGCATAACAATATACATAACTACACTTCGTCGTTGCATCATCTACATTTACATAATTCACTAGGTAGTTCACTCTTGAATGTACTGCTGGCTGCCTGGTGTTTGATGCCATAGATAACAACTAAAAAAAAAACTGGCCAAGTGCGAGTCGGACTCGCACACGAAGGGTTCCGTACCACAAGGCAAAAACGCCGAAAAAAACACGTTTGTTGTATGGGAAAATAAAATTAAATATTTATTTTATTTTGTTTTGTTATAGCGGCAACAGAAATACATAATTTGTGAAAATTTCAACTGTCTAGCTATCGCGGTTCTTGAGATACAGCCTGGTGACAGACAGACGGACGGACGGACAGCGAAGTCTTAGTAATAAGGTTCCGTTTTTACCCTTTGGGTACGGAACCCTAAAAAAGACACTCGATTCCAAAGACAGTAGGTAGTCGCTCGACACTGAGTAAATAGCACCTGAGTATCGGTTTGTTGAAACCAATGACTAAGAACCTCAAAGAGGAAACGGCAGGTGGAGATTTAATATGGTTTTAAAGAGACAATCTGTTTGTTTTTCTCCCTGTGATAACTTACGTCGTGGATAACGTAATCGATCTCTTAAAGGACGATTTCTAGATTTTCGAAGTCGTCCATCTTTTTTATATTATAAAATTTTCACCGTTGGGTCTCGCTTGGAATAGAGAAAAATAAGCCGTGGTTTGGAGCAAGGGTGGCTTATTTGAGACTTATAAAATATTTTCAATGTACTCTATCTCTAAAAATTGTGTTTTATGTACATTTACGTTTATGTAAATCCTTTCGGATGCAACAACTCATGTAACTGTGGTCAAACTTCATCAAGGTAATTGGGTAGTTTAAAAACTTGGGGAAATAGCGATTTGCTCTTACTTATAAAACTATTACTCTTTAGTTTTTAATTGTAACCAATTGATTATAGAAAGTAACAAAATAATATATTTCCCAAGAACTTTATATTTTTTATTATTCTGGTACTAATCATTAGCCACGCCCATTATGATAATATTAAGTTACTAGTTATTTGATTTAAAAGTATTAGTAATAAATATAAAGTAAAATACTTACTTATTATGCTGGGCTCTAGATAAGTCTTCCTCTTCCCTAACCGCATGGTTCCACCAAGGTTTCCGGGATGATGTTCAGGCATATCTATCACAAGTTTATCTTCACAGTTGGGATCAACCTCTGTAGTGTTAGCACCTTTTAGTCCTAGCACGTTCCTAGCGAATTCTATGACGGACGCTTGTAGACCGAGACATATTCCGAGCATTGGCTTTTGTGTTTCACGGCACCATTGACAAGCTTCGATTTTTCCTTCCATTCCCCTTTGACCGAACCCACCGGGGACTATGACACCACTGGAATTAAAAATAGAATATAATTAACCCATTAAAGGACAGTTAACGAGACACAATAGAAGTTTTATTGTTATCACGTCTAGGGCGTTTAGTGTCCCGCAAAGTGCAATCAAATAGCAATCAATTAAAAGACTGTGAGGCATTTTTTGTCAGATTTTGTCTTTGTTAGGTTAAGCTAGTTAAATGTTTTTTTTTTATCTTCAGTCAAGACTGCAGCCTTTAATCGATAACCATGTTAAACGGGTTTGACTGCACCTTAATTTCAAATCTTAATGAACCATTACTTACTCGCTCTTACAAAGATTCTGCCAAGCTTTATGATAACTGACTGGATCATCTATCTTAGTCTGACGCTCCAGGTACACGGCTTCGATATAAGTCAGGTTGAGTTTACTGCCAGAAGCAATGCACGCATGCTGCAAAGCTTTTGTCACGCTCGCGTAGCTGTCCTCCAATTTTGTGTATTTTCCAACCAGTGCGATGTTAACTTCTTTACGAAGATTGTCGACCTGTTTGGCAAGATTGTGCCACTTCCGCATAAATCTGTAATTGAGTACATTTGGTATGAATTAGTTTGTATTTCTATTCAAACTAATACGGTTTGCCGTATTCTTATCATTATTTTAATTAAATACTATAGTCTAAATTCGGCAATAGACTCGCCCCGTATTACACGGTTTCCTCCCGCTTTATCCGGAACAGGAACCTCCCGAAGCAGCCGTGCCTGGTGAGGACCTGCGTTAGGCGGAAGGTGAAGACGCCGTGGCGCCTCACCAGCCACTCCTCAAAGAGCGCAATTGTGGCGTACCCAGCACTGGGTTGCGACAGTCGCACTCTCCATGTCGCCATGAGATCCCGCCGGAGCGCTGTCCGCTGTGCCGATTTCTCGTGGCAGCGGAGTTACGACCCGGCGTTTTGCCTCCTGCTGCGCAGTACCTCACCCCTCATGTTCCGAGCCGCCATAAAGTTTGAATCGGGCTGTATTATAGGTACACCTCTACCTAACCCTTCAGGGAATACAGGCGTGATGGCGTTATGTCTAACTTTGAATATTAACTTAAAATCCTCAAAAGCAATGATGACATTATTAATTTAGTTAAATATTTCCTTATAAACGGAGAATTCTAAGCACATCTTTGAATGTACGGCGCCATTAATTTAAATTATTCATTGATAAACAAAGTATGACACATTTTATAGAACTTTATTCTATTTAGTGTCTACTTCCTGCTTCTTGGGAATTTTATTGACAAAAAGATAAACGCGCCGTAGTCAAGTCAATTAAATAGGTATCTTATAAAAATATTTCAACAACAAGTCGCGACCGATATTTTAATTGTTATAATAAAACAAAACAAGAAAACATCATTATTTTTTTATTCTAGACGGATCGATAAGCGTCTTTTGCACTTGATTTAGAGTTTATAAAGAATATTAGAATAATATCGAGGTAGACCATGACGAACGTGGTGTGACGATCTGATAACATTTGCAGGGCCAACATGGTCAGAGGATCGTCAAGACAGGGGGTTTGGAGGGAAAAAGGGAAGGCCTTTGCCTAGCAATGGGACACAATATAGGCTAACAAAAAAAAAACAGAATAATTAATATAAGTTCTATTTTTATTTCTAGTGGCCGTCATCCTTTATCCTGAGCTGTATCCAGCCAGTCTATTTCACTGCAGGGCATAGGTTTCCATCTCTTTCCATTAGGAGTCTAGCTCGTTTCGCGACTTTCGCCTCTAGCTGTCGGCGTTCAATGAGACACACTCGACGAGCCCGCTCGCATAATAAATCACCAACAACACATTTCACGCCAAACCAATTGAAATCATCGTTCTATCTCTGTGATCTTCAAACGATTGATACAAACAGAACGATGTTTTAAATACGTTTAGCGCTAAACGCATTTAGTGATTTGTGGTGGAAGCGGGCCTTTGTGAATAATTAATCATACAAATATGATACAGCTGAAGAGTTTGTTTGTTTGAACGCGATAATCTCTGGAAGTATCAGTCGGATTTAGACAATTATTTTTGCATTTGTTAGCCCAATTCTTAAGGAATACTATTTAACATCACGCGACAACCCTTAGGAGTGGAGCAAAAAGAAAAAACTGGCCAAGTGTGCGAGTCCGGGGTTCCATACCACAAGGCAAAAACGCCGAAAAAAACACGTTTGTTGTATGGAGCCCCCTTAAATATTTATTTTTTAGTATTTGGTGTTATAGAGCGGCAACAGAAATACATAATTTGTGAAAATTTCAACTGTCAAGCTATCGCGGTTCTTGAGATACAGCCTGGTGACAGACGGACGGACGGACAGACAGACGGATGGACAGACAGCGAAGTCTTAGTAATAGGGTCCCGTTTTGACCCTTTGGGTACGGAACCCTAAAAAGTCAGAAAGAACGCTGAGCAAAAACTAATTAAAAGTGCGAGCGGGCATAGGATGCGACTATGTGGGTCGGAAGCCGAAAAAATCACGCGGAAGAAGTGGCAGGCAGGAGCTGGTGCATTCTAAAATTCATAACGGAATTTCAGAACACAGAAAATACATATTTATACTTACTTTCCTGGACGTGGCATTGACATGTTCAGTTGTAGCCTTTCGTTTAAATATTGTACGACTCCTTGTTCTTCCATCAGTAGGGGTACATGATATACGGAGGTCAAATCGTGAATGCATATTACCTGAAAACAAATAATAATGCCGTATTTAAAAAACCGCTGGCTTGTTTTTCCTGTAAGGTTGCTTATGATCAAAGCATGGCTGGAAGTAGGAATCCAAAAAAAGTAGCAGTAAAAAATAATAATAGCCTCCCCAACCGTTTTCGGTCACGGTGGCCAATCTCAATGGAGATTAGCCAGGTACGCAGGAAATATTATAGTGTACAAGTGTGTGCGCAAACACAGGTGCACTCTCTGTTCCTTTACTCTCATAGTCCACACACACACAGTAAAAAATACTGCTATCATAAATCTACAGATGATTAAATGTAAGGGGGGCATAATGGCTTATGCACTGCGTTGGTCGTCAACAATCTGATAAGAACTGGTACAAATTAATGGCACTTGGCACTAATTTATACTTAACTAGCTGACCCGGCGAATTTCGTACCGGCTCAGAAATTCAGAATCAATAAGGCTCCATAAAAAATGTATGAGAAAAATGGAGTATCTTAATTTTTTTCCGAGAATTTTTTCCACGTTTAGGGTTCCGTACCTCAAAAGGAAAAACGGAACCCTTATAAGATCACTTCGTTGTCCGTCTGTCAAAACCCTTTTCTCAGGAACGCGTGGAGTTATCAAGTTGAAATTAATATAAAATACTTTGGGCTGCAATCCCTTGAAGCATTGAAAAAAATTCTAAATCAACGTAATCAAAAGATACGGGCGTTTTTTGTTCCGTTTATGCTGCATATTTTGACAACCGCAAGGGAATCCTTATAGGGTACTTCCCGTTGACCTAATCATGAAATTTGGCCAGAAGCAATGTCAAAAAAATCAAATAAAAAAAAACCAAGGAAAAAAAGAGAGAGAGAGTAAAGCAAAAAAATCCGAAAACCGTAAATTTATATTTATACAAAGTTTTAAGTATGAAATAAAGACCATTTTCTAGTAGGGCTAGTACCTAAGTAAGATATGTAGTCGATTAGGTTTAGAAAGTTAAGTATGATTTAGAATATATGCCTACAAATTTGTACGGAACCCTCGATCCGCCTCGCACTTGACCGGATTTTTTTAAATAGTTATTCTGCTATTCGGGGCGGAGACAAATCCAGCAAATCAAAGATCATAAAAATCGATCTAGCCCATCTTGAGTTATAAATGGTGTAACTAACCCGACTTTGTTTTATTTGTATAAGATTTGCACCCATTCTTCCATCTATTCGCCTAGCTTTTTAGGGTTCCGTAGCCAAATGGCAAAAAACGGAACCCTTATGGATTCGTCATGTCTGTCTGTCTGTCTGTCCGTCCGTATGTCACAGCCACTTTTTTCCGAAACTATAAGAATTATACTGTTTAAACTTGGTAAGTAGATGTATTCTGTGAACCGCATTAAGATTTTCACACAAAAATGGAAAAAAAAATATAAATTTTGGGGTTTCCCCATACTTAGAACTGAAACTCAAAAATTTTTTTTATCAAAGCCATACGTGTGGGGTATATCTATGGATAGGTCTTCAAAAATGATATCGAGGTTTCTAATATTATTTTTTTCTAAACTGGATAGTTTGCGCGAGAAACACGTCCAAAGTGGTAAAATGTGTGTGTCCCCCCCTGTAACTTCTAAAATAAGAGAATGATAAAACAAAAAAAAAAACATATGATGTACATTACCATGTAAACTTCCACCGAAAATTGGTTTGAACGAGATCTAGTAAGTAGCTCGCCGGTGAAAATTTAAAAACATGATGGTACGGAACCCTCGGTGCGCGAGTCCGACTCGCTCTTGCCCGATTTTTTTTTAAAATAATATGTACCTACACTAACATAGAAATCTTTAAGACATCTAAACTTTCAGATTCTTGTGGCCTCATTTGAAAACTTGTTTTATTGATAGTACAGTAGCGGTGCTTTCACTGTATTTATTGGTACAATTTTAATCTACATTTAGCTGGAAGACAGAAAATTAAATAGAATTGCAATATCATAATTGCGAAAGTGACTGCTTGTTAATTTAGCTAAACCATAGAACCGAATGTTAGGTGATAGAAAGGTCTTTAGCCTAGAGAAGGATATAGGCTACTTTCCATCCTGAATATTTGTATAAAAAAAGTATGAAATACAAAATACACGCAGACAAAGTCGCGGGCAACAGCTAGTCACACTAATATTATAAAAGCGAAAGTTTGTGAGTGTGCGTGTGTGTGTTTATATGTTTGTTACTTCTTCACGCTCAAACGGCTGGACCAATTTTGCTAAAATTTGGTATGGAGGTAGCTGACACCCTGGGTTAACATATAGGCTTAACATATGATGAATATTTTATTTTAAACTAGCAGCGCCCCGCGGTTTTACCCGCGTAAATGTCGATCCCGTGGGAATATCGGGACAAAAACTATCCTGTCCGTCCTTTCCCAGGACTCACCAAATTTCATCTAAATCGATTCAGCGGTTTAAGCGTGAAGAGGTAACAGACAGACACAATTACGCATTTATAACATTAGTATGGATGTGCTTAGAATTCGCCATTTATAAAGGAATAAATACTTATCTAAATCTATGATGTCATCATTGTATTTGAGGATTTAAGTTAACATATTTTAACATACAATAACATCACGCCTGTATCCCCCGAAGGGTTCGGCAGAGGTGTACTGGCGAAATGTGGGTATACTATAGTATACCCACATTTCGCCAGTAATATTTAAGATAGAGGGCGAGCCTATTGCCGAAGTCAGACGATAGGATTTAACCTTTTGACCGCCACAGTCATGTATAGATGACAAACCATGTGCCCAGCACGCCACGGTTCGACTACATAACAGACTTTGACGCCGAGGGCACGTTTTTTTTATTTTTTGACATGAGGCGGTCAAAAGGTTAATGAAGATAATGATAAGAATATGGCATACCTTATTTATTAGTCTAATTAATAAACTATATTATCAAAATGTATTAGTTTGTACCCGAGTGTTATTATTGTTATCCCCCATTACACACCCGATCGTGCCTTAGGAGATTATTGTTACAAAACCCTTGTAGTAAATATATACAATCAGGCGCGGTCCGAAGGGGGGTCACAGGGGACATGACCCCCCCCCCCCAAAATCTAAGGTCAAATTGAAAAAAATTTAAAAAATTTGCCAACTAATAAAAGGAAATTTCTAGCTATAAATTTATAATAACAGCGATAAATTTATAATAATAAAATTGTGTCTTGTGCAATAATGTTTATTTTATTCCAGATACCTATTTTTTATTAGTGTAGGTAGTGAGTGACCCCCTCTAAAATTTCAGGCTGCGACCGCGCCTGTATACAATACACGTCTGCATATCCCATCAGCTAATACAGGTGTGAGTGACGTATCTTATCAATCTTCTTGAAAAAATAGCTTGTTAAGTCACTATACTAACACGTAACTATTGCTTTTCCAGCGCACGAAATAATAATCATTTCTTACTGTTACTGTGCTTTGATTGTTATGTCATTGCAGTGATTAATAATACAATTCAGAGAACATGTTTGAGGAGTGCTATCAATGTAGTTATATATCATTATATTATATCATATATTGTTTATAAGCACAAGTGAGTGTATATTTGTGATGGGCTTGCCTTTCATTGAAAATACCGCACCAACCATCAGAAACAATGCATATAATATGCATAAGTTGTATAATCAAAGATGCATAAATAAATTCGCGCCTTTTTAAGCAGAACCCCGAGGGGAAGAGTAGTACAGAAACTCAAGAGCACGAATCTGTACTCCTTTTGCTTCATCTACATTCTACACACGTCTCTATTAGCAGATAAGATACGGTTTATTTGCCAAAAACAGTGTTTTACATTTCCATACAAGTAGCTACGTTTACACACCAAAAAAAAGACGCAATGGAAATGGAAGCATTTTGCTTATGATCTCCAGACAAGGTCGAGCCTGTCTCGTGAAGAACATACAATCTTTGTTAAAAACTCAAACTTTTAATATCTTTAGAACAACAAGCTCGAATTTTAATAATAACATAAACACTACACACGCACGATATTAAATAGGTACCATACAAACATGCAACAGATTGGTCCTGTTCAAATCAACGTAAAAGAGAAAGGCGCCTTTTCCGGAAACTTCGAGTTGAATGAAGTACGGACGCCAGCAGGTCAACCTACCCGAAACTGTCAGATTTCCCCAATCAATCTTGAACCTTATGCTTTAGCAATAAAGTCGAAAATCTATTAAAGAAATCTGACAGATTGTAGTAACTTGATGTGCTGGCGTCTGTACCTACCAGCTTGAATTAATATTCACCTAGTTTTTAAACCTTTCAGAAACGTTGATAATATGAATGCTGTTATCAGTATACCTATATGTTATCAGTGCGTCACCTTATTTCTGCTTTCCTGAATCGGAATTAGGTCACACAAAGCATTGATCTGTTCTTATAATAGGTACTGGCAAGTTACTAAGCCAAACAATGATAAGGATTACCTACTGTGTTGAGAATGAAACAATTTATGGAACAATGGCAACTGTTTCTGAATTACAAATAATATTATTAAAATTGCAGATATTTTGCAAGTTTTTGTTGATAAAACTGTCAAGTATCTTGAAAGAATTCACCATGGTAATATTGCCTTTAGCCAATTGCTTTGGTCATAAACATTTTCTTTTGCATAAAAACAAAATTTTGTTAAGTGTGCGAGTGTTGAAGAACAGACAACTCGAATCAAAAGCGAACAGGTTTAATTGAAGTATGAACCTACAGCTTCTCTTGGTAATTATCTACTTATCATATTTCTAAACAATACAAATGTTGGTAAAACTGTATCAAAATCCATCAAGAAGTTAAGAGCTATGAGATAAATACATATTAAAAATGGTTTTAATATTGTTAAAAGATAAAACAGAAAGATTACCTGTTCAGGACCAACGTGGCAGAAATTGGAAATCTTCTCTTTGACTGGCTGATTGATTGGTTTCTCGGACCGGCACAATATTAAATCCGGTGACAAGCCCAACCCACGTAACTCTCTGACAGATGATTGCGTAGGTTTTGTCTTGGGCTCTCCTGTAGATTTTGGCTAAAATGTTCAAGGAGATATTAGCTTGGTACACAAATTATTATAATTTATATTTTATCTTTCTGCTTTTTATTTCAAAGGTGGTGTTGCTGTTTCAAAAATGTTTTCTGAGTTTGTCAATAAGGTGCAAAATTTTCAGATCACTACAATATATTTTAAATTTAATTTCTAATAAATTTTAATTATTACTATTATTAGTTACATTGTTCTGAGATCAGGAACAAGAAATTTGGTTTGCTGCCAGGTGACACAACAACAAACATTACACTAAAAAGTAGGTAAAAATATATCTGAATTCAGCTTACCATTGGAATTAAAGACACATGTGCACAAATGAAGTTTTCCCTCTTTACTCTGAACTGGAACTGTCTAAATGCTTCTACAAATGACATTCCTTCAATATCACCTATTGTCCCACCAAGCTCTATAATGCAGACCCTGGGAGGTGCGTTGTCTGGTGTCACAGGTATATGAGCCACTCTTTGCACCCATTCTTGTATGGCGTCCGTAATGTGTGGAATTACTAAAAGTAAATAAGGCAAAATGGTGTTGTTGCTGTTAAACACACTTCATCAATTATCTAGGGAGGCAAACTGTTTCTCCTTAATACAGGTTGCACAGCTACCTAGCTAGGAGAACAGCAGTTCACCCCTACAAATATTTGTTAGTATAAGTTCTACACTTACTTAATAACTTTAATATGTACGTAGGTACCACAAATACCCTTTAATGCAATAAATATTGTTATTATTCTCGTCTATTTATCTATTTACTTACTTAGTTACATTTTTAAATATTTCTTAAAATGTAAAATAAGTAGGTAAGTATAAAAAACATTTGAAAATATAAAAAAAATATAATTATTTTTATTATATTATTATTATCAATCTGCCTAGCCTTGTCCCAACTATGTCATGGTCTGCTTCCAGTCTAACAGGATGCAGCTGAATACCAGTATTTACATAGAGCAACAAAACACTTGATATGGATAAACATACATCAATATGACTAACTTACAAAAATGTGCATGTACAGTCAACAAACAAGATGTATGCAGGATCGTCGGATATAGTTGAAGTTTAGTAAGAAACCGATGAATGTTGTAGACTGAAATTTAATTTGATAAATGAGCTATTACTATTAATAAAATAAAATTTTATTTGAGAACATCCATCGGTTTTTTACTAAACTTCAACTATATCCGACGATCCTGCATACATCTCGTTTGTTGACTGTACCTATAGCAAGAAAAAGGTTACAAGGATGATAAGTCAAATTGGTGAAATATTATCATCACAAAGCAACACTGACTTACTATTATTATTAAATATTATATATAGGCCCGCTTAGCAACAGCCTTCAGTAATATATTCAAGAAGTTTACAGTAAAAATTGCCCATTTATTGGAAATCAATTTGCTTGCCAATTTAGCCAGCACAATTTTTTTTTGTATTTACCCTGAACAGTTTTGCCTAGATAGTCTCCTCGCCTCTCACGCTCAATAACCTGCTGATATATCTTGCCAGTTGTGATATTATTGTCTCTATGCAGTGTTATATCCAAGAAGCGCTCATAGTTGCCAAGATCAAGGTCAACTTCGCCACCGTCATCGAGCACGTAAACTTCACCTAGAAAACAAAAATAGACGCATGCATTAAATGCAACGATAGCACGCGGCAAGAAAAACCATTTAGTTATGTTTAAAAACACAAATTTACTTGATTCACTTACCATGTTCGTAGGGAGAGAAAGTTCCTGCGTCGATATTTATGTACGGATCAATTTTTATTGAAGTCACATCGATGCCACAGCTTTTTAAAATTGTGCCAAATGAGCTTGCGATCACACCTTTTCCAACACCACTTATAACTCCACCGGTAACTAAAATATATTTCATGTCTGGCATAGTGATTTTTTAGAACACGTTTATCGTACCTATATAGTCCTAGTACATTCAGTATTTATTAAAATAATTATCTACGATGTAGCCAATTGTTTGAAACGTCAATAACACGTGCTTCTACCACAAACGCTGCGCGCCATTTGCAATAATTAGGGATAAGACTAGCACTGCTAACATTCGGATATACAGGGATATCCGATCGATACTGTTGGTTTGGTAGTACACATAGACATAGATACAATACTGCTACAATAATCGACTAAATTATCACACAAGAACAAAAATTTTGCGGTTTTATAGTCTGTGCAATCGAATGAAAAGAACTAAAGACCGAGAACTGAAAAGACGCCATTCGTTTTTGCATGGCATGTTTTTATGTGCTGTCAATTTTTATGTGTTGTGTTGAAAAATAGTTAGTAATTTTCTACTTTTTACGAAAATGCCTAAGTATTATTGTGATTATTGCGACACTTATTTAACGCACGATTCACCAAGCGTCAGAAAAACACATTGTACGGGCAGAAAACATAAAGACAACGTAAAATTTTACTATCAGAAATGGATGGAGGAACAAGCTCAACATCTCATCGATGCTACTACAGCGGCTTTCAAAGCGGGTAAAATAGCGCAAAATCCATTCAATAAGGGAGCTGCAATTCCACCTCCATGGGATCCTAGTGTTATGGGTCCAGGAGGCCCTAGACAACCTGTGCCTGCGCCAGGAGGGCCACCGGGAATGCTGCCACCTCCGTCGATGGGTCCTGGAGGTCCAATGGCTCCGCCAATGATGATGGGACCACACGGACCTATGCCGCCGATGATGGGAATGAGGCCACCTATGATGGGTCCAATAATGGGGCCAATGGGCCCTATGGGACCCATGGGTCAAATGCGGCCACCACTAATGAATGGACCACCTATGAACAAATAGTGTCAGTTTATAATATTTGATGAGGACTGGGAATAATTAAATAGTTGCCACAAACCGTGCTACATCAAGTGATTTCACCGTTAACTTTGAGGTTATAAAACAGTTTGTTTAGCAGTGACTTATCTTACAGCATCTACTGTGTTTTACTTTATGTGCTTAATAACCTAATAGTAATAAGCTATATCAATTAACTCACCCTATCATAATGTTTTCTATTAGAAAGAACAGTGTTAAAACCATTATCATACCTACTTTGTCTCTTACACAGTGAATTTTGAATTTCACCAAGGTTGCACGTTAGATTCTTCTTGAATATTCACAGATATTATATACTCAACCTGACAACCTAAATTATTGTGTATAAAAATTTTATGTTGGCATGTATAAATATTGCTGCCTGCCCTTGTTACTGTCTATTGATGTCCATGCTTGTGGCATATTATTGTAATTTTTATCTTAAAATAAATAGTTATTAAGTCAGTTTTTGTTTATTTTAAAAGCATAATCATTTTTTAGCTAAGACAACCATTTGTCCCTGATCTTATCCAGTATGATATTTTTACGAATTTACAGACTACCTATGCCAGGAAGGTATGGGGATAAAGGCAAGAGTACCTACTGAAAAATAACAGCATAATGTAAGCTGGTGGTAACTTGGTCTAGTGGTCTTGTTACAAGCGCTGCTAACGAGCATGAGGGCCTGGGTTGGATTCCCAGGTCAGAGAGGTTCAGTTATTGGGTTTATATGAAATTTCTCATTAGCAGCCCAGATACCGGATTAGTGAATGTCAGGATGGCTGGTCATCATTCATATTACACTTCGGAATACATACCTAGTTTTTAAAAATTGATACTATTTGCTACCTATCGTAAAATAATTGTTAACTATGTATTTTAAAAAATGTGACAGGGAGGATGGCAAAAGACCCATTTCAAAGTGTAATATGAGTGGTGACCGGTCATCCTGACATTCACCTCGATTTGTAACCGGACGGCACGGTTGGTGCAGTGGTTAAGCGATTGACTGCTGCGCTGCGTGTCGCGGGTTCGATTCCCGCACGGAACAAATATTTGTATGACCTACAAGTACTTGTTCTGGGTCTGGCTGTTTGTGTATGTTAGTTTAAATGTTTGTAAACGCAACCACAATACAGGAGAATGTTTAAAAAAAAAAAAGGTCCGACAAACCGAAACCTCCCTACTACGAGCCTACGTATAAATAGGCCCGCATACGCTAGTAACAATGAGAGTTCAAACATAAGTTACTACCGCATCGCTGTTAATAATCGCTGGCCAAATTGACACCCTTCGTCAATTTTAGGCTGGAGCCGCGTCAAAATTAAATATAAAATTGACCATAATTAAAATCTCCGCTAAGTAACCATACTCGCAGGCATAAGACCGGTCTAAGCCTTGCTGGAGTAGTAGTTCTCCAGAACTTCGCGAGGGCGCCCTCAGTGTCGTGTCACTGACTCTGGCAGAGCCACCATCAGGGATTTTAATTTTTACCGACTTCACAAAAAGGAGGAGGTACTATGTTCGGGTGTTTGTATGTTTGTTCATCGAATACTCCGCCAATTGTCGACGGATTTTCAAAATTCTTTTTTTGTTCGAAAGTAGATAGTTCTGAGGTGGTCCCATTGTCACCAAGTTAGGATCTGATGATGGGATCTTAAAGAAATCGAGGGCAACCCTCAAATTTTATAGGCTTACTTATTGTTTTTCGCATATTTTATGAAGTATCTTGTGTATTTGTGTATGGTTGTCACCATCTCAGGTAGCTGGGCTGATGATGGAAGGTACAACTCCTTAACAGTTAGAAGTTACTCGAACAGGCAAGGACTGTTTTAGTAAATTGTTTTGATGTTTGATAGGGCATTTGCCACATTTGGTCTCATGATCATCAAGTCATGACCTGATGCTGCAGTCAGGATAGTCTGCAGAGTACCTAACTCCTCGACAACTAACAGCAGATATATCGTGTTTAGGCTCATTGAAAAGGGCTCGATGTGTGGATAAACGTACTGTTACTGAGGAACACCGAAGACCTGATGCTGAAGCCAGGAGCATCAGAAAAAGTACAAACCTTGAAATTACAGCACCGTAGTCGTGTTTGGGCTCATTTTAAACAGGACTAATTTTCAGTTTAATGCAATGTTGACATAAGTCTGGCCTGATGCTGCAGCCAGGATTATCAGCATCTAATCTAAAAACTAATAAAAGGAGAACTCCTCAACAATTAACGTCCCTGCATCGAGAAAAGGAATATTTTATAAAAAGGCGATGGGCAAGTTGACATTAGGCTATTGTAACTTAGATAAATTATAAATAGACCCACTAAAAAGCGAGAAATAAAAACTTTTTAACAAAAAAAAACCGACTTCCAAAAAAAACACTACAAACTGAAAAATAACTTTAATTTCGGAAGTCGGTGGCAAAAACTAAAATACTGATCCCTAAGACACCGACTTCCGAAATTAAAGTTATTTTTCAGTTTGTAGTGTTTTTTTTGGAAGTCGGTTTTTTTTGTTAAAAAGTTTTGATAACACAAAAAAATTGCCTAGTCGAAATTTGTCGCCAAATATCAGAATTTGTCGGTCACTGGTTCAAAAGATATAATGGTTCTTCTAGCCTACGCTGTCCCACTCCTGGGCAAAGGCTTCCCATCTTTCGCGAGCCCGCGCGTCCCCCTTCCAGTTTTGACGGAACCTATCCAGCTCGTCCCGCCATCTAATCAATGATACGGTCTACTTCCCTCCATAAACATGATGGAGGGAATTGTTTGTTTGTTGCCTTTTGTTCTTCTTCTTCATGATGAAGAAGAAGAACAAAAGGCCCCAAATGCCCGGCGGCTCCAGTGGTGTGTTGCTGCTGATGACGGTGGGCAGCCTCGCCGTGGAGTGGAGGTGCTAAGAATCCCCGGGTGAGATCGCCTGTAGTCTAACCAAAGGAAAGGGTCCATTTTTGCAGTTTTGATTTTCTGCCTGATGTAGGTATAACACCATAAAAATCATGCCGCATCTATAGCTCTACTGTGTTAAACATTAATTAATGAATTTTTAAGGGCCCGTGGCTAAATATAATAACAGCCGCACAGGTCGATCGATCAGGTTAAGCTACGCTTGTCGCGGTTGGTCTGTGGATGGGTGACCATCTTTATATACCGAAACCCCTCCGTGACTCGGAAAGCCGTTGGTCCCGGCTGTCATTTGTGGATCTTTGACAGTCGTTACGGGTAGTCAAGCCCGAAAGTCTGACAACCAGTCTTACCAAGGGGTATCGTATTACCCAGTAACTGGGTTGTGGAGGTCAGATAGGCAGTCGCTCCATGTAAAATACTGGTATTCAGCTGCATCCGGTTAGACTGGAAGCCGACCCCACGCAACATAGTTGGGAAAAAAATATACGCGTCGACTCGAGAACCGCCTCCGTGTTTACGTCGGTTAAAAAGGCTAGGCAGATGATGATGATTTTCAGCTGTAGCTGGTTCAGATTGCTACTGAAGGGAAATAAAATTTATAACCATCCGCACATCACGTTTATCAGCGATATAATGTTGGTAAGTCTATACGTTACGCAGCAGCAGTGTGTGCAGTCAGTTTTCTCTATTGAGGCAGTATAATACATATTACGGGGAAGAGTAAAATGATACAACAACATAATTCAACACGTTTTATTTAAAATTGTATTCCGAATAACTTAAAAACTTTGAAAAAGTTCAAAACGCTACTAACATAGTACCTATCAGTATGTACTCAATAAATACTTACGTACTAAGATTTTTAACCAGCTATTGTGGAGTAGAAAATATCATTTAAACAAAATAAAATTGGCCCCATAGAGCATTAAAATAAAATTATCAATTTGAGCTCGAATTACGAAGTAGTCAAACACTGGTTATGGAAAATAAAAGTGCCTGCAAAAATGGCACCGTAAGCGAAAGAAAAGACTAGATTAAAGCTTCTATGAATTTCATTGCCCTATCATAACTTTGAGATTGGAATTTCTAAAGCACCGCTTCGACACGTCAATATCAGCTTTATCATAATGCAGTTTCTAGTGTAGTAGGCGACACTTTGCCTCGGTCTGGAGACGTTTTGCTTCGCGAGTTAGCCGACGGACCAGCCGCAGTTGGGCTCTTGAAGGAGGTTAACTTAGGAGGGGATGCTTCAGGGCAAGTATTGAAAAATTCTGCTCTCTTCGCTTGCATTATTTCTGTTCTAGATAGACTTTGTGACCGTATGAAGTCGGTATTGAGAGGAAATACTCCTTGATCAGTCGCTTGAGGAAAGTTTCTTTCTATTTCTAAAGTGTTTTCATTTAATGGAATTAAATTTCGTCGAGCTCCAAAGTGTTGGTTTGTTACAATAGGAACTGTTTTCGAAGGTGGGGTTTCAGGTAGCAGGTCGTGCTTTTCACCTGAGCTATTGGAGTTTTCATCTTCGTTATAAGCTTCGGGTATGGGAGTAGATAAAACATCGGATCTTGGACTGGCGAATCGCCACTGTGACTTAGGTGATAGTAAAATTTTAGGTGTATTCTTGTGTTCTTTTATAAGTGCTCCAGTTCTGCCTGGAGAAGTAGGCTGAGCATTCGGTTTTATAATTTTTCTATGCGTATAGGTTTTAGGAGACCCACTCAAGTCGAGAATATTCACGTGTGATCTATTTGCAACTTGTGAAGGCAGAGTCTGTGGTTTTTCTCTGGATATTTTTAATTGCTCTACTGCTGACAACTTATTGGATTTATTTTGCGGTAAGGTATTCAATTTAACACTGTGTTGTAACAAAAGCTTTTTGAAATCAAGTCTAGAGGTTTGAGACATCGGTCCATGTCTATCGGCGCAGTTTGTTTCTTGCTTTTGTAGTCCGTAGCTAGGACTCATAGGACCAGGAGTAGGAAGGATATTTTGTTTCTCGGAGGGTGACCAGCTCATTCTATTTCTTGGGTCTCCTAAATAACCTGTTTCAGGGTAACGCTGTGAACCTTTTGTATATAGCGATGTTTCTGAACTGACTGGAGATAAACTAATAGTAGACAAGGCGGGCGATTCTGATCTCTCGTTGGGATCTTTAATATTGAGTTTCTTTTTACTTTTATGTATAACTGCATATAGTTCTTCGTTTGTCATGGTTGATTTGACGGGAGATAGTAGTTTGGAGCTAAGGTCAACAACATTTTCTTTATTAGATGGGGTTGAGGATTTAAAGGGTCCGGATGTTCGAGGATCGATAGGTGATATTCTGATCGATTCGTTTTTGTTTGTAGGACTCCGTACCCTTTGGTCAGGCGCGGGTTGATTTCCGCATGCAGTTTTCATGCCATAATTAGAGGCAGATCTTGGAGGCGCGTTGGATTCTAAGTTGCTTCTTTGAGGAAGGGTCCAGAATTTCGGTTGCTCTCTCTGTGCTGCATTTGAAGAGTTCTCGTAGTTGATGATGCCGTGCTTACCACGTAGATGAGCAGTATGATATCGATGTAAGGTGGGGTTTATCGCATTCAGATCTACAGTTGGTCCCTTGTCTTGGACTAGACTTGGCGGTATGTTCAAGTAGGGCTTGTCAGCACTGGAATGTCGATAGTCTGAAAATATAAAATGAATTGTTAAACAAACGTGCAATTGCATATTGGTGCGTTTCTTTTTTTCGATGGTACGTACACCGCCGACATTGCCCTACACCTACGCGCGTTTTATATTCTGCAACGTATTTCTACTTTTATATAACATTCGAGATACCATCCCATATTCCATACACAGCAATATACATGAAAATAAATACACTGTTTAAAAATATATAACAGTTGTGTATACAAGGTAAAACTTAGGACCCCGAGCAGCCTAGGTGGAGTGGTTATATATTATACATGTGTCTGAAGACCTAAAACGATTAAACGACTCATCAGTAGGATTATTTTATGATGGATATTCAATATATTTTCACGAAGCTACGAGTAGCAAGCTTATTAACCTGCATTGTTAAAAAGGGTCCACTGGGGTTCCAATTTCTCACCCCGTACAACGCCTACCCGTACCTTAAGAACTAAGGGGAAAATAGGCAAATAAATTATTAAAAAAGTAAATAGAATAAATGGGACAATACTTCCTCTCAAAAAAGAACATGCTTAATTAAAAGAAAGGGGTAAATATAAACAAAAGAGCAAAATATCAACGTAACTACTTACAAATTACTTCATAACAGTAGGAATAGAGGTCCAAACCCAAAAGCAAAACTAAGGCTAAAAACAACAATAAAATCATATACTAATACCTAACTAATACATAAATAACTGAACAATTACATAATAATATATTTCGACGTTCACATATAAATTACCATAATGGGCATGTGAGAGCCTGCAAGGTAGGTACATAAAGTGCATGGTATTTTATTCTTAAACCTATCATCATTCGACCAATTTATGTTTAGTATATTATTACAATTTTGTTTAGTGTGGGCCACTAAGTGCTTTTGTTTAGTTTTTTTTAGTTGTGTTAGTACAGCCAGATTCAAACTTTTTGGCGGGTTGGAACATGAGGAGGGTCGCTGCGCAGTAGGTAACAAATTCATGGGGCAGCGGCGGTGAGGGGTGGGGTACTGCGCAGCGAGTAGTGCACTTCAGAGCCGCCATAAAGCTTGACGCGAACTATAATTTTGAGTCCCCATGCATCATGCCAAATAAGCAACACAAAACTTTACCTTTTAAGGAGGTGTCGCTAAAGACGAAACATTGGAAGCAATCTCCTTCACTGTGCAAAGCGATGTAAGATGAGTGCAAAGAACTGTACACCTATGTTTTAATCTTCGAACATTGTTAAACATTTTAACATTGTGTTTATCCACAAATTAGTCATGTTATAATAAGTTTCAGATTTAGTATTGTTCAATTGGTTATTATCGCCCACAGGTGTGATGTGAAAATAGATTCAGTGGATTATTTACAAAATCTCATTTTGTTTAAGTACTTATTTCATAAGCAAGTTCTGTTTATCGTGATTTATTCAAAAGGAAATTTAAACAAAACATTTCGGTAAAAGGAAACGTCAGATTAGAAGCGAATGAACATCAGATTTTTATTTACTAAGGGCTGATTTTTCAATAGACAGATAATTTTTATTCGTAGAATATAATTGACGTCTGGAAGAAATGTCAAAAATTCAAAATAATTTCTCGGATAAAATTATCTGGCGCTGGAAAAATCAGCCCTAAGAAGGAAAATCAGATGCTCAAAATGTAATTGATACAGCCGAATAAACAGAGCTTGTTAAGGTTTTATAGCCCAGTGCTATAATGAGTAGAGTGAGGGTGATAGCTGAAGGTGTGACATTAAATGAAATAAGTGCGTTAATTCACAATAATTCTATATATTATTTACAATAAAAACACAAGGACACAGAATAACACACCATGCACTTACATACGAAGAATACGAACCACTCGTAAGCTGTGCACACTGCGGTGAAAAAAGCCACCATGCATTATTTAACACTTAACACTAAAACATATTATGTAAAATAAAATACTGATACATCAATGTAGCTACAGAATTTAAAATTCATTCATAATATCATTAAAATTCACATTCGCCTACATACAATAAAAACTATCACAGAATTCACAATTAATTTATTTATAAAATTCAGGGAAGACCGATTTTGATACTAATTGTACGTTGGACGGATTAGTTCATAATATATTTTTATTAACGTTAATAATTTCTAATTCTACAATTTAAAAAGTCGATAAAACTAATTCATTGTCTAAACAGTTCGAGGGAGTTAAGCGTAATAACATTATTCTAGGTATGTGTCGGTAACAGGGAATATGCGTAGTGGTCTATTTTGGAGAAGGAAATAAAAATTGAGCTAAAGAAAAAGTTTTAAGAGTGCTTTAAAAGTTACCAGATTTCAGTGCCATAGTCGGATTCAGAAATTGATAAGATTCTAGCGCGGTGCATAGAACCATCAACAGGTACAGTGACTTTGCTGGGAGTGAGGGGGCAAGCGGGTGGCGAGTGAAGGATACAGACATCGTCTGGGTCAGCATCTAAAATTGCCGATAAGATATCTAAGGAAGTATCTCTTCTATCAGGAATGATGGCCACTGTGTGCCTTTTGGGCATAGGAGTGGTAAATGGACTTAACGTCAAAGCAGACAATTTACTCTCAAACTTATCGTCAATAAAGGAAGTGTTATTGTTCATACATTCACACTTTTCCAATTCGTCAATAGCAGTTTTATGACTCAGTTTAGGGGACACAGTTGGTGGGTAGTTTATCTGATCACGTAATAAATCTGCAGCTATTTCGGCCTGAATCATTTCTAACGAGTCTACTTTTTTGTTATTTGTGCCAAAACTTTCGAGTTTCAGTAGCTTTTTGATGGGCATCAATGGAGAGTTTGCCAACTTATAGCTATCGCTGCGTTTTATTTTGTTGAGATTTGATTTGTCGGAAAGTTCGTCGTTAGTGTTATTAGGACTTAATAATTCTCCGTTACTATTAGCATTGTTTCTATTAGTAAACATTCTTAAAACCTCGGCTACTTTACTGCCCGACTTGTTAAATTCTTGTTTATCGAATTTATTTTGCAACATTATGGGAGTTTGAAAGTTTGGAACGAATGGAATAATTTGTTCATTTACTTGGGGTGCTAAGTCAACGACATTTTGCAATTTTGTTTCGAAAAGTTGTCTCGAGATGGACTTTGAGCAAATATTCTTACCTGCTAAATCGTCTTTCGTCGGAGATAAGCTGACACCCTCCGCATCGTGTATATTTACATAAGCCCCGGTCCTAGTGATTGCTTCTACTACTCGCGGTATGTCTTGTAGTTTTTTAGTTGTTTTCGAGTGTTGTTGGTTGCTAAGTACAGGTGTTTCGGTGATAGGTGTAGCAGTAATAATTGTACTGGGTTTAGGTGTCGGTAAAGTAATGAATTCCGTGGTCATAAGCCCATCGGGAGCGATCGGTGCTTTGATTATCATTTTTCCTAGTTGTGGTGACGTTGGCTTACTTGAAGGTGGTGGCGGTTCATAAGGGAAGTCAGTTTCATCTATAACTTGCACAACATCAGCAGTTTCGCGTTGTATGACCGTAGTCGTAGGCTTGATTTCTTGAACAAACGGTCCCGGCTCGAAAGTGGTGTGTGCTCCTTTTCTTCGCTTTAGAGTGTCAGATGAGTAAATCACTTGTCCTTGGGAGTCAAGAGTAACTTTCGCACCTTTTATTTGAATATCATCTAATGCCGGTGAAGGCTTATCTTCTAAACTGTGTTCTAAATAGTCTTTACTCCCACTAAGGCAGTTTGGCAATTCATTAAGTGAAACGTATTCTGTTTCAGGCAGTTTTCCAGAGAGAACAGTTTGCAAGTTTTTCTTAACCACATCACTGTTACCATAAATGCCTCTATTCAGACTTAATTTCTGATTATTATTCTTCACATCAGCTATTGTTACGTAATCACCAGTATCGTAAAAGTTTTCAGTTAATTCGGGTTCTTTTGTTACTGGCGATTTTTTACTGGACAGTTTATGAGGGAGAACACCTTTTAATTTGCACATAAGACTATTAAACGGCTGTAAGGAAGATTTAATTTGACTTGTTTTATTACTTGGCTTCGTTAAGTCCGTAGGAGTTTTCACTTCTTTAGGCTTTTCTTCAACTGGTAGGTCTAATTTAGGTCGACTGGCTATTTTAGATAATTCAGTCTGAGATTTTATGACGATTTCTGAATCTTTATTACTAGTTTCGCTTTCGTCATCAGAGTTCGATGGTGTAATCACACACATTGAAGGAATTCTGGAGCTGTTAATTGTTGTCTTGTATCTTATCCTCTCTATTCTTTCTGTTCCTTCAAGATCAGATGACTCTGAATAGTCTTGTTCAGACAGGCTGTTCTTCCCGTGCGCGCTTGACACGGAGTCTTCGATAGGTGAACTAGATGTGTTATGTCCCGAGTCTGGGGAACTTGTACCTGTACTCTTCTTTGCACTTTCTAGTTCCGTCTCTGTGTGAACTTCAGCAACTGCTGTAATCTCTTTGTGATTACCCACATTTCTGGTTATGGTGATTGTTGGAGGAGGTGCTTCATTTATTTCTGGCGACGAATGGTTATATCCTTGTTTATCAGTATATGGTCTTACAGGATTATATCTTAGGCTGCCGAACGGAGACTTTGAGAAAGAGGAATTTATACTCCTGTCTAGACTAGCATTTGCGCTATGTGCATTGGTACTTCTATTTCTGCTTATTATAGCTAATGAACTCTTTCGTTCCGGGACGGTTGGACCGATTACTAGTGATCGATCGCTTCCGGCGGCCATTAGCGTTGTACATACTGTTCCAGCGGAACTTGTAGTAGTACTAGTGGAACCTTTACCGAATAATTCATATTCGTTCTCCGCAGTCATTGTTTGACTGTTGGAGGAGTTTGAAAGAGCATTGCTTGTGTGCATTGGTGTGCTAGGAGTAATTTCCTCTTCCTTTAAAGTCTTCAGGCCAGAGTCCATATGGAATGATGTGTAGTAACCTTCGGTATCACACGAGAATTCCGAGCTTGTTTCCAAATCCTCATGCAAGTCATTAATGATGTCGGGTGTTAGCGTGCCTTCACTTGTTACACTGCCCGAGCCAGAGGTATTGAGGAACCGTCGTCTACTAATTATAGAACTTGGTGGTCCGTGGTGTGCATTCAAGGAGTTTATAGACGTTGCGGCTGAAGTTGTACTTTTAGGAGGTACTGTTGTGGAAGTTATTTCGGAACCTATACTTGTACGACCAGACTCGGAACTTGCCGACCAGTTACCACTTGACGAATGAGGTTCATCTTTGGCAGTTCCTGATCGTCTCAGTCTTCTTTGTATTGATGTTCCTCTTAGTTTAACACCGGTATTGATAGTCGCAATATTTGGTTGAACGGTAGGAACACCTATACTCTTCTCCGAAGAGGAATACGATGCACATCTTTGATGTGTCCTCCTGTCTTCATCTCCCGTTCGTTTCTTGCGCATCGTCACTGAATCTTGGACCAATTCTATTTGTCTAGTTGGCGATTTTGAATCCTTGGGCTTCTCACATTTGGACGTGTCCTTAAAGTTATCCCTACTGGCACTAGGAGATCTACCGATTAACTTTAATCTGTTTTTGCCCCACTGTTTTAGAGAGTTGAAGTGTCCTTTCTTGGTCACCGGATCGATAGGACTTTTCTTAAGTAAATCACTAGACTTCGACCTGATGACTGTATTGCTATCTTCCATTTCTTCAGAAGCTGCAGCGTTTGATGTATCGCTACGATAGAACAAACCAAGCAAAGCATTAGTCACACGCTAAATGCATACCTATGGTTGAAAAATCTTTAAAGAGTGCCGCTTAGTCTTGTTACAGCGGAACACTTTAGAGATGAAATTAATCATGAAGCTAATGAACAAATGGCACTATTAGTGATCAAGTGCACAAATGATTGGATGTCTTTGTTTCCGAGTTATAAGAGCGTTGAGTCAAACAACGACACCCAATGTTAAACATAATGTATTCACAGAAGCACGATAGTATTATCAACGAGTTGTTAAGAATGTGTGCTCAAGATTTGAATCGTATATCATCAAAGCTGTCCACACGTATTTGTGCTGAACGGTTACTGTCGTTAATCGAGACGCATTGAGATTACATTATCTACAAAAATAATAGATATTAGAACAATGAACAAAAAACATAAAAGTGTTGATAAGTAATAGATAATGTAATCTGTGTGAGTGTATACAGTGCATACTAGAAGCTTACCCAGCTATAGCCTCTCTAAGCTCTTTTTGATCAGTGCCCGAAATGGTGTTTCGTCTTTTACCGCGAGGTTTTCTCGTGCGGGTTCTTCGTTTCACCGTGTCCGTCTCACCGGCCGTACTCTCTATGTGGAGAGATTTTCGGGAGCTGCACATTCTGTCGAAGAATTTCCCTGACGTGTCGATGGCTATGACCTCCGGGGGAAATCTGTTACATGAAAAACATTAATTTTACCTTTGAGTATTAGTAATCGAGTACGATGAGAAAAAATAAGGTTGGAGTTAATTGCTGCATGCATAAATTTTCACTTTTATACATGTGTGTTATCTTTGGCAATATAATTAATTAGTGACCTTATTTATTGATCATTCCTTTGCTCATATTACATGTTTTGACGTTAATTTTATTGATAATAATAAGTATTCACGATAAAAACGTAATTTCGTTACATTATAACTTTGCATGAAAAAAATATATAGGTAAAGCCGTTATAACATTATTTTTATGAAACAGGTGCATTAAATAGCTATAAACAATAAAAATGGATTAACGAGGCACTTATTTGGACGGTGAACCGTGAAATTGGCTTTTATGTTGCATTATGATCTTTCGTGTTCCGTTGCCTTGTTTTCGTGGGAGTAAAATGAAAATTAAGCAATTTTTCCTTATAAAACTTGCCAGGTTTACCAACTTCATACCATAGGAACTTGGAAGTTCCAAATGGTACTTTGACTTCGGCAGGTAAACATAAACATGCATTTCGAATGTTGTTAGATCATATCTCCAAAGATTGGCTCTGTCAATAAAGCAGCTGAATAAATTGGATATCAATCTTTGAAGCGGATTGACAGCCGTTGCATTTAAAACAAACATTAAAGTAATCAGGGTTGTCAAAACAATATTTTACTTGGAAGCAATGACCCTAAGTTGCTCATCGGGGCTGGGCAGCCTGTGGTCGATGGGTTCGTCGTCTCCGGACCCGCATTCCGAAAGTTCGTCTGGCGTCAAAGTGACGCTGCTTGCGATCCTCATAGAAGCGTCCGGCAGGGCTGTCACGTCACCCACTGCCTCTTTCGACGTCCATTTCCGAAGCTGCTCAACGACTGACGGCTGGAAATGAGTTGCGTTTAATGCTTAATAAAGCGAATATTGGAAACGTTTCACCGTTATTATTCCGAGTATCGGGATTATGCTGATTTTGCACTTCATTGGAGTTCAATTTTGACGCGCTGACATGATAGCAATTTACAGTTTCAACAAATAAATGAAAAAGTTTTGTGAATTATTAATTTAAAATGTTGTTTGCAAAATGTTGGATATTCTCGTTTATTTGCTTATCAGAGTTCTAAAGCGGAATTCGAAGTAATTTACTTTCAGTACTACGACTTCTTAGTCGTGATATTAACATAAGTTTCTCCAAGTAATTCAAAGACACAACGTCTTTGTTAATTAGATTACATAATTTACTTACAATGTGAGTTTCGATTTCCACATCGACCTTCTGGTAGACTCCTCGTCTTCGTTTAGTGCTAAGGACTGGGGTACACAGTAAGTATGGGGAATGTTGAGAATCCTTCCGTAGTTGGTCGAGAATCGATGCGGATAAACGGTCTGTCGTCGCCTTTTCATAGAGCTTGCGTATACTTGACGGTCTGAAAAAAAAAAGTCTTGTGTTAAAAGTAATATTATACGTTTTGAATTTAGCGAAAAGAGGCTCAGAAAGAATTAAACAAAGAGAAGAGAAGAATTAAAGACCGGAGCCTTAAGACTAAGGACCGATCTGAGCGAAAAAATCCGGCTATTATCGCGTGTGTAATTCCGGTGTTGATGAAAACCTGATGCCTAGAAGGTAATTTGGGAACATCTGCACGATGGAGCGGGAAGACGCTCTTGGGAAATGCGCGTTTTTCTGCTCAGATTTGTCCCTGGCTTTAGGACGGGCTGTCCGCCATTCGGAGCTTACTTATAGCCCAGATTAGTTCTATTCTACCTTATTACACAGACGTTGGATACATACCTCAATGGTCATCGGGGAATGGTGGCTGTTACAGTTAATAAACCAATTGCCTAACCCTTTGGGCCTAAAGACGTGACTATTGTGTTAATGATGCGGATTGTAAAACCTTATTAGCCATTGCGAAACTCAATGCTTCAGTAATAATTGGTAATAAAGGTTCGAAAGCAGGTTAATCAATCGTTTCGAAAGGAATCGTGCACTAGGTACAATTTGGCAACTCCTGCCCTAAAGTATAGATGCAATACAAATAGTTTCCCCCATTAGCTTACATTAATGTTCGTTAGTGATAATTAAATTAGAAAGTTAGCGTTTTACCTTGTATCGGGTGTGAACAGGCCCTTTTTGAGGGGATGACTTGCCGTGTATTGGACTTTGCGAGCCGCAAAGTCTGACAGGCTGCCCTCCGCTATAACAAAAAGACATACCTCGTTAAAATTATGAAAGCAAAGCGAAAGAGAGAATAATTCAATATTCAGGTTTGGTAAGGACAGACAGGATGTAGTTCTTTAACAAAAAAATTAGAATTATGATAATATTTTGAAATATTTTTTTTATCTAAGTAGGTACCTTCTTACAAAACTAATCGATGTTTCGAGTTTCTATAGGTAATTAATATAACCACACACAAACGCGTTCTGCTTTGAATTGAAGAGCGCCCTTTGGTATCAGCGAGGTACCTTAAAAGGTGAATGAAATTTCATCTAGCTAAGTATTCGCACATAGTTGCTTCTTACGACGAGATGCTGGAGTGCTAATTAGCATTCCTAGATTTAGATTTAACCAATTTTTGAAGAAGCGAGGAACATCTCTTTACTGACAATCTCTGTGGATTCTCCGTAAAACTCGGATATCTATGGTAAAACTAATCACGAAACGTCGCCGTCGCATTGAAAGTCAGTCTCCATTTATTTCTACTCAATAAAGTAAAAGTCACAATTTTTTGTATACTTAGATCATATTTTCTTCTTATTGACTAATGTTTCCCACTCGTTAGCGTAAAAGTCAACATAATTGAGTGTCATCATTCTGTACTAAATCAAGTGAATCACCTCACCTTGCGACGGACGGCGACGGTAGTTTATGCTCAGGCTCATAAATGTAGCCATATATCTGGGCAATATACTGCCTAGTTATGCAATTACCTATGCATGCTAATATAATATCCCATGATCGTAACCATTTTAGTCCAGATCTTAATTTACAACAAGATACAGTAAGTTTATGAACACCTGTCATTATATAGAATCTAACTGCTATGTTAAATACTGAAGATATATCTCTCATGATAAAAAGACAAGTGTCATCAGACGTAAAAACATGTTAAAATAAAACTCCAAGACTATTATACAACATATCATTAAAAGATAGTTAGCCAACAAACAGATAAATGGCCGCTTCGAATCCCAACACTCCATGAAACAGACAAATACTCCGCCATTAGTCAAGAGCCCGCCCCCCAGGTTATCGGGATTAATGTGACCGGTCCTCACGACACCTCATTTCACCTTTTCTTGATTGCCACACACCTGTGTGCCTTTATCAGCACATTACTACCATGTCTCATGATCTACCATGACCTTTTAAAACCTTACTCTTCTATTCGATTGAACAAATCACTGTCGGTTACAGCAAATATATTTCAGACTAAATTAATCACGACGACAAACGGCTGTTCAGTAGTTTTGTTACATTGTGAACATATTTTGTTTTGATAATGAAGAATGCTGATTAACTGTGATCCAGTCTAGATTACAGAGCGGTTTATTACAGAAGGAGGAAGCGATGTAAAAGCGGATACAGAGAGAGACAAGTGAGTTATCGCCCTTGCATATAATCGTGTTCAGAGATCGTGACATGACCATACCTATTTTAGTTTCTAATTATCGATAGGAGAAAATGGATGATAGTATTTATCGGCATCAGGATGAATTGTCGGAGCACAAAGCCGTACCGCGATACAATGGAAACAAATGAAGTAGGTAATCAATATTTAGAGAATGCAATCAAAGAAAACGCGCGTGATTCTAATTTGTAATAGGTATACGTCCATACTGGATTTATTACGTGAATATATTAACATTAAATATAGCAAAGAAGCTTCTCAATGAGAATCGCTTAATATAAAGGATTTTGTGCCGAACGCAATAAATGAAATCAGAAATCTCCTTATTCAATTCGAAGCTTCTTTGCATGCCGATGAAGCATTAAGATATAGAGAAATAGACGAAACGCTGTGTGCACAGCAATGCAATTAAATTTTACTACTAATACGATAATGGCAAAACTTAATTGCATTTCAAGGTATGAACCTGGCCAGTGTGACCTTTGACTCAAAATGTCTGACTAGATACAGTATCAAGACAACTTTGAAGAGAACGCAGATAGAGATAAAACAAATATTGGGTATCTACCTAAAGAGGAAATTGAAATGATTTGAGGTTGATCGGGATAACTGTTAAACGTTTTATCGTTAAATTAAAAGATTTTATCAGCGTGCAATCAAAATTGTATTCAGTCATTTATTTGTTTTTAATCAACCTTCCAATCGATGTTACGGTGTTAATTAAAAATGCTTTACATCTACCATAACTGTCGAAAACGAGGAAAAACTCTCATGAAACCCGTTTGTCTAAAAATATCATGGATTTGGAGCTCGTATTTTAAAGTATGTAGAAATGTTTGCTGAGGTATTTACATGTACGGTCAAAGCCAGCAATGTCGCACGTAGCACTCCCCCAGTGGAGAGAATAAATTTTCAACTGTGGTGGATCCGTGGACATACGACCGCCTTTGCATATGGCCTGACATTGGTCATTGTAGTCTGATAATGTATGCCGCATACAAAACTGAAGTCTGAACTCTTACATTACTTTTGTGCAGTATGTATGGTAAGGTATGCTTGCAAAAAACAACCAAGTACATATATTCCACTTCTCGGAAATACATAATTTACCATCTTTAGCAGCATTGTTCGGGCTTAAAATTATTCATTACACAACTCCATGGAAACGTCAGCACATCCTTACGTCTGTACTGACATCTTGACTCAATATTATAAGACTTACTTATCAAGTGAAAGTCAAGATTATTGCAAATTCAATACCCCTGTGAGCAGCAGTCTATGAGGGAAATGGCCTCAGGAAACTAGTTCCATATAAAATAGATAGTGAGACTGAATAGTATTGGATCGCAATAAGTACTGCAAAAGTGGGCCCATTGTGAGCCGGCCTTGGTTCCCTGCGGGACGGCGCGCGCGCTGGGACTACGTGGGTGGCGGGGGTACCGGTGCCCACATATTTACGATTGCCGGTAAAAGAAATGTAATTCTATACTTACTATGTATAAGATGATAGTTCATATTTTTAAGAATTATAGCCGCATATTTCAATGCCAGATCCAAGATCGTAATATTTTAATCTTTATCGATTACGGTCCGACAAATTATTTAAATTAGGGGTTTTCAATGTAGGGAATGGTGCCTGATAGAGCGTGATGAATTAAACGAAACTATAAACTAACTTCATCAATCTGAGGATCGATGAGAAAGAATAATTTCGTGACTTTGATTATGAATATACAAATCTAAGCGATCATTTTTCGATCCCAGACTAGTCAGATTTTTTTATTGAACAGCAGAATAACTAAATACTGGACACATTAAAATTGCGGATAAGATAACCGAACAGACAACAAAGGCAAGCAAAACATTGCTACTAGAGATGGATCCATCATACGTAATACTATTACAGTGCGTATAGAAACTGCGCTGAAGGCAAGGTCCTATGAGGTCACGACTTTGAGAAGGTCTTGCAAGGGCGCTTTATCAATGTATAGAAGCAACCTGTTCTGTAAAACTGGTTTCGTAAAATGGAATATGATGTGTTTCGAATGTGCATCCAGGGCGTAGTATACTCTGAAGGAAAGAAAGTGTCCTTCAGTAGATATAGAGATTTTATAGAAGAAAACACTACAGTTAGGACATAAACAGTTCGTAAATCCAAGACAATTCTAGTTTTTACAACAGAAAAGTGTAGATCAAGTTCAAGTCAAATAAATGTCCATGAACTCGGCAGAAGTAATTCGCACGCAACCGTCCGTAACAGTTTATCGGCTCAAACTTGCAAAACTGCGCGATTCTCTGCAAACGAACTCCTTTCATCCGTAACTCTTCATATTGAAGCGGATATGTTGTAAAAAACCCCTTTCTTTGTTTTTGGCTTTATAGCGATTCTGACTCCCTGTTCATTGATTTATTGCTTGTTTAATATTCATGGACGCAAGGAGTAATTTAGTTATTATAACTGTACAGGAACTGGTCCAACATTTAAGGACCACTTTGCAATGTTCGATAATTTAGTCTACACTTTGTGGACTTTCGTATTATTTTAAAGTTAACTATTTCATCGTGGCTTTCTACGGCTTGGATATTAAAACCACAGGGTATACGTAGGACGTGTGGGATTAAAGAGCTATAATCTGACAAGGCTTCTTTAGAAGCATTAAATTTTCATGGGTATTGCAACCTTTTTCATTTAAATGGAAGCCTACTTGCTTTTATACAGCGTATCCAATTACGTTAAGGGAGTGTGCATTTCGTATGGAACGTTGTAAATTAAGTACATCATTTATTTTTTTATTACAGTAGAAGAACAGGATTTCACAAGACTTTATTTTTTCATCTTTACGGCATGGCGCGCTTTCCTCTTCCTTAGTCTAGCTGGGCGTTAATATTAAGCTTTATTACATCTTAATGCAGAAGAAGTAATTTTCTAATGGTTTTATAAGCGAGTGCGTAGCTAATTTGAATCTGCGTACAATGCTCCCGGCAACTTTCCTTCTAAGCGTTTAATTCACAAACATCGCATAATATTAGACATTAGTATGAATGAATGTTAAACATTTGTCTACAGAATTCCAATTATCTGCCGGGTAGATATAGCAATTTCCATCCAAACACATAACGCATGACTCATTCGGAGTAACTGATGTATACCTATTTCGGGATCGTCTGGGAATCACAACAAATGCAGATCGTCTCAAGTAGTTCCACCCATCTCATTTGTCTCATTATAAATCTTTCAGTCAATGAAATACGCCGCCAATGGTTAGTAGCAAGACTGCCGATAAGTTATTTGACGTTTATTAGTAGTTTAATAACCAGAAGCTATTAAAAAATCATCATTCATTTTTCCAAAACAAAATAGGTAGGTAAGTAGTACCTACGTTATATCTTTTTCTATCCCCAAAGCTCTATGAAACTTGTTTTCAATACGAGCAGACTCGGCAATAAATAATAGCACGCTCCAAATAAACAAATATTCACTTCTTTATCGAAGAAGGGAGAGCTTCATGAATTGCTGATGTCAGCTGTTGTAGTCTATAGCGTTTCTTTTGCAAATGAGGACGTTGCATAAATTTATAAGCTCACATTCCAGCGCAGTTTCCTTAAGAAAAACGGTTTATGTCTGGCCATGATGTTGGGGGCAGAGCAGAGGTCTTGAATAAAGGAACGGGTTTTTACTACAAGTGCACTGAAAGACTGCAAAAAATTGCTTGTGACACTATGTTGTCTCCAAGCGTTAAATTTGGAGTGCCCTTCTTATCTTGACCCGCCATAAACCCCGACCCGAGTATGGTAATACGAACATAAAGAACGTTTGTTAAAAAATCGTGTTATCAATTCAATATAAAGTTTTTTGGGAAGGCAGAAGGCAGCATCGGGCTTATCCGAAAGCGGTAAGGTTCTTATTCAGTTTCCCAATAGAAGTTTTACCTGAGGGTCTGAATTAGGTACTGGCACTATTGTCCTCTATCCATAATTCTATTTCCTGAACTCAAAAGTATGGCGGTAAAACTTATTTAAACTTTCCTCAGAGAGGACGTAGGTAAACGCTTTATGTGTTAGTAGGTAGAGCAAACAATTCCTTACGTACATAAAGTTGAAGCTCCCTAAAGTTGACCGCATATTATTATACGTTATTATGATGGAAGGGAGGGTCGGGTTTTATACCAATATTACTTGTCACATGTGAGAGTTATAACAGCCACAAATGTAGGCTTTCCCGAACAATAGCCGGGCCTACCGAACTTTTACATCGGTTACCAATTTTCCTATATTGCCCACTTCTTTTGCCATATAACACTCAAGGGCTGCAAAACTTCAGCGCAATACGTAATGATTCCCCCTAATTTAGAACAAATCGTTTAAAAACTTCCTATAAAAGTTTACGATCAAGAAAGTTTGACAGTTGAAGTTGGAACACGTGAAAAATGTTTTACTATTGTTTGTGAAATAAGTACAAATTACTAGCAAGCAATAAATGTGGCATTTTTACCGCCGCAACGATTTAGTACGGGACTGTGGATACCATCGTCGGCACGTTCGAGAACATTAAACCTGGGCCCAACTGTTTTTCGCCATCGACACTAGAACGCGCTTTCTTTACTTGAATTCGAACGGATGCTACAAAAAAGTAATGGTGGACTGCGGAAATACAACGGAATCTTGCAGCAGTATTTTTTATAAGACGGGTCCGTTTCCATTTTATTGGAGATTCAGGTGTTTCCGGCTGAAAAGTTTGTCTCAGATGAAAAGGAAAATCTCAGATGTAACGCCAGTTTTACCATTTTCCACGTTAACTTCCGCTTCAAAAAATCCTTTGTCAAGCACTGGCGTAATATTCAGATTAAATCCCTCGCCTTGTTAAGTTTCTCCAATCTAGTTCGTAATTACAAACTATGTAAACTAAAGTAAACTTACTGAACACTGCATAACGAATTTTGGTTACATACGAGAAATTACAATGAAGAATAAAATAATTACGTTTTAACGATAAAGAGGTGATTTGTATTTTTGTCTCTGAGGACATCGAGTCCACATGCCACTTAAATGGAATGAAGGTGTACTTGTGTGAAAACAGTTTTTGTAAACACTGCACGTATCGCTGGTCGGGATCACCCCCGTTCGCCAGTATTGCATCGGGGCTCGGACCCAGACATTTTTTCGTTACACCAGCATGGTATGAGGGTAATGGCTTTGAAAATTTCAAGATTGTATTTTTTATACACTTCGTTGGCGCGAACAATTTCGGTTGTCATTGATGGACAGCCGAATGAAGTGTTTAATAATGTATGAAAGTGTTCGGGACTGTTTATGAAGCCTATAAGCTGTTCAAGTTTGTATAGACTCTGAATTCTCAAACCAGAGTCTGACATTAAAACATATATGTACTTACATGAATAACTACATACATATTACAAAGTTCATATTAAAGGGTACCAGGTAGTGTAGACTCAACACAATCTTATGCGGTATACAAGGTAGTTGAGGAAGCAATATCTCGGCTACTAAACAGACAGTAGCCTCACAATACAGGTAATATTCAGCCTCCGTTTTACGGCCCGCGGCGGCAACGTTAAAATATGTTTTAATTATTAGATACGAAGTGTGAGTGCAATAAATATTACATAGTGCGTACGCAGCGTTCTCTGTAAGGATTTATTGTGCAGTAGTACTAGTGCTTCAAGCGGCCTTCAATTGGTGCATTTACCCCGCGATCCGGCTCTAGAACCCATTTTATTCCTTCACAGCACATTTAAAGTACTATTGTCAGTACAGTCGGAACTATCTCACAATACAATTATTGATAAACTAATTGAAGCGATATTATTGATGAGTTTAATCAAAGGATAGGTACATACATTTATCACATTGCGAGTTAATTGCTTACTTAGAATAATTTTCAGGGCGAGAAGAGGTCATGTTTATATAACATTATGCATGCATGTTTCAGTAAATAGCGCAGTCCACACCGACACATGGTACGATGTAGATTTTGTTCGTGATTTAATCCCACAACTGATAATCGAATCGCTCGAAAAAACGTAAACCAAATCAAGTGAGGTACGACCTGAGATAGAATCAAATCGATTTCAGTGATACCGAATGCTGTAAAAGTTTGAAGTTAGTAATAAAAGTTTCTCAGAATATGGGCACTGGGCAGTAGGTACGTTTATAACTTTATACGTTATTGCTTCGCCACTCACGTAATCCAGCGTTCGTGCAAGCGAATCGTAGAAAGATTATGATGTATGTAATGTATGTGAAGATGACGTAATAAAATACCTGTAGGCACATTATGCTGAAAAATCGCGGGATAATATAACCCGAAGTGCGATTTGACGATCTTAACAATAAGCGTTTTTCAAGATCAATTCAATAACCGTTCAAATTATTATCTTTGATTGGTGCTCATTAACAAGTTTACAAGGCGTTGATAAAACACGACATAAAACCTTGCATCTTTATTACAATGGATTTTTAATTGATTACAAACAAACACGAACATAACTTTATTGTGTTTCATAGGCTATAACAATTAAGCTATGTACCTAAATAAATAAGTTGTCATCAACATGTATAAAATTGAAAAAGTTATGAATGGGCGAGTTCATTTTTGGCACGGAAATCCAATCAGAGTACAATCCATGTGTAATGGCTGAACATTTTTACGGTTTGCACAGAATGCCACGGGGAATAGGTTTCCAGTGCGTCCCAAGTATAAATCACGAGGCCAGATGACGCCCCCATTCCTGAATTCAGAATGAGCTTGCCGAGACTTGCTTTAAATTAAGGATTCTCATGCTGCCTCCTGCATTTTATGAAGTTTAGGTACCTACTTCTTTTATGTAGGCATTTCAATTGCTTTCATAAAATTCTATAGCATAATTTTATTATTTCTCTGTGTCAAGTAGCCTTTGCCTTGTAGTAGGTAAAATATAATAGATTAATATTATTATAAAATAAAATTCAACATTTTAGATACGGAAGTTCGTACTTTTTACATAAATTTCGAGACATTATTCCTTCCCTACAAGCGAAAATGTTTCATAAAACACGAAAGAATGCCAAAATTTAATAGCTTCATTTTACGAGCATGTCATGTTTGTAACGTACTTCTAAAGAGGATAAGCTATGGGAATTTTATAAAGCATGTTTTTCCATGTAAATGAGCACTGTAAAATGCAAATACCACGATAATATAGTCGCATAAGCAAATATTACTTATACAGCACGAAGAAAGGCATCGTTTAGATTAAAGATAGGTTCATAAAATAAGTGAAATATAAACGAGACTCAGTGATATCTACAGTAGGTACTCAATGGACTTAACAATGTTAAGTTCACTGGCCAATGGTGGCCGACGATAAACATTAGACGTTTACTGCGACCATTCAAAGTATTTGCAAAAAAATATAGGTAGCAGATACGGAGAAAATTACACGCGTTGTGGACTTGTGGTGCCATTTGAGGATCATAGCAGGAAGCGTTGCGACCGGTTCCAGATAGCACCGCGGTAAAGGAACGCCGGGAAAAAACTAATCACTTCAGATAACTGAACATTCTCACAAGACTTGGATAAAGTACCACTGTGACAAATATGGTATTGTTTTTAATACCGCTAGTCGCTACAGTATAGGTACAGGACAGCACCCCGTATTGATTCTTATTCACCTAGCTACGAAGCCTATGTTAGAAAACTATTAAAAGTGATTTATAGACATTCCTAAGGATTCATAATTCCTACATTGTGCAGCCCATAGCTTACATAGACTTGATTTGCCTTATAATAATAAAATAAAAAAAGACTACCTAACCCTTTGAGCAAAATATTCCAAAAGTTTGCGGATTTTATACGAGCTAGCAGCTCATTATAAATCGCATCATCAACACGGTCAAAGTCCGGCGCAAATAATATTGTAGATTTTACATTTATTTCGTCACTTCCGAAGAGCAATGCTGTATTCATGACCGATATTATACGAGGCGCGATAAAAACGTGATTTTGGTGATGTATGACCAAGGAAAATGTTGTGGGAAAATATGAAGATACATCGTGCGCACGTTTCCTTCAGCACTAACACTGATAACAACACACCATTTGGTTTTATACCAAAATATTTTCTAAGCTAGTTGAACCTTCTGTTTTCGTTATAAAATGTATGCAATACAGGAAGATGTCAGTGACCGCATGTAATGTGATTCGCTGCGGTATCCGCCAGCGTGTATAAAATTGATTTATTCACGTAACTATGTGGTATACACAACACGACCCATAGGAGTCGAATGACAAACTGCTGCAGTTTGCGGAGCTCTGATCTTCATGTCATATTATTATAGTCTAAATGCTTACCTTTAGCATGCGGATGTTCAAGGCGCGTGAAATTTACTTATCCACGCCTTTGCCTAAGCGCCAGGCCAGCCCGCGAAATTTTAATTTTCTTTTCGTTTTTGCAATTTGCAGACCGTAACAAATATGTATTTACGGAAATATAATTTCATTACATAGAATCATCAACACAACTCTTCTAAGTTCAAATTACTCTATAGAATGACTGTTTTGTGAAATCATGACATTTGAGGTCAATTCTGACTTAGGGAATTTGATGATTTTAATGATTATAATTCTGGAAATATCTAAACATTTGTTACCTTTGCGAATCATATTTTGATCAACATAGGTAAAAAAAAAAATTATCTTAAGAGGACAACGCTAAGGTAGCCCACCTTAGCGTTTCCCTCATAAGAGGAAGTAGTACACACACTTTCGTAATTTAATCTGCACACAGAGAATTAATAATGCCGTCACCGGTGATACGCATTCAATAAATAAAATTTTAATAACGACGCGACGTTATAAACGCGTTATAACAAGGAATAAGGTAATGAATTATAATTATGCACGGAGCCGCCCGACGCGGTCTAATGACTACGGTACAACATTAGCCAAACACAAATTACCAAGAAATGTGTAAACAGGTATTAAAAGGATCGCCGAGTTTTACGTAGCCGAATTAGGGGAGAGTAATGTTCCCTTGTTGTTTTTTATCATTCTTCGCCAATTTATTTTTTGCGTTACGTTGCTGATGACGCGGAATTAATGCGTTGCTTGAATCAAATTACCATAAAAGGAAGCTCTGAAAGTTATTAAGTTTAATTCTACTATTTAATACAGAAGCTTTTGTCGGTTTAGAAGATTATTGTTGGCATTTAACTGGTCAGGAGCCGCACTGCGATAATATCGAAGGCTCGTTAACGTTTAAGTTATAAATTTAGAGACCTGCACCACAATGGTGGTTGAAACTCGTAATATTTTCTACTTGCGCTGAAGTTGGAACTGCTTCTGCAATATACGACCGTTTTAATAACATAATACATCTTTACAACCAGTAAAAACTTGTGCTGGTTCTTCTGCATTCTGTTCAAAAAGAACAGTTAAAAGTAAAACCAGACCTGTGCGGCGATGCATTTGAATTTCCAGTCGGCGTTTAATGTCCGGCTTCCCCCTAAAGAATATTGGTTTGCATAATAGCAATCACGATCACAGTAGCTACAAACTTATCTTGCTCCTGTCCACTTTCGTATTGTCTTAGGAATAAAGTTGAGAATAGATAAAGGTGGGTGTATTCAGCAGGCTGCTTTACATTGCTCTGTGGTATGGTATTGAATGACGTGTCCTTATTTCAGTGCGCCGCATTCACGTCATCGGAGAATAGATTGAAATGAATAGGAAATGTACAGTCAACAAAGGAGTTAAGTATACAGGAGCGTCGGATATAGTTGAAGTTTACTAAGAAACCGATGGATGTTCTGGACTGAAATTTAATTTAATAAATGAGCGGTTTGTTTTCTATTAATGAACTAAAATTTTATTCGAGAATATCCATCGGTTTCTTAGTAAACTTCAACAATATCCGACGCTCCTGTATACTTAACTCCTTTGTTGACTGTACCTATGGAGTAGACAGGGTATGTACCGTTGTGGTATGTATGGTGTAGCTATACCACTCCTCTCCTCGTTAACGTTCCGAACATCCGAATGTACCTGTCTTCACAACTTCTGCCATGTAATGGTACATGAGGATTGCTAGCAATAAAAATATTTATTGCATTGCAGTTATAGTCTTGGAATCATTGCGGTTAAGAAAGACAAAAGGAAAGTAAAACAGTGTTCATAATTCAACTCATGAGTTCCTGTTTTGCGGTTGATGCATATGTGACTACTGTCGCAACACTGTAGGTGATAGGTAGGTAGACAACTAGTCATATGAAACTTTGTTTCCTTCAAAATCAAAACAACAAGTTAGCACCCTCCATAAATACTTCCTTTGGCTTCACCGCTGTCTAATCGATTTTATTGAACAGAATGCGTGATACCAGGTACGGATTTAAGCCACCCTTTATGACGTTTAAACTTTGCCCTTACAACATGAAACCTTATGTCACGTGCGTTATTACAGTCTAAGAAAAAAAAACTAAGATGAGAGCATTTTAGCCAAAATAGCCACAATGCGTCCATTTGAGCAAAGCAAACGTTATAAAACATAGTAATGGAAGTATGTAGTGGATGTTACGAAGATCTTTGTACTTCGACATTTAAGTGTGTCGTAACTTAAGTTAAATGTTGCTGGTTATTTCGAAGTGAACAATAGAAGACCAAGAAAGGCCGTTTATTAGATAACGAAATAAACTTAAAGGTGACCAAACTGCTGATTATAGCTAATTCTGACGAACAGAACATTAAGCTCAAAACTACTTCGTAAAGGAACTACCTACCTACCAAAAAAGTTTCTTGGAAAAGTATTAAAACATCATTAGCAATTAAAAAAGTATTATCTGAAGCTTATTTGCGAAGGACAACAGTATAAAAGTTGAAGGAAATACCTACAAGTTATCCTGTAGCGATTTTTATTCAAGAAAATTGGGAACATGTCCCAGGAAAGAAGCTTAGGGGCATAGAAAAGCTGGTTGGCAAAACTGAAAGATAACATATAAAATTCCGAGAATCTCAGTTTGTGGAAAACTCAAATTGCACAAAAATAAAGCTGCTTCAATCGTGAAAAATGAAATAAAAATTGCTTTTGCAGATCGATATTTTCTTTTGGCCATTCATTGTCGTGGTTTGTCTACCTAAATTGTTTTGAGCCAAATTAAATGAGCCCTTTATCACGACATATTCTTCATTAAAAGCTGTCATCAACATGTAACAGACGACACTCTCCGGTATAATTATTTTGTTCATCAACCAAGTATTCTCTAATGCTCCGTATCTTGTCCACAATTTGCATTTGGTTCGAAATTAGTGGGTATTCCTAGTCATTATAGATCTTACTTATGTATAATGTTTTGAAGCTCTTGATAACACGAAAGATATACAGTTAATTGAATTAACACCGGTCATTTCATATTTAGTTTTTGATATTTATTTACGTTCATGCGTGTTTCCAGTGTTTGTTCTTAGTATCTCCGTGTTCGTCCGGGAACTACGGTATGGTGCGGCTAGTGGCTTGCCAACATCCCACGAGGTGTGTCGAGTCGATGACCTTTCTCTCCAGGAAGTCTATACCTCAAATTAATAGCTCACTCCATCTCAAAGCCGTTAATAGTTATAGCGTTAAGTTTAAGTAATGTTTTACAAAGAGATACAATTTTGAAGGAGGAAATAAGGTATTGTTTCGTGTTGTGGTAATTGAATTTAAATTAATTATTATATTATATCTGATATTTGCTTTAAAGTTAAACGCTGTTTACAATAATGCGAATCTAACCACAACTGCAGCTTTTTATGATATATGAAAACATGAATAAACAAACTTAGATATGTGTAAATCCTTCATTATTATGTCATGCATGCAGTAAAATATTTCAGTGCGACACGTATGATACGACGTTTGCCCCAAGGGTTTACTGCTACTGAAAACTTTCAGACAACCAATAAAATTGTAATACATACACAAATCATGTCTATTTGTTACGAGTTTAATGGGAAATTTTATACCTACCACTAAACAGGTTCACATGTTGTTCCAACGTATCAGATTAAATTGTGTGCACTGAAACGAAGAGGTTTCTTTGCTGCGACAAGTCGAACAGTTTATTTTGTTTTCTTCCTTTCATTAGTCTAGTCTATAATTTAGGAACAGTAAACAAACGGTAAATAGTAGCAGTACATTTTCGATGGATAGGTAAATTTATGTTCTTCGTGGAAAAATCAAAGAAAGAGATTGCGCAAAGTTATTAGAATGGGGCCATAGGTTGCGGTAAACACCGAGGGCCAGATATCTGAGGCATTAAAGGAGAGCCTCGTGCAGATAACCGCAACATAAACGAACCGTAAAGCTGTTTGTTCACTGCTTTTACGATTATTTGTTGGCACTTTATACGACGAAAATTCTCAAAGAACCGGCCAAAGAAAAATATCACGTAAGCGAAATAGGACTGGAAAAGATAACATCTCTGTATTGTTGGTGTTGCGCTGCCTTCTTTAAGCGATAGTAAAAGTGATTCTGCAAGCTGTGGCTTGCAGAATCACTTTACACAGAACGACTACCAGCATCGTGGAAAATGTAGTGCGATGTCTAATTTACAGGGTCCGCTATCCAGGCAGTAAATTCCGTGGTGGACACAGAACCGCGAACATTGCATTAGCGGTATCGCCTGTTTAAACAACCCAAACACTAACCGCTTTGAAGTGCCGATGGCAGACGTTGTTTGACACAGGGCCAAACAATGAACCTTCATATACTAAACACCTCCGCTTTTTAACATCTTCGACGGTGTGTCTGGTACAATGTTTGGCTTTGGAAACAAATTGAGAAATTGTTATCTGGTATTTACTGTTCCGAAGGGAAACTTTCACACAAGAAAACATTTGCTTTTTAAGTTCTGTTAAATATTATTGTTGGAGATGTTAAATTCGATGAGAACTCCGGGAATATAAGAAATAAATAGTTTCCAAGAGGAAAAACAAAAAAGTATTTTTGGGTAACCTCTTGATTCCAAGAATAATAACTCGCTTTCTTCTTTCTCTCTTCATAACGTGCTTGTCGTAACATTTACTACGTGTCTATCTGTTTAAATGCATTTGTCAGATGTAACACAAGCATGCACAAGAAGCATACATCAAACGCATAACAGGAACTCTTAAAATAAACCGCATGAAAAATATTTGATCGCCATCGATTGACCTAATCATGTCGGCACCGTTTACTTTGTGAACTAATTAAAACGCAGAACAAGATGCATGTTTCTCATAAACATGGCGGTGGAGTGCATGTATGGTCATCGTCATGTGGCCCGTACAAAGTGAAATGGCTTCATTGCCCAACCGTGCGTGAAGAAACATTAAATCAGCGTCGTTCACCTACGGGAGATTACACCAGGATATCGAAAAACGTAACGTTATCAAACGATTGCTCCTTCAAACGTTCCTACAATCAAATGATATTGAGTTTCCGACATACGATTTCAAAATGTAATAGGCAATTGCGAATATTGCGATACGAATTTTAGTATCGTTTGGTGCCTTGTTGTTTAGGGAAAACAAAATCGATATTATACCTATTATGTATATTAATTTTCCAAGAAGGTTTAAGTCAACAGCCATTTCTGCGTACCTAACAGACAATCAAATCACTTATATTTTCTTAACCAGCACTTGAATAAGGTTAATAGGTTTAGGAGATCTGCGAATTGCAGCGTCGATAACATTTCTGTATACATACATAGGTCGATTCGCAGATTGATATGCCGTAATAGGACATATTAATTGATTAATCTATAAACAAGATCCGACGTCTTTTCAAATAATGATTAGCAATTGAGTGAACAGAAGCTGTATAAGGTAAAACCAAGCTAAAGACGGTGAGTTACAGTATACAGCGGATTGAGTGTCATTTAATCTATCATAGGTATAGTACGGGCAATATTTCACAACGTGTGGTTACAGCAAGTTTGTGCAACTAAGCTCATAGTCATTCAACATGTACACAAATCAAGGTTGTTAACCCATTTGCGTTACGGTCTGATACCACTCTGTGTGGCTTCCTCGTATTCATTACGTTTTGCTGGTATTCATTCACAAAAGCCGTTTGATCGAAATTATGTAACCTTTTTTGGCCTTTCGTATTTGTAACCATCCTCTGTGTTCAGTCACGTTTTGAATCATCGTTTTTGTTGGTAGTCTTCTAGCCAGTGTGGACTTCCAGATAGATCTATGTATGAAAAATACGGCCGGCGCGGAGTCTAGACATTGTTTTGCTCCATGATGCTTTGCTTCTTGAAATATGATCAATACAATACACAAAGTTAACAAAAAATCTCTTGTAAAGTTTCAAAGATAAGCCCAAGTTAATAGAATAACGTAGAACGTAGCACGTAGAACATTCAGCTCGAAGGACCGAAACCTACAAATGTCTGAAAACTTACAAACTTATACATCCTAGGTAGTCTATAATTTTATTAAGTTTGAATTCCCACTTTTTACGTGTAGTTTAGTTATATAGGAAGAATTTATTTTCTTCCAAAAATTTATAGCACAAACACATTAATTATTCTTAATTGAAATGCTAAATATAATTTATATTGCTGTTGAAAACATAAGTTGATTGAATGAAAGGATAAACTTTACAGGGATCACAAGTAATTTCATTAGCAAATGGCTAACTGGAAAATTAATTATTTTATAAACGCGAAACGAATTTTGTATCCGAACACGAACCTTCAAAATTAAATGTTGTTATGTATGATGTATCTACTAAGCAGAGGTGCTCAGCGTCACTCAGGATTACGAGTCGACTAATCTGCTACGTGACATGTTTTTTTAATTGTAGGTACACATTCATTATTTTAATACTTAGTTTACATTTATGTAGGTGACTAGGTGCTGTGTATTAAATCTCTGTAGTCGAATAGATGTACAATTGTTATCTTCGTAACAATAGCTATGGTCTAAAAAACAATTCTGTACAAAAAGTTCCAAATAAACTCTCCAGCTCATTTTCATAGACATTCAGTTCTTCAACAGAGCAATCTCTTTCAATTTTTATTTCGAATACATTACGTGTAAGTGGGCACGGCGTGCAACGGTGCATTCAAATTCATACAGCTCGTAGTTCCGAGTACAATGTTTTAATAAATCACCAAGTAACGAGCCTGTTACAGTACTTACAGTAGCCGTTTCGCCAAATCAGGACACGGTATGAAGAGCGATTTATTTCATTCGAAAACGTTGTGGTTCATTGACGAAAGATAGCGAAGTGGGTGAGCATTTGCATCGTACTTGAAACGGTGAGATACAGCTACTAAAATATGTTACTGCTGAATATAAATAGACTGTTACTGAATGTCCAGTCAAGTTTAGAGTTATGTACTTGCGGATATTACTTCTACTAAATCTATTTCAACGCTATTCGCTTGTTCGTGGAATGTCCAAGTGCAAAATCGTAAACGTTTAACATTTTATATCCGCGAATGTCTCATAGCTTGGTCATATCCTAAGAGAGAAAATAAAGTGTACTTCATTGTCAACTGCAGGAACGATTTTGTTTACTATATTTATTTCGATGTTACTGGAGGACTAGAGGTATATTTTTTTGAAGTTAGCCTATACTGTCCCAGTGCTGAGCAAAGGTCTCCCCCAAATCTTTCCAGGCATCCTTTTCTAGAGCCACCTCGATCTAACCCTTGCGGTACACGTCTAGGTCTAGAAGTACCTCTACATACGGCGCAGTTATAGGTACCAGGGTGACCTTATTCCGATTTGATAGCCATCGATAACGGGCGATCCTAAACATTAGCTACAAAGCAAACGTGAAACTGTAAAAACAGCATAAATCATTTATGAGACTCTTAAAACACTTACTGAAAACACATTACCAGACTAACCTGCGTTAAAGGAGGAGGAAATTATATCAAGCTGCAGAAATTACGCGGATGTTGAGACGATGATAACATATTTGAATAACTTAAGAAGAATAGAATAAAGCTTAGTTATTCTCCCGTTAGAATACCTTTCTATAATGTATCCAGACATTGAATATGTATTTAGTTTGCATTTTATATCCACACTGTCCACAAAGTAACTGTAAGCTTTGGTTCGATTAGCGGGACTGACTCCGGGCTAGGGTCCACCTCATTAAAATTTTACAGCAGCATCTCCATGATGAGATAAGGGGAGTCGCCTGGGACACGGATTCGCGCATAGCTGTATATTATCAGCACCTTGAATTTTCGCAAAAGCTTTAGAACGTACGAAAAAACAGTGAATACGAAACCAAATGCAACAGGTGTATGTTTATGTAAACCAAACAAGAAGCTTAAGCAGTCTGATTTATATAGGTTTCATCGCATCGCCTCTCACATTTACATTTCTGTCGCTTAGAAAACGTAATGAAGGTGCGATGGGTAGAGCTTTATGCTAAGTAAGTGTGCACACCCGCATACAATGACAAGAAACGTTGGAGAAGTGTGGTATTTCACAAGGAAGTGGCACTCGGGATGCGGTCGAGCATTCGCCAAGTCCGCCTTTGGCTAGGGCTGTCAATCTCGTGACCACGACACAGACAAGGTGCAAGCTTCCGGCAACTAGCGGTGAGACCCTGTATACAGCAAGTACAGGTTTCCCGAAAGCGATACACCTAAGAAGAACTTGTATTAAGGTAACGTGATATATTGCATCCGTCATATCAATTAGGTTATTCATAAGAACGTACGAGGGAATGGCGAAAAATGTCTATCAGATGTTCATTCCCCCGTGCAAATTGAGCCTTGATTTATTTTTATTATATTAAAGTGTTTTATTATTTAAGGCTTTAGGCTTTTGATTTACACAAAGTATTTGTATCTGATCTGCTCACAAGAAGACTGCTCATTCTGCCAGAGAAAAGGGCGACACGGTTTCAAGATATGCACGGATTTTTCTTTACAAACGCCCTTAGCGACTATTACATGAATAGTAACTGAATAACGAATAGTTTTGCAAGAATAAAGCAGTTTGAGCGAAAAAACAAACAAAATCGGTTATAGCTTCATAGTGAGATTGGAAATGGAAGTCTTTATTGTAGTGCAGGCCGTCGCGGCAACTTATAGTTCACGACTAGCTTCAGGCATCAGGCATCAGGAGTCACCTGTGTGGTCCGCCGCCGCCGCGTTTGTGCAGGTTAATACTTAATTATGTGCCTTACCTATGTTCTACATATTCAAATACATGTTAACAAACCACCGCATATGATAAATGGAATATTTAATCAATACCACTGGTTGAATGAAGCCATCGGTGAAGAAAATTGTCCGCTATCACGAATAAACAGCACGTGAACATGACAGTTTTATGGAACAGAAATTTAAGGTCGGCTTGATTTACGTGTGAAACTTTGGTCTGTAAAATGATAATTTAATTGCGTACCGAATAAATAAGCCATGAGGTCAACGAAATTGTAGCAACTGGAAGGAGGCGGATGACGGAAAATTTAAATAAGAATTTTATAAATGACATTACACTTAGTGGTGAATTCGCCATCCACGGTAGATACTACCTTAGCAAATAGAATTTTCACGCGTCCGTTCTAAGTATACGACGGGCGGCTGCAATTTATCAGCCGCGTCAAGCAAGCCCCTTTCAAAATACACAGCTGTTGTTAAATTGCCAAGAGATCCTTCATTATAAAACTCCGTGTAGAAACGTTGACAGTACCTAATATTCTGTTGAAAGTCAAGACGTCACTGAAAAAACATAATTTAATGGCGAGGATATAAATATAGTTTCAGGCCATGAAAATAAATTATCACCTGATTGCTCAATAGAGACTTAATCGGGAACTTACCATTATGCTAATCATGAGAAGATGCTATTGCTACCAATAAAGTTACCGCGAGGAATCTAATGCATGAAACTGGTTTCAAAGCTTGGAATGTGATATTAAATATAGCCTGTACATATTAAACAAAACTTTAGTACAATAGCTATAAACTGAGACACCATTCTGACTTTCTAATACATCGGCCACATCGGGAACTATTGTAAACACACAAACAAATTGCGCATTTTATAACCCTCTGCATTCGCTAGAACCATAGAGAATATTGGCTAGAATAAACTAGCGTCAGTCGAGGAGTATGCTTTTAAGGAACAAAGTGTTGGGGCACTAGCAGTCAATCTTTGCGATATCGGGCTCTCGGTAACTGTTCCTTATCGCGAATAGCAAAAAAGCCTTTCCATGTCAAGAGCTGTCGGTAGAAAAGCCCCTTTGTTCCTAGTACGACACTTTGGATGCGAACTGTGCAAACGAATACGGTGTTTGCAGTTTTAGGGTTTGACACCTGCGTCAAATGTAACGTAACGTAACTGACGAAGAATCTTCATGATTTAAGTGAACGCACTGCATATGAAGTAGTAACCTTTCAAACAAACCCACTACTTTGTTATGCAGGGAAACTGTTTACCTCAGTCAGAATAAACTGCAACGACAGCCAAGTTCTATAGCTGTCATTGTCACCCCTTCTTGTTTTCTTCACGCTATTTTTCTCTTCCGACAGCTTTTTCATTTCTCTATGGGATTACAAGATGAAAACCAAGCGATCACAATCAGCTATATTGGACTATCGTATTCAAGGTTCCATTGTCCGCCCTCAAGGCGTTTTACAATCACCTCGGAATTTTCTTTTTATTGCACATTGGAATGTGTTTGTGTTGTTACTTAACACTGCATGGTTTTTCCTAAGTGAATGGGTAAAGATCTCTGTCTTGGTTTCAGATGGCTGGAGTTAACAATGTTTCTCAAAGATAAATAACATTAAACTAAAAATTATACAAACTGTTAAATCCATCTGTAGCACAGTGTTATTAACTAAGCGAAGTAAATTAATTAATTTTCTGTTGTTAATGACACTGTTGTAAATAATGGGAAACTTTCTATTATTTAAACACGTCATGACAACAGAATGTCTGTCTGTCGTTTCCACAGTGTACACAGATGTACAGTGTACTTATGTATGTATTCGGGTTCAATAGGTAGGTCGGGTGGGGCATGCAGTTAATTTGTAGTCGTGATTGAATTAACGAAGCCGACCGCTTGGCAGAGCTCATTTCGAAAGCTGTTAGATACTATCATCTTATGCCTTTATACTGTCGACCGTAATAACGAAAGCATTTCTCAACTTTATAACAAGCCTACGACTTTATAGCTGCCAGGAATTGGCGAACCGTGGATTCTCACAGGTAAGGTACGGCTCTGGTAATCTAGCTCAAAATTGAAAATTCATTCACTGTGACGACTTGCCATTGTGTGCCCATGCAAATGAAACGAAAACAGAAACCGAATAGCGAAATATTAATTTCCAACAGTACTGTCGACGGAATTGAACTGAAATGAGAAATTAATCTGGTTTGCTGTGGTGTTGGCAACTGCGCAGAGATTCTTTTTGCCTGTCAACTCGGTTATCTATAAGCCGTATGAGAAGCGATGTGTACGATTTATTTCGCGGCAGGGTTCTAGCCTTGAGGTTGTCGGCTACATTGCATCTGTCCGTTTGAGAATATTACGCATATTAAAACTTATGTCTGGATACGCACTACACAAGTTTAGCTGATCATAAACTTTGAACTTTAAGATGAACTGGCTTAAGATTAAATCTGTTTGTTTTAGTATTTACCTGCGAGTAGTCACAGTCGACTGGACGCTTGTCTAACGAGGAGTGACGACTCTAGGACACAATACTTGGCGGTTCAGGTGTGTAAATTGTGACGGCAAAGAATGCTGTGTTCACACGAGGCACACGTAAGCCTATCATAGGTACAACGAAATTATTTAAGTGGAAATATTGTACGTCAATCAGAGTTAATGCTTGACGAGGCATAACAGGAGTTACATACATATTTATGCCTCATATTTCCATGCTAATTATTGCGATGGATTACGGAAAAATGTATCTACAAAGTACATTTATAACGGGATCACAATGAAACGTTAATGAATCACCATCCTCATAGGAAGCAAACGGGAAGTTACGTAATTAATCTTTGTACTCGTAAAGAAAGCGGTCAAATGTTAAACAGATAATTGTTAGTACAGGAAATTAAAGGCATTTAGTAATGTAGGACAATCCGCGGCGGGCCCGCTTGATGGCAATCTTGAACAAACTCAGCTAACTTGTTCTTATTACTGGCAGTAACGCTCACTGTTATCTTGTTCATCTCACGATTTTACAAGCTTTCCACTGACATGCAGAATTAGTTTTTTGACTAAACATTTCGACGAGATTTAAATCAGACAACGACATTATGTTGCTTGCATTGCAGTATCATGAATTCGTATACAACACATAACACAACATCACGCCTGTAGGTATTCCCCGATAGGTTAGGCAGAGGTGCACCTTATAATACACCCACATTTCGCCAGTTATGTTTTAGGGGTATTCCTCGAAACGCACCAACTTTGAAATGCACCAAATGAAACGTCTATTGATATCATTTATTACGAATCCTTCATGCTCTTCCCTAAGTTTCATCGTTGATGCATTTCGAGGAATAAAATTATAATATTTTTATTTTTATTAAGTAATATTTTTTTTGGTGGAATACTTTTGGAGCGTTTCAAAGTTAGTGCGTTTTGAGGAATACCCCATGTTGTAGTCCCATGTAATAGGGGGCGTGCATATTGCCTTCAACCGGGCACAAATCCAGAATCCAGGCTGCTACTGAGAAAACGACTGAACGTCTGTTCGTATACAACCATGCTTGTTATAGTTGATTGTAAGTAGTATTATTTGATGGCCTCAGTTCCCAGTGATTAGATAATATTGTTTGTTTTGTCTGTGTCTCCCACACTTGATTATACAACTTATCCATATCCATTCTCATTTATTTGCAAACTAAGTTTGCTTGTTTGTTCGTCTGTGAACCGTCTAAGTGCGTGAGTCATGCGCGTGGGATTCAACTAGTGTACTGAGTTAGTATTTTCTCAGTTCAAGTGATCATGATTCAAGGTTTCTCACCGTAGAATAAACCTTTAATAAGCTAAGTGTTCTGTGGGAAGTGGTTCATAAACTAATTTGGTTGTGAGCTAAAATAGGCACAATTTTATACGATGCTGTAACTAGCTGGTGTGTGGTCTAGGAGCATATCTTAATCGGTTTTAATATAGCAGTGTCCGTTATAAGTGTCTTTTGAATAACAGTACTGAAACGGGGGAAACGTCTGTGAAACACTGACTAAAGTTATAAACATCAAGTAAAAGATCAAAGCTTCCACTTCACCAAGTTCAAAGCGCTGGTTTTGTTTTTAATTTGCAATATGGATATCTAACAAGACTAACTCTTGATGCGATTATGCGAGATGGTCGTGTCGAGTCGACTAAAACATCGATTTACTTTTACGAGCTGCCGATTGATTACGAGAGGCTATATTGGAGATGCGCATTCTGCGTTCCTCGTTACCATAAAATGGTATAAGTTAGACAACGATTAGTAACACCGACTACAAATTATTCAACCAAGTACCCTTTGAAGAGTAAGGCTATAAATATATGGTACGCAGATCTATACCACAGTGTGTATTTACCAATCAATTAAGTGGGATTTCAGTATCGCGTGGCTCACGCTTATCTGTCGAGTATTTTTTGTTTACGGCTCCTTTCAGGGGCGTGGGCCTGCAGATAAGTAGAAACGCAGGATTTGTCCCAAATGTTTTGAGTCCCATTTCGTGAAACACAATCTTTATGTTCACGCAATCTTCAACGGAATTCCCAGCGATTCTTTTCATTATTTTCGTCTCACGGTAAAGCATTAAGTATAAAATAAATTACTATAAACAATAAGAGTAGGTAAGTATCTCTGTCAATTAACGTCAAGAGACTTTTTTTTCGAGTAATTTATTTTTGGTAAGATTGCAAAATAAATGGGTAATTGTGAATCGAGACCATTTAAAATTCTCTTCGGACAATTTTTTTGTGATGACAACATTCCTTTAATGGATAACTTTTCATACCGTTCACGTCTGCAACAAACATCGTGGAATGGCATTTATCGAAAGTTAACATAATGCTGTGTAGTAATTGAAAGATATTTTACCGTTTCAATTTTCTACTGATTTTATGATGATACTCGATAATAATTGTCATATCGTATGCAATTATTTATGCTTAGCTTTCACTGATATTATTGTGATTGGAATTGTTTATTTATGAAACATAATTTCACGCCAATCGCAACGCTACTAATTTTACGTATGTACCTACCTACCCTGAGGCTGAGGTCCCTGGAGATAGGTAGGTACGCAAAATTAGTAGCGTTATTATTTTTTCGTTGATATTTTTATGACTGAACATAAAAATACTTATATATATAATATTAAAGCTGAAGAGTTTCGTTTGTTTGTTTGAACGTCCTAATCTCTGGAACTACCAGTCTGATTGAAAAAATATTTTTGCATTGAATTTTGCCCAATTCATGAGGAAGGCTATCATCACGTTAGGACTAGTAAGCAAGAACGCTAAGCGAAAACAAAATAATGGCGGGGCCAGGCGATGCGATGCGACAGGGTGGGTCGGGGGAACAAGGAATTTCACGCGGACGAAGTCGCGGGCAGAAGCTTGTGCTTAATAATTTTATTATCAGTTTAAAATAACATACAACTGTTCAGTAGCCAAGGGTCAATTTTTGTAAGAGGTAAGCCGGAGTTGATAATTATCTTATATTATTTGTCTATAGAATACCGACTGTGCCATTTTTCAAAGGGAAGCCGGTAGGAATCCAGTTGTATGGAACCTTCGCCACTGCAACTGTTAGTTATTCTACAATCTTCATAAACTACTTCGAATACTCAAACCCGATGAGAGGTGCCTATTAGTTCAGCTTTAACAAAAAGTGGCTCAAATAAATTAAGTAGGTAAGTACCATACCAAAATGGTTGTAACGTCAACTTCCTTAGTCTACCTACCTATCTCTACAAGTTGGTATAGTTGGCTGTCACGAGTGGCGTGACTAAAGACCATCGTGGATCGCCATGCGAGGTCATTGGGCCAACATTTGGCGTAGCGATGCCAAGGTCAACACAAGCTCTGTATTTCCTTCAACAAGTGAACTCGTAATTCATAAACAGCTTCATTATAATTCTGATTAAAGATTAAGGCTAACGTATCCTTCTTCAAGCAGCCTTAATTCATCATTATTTTGCAGTGTCCGACACATTTTCTGGCTCTTTTAATATTATCTAGATTTTTCTTCCAATGATGGATGTTCGAGGTTATGTTAACTCAAACGTAAAAAAATATTGCGTTAAAAATTCGTGCAATCGATCCATTAGCAAATAATCCAAATTAAAATTAAAACGAACATGATCCACTTAAAACAAGATTATAAAGTAACTGCCATTAAAAAAAACCGGTCAAGAGCGAGCCGGAATCGCGCATCAAGGGTTCCGTACAAATTTGTAGGTATGTAAATAGTTTATCAAGGGTTTTTAATTTACGGTTTTCGGATTTTTTCCTTTACTTTTGCTACATGACTTTGCTTTTGCGAAATTTCATGATTCTAGGTCAACGGGAAGTAGGTACCCTATACATTTTGAATCCCTTGAGTGTCGAAATATACGTTTTTTGGCCGATAAACGGCCGTAGCTTTTTTTTTACGTCAACTTAGAAATTTGATTTTTTCACAGCTTTATGGGACCGCCGACTCGTTTAGCAAGAGACAGGAATACGTGGAAATCTTTAGAGGAGGCCTTTGTCGACAGACAAGCTGTTCCACACAAACATCCAGTTGCCGAGCATTCAAATGCAAGTTAGAATATACTACTTAAACCAATTTAGTTTTTAGAAGTTAGGCATGTATTAATGTGTATTAATGATAAGGAATGAAACAGCAATAAAGGCTATTTTATTTTATTATGGGACCGCAGACCTGAGTATATGGTTTGATTTCAACTCGACACCTCGACGCGTTCCCGAGACAAAAGGGTCTTGGCAGACGGACAGACAGACGGACAACGAAGTGATCTTATAAGGATTCCGTTTTTCCTTTTGAGGTAGGTACGAAACCCTAAAAATCGACCTTGTAATATTTTAATATGAGTTTTATTGGCACTACGCCAATTATTATTTTATGTAAGTATATACATTCGTAGTTGTACAACCGGTTTATGTTGCTGTGTGTTGTTTTTTCTCATTACGTAGGTATGTAAATGTAACAATATGATGGTACGCAAAACTTAACAAGTACCACCTACGATTCTATTCTATTCTATTTTTAATAAATGGCAAGCAAAGCCGATGTCGACTATTCTGTCAATGTCTACCACCTACGATGTTTGATATTTAACATTTTACAACTAGATTTAAAATTCTAATACCGTTTTTAATAAAGATATTGCCTATCAATTTAAGACTCGCAATTTTTGCTGTGGAAGAACGCCATCATGAATTCAGAGCAACAGTAGGTAGGTACTGGGAATATCAACAAACACACGAACTTCTCTTTACCGGCGACATAAAGGTTGTTCACCTGACATAAGTACTTAGTCATTTTACATATCACGGACGTGGTTTGTAAAATGAATAGCTACCTAATATAATACAAATAAAAATCGATGAATGAACATTAATTAACAAGTGCATGCAAAGGAAGTAATAAACTTTGCTATACGGACCGTATACATAGGCCTAATTTTAGACAAGCGCCAAGTGCGCTTAAGGGGCAAGCGCCAATAAGAAAGCCCGTAAAATTAAAATTTTCTTACGTTTTTAGTAATTTGCAGGTTCATATAACTATTTCATGAAATAGTCATTGAACGGGCTGAACTAAGAGGGTTGTATTGATGATTTTAATGTTTATGATTATGTAAACACAAACACATACTTGTTACGTTCGCGAATTATATTTTGTTCAACATACAACCTGACACTGACCTGCAAAATGCAAAAAAAACCTAAGAAAATTTGAATTTGGCGGGCTACCCTGGAGCTTCCCCTTAAACCGATGTCTTAACTCATAAAATGGGAAAGGGAAACTTGCGTCATAACTGTGTAAGGCATTTTCGTAAGTTTGTACAATTTGCATAATAGGGTCACTTTTCCTTGTTGAGTTTTCGTATATCCATAAAGATAAGGGCTGAGCGAAATAAGAAAAGGTGTTTCAATTACTACAACAGCTAACAAAGAGAGTCTTTGACAGCTAAGCAGCAAGAACATTCATAATTCAGTGAACTAAATGAAAAAAAACCGGCCAAGTGCGAGTGGGTCGCGCACACGATGGGTTCCGTACCACAAGGCAGAATAATTAAATTAAAGCTTCCTCACTGCTACTGTGAGGTTCAGACTTCTACATTCTATCTATACTACGACGGGGCAAGTGGTATATAGTCACTTTTTCCTCAAATGAAAATAAGTTATTTCCCGTGATTAAAATAACTCTTATCTGATAAATAGTTTTCTGCGAACTGTGGTTGAATAACATTATAAGCTTGTGCAATTAACACCACTCTGCACTGTGGGTAAAACACCTTTACATGTGTAGGTGTTTGGACCCAAGGTCTAAAGCACGCGCCCCACCCACCGCCGACTAGGAAGCAACTAACTATCAACGATTTTCTAGCTCCAGAAACGTAAAAAAAGATTCTAGGTTCCGTGTAAATAAAAGAAATACAGCATAATATTAATAGTTGATCACTGACTAAGCACACCACCGCCGGCGAGTACCTACTCGTTTCTTGCAGCGACAAGCGACAAGAGTTATCAAAGAGAGGAGCGTCGCTTGGCGGACACAACACTCGCTGAGAGAATGTCGCTTGGTACAGACGCCAGCAGGTCAACCTACCCGAAACTGTCAGATTTTCCCAATCAACCTTGAACCTTATGGTTTAGCAATAAAGTCGAAAATCTATTAAAGAAATCTGACAGATTGTAGTAACTTGATGTGCTGGCGTCCGTACTACGCACTCCAGCGAGTAATCTCTCGTCGATGTCGCGCACTCGGTCGTTTTAAGTTGCTATCTTTATTCGCTTCTCGTTAATCGCCGGCGGTGTGACAGGTGCCTAACGCAGCCCATTATTTGCATCTGTCACATTTGTGTTCTCATAATGTTAAAACAATGGTGGACCGAATAAGACCAGTGTGTGTACATGGAAATTTAACCTTGTTTTGTTCTATATCTACTAGTCAAATCTTCCTAATGTAGCTTTTATTTTATGTGCATTTTCATCTATGCTAATATAGTAAAGCTGAAGAGTTTGTCTGTTTGTTTGAACGCGATATTCTCTGGGACTACCAGTCGGTTTTTAAAAATCTTCTTGCTTTTAATAGCCTACTTCTTGAGGAAGGTTAAGGCCATAACATGTCAAAGAGAAAAAAGGCAGAAAAATCGCTAACCGCAAACGAAGTAGGTAAGCGGGCGGGCGATGCGATGCTACGGGGGCCGAGGGAGTTTTATAAAAATGAGTATGTATCTTACGACTTCCACGCCAGCGAAGAACGGGCAGAAACTGGTGTTTAGATATAGGTGTTTGTACCCAAGGTGTGACGCAGTGTATTATTTGCATCTGCCACATTTTATGTTCTCGTATGTTAAAACAATGGTGGGTCTTATGCTGCACACTACACATGGAAATTGCTCCTTCATTGCGTTGCCTTGCTGCACTGCAGCAAAGCACATTAGCTTCTGTCAGTTATCTCACTATTCTGAGATTTACAGACTTCCAGGAATAGTGTGTAATTCAAAGCCGTACTATATCATGTCACACCAGGAAACGGCGCACCTTATTTTATTCTATGTTGTATTATGCAAGGCGTAAACGCTAGTTAAATCTTTCTAATGTAGCTTCTATGCGCATTTATATTAGGTACAAAATAGATAAAGTAACAAGCATGCTAAGCTTCTACTTACATAAATATTTTAATTATACGCACCCTAAGGGTGGCAACTAGGTACTAAGGCTCCGTTGTCCGTTTGACTTAGGGCCAGTGTATGCTTTTGAACTGTAATAGGTAGACACTTGAAAATTTCACAGAATGTGTAAATACTACTATGACCTCTATAACAACAAAAAATAAGTTAAAGTAAAAAAAAATTAAAATAATTAATTTTAAATTTAACTAATTTTGATTTTCCCTTTAATTTTTTACTTTATTTTGCCATAAAAAACGTGTTTTTTTAGTAAAGTATTTAAAAGAATTTGTGTGTTATATATTGTATGGTGGTACGGAACCATCCGTGGCAGCTTTTTTAAATGCGGTAAGTTATAATTGGGCTTGAAATTTTATATCGCATATTTATATAACCAGGATAAACATTCCCCGATGTTTGTGTGTAGTAGAGCGGAGAACGTGACTCCCGGTTTTAGTAAACAAACAATGTTTGTATTGTAATTTCAGCAGGTGGACTTTCTAGGCACGTTTCTGTTCTGTGCTTGAATAACTTGGGAAAAATGTACTCGCTTATGAGCTGACGGCAAAGCTTTAACTTATTTTACTCACTTTGTTCAAAATACATGTCAATCCGTAAAGAAAAATAGAAAAAAAAACAAGGTAACGTTAAATAGATTTTTTTATATTTTTATCAAAGTAATCTTGAAAAATCATAAGGTAGGTACTGTTTGTTTACTACTTAAAAAAAATAGCTACACATTCTCATTCTAATCATCAACACAGAAAATAAATGTAATTTCAGGATATCCATTCATGAACAAAAAATTACTTACAACTAAGTAGGTACTAAAGAATTTTTTGTTTCATTAAAACATCTCAGATAAGTGGCGCAGTCGTCTGACCTTACAGGCCAAACTAACCGACAGAGACGAAACGAGAAGTCCAAAATTCTTTCACGTTCACATCCACTAGTCACGGTTGTAATGATTCGTGGTATCTGCCTTTATTTACTCAACAATCATGTTTATTCCTAGTTCCGGGACTGTTTTTGTTACGTCTATTTCAGAGTCGCATGAACGCAAAATCTATGAAAACTTCATTGAAATTGTTCTAGGGTAGATTTTCATTTTATGATTTATTTTGACAATTTTTGTGAGAAATTTTATTATTTTTTATTAGCTTGGTGGACAAATCAACGACGACTGAGGGGCCGCGCGGGGTAAGGCCCCCGGAATGCGTTCGGATACTTGAATTTAGTTCTTTTGATCGACAAAATTTATCAAACAAAAATCGCCGAAGTTAATGATGAAATCTTTGTGACAAAATTTTAAATGGTTAAATAATAACTTAGGGGGTAAATTCCGATGTAACTAATATAGTAATTGTTCAGTATACACTATAATTTTTACATATGGGGTGAAATTAAACAAAATTTAGGCAAGAACTTTGAGTATTCATGAGATCAATAAATGTAGTGTAGAAAATAACGGAGAGGTAAATGATTTCCAGGATAGTTTTTTGTAAGTTTAAATATTTTATCATACTTATATTATGATTTTATTTATTACTAGTTACAAAAAAAAATACAAATTATAAACTGAAGTAAATTTTACGCAATGCTTAATGGATATTTAAGCCTTATTGTGGAAGAACAGCAAAAAATGCTATTTTGAAAATCTACCCTCTACCAGAATCGCGTCGCGCCGCGCCTGTCTGCGAGGGCATTTAAATGGGAAATTCAATATGATGACACCGACAGATTCTTGGCACATGTACAAATCTCCTTCCTTAGAAACTCATTAAGGGCTTTACTAGAGATCTATTATAGGTTTTATTAGAATGGCCATCTAATAAAGTTTTATGTTTGATTTCGACGAGGTCTTAAAGCAGTTTCGGTAGTTTAGGACTTGCTAAAAGCCCAGAATCAAAACATTATAAAGTCTGTCTCACATACACATACACTCTCAAACTCACCCCTACCATCACATGATAACACACACACACACACACTCTTTCACAACACATGATCACAAGCACACACAGTCTTTCACAACTCATGATCACACACACACTTATTCACAACACATGATCTCATACTCATTGACATACTTAATAATAGCGTTTTTCTTTTTCTAGTTTTATTATTATTTTCTTTTAATTCTCGATTTGATTATTACGTTTTTCTTTCATTTTAATTTTAATTCTCAGATTTTGTTTAGTTTTTTTGTAATTTGAAGCAAACATATTTTATTTTTATTATCGAACATGTTATTAAAATAAATGTTTAAATGGTAAACCCTCCATATTGGTACCCAAGATACAGGCTTGCCTAGTTTGGGACCAATGTAAAAATCTTTGTAATCTTTTAAGCAATAAAGTTTATTATTATTATTATATTAAGCTACAGAGGACTAGCCCAACGAAAACGATTTTTCAAAAACGTCTTGTTCTGAACGACATCCAAAGGGCCACTTTCTGTAATTCAAACACAATTAAACTGACGGTTTCGTCATCTTAATGTTACCTTATGCTACTTTCCGCTCTTGTGAAGATAAAGGCGAAACACAAATAGCTTCAGGACGTTACCCTTGTCATCGCTAGCTTTTCACTTACCTAAGTTATGGTCCTATTGTTCTAAATGCCGAGCGAGTGCCGTCCTGCCGCATGGCGGGGTGTTTATCTTGTTCTTACTCCTTTGCACCAGCTAATAGCAAATCATTTCTACTTTATTAATGACTAACAATATCCCCCTTTCAGTCTAATCTCAGTCCCCAATCTGACAAAACTACCTCTATTTGTCTAAATTTTTGACAAATCTTTTAACAATTATTGTCGCCGAGATGAGACTGCGTCTAAATTTTGAACGTTTTAAATTACGAGAATTGTCCTTCTGACAGGCAGCCAGCTAACATACTGGTATTATACTGACCCCCACATATTTGGGAAAAGGCCAGGCAGACTGAATTTCCTCCGATTCATATTAACCAGCCTGATATCCTGTATTTCATTCTAATCGCATTTGTACGCAAAACATTGGCCATATATCTCTGCAATATGTTGAAAATGTTTGAGAAGCCTCGCGTTCGTTACCCTTTGTCATAATATGGATACGCCAAAACAATGCTGTGATTTATGTGTTCATGGTTTGCAAGTTTGCTCGGTTGCACACCTACTTGTGTACAGACGTACGAATGTACATACAATAAATTACGTTTAGGCCAAACTGTCAGCTACGCGGGTTAGCCCGATATTGTCAAAACTTTCAAAACAAAATCTGACGTCGAAGCTGAGAGTAAAAAGTTTGTCTATACTTGTGTTCGTGAAGATGAAATACCGGGAAAAGGAAATGTTCTATCAGTGTTAGGCTGGCCATTAATTCCCAAGAGCCCCTAATTGGAAAATCCTTTTCAACGAGAGCCATTGTAGACTAATGTGCATAATTGGACCCTCGACCGTGGACAATCGCTAGCGAAATGGGGCCCATCCCAAGTTTTTGTAAAGCGAGAAGTGGACAGGCGTCGTTTAATTTAGAGATTAAGGACGTTATATTCATAATATCTACTGCAGTACGAACATGGATTTGCCAAAAATGCTTTGTAAAAAAAGTCAAGCCTGATAATTACGAATATTATGATGTATCTGCAATTCAGTATATAAGATTAAGATTATCTCCTTATCCACCAGAAAAACATTAAACTATCTCATAAAGTCTCATTATGACAGGAAGTTACGTGTGGTTGGTGATTCAACTTTATCCGGCTCGGCAACATCCCGGAGTTGAGGGCACTTTGCGTTCCGGAAGAGGCCATGTTGGACAAAGAGTGGCGAGGAAGCTGAACAATCAAACTTAGGTCACCGATACTCCCCGGATATCGAATTGAGAAATCACTTTCGAAACGAAGCGTCTGGCAAGGATGCCATTTGTAGCACATCGAAATTGAAATCGTGTTTTATGACACAAAACCGAATTGTAAATGCCAAACTTTTATCATTTTGCTCCAATTTAATAATAAAAACCTCCTAATTAAGCAACGATGACTGGACAAACAAGTGGAGGACGATGAAATAAAACCATTAATTAATTTCGTATTAGTGTCAGTTCCCACAGAAATTATAGAGTTAGGGACACGTTAATAATGATAAATTGGGCAGAAATTTGAATTTTGCACATCCCTAATGTATACGAAATATAATAATGTTGCAATTCAATTTATTTTTTTAGAGGCAACGAAGAGACCAAACCAGTATAGTCAAGGCTAGAGATCGCCCAATTCCATTCTATGAACATATAACGATTAAATTATGTAAAGTATGTCTACCATGACAATTCTAAAGCCTTGCACTGATAAGAGGTATTGTCAAAGTCATGTCTTTTAATAGGTCTTGTTCATTAAGGTCTTGGAAAACAAAATTGAGATTGTAATGATACACGTAATGTCTCGTCGAGGTCGTCCCAGATCATCTTAATAAGAGGCAGACTCCGTAAAAACCGTTTAAATATCGTGTTTGCGAAGTGTATTTACCTTGATGACCTGTTACGCAGAGTCAAAGATCATGGGTACCTACGCATTTACGCAATCTCAGTAGGATTTGGCATCTTGAAATGAAAATACGTCCGTACAAACAAATTCATAATTGAAATCAGTTACTTTTTAAAATATTTACAGTTACACGAGGAAGTAATTATAACATAACATAAAAATTTTCGCAGTCTACGCGATTGCTTTAAATTAAATTCGACAAATTTGATCGTCGAGGGATACTGCGCACAAGAGAATTCATAAAGCAAACTCGAGGTCAGAAAGAACAATGGTTTTTTTAATTAAAATTTAAGATTTAATGTTGTTTGATTTAATGTAAGTTTTAGTTGTTATAAGTCTTTAATTTAGTGTTAGTGCCAGAATGTTGTTTACATTGTACTTCAGTATCCAGTAACAGATAACCAGACGCTTCGGCCGAGCCCTTTCAGTCACGCCGCCATTCGTGACTAACATTGATGTGGCTTTTAGATAAGCCTACGATATTATTTACACGGAGAATTTATTCTTTAGACTGTTTGGTCCACGATAAAATAGAATAAACCTGAGATTGTAAGAATCTTGTAAGATACAGACTACAGTGATATTTTATGGTATTTATTTCAAGTTCAAGAGTAAGAAGTATTACGTAGATATCAAATAGTTTTCTCGTCTTGCTCAGTGATTTGTGGAGCTGCAAAGTGAATTTGCAGAACTAAATCTTCGATAAAGTTGACTCCAGAGGACTTACTTAGTAGTGTTTACATTTATCATTTATCTAAAGAATCCATAATAAAATACATCTAATATCGTTTTGGGAGGATAAATAATCATTGGGGAAAACACTCGCACTAAGCAGCCAACAAGGACCGGCAAGGGGCCATTTGTTTCGCAATAAAGTCGTCTTGCCCCATCTGCACAAATGAAAGGTCAGTAGATGGCCAGACCTTAATTAAACTCAACGAATTCGTAATCCAGTCAGCTCGTTCCTATTAAGAAAATATCAAGAGCTGCTACCAAGAAACCGTACTGTAACAGTAAAAAATGCTACAAACTTTGTCTGTTCCATATTAGTTTACTAAAGTCTTCAAGTTGTAGAAAGCAAACTTCATGAAGTCACATTTGTAAAAGTACTTGGAAAGACTGTACACTAGCTTCGCCTGAATAAATTATGAAAATGGATGGAAGCATTTATGAGCGAGGCATGATGAATGAGAGGGTATTCCAAAAGAAAACAATACTTTTAAGGAAAAAGGTCGACGTACTGATGATGACGAAGATCTACGTAGTAACGCTGCATATTTATGTGTTATGTGTTTGTATTGTATCATTATTCATTAGACATAGTAAAGTCCATGCCGCTTACCTTACGATGGTAAAAATATATCAGCAGGGTGTACTTACCTGAAAACAAAATGTTTACGTTAGCTACATACATAGTTGGATAAAAAATAAAAGAGCATAAGAATCAGGATCACAAAAAAACAAAAGCAAAAAAGAATGGTCTTAAAATAAATGGGCTTTTTATTGTTTTAGCGGTTGCACGAATTGTTTCAGTATGCAGGCGGTAACAATCAAAATGTTCAAGTAGGTTGACCCCTCTACATGCAAAGGGCTGCGGGATCGCTTTCAATATTACCTCCGTGTCACTTATCCCGTTGACATTGGGCATAATTTCGCTTGGAACATTATGTTAGATCCTGGTACAAATTGTTTACGAGAACGAAAAGGCCAACAAGTTCGACCATTGTGGTCAATAACGGATAATTGAAAAACGCTTACAAATTCGATTGTGAAGCCATGCGAGAATATTTCTTATGATTTACGATTGGGCGAGGTTAAAATACCGAGGTAGGTTATTCTTATTTTGGCAGTTAAATATTGCCGTTTCTTTTTTGCCAATGTAAACGATGTAGCAATGTACGATCCGGATTTCACGACGCGGCGACGATGTAGAGAATGTGTAATTACGACGACGAACTTTTCGATTATGTAATTAATTGGAATGTTTTACAACAGACTATCCAATAAAAATGCGGGCCCAGAATACAATTACGTTTAATTCTAATCATCTATCAATGGAGCATTGTGGCGCCCGCGCAGTCGGGCGTGAAAATGTAAACCGATCGGAATAGGAATGCAACGATAAGTGAATAGCGCCTAATTAAACGAGAGCCGTTGTTAGATAATAATGGCCGACGCACTGTAGGTCACGAAGCTAAGGGTCCGTGATGCGATCGCGCTTTTGTTCAACAGATGTTCGCTCACACATTGGATGCAGATGCTTGCGAACTGTGACAGATTTGGACATTGATACTGATTCGCCTTTGTGCTCTTCACCTGCTTTTCGCTATAATGTATTCAAATTAAAAATAAACGCTCGGGCTAAAGCAAAAACGCCTAATGGATTTTACACAAAACAATTCAAGTAGGTACAGGTCTATAAAAAAACGTATTTGAAAGTTATTCATGAGTTCATGATACCCGCTTTAGTAGAATGACGTCAGTGGTGCATGGGGGAGGTGAGACGACATCTGGCGTATATCAAAAAGCTATTTTAAAATGATAAGCATGATAACATCGAATCCATATCACTAATGCACCGCCCTGTGCGTTAAATTACAATTACATTTAAGTCATTATACCGTGATTACTATTGTATACAGTCGAGGGGAGGATTATAGGATGAAAGGACCATTATTACATCCTAAACGTTTTATTTCTGCGCTATGTTTCTGCGGTTACATCGGCACGTGTTTAAAGCAAATTGTCGTAGAAATAAACGAATTTTAATTGCGACCACATGCATTTTATATTTGGTCGTGTGAAATTGACGTGATAACTTTCGTAAGGAAGACTTTTATGGTCAAATACACGAAAAAAGTAGCCATTCACTGACGATACAATCTGGTTATGAAAACCCGTCTGGACAGTAATGTGAGGTAAAACGTGGATACTAAGTGCCCCAGTGAAGTCACCGGTAATTTCAACCGGCGTGCCCAACTGACCGAAACGGATGATCGTGAATAAGGAAGAGCCCGCACATCACGAATAAATTAAATTAAATTTAAAAAAAAACTACGGAATTAATGTCCTTCTAAACTGCTCTAATATCATTAGGCGTGTTACGAAAAATGGAGTGTTTTCGTAATTAACCTCTAATGTTTGAAACGAGCTGATTAACGTTTTCGAAATTGGTTAAATGTTTTGTAATGTGACGTATTTAATTTAGTAAGCGCCAACTGTATTAAATTAATTAATTAATGCCTTGCGTTCACATTTTATGTTGTTGCTCTGAAGTCATAGCACGTGTTAGGAGCAGCTGTTGTAATAAAAAGTAACAAAATATAAAAGTTATTGTGTCGACGGATCTGTGTATTATTCGCTAAACACAATACACTTTATCATCTGTCGGTAAAGCGCGATTTAGATTATGTTTTTATCTCGCGTTTCATGTATGATGTAGACACATGGTCATCCTTTTGTAATGGGCGTAGTAAAATTGTGCTCCCAAAAAGTACCCCAAATTGAATGAATATTATTCAATTCAATAAGCAGAAAGCAAGAAAATCTATAATGTTTGCCAATAAAAATCTAATTCAGAAAGTAAAGTAAAGCGGAAAAATCGATCGAAAAAAAAACATAGCTTTCAAGACCGCTGCGAAACTACGTATAATCAAGTAATAAGATGTTTACTCATATTGATGGCGGGTCCCGGATTGAAAACGCTCACGTATCATAAATTCATTTAATACACTTCTAAATAATATTTACAGTTTTAATTAAACTGTCAAACAATGCAATTTTATCGCAATCGTAAATGCAATCTCATTATTATCTTCTATTTTTACGAGGGGTCGATAATAATACCACGGAATTACAAACCATATGGATGTGCGCAACCTATCTATGAATGAAACTGGCATGTGTTTGAGTGATCTTTTAAACGGTAATAAAAACGTTACGTTACGTTTTATCCCAATTTGGTCAATCCATCTGTCACGTTTTATTACGCAACCACTTAATCTCTCGTCATAGGAGAGAAATATACTTACTTCAATAAATGACTTTAAATCAATTATCGGCGTAAAGATATCAAAGGACGTCAATTAAATGTTTAACCACTTAATTGTCGCTAAAATAGAGAAACCTGAACAGTAAATTAATGTACGGGAAATTAATACAAACAGTACTATGATATGACCGGATCGGTGAAGTTTCCAAATTACGGTAAACGACGTCACGTAGACATCCAAATGTTAAACCTAATATTGTACTTATTTATTGAAGAAACGGGGCAGAAACTTTCCTAATCATAACTTGAATTCAATATAGTAGATCCCGGGGCAGCTGCCTCTGGCTTCGAATCTTCCCAACGCGTCCCCAATGCGGTTCGTCCCTCGAATCTTAAAGGAGCGTGTTTATTTTCCGGATGGTTACTTCTGTCAGTTATATTAGAAGACATAAAAGTTTGAAATGTTATTTGTACAGAGTTTAGTCCTATTTACATCATCATCTGCCAAGCCTTTTCCTAACTATGTTGGGGTCGGCTTCCAGTCTCACCGGATGCAGCTGAGTACCAGTATTTTACATGGAGCGATTGCCTATCTGACCTCCACAATACAGTTACTGGGTAATACGATACCCCTTGGTAAGACTGCTACCAATTGACATATCAATTCATATTTGACTTACTACGGGAAAAAGCAATAGTTGACCTAATAGAAGGTTACTTAACGGAGTATTAATTTCTCTTTTCTAATCCATTTTCCGTATTATCAACCTTTTAAAAGGTACTGAAAGTTTGAGAAATTTAATTAAGACGCCGATAATGTGTTTGCCCCCAGCGTTCCGTCGATTGAGTTTTACTATGCCATTACCCGTGGCGAACAACGCATAAAACGCATCACTTTGCATGGGAAAAACAAATAAATTATCTTAAAGGGGCACTTGAAGAACAATTTATCTAAAGTTCTAGTCTCTAATAATTCACTGTTATGGCTATGTTGGCAAACAAAAGCAAATGCGGAAGAGTAGTAAAGTTGGTCGATGTTATAATATTGTTTCCTTGTGCCGTAGTCCGTAGTCGCGGAGGGCGAGCGAAAGCTTAACTTTACCTTATTCACTCAAAACACGAAACGCGAGTTAACCGCGCACATTGTCTTCATGTTCAAGTAACGCGGACTAATGTGTCTCAGCGTCACCGTTACGCTACCGGTGCGGCTGTAAGATTGTCGGTACGCGGTTGGATCATATTTGACGCAAGACAAACATTCCGCATTATTTAATATAATAAAGCCATAGGGAAGGCGTGATTTAGAACACGGAACGTGAGTCTGGACGCCATTGTTTTAGTGCTTTTAATGCTCTGTATTTTATTGTTCCGGCTTCGAGTTATGAGTTACACCGGCACGACACCGTGTTCAGCTTTCTGCTTTGTTTTAAACTATTAGCCCTTAGGCAGTGTTAAAAAAGCTCTGTATTGTTTTACGTGACAATGGGTAGCAGATGAAAACATCGTAAAAAAATAACGATTCAGCTTCTTTCAGCATTACAGATGGAGCAGCTGTTTGAAGGAGTATCACATATCGGGTCTCCCTGAAATGCGAAGACAATTTCGTCTAAAAATAAAAAGTAAAAGTGTGCATGAAAACAAAAGTTTTATAGTCAGTTAGATAGTAGGTACGTGACAGGATAATGTGTTGCAATGTGAATGCGGCGTCTAGCCTTAAATGGTTAAGTGAACCATTGGGTTCAAGTTCGTATGGACGATAGGATCGCGGTGGGTGTTTGTTTTGTTGTGACGTGAGAGCCGCGGGCGCCGGCAGCGTCTATGCTTCTAGAGGTGCTTTTATAAAACGTGGAAATATTGTTACTTACTGAAAACGGCAGTACTTATAATGTTTTATGGAAGTGGCAATATTTAATAACAGAACTGTGCAGCGCAGTAAGAGCGTCTGACTGTAAGTCAAAAAAGTTATGAAGATTATTTAACCACAATTAATTTTTGGTCTCGAATTAATTTTATTAATTAACGTTCGATTTTATTCGATCGATTGAGTTTATAATAATCATAAAATATTGTATATTAAAAATTACATTAGCATTAACTGGCTTTTTATGATAATCTGCCACAACATATTAAACAGATGCCACCTATAAGCATATAAAAACCTCGGCTGGTTATAGCAATCGTTGTATGTCCGTCATCAAAAACATTCAAACATGCAATCAAGCCAACAATAAAAGTCAAGCAACTAATGTTTAGAGGTCCTTATAAGGACTAGAGTAGTCATCATAAACCTTCGTTTAATTGATAGTGCACGACCACACCTCAATAATTAATAAGTTGAGGCCACTAAAAAGGCGAGCTTGTTAATGCGAATGGTATTCATATTCTAATCACGCCCAATCCCTTCCAGCTAATCTAATTCAACGATTAAGTCCTCAATAGCGCCGCACCGTAGGTATCTGGTTTCTATATCCGAGTTGTTCAAGAGGCAACGCGGTACAAAAATTCGACAGAAAGTCGGAGTAATGCCATACCGGTTTGGCCCGTGTAGGCGTGTGTTCTGTAGATTACTCTCTGAGTAGACTTGTTCAGTTGGTGGCTTGGTGGAGGCGCCCTAAAATATTTTTGTCTTATCGAATTTGATTTATGAACGCTCCAAGCGTCTTTAGGACAAGGATAGGTACCAAGATACTTATCGACGAAGTTCTTATTGTGAATGGAGTTTCTGTTTTCGTGTGTAAACAAACCGGCGCGTTTATTTTTACTCCGATGTGGAAGAGTGAATTTATATGATTGTTTATCTTTGAGTCTCGTAAGATGATTTACATCTGCTAATTATTGAGTGGCAATCTGGTTTAGTGTGGATTCGATTGTTTTTTTAATTAAGAAACTGTCTATTTCAGATTCCATTACTAGGTCAGTTTACACCAGAGAACAACCAGCGGCCAACAGCTCAGCGGCGGCGGCGGCGCGGCGATGGTTCAGTGTATGTAGAGTACATATATCATTGTTTTCAAGGTTGGCCACTGAAAACCATCCCACAGATTATTTTTATTTTCTAGCCTAAATTTTTCATCTTTACCTACCCAAAAATAATATTATTATATTGAATTAGATTTAAATATTAGAAGAACACGTCTCCATTTGCACTAAATCTTAAAAGTCAGTCAATATCAGTACTAATGATACAGACTCCTTAATTAAAACATGAGCTAAGTAGTCCGTTCGCTTGTGAAAACAAGCCTTAAGTGCACCTTGAAACAACATTTTAACAGAAGCACATGTATTTGTTTGTAACACTCTCATTAGAAAGTACAGACGTATTTATTGTTATGTTTATAGTTTTTAAGCTAAAAATAAAAGGAGTCTTAATGAAGGGCGTGAAAGTATGCTTTACTTCGGTTCACACCTTCCCCGTGTAATGTCCTGGGGTTTGATTACCTTAAGGAGCGTGTTTCAGCTATTTTTGTTCAAATTTAGGGTGCCACACACGAAATTTGTACCATTTTCTAAGAAATTACACTTTCCATTATGTTGGCGGGGTATAAATAAACATGGGAGATTGGTTTCTAATTCTTTAACAAGCTGTTCTGTTTTCTAGTTTAGACAAATTGGATGTTTGGACGACGGGAATGATGACAGGTTTTGTGTTTTTTTAGTGAACAATGGAAGAAAATTACCATTTAACACAAGAACTCGTTGAAACATAGATATTAAAATTCTTGTAGAACTTCAACTTCCTCCAAGTTGAAGTTCTACAAGAATTTTCCGGGGTTTCCTACACTAAGGGTGAAGGGTCTATAGAATAAGCGATATTCTATAGCGATAACGATGGTGGAAAAGCTAAAAATGTATTGGATGGCTTAGGTCAACAGAAATACCAAACGCTCTGATACGATTGCCACTTATTTAAGCCTTCTTGGCCTTACCAAGGTTGCAGCTGTTATTTCTACACGGTTTATGATAGTTTCTTTGGGCCTCCGGGAAACTCATGACGTAGTCTTTAAAAATAAATAGCCTAGTTCACTTATATTTCATCCACAGTGGTTTTAGTTCAAGAGGCTATATTTTATAACACGTGCGTAGGAGTGTCGGAAGAGGTCTGTCGTCAACATGCGTCTGACCGCAAGCTGCCCACGCACATAACTGTACACATACGCCACACTAAAACTAAAAATACCCATGTAATTGTATACACAAACCCTATGAACGTTTTTATAAGACGCGACTCAAGAACCACCCAATAAACTCTCATAAACCATCATACATCAATTTAGAATCATAAAGTCATTTTGAATAGCTTACATTATTCATAAGGCCGGTTTTACACTAACAAAGGACAAAGTAATGACCCAATGTATTCCACCTGTGATTAAAATCGATACAACGATCAACTTTAGTACTTAAGGGGGAAGCTCTAAGGTGGCCCGCGAAATTCAAATTTTCTTACGTTTTTTGCAATTTGCTGGTCAGTATTAAGTTGTACGTTGATTAAAATATGATTCGCGGTCGTAACAAATATGTATTTACAGAATTATAATCATTAAAGTCATCAATACAACTCTCTAAGACCATGTAATCCCCAAATGTCAAGATTTCATGAAATAGCCATTCTTGGGGATTACATGGTCTTAGAGAGTTGTGTTGATGACTTTAATGATTATAATTCTGTAAATACATATTTGTTACGGCCGCGAATCATATTTTAATTATCGTAGAACTTAATACTGACCAGCAAATTGCAAAAAACCTAAAAAAAATTGAATTTCGCGGGCTACCCTGGCGCTTTCACCTTAAAATATAATTATTATAAAATGGCAATATAAAAGTAATGATGGACTTAAATGAAGAACTGAAAACTTGAATGACAAGATCTGAAACGATGCGACTATTACGTACGAGGCTCTAATGCAATATAATGAATGACGTAAATGGATTTTGAGACCTACAGGGAGTGGCGAACGAAAGAACAAAGGTGGGCCACGGCACGGCACCTCGTAAACACTTGTCTTACATCACACTTGAAAATTTTCCTCAGATTTATCACAAATGATAAGTGAGCTCATACAAGGATATTTGAAAAGAGACGGGCGTCAATTTCTTTTGAACAAAAAGAAAACTATATATTAGGTAAGTGATAAATATTTCTTTATAAAGAACTTATCTAATCGTGTTAGTTACATACTTGAGTAAACACATTTTCGTGATAAGATATCCATAGCAATCTTTCACCTACATTTGAGTTACAACATATTGACGGTAAATTAAATATGTACTTAACTTTTTCTTTCATCGGTGCATCTTATACCTACGGGCAATAAAATACGCATAAAGGATCAATTTGCCCATCATGACGACGATCAGCAAGAGGTCAGTGAACTTGACATGACATGACTTCGAATCGACCAACACCGACATCCATTTCCATTTATTTTATTATCACGTATTGCATTCAATTATCTACCAACCCGCACTGGGCCCGCGTGGTGGATTACGGCCCACTCCCTCAGTGGGAACATTATAGGCTGATTATGTATTGCATTCAAAGAGATGGGTACTGTGAAAGGCGATTAGTTACAAATCAAAAACGATCAGACGTATTCACCGGTCACGCATATTTATTTATCAATTTATTACCAGACACAACGGAAAAAACCGTGACTTAAATTGTATCTTTTCCTGGTCTATTGTGTCCAGTTTGAGAAGAATTAGGTCTTATGCTCGGTTCCTATTATAAACCAAAACCACGATGACAAAAACGAATCGTTTTGCTTACCAATGCCAATGGTAGCGTTTTTTATTGCCAAAATGGGCATATAAATATATTCGTAAGCTAATTGTACCTGTGATAACTACTTCCATATGCGAGGGTCTGTGAGGTTTTTGCTTCATTATTGCTAGAGATACAAGAATCTTCATGTAAACTATAGGAATCGTTATTAAAAACACCCACATAATAATGTAATGATTACAATAATATTTTTCTTGTTCGAGACTGACGGCTAGGTACATCGTATGAGTCAAGATCTGTAATGAAGGCCAAGGTGTCAAGTGTCGCTCCCTACAGATGCATTATGTGGAACGCTGACTGAATGTTTGCTTTCACTGGCTGTATGCATGCTCGTAACATTACACCGACCACCTAAGCGAGAGCCGAGATAGCTAAACCGGTGGATTAGGCATATACCTACAAAGTTTTGTAAGAAATAGGGCAACTTAGTGTAAAACAAAAATCTGGTCAATTTTACTTTAGTTCGTGAATTCGTGACCTCGTTTGATCTATAGTTCTAAACCATTTATCACTAGTAAATGACGACTTTGTACATCTACGTAAATTGGTACGGGGTATGAGGCGTGCACAGCGGTAGACCGAGATACAGGGTGCTATGTTCTGTTTATATTTGAGCTAAGGGCCGGTCTGCCCACACCCTCGCTCCCACGCCCCATTGTATGATGACGATCAAACTTATTTACATCACAATAAGAAGGCTCGGTCGGCTTAGTTTAATGCCGTGTCATCTCCGTAGAATGTGCCTTCAGTATTTGCCTATCGATAGTTTTCAGAGGGAATTTAATCAAAATAATAGCGTCAATTTCTGTAGAACGAGGAATTCACTATAATATCAACTAAAGTTGGATGGACTATTGTAATGGAACCATAACTAAACATAATATTATCCTAGCCATTATAACGTCACCATGCCTTATTTTGTGAACGAGTTAACTAACTAAAGCAGGAAAACTTGTAAGAAAATACGCCGTCATAATTTTCTTTTTGTTACGATTCGGAGATATTGAAATCACAATAATTATATCCGTAATTTCGCATGCGGTAGGTAATACATTATTGCGAAATATAAGGTAAGCAAAAAAAATAACAATGTTATAATGAAACAGAAACAACATACCTTAACTGAAATTCGATTCGTCCGACCGATTGTTTGTTCTTGCAATAAAATGTTCCTGCAATTTGTATGTCGGTTTCGAGCGAATTAAGCGATGTACTTTTATGTAAAGAAGTTTTTATAGGATTTTATAGGAACAGCACTTTATTCGGGTTAATTAAAAATATAGGTATGAGGATGACGTCTTTGTCATAATTAATAGGTCTGTCTGAACTTTCTGAACCCGTTGCCTCATTGTTCCAAAGAAAAAAAAAACTTCCTAGATATTTTTATCTCAATAATGGAGATTTTTTGTTTTGATTAAATTACTTTTTTATAAATCTAAACCTAGCTGAATGCTGAAATGTTTCCGGGTCATTGTTCCTACTCAAGATTTTATGTTCCGAAACATTCATAAACAAAAACTGTCGTTGAAATCGTTCCTTCACATTTACAGGACGAGATAAGGGGCGCAGGCAGCGAGAGGAAAACATTATTTGATGTTTTGGAAAATACTGGGACAAGCAAAGTAATGATGGCAGCGCGAGCGGTAGGTACCTATAGCAGTCCAACGAAGGCCCGACGGTAAACGGACAAAATATTTTCAAGCAGGTGGTTCTTTTAAGTTTAAGCAGCTGATCGTTGATAGCCTTGCCATTTATTAAATAATGTGTAGGAATGTAACTATTTTTTATTTTCTGGAAGAACAAGTTTTTTTTTAATAATTTATTTAATGTTATTCAAAATACAGAGGTGTAACTTAAATCTAAACTCGCCAAACTTTTACATTTGATGGGGATAAAATGAACAGTTAATTTCTTTTTAAATTCAATTTCTTATAAGTTTTTTAACTTCACAGTATATCCGATCGTTAGGAAAAAAAATATGATAGACTTACAGACTAGCTAGGACCTTGTCTAAGACGTGGTCGAAAGTTTTCAATACCTACATCTTTAAATTATTAAGTTCTATCAAAAAAACAATTAATTAACAATATTATATTATTATACAGCGCGACAGCGATGTGACATGAATAAATGTATAATGGAATTTCTATTTTTATTGTTCCGGGTCTGGCTGTTTGTGTATGTGAGTTTAAATGTTTGTAAACGCACCCACAATACAGGAGAAATTCCTGTATAATATACCTAGGCAAAAAGAACAAAAGTTCCCCGAAGCGATTGATTCTACAACAGAACACATTTATTTCTTTTTCCAATTTAGCGTGAAGGGCCCTTGCCATTTGTCAGTCGCAGAATCAAAAGACCGTTTAATCGATGTTTGTGTATCTGTTACAGTACAAACCATTCAGTTATCGGTAGTTCAATATCGAGTCATCACTACTAGGAACTGGGTCAAACCGAGACAGAGTTTATAAGATAATCGTTAAACAAACAATTGCAACTCGCAGCCGGTGGCTAGGTGTCACGAGTATCGAGTGACTGTGTCGTAATGCGATCGGTCACCAATCGATATCGGTTATCTCACATGCTATTTGACTTACGATAAATAGCGGATGCAACGCGATGCAATAGCGCGTTCTATAAATATTTAATTAAAAGTGTCATTACGTAATCTTAAACTATGAAAAGTTGTGCGCATCAACAAACATTTGACTTTTAACAAACGCAGCTGCTAAAAAGCTTCATGATTGCGCAAATAGTGCCGACATCTGTTGTTGTAAAATGATAAATTGGAGTCATTAAGAAATTAACAACGATATTAAAGACAGACGTCGAAACTCGGGGCTAGCTGGACCGAGCCAACGCGAATGTATACGTACATCCGTGGTGGTGCGACCCAGACTGCCGGGCACTTCTTCTCCTGCAACCGAGCGGGTGGGCAGGTTGCGGATAGCCCAACTCCGGCTGCGGGACTGACTGTAAACAGTCGATGTCGCATCCGGAGCATCTCGAAAGAGATCCCGGACAAGAGAAGTGCCCGAACACCAAGTCCCAGGTTTAGGGTAACCCACATACCTTATCCTATGTACCTCATAACCCTGATCACCCCAACCCTTCCCTATCCATAACATCCCGTCTATCCACGAAATCCCTAGGTCAAATCCCAGACCTAGGGTGACCCCACAATAACCCATACCCTACCACCAAACACCCTCCCTCCTATCCCCACATCCCGTTGGTCTAGAGGACGGGTAACCTCGATTCCAAAAAAGCCCACCCCCTCGTCAATGAAAAACATGCAGCAGGAAAAAGGAACTACCCAGGTGGGTCCCGGCCAAGCCGGGGAATCCCACACCGCTACGGCGGTCAGCCCCCATCGTATTCTGGGGGGGGCACCCGACTGCACAACTTTGCCGTGCTCTTCAGCACGGCCGGCTGCTGACTTAGCGCCCATTACCCAGGCAGCGACACACGCGCCCACAAATATAGCTCCGGCTGCGACCAACGCGCCAATAACCGCTACCATGGCTACGACTCACGCGCCAATACCCTCCACGACGTGCATGCCTCCCGCGACATGCCTCTGGCAACAGAGCATCGTGCGGAACAGCATCACCAACCCAGACTTAGACGGACACAGACAGAAAGTGACGGGGAAGGTTGTCGAACCTGGCGACCCTACCACTCTCCCGGTTGATAGAGTACGCCTGCTGAAAAAGCGCGGAAAAAACACAAGCCGGGGGAGGAAAGTAGGCGACCGAAAGCGCGGCATCCGCGAAGGCACTAGCCAGAGCGACGCGCGATCGGACGCTGAAGAGGTAGTACGCGACCAGCTCCGAGTCCGCGACGGGGAAACCAGGCGCGATAAGGGGCCGGACGCGGAAAAAAGAGAACGGCCGCAAGTCCGCGAAGGGGAAACTCAGCGCGAAAAGCGGCCAAACGTGGAACCACGCGACCAGCTGCGAGTCCGCGAAGGGGCAACCCAGAGCGAAAAGCAGCCGGACGCGGAACCGCGCGTGCAGGGGCATGTCCGCGAAGGGGAAACCCAGCGCGAAAAACCCCTGCACACGACAGAGTCTGCCGGGGGCGCCAGCCGACCCCACCACACTAACACCGACGGGGATATACCCCAAGACAAACCCCGATCTAGACACCACAGAGGGAAGCGAGGTGGATCCTTGCGCCCAGGCGTCATCACCCCGACGGGCACCTCCATGCCGCAGCCTGGACCGAGTGGTACAGGGCCGGCGAAGAGAGAGCGCCCTGACGACTCGGCTTCACCGAGTACGCTCCAGGGGGACGCCAAACGCGTAAGGGTCCACTCCGCCCAAGGGGAACCGAGGACCTACGCGCGGGCCACGAAGGATATTCCTGCGCGGCTCGCCGTAGCAATCTGTTTCCCTCCCCCATCCAGAGACTTGACGAAGGACGAGGCCGAGCTGGTTAAAGCAGGCCTGGAAGACCTACTAATGGACACAGACTCGACAGCACCACTCCCTGCCTTCCGCGGATACCCACGGGTAGCGGAGGGCACTGTACATATATGGTGCGAGGACGACTACGCCCTGACTTGGTTGACCCAGAATGTACCCCTCCTTAAGCTCCCAAACACCGACCTCACACTGACAGTACTTCGGCAGTCAGACATGCCCACCCGTGTCAGAGCCTCGCTCTTTGTCCCTCGCTATAGAGGTGACATACAGAGGCTCCAGAGCATCCTGATTCGCCAAAACAAGTGGTACGACATTGCCAGATGGTCTTTGCACAGGGCAACTACCGTCGGTGGTGACAACTACGGGACCTACATGACCCTAGGTGTGCCACCGGAGGAAGTGGAAAAGGTCATGGGGCGGGAGCGACGGATATCGTACCTACTGGGCTCGATATACGTGCGCTTCTGGCCCACGACCCAGCCCTCGGACAGTAAGACGGACCCGACGACGACGACACCGACAGTGACCCAGACGGACGACATAGACATTGCCCAGCTAGAGGAGGTCATGGCCCGCGCGGCGATGGCTGACGACGTAGCCAGCATACCACCCGCATCTCCCGGCTGGAGCGAGCAACTCCTAGCATCGCCGCCGGGTGAACTACACGAAGGCCAGTACAGAGAGAGGGCGGAGGTTTTGTCCGATGGATCCATCACCGACTAACCCCCCCCCCTCATCACCGTCTTCAGCTATCTTCATCTATCAAATGGGTCCTCGCGAGTCTCTTAGAAACAAATTCAAAGAAATTGATATACTAACTCTGCCTTCTCTTTATATTTTAGAAAGTATTTTGTATGTTCGCAAAAACTTAGGACTCTTCAAAATAAGAAGCGATTTCCACAATATAAATACACGTAGTAAAAATGAAATTGTGTTACCTAAATTTAGATTAACTAAAACTAGCAAGTCATTTCTTGTAAACGGCGTCCGTTTTTATAACAAGTTGCCAAAGTCGGTTACAGAACTTAGCGATGGAAAATTCAAAACCTTCATCAAACGTGTCCTTATCAAAAAAGCATATTATAAGATTAAAGACTATGTTGAAGACAAGGTAGTTTGGCAATAATTCCTTCTGCACATGTGGCTTCCCTGGCTACTCATTAACGGCTTAACTATTTAAATGTCTATTAACTGCTCTCAAATTACGATGTTCATTTTTTATTTACTTTACTTTATTTACTTTTTTGACATAATCTCTTTATTACTTGACATTATATACAGAAAATTCAAATTTTTTCCATCTCTTTATTAGTGGTTGTAATGGTAATCATATCACTAGGTTTTATTAGGTTTTTATTTTTTATTTATCCTTTTGATAGATTCTTGTTTTGTAAATGTGAGGACTTTGTAGGCCTTGTAGACTTTAGATCTGTAGACCATTTTTTATTTTATCAAGTACCTGATACTTGTTGACAGGCCTACGCTATCCTCCCATACCTACTGTAATTTGAAAATATTGTAAAAGCCAATTATTTTTAAAAAGAGTAACCGTGGAGTTTCTTGCCGGTTCTTCTCCATAGGAAACGACCAATTGGAACCGTGCACCTAGCTTCTGACGTTTCATAAGTGCCCATGTAGGCTTATGTGAAATAAAATATTTTGATTTTGATTTTGAGCACTCAACGTCATCCAAACTAATCTCCAACACAGCCAAACTGCCACGGCTAGCTTGCGCAGGGCCCTGGAGGTTAACCCCCGAACAATTGCACTGATCCAAGAGCCGTGGATCAGGAACAACAGAATCTGCGGCCTCAGTAACATCGGAGGTAAGCTAATCCTGAACACGCACAGCTCAGACAAACCCAGAACCTGTGTCTATATACCCAAAGATATCCCTACCACGCTACTCACTCAATTCTGTTCCAGAGATCTGACAGCTGTCAGGCTCCAAACCGAAGGTGAAGTCCCAGATGTTGTACTGGCCTCGGTATACATGCCGGGCGAGGACACAGACTGCCCGCCGAAAGAAATGGCCGACCTGGTACAGCACTGCGAGCGCACCAATTTAGACCTGATCATCTGCACCGATTCGAACGCCCATCACCCGCTCTGGGGCAGCGATGCATCGAACTCCAGAGGAGAGGTATTATCCACCTATTTATTTTCTACTAACCTTAACATCGTTAACCGAGGCTCCGAACCCACTTGGGTCACAGTCCGAGGACAAACGATTATTGATCTAACACTTGCTACAGAAAACGCGACAAATTTCATAAATAATTGGCACGTATCGGACGAACCTTCTTGCTCAGACCATAGAAGAATCCGCTTCACTTTAACTACAAATATAAGGAAACCCATATCGAGGCGAAATCCACGGCGCACCGATGTGCCCGGATACAAGCGTCTTCTAGCCGCCCTACTAGCTAGGCACCTATCACAAATAACTATAAGAGAACCTGCACAACTTGAATACACTGTGACAAAGCTGTCAGAATACCTCACCGAGGCATACCATGCATGCTGCAAACTAAGGGCACCACGTACCAACAGTGAGAGAAATCCCTGGTGGAACGCCGAACTTAGTAAACTCAGAAGCACACTACGGAAGCAATTTAACAGAGCAAAAAATACCAGGCTCCCGGAAGACTGGGAGCTATACAAAGAAACCCAATACACATACAAAAAGCAAATCAGAACCGCCAGAAGGGCAGCATGGCGGAGATTCTGCGAATCCATCGAAACCAATAATGAAGCCGCAAGAGTAAGGAAGATCCTATCAACAGATCAGGACCGAACCCTTGGCGCGCTGAAGAAACCCGATAACTCATACACACTAACAGACCATGAAACCAGCAAGGTCCTTCTGGAAACTCACTTCCCAGACTGCAAACTCCTAGAAGACAGGACCTGGGAAGAGGTGCCAGATTGGACCCCAACGGAACAAGACTGGTCCAATGCCCACAATCTAGTAACAGAAGACCGAATAAAGTGGGCCATCAACACCTTCCAGCCATATAAGTCCGCAGGACTAGATGGCATCTTCCCAGCCCTACTACAATGGGGTGTTAATCATATCACACCATGCCTGGTAGAAATCTATCGGGCCTGCATAGCACTCAGATACATACCCCTTGCATGGCGCGAAGTGAAAGTCATCTTTATACCAAAACCGGGCAAGACCGACTACACTCAACCCAAGGCGTACAGACCCATAAGCCTCACATCCTTCCTACTAAAGACCCTAGAGAGGCTCTGCGATCGATATATCCGTGATGGACCTCTCCGGGCAAAGCCACTCCACAAACAACAGCATGCGTACTCCACAGGCAAATCAACAGAATCTGCGCTACACAGCGTGGTATCCAAAATTGAATGCGCAGTGGACCACAAATGCTCAGCACTGGCAGCCTTCATAGACATCGAGGGCGCCTTTGACAAAACCACTTTCAACAGTATCAGTACGGCCCTAGACAGACACAATATAGACCCGTCTTTGAGCGGCTGGATCACCAACATGCTCAAACGAAGGGCAGTACAAGTGACCGTAAACGACACCACAAGGGCCATAGTGGCGAAGGGCTGCCCGCAAGGGGGCGTCCTGTCGCCGCTTCTATGGAACCTGGTCGTAGACAGTTTAATAAAAGAACTCAACGACAAAGGTTACTACACCGTAGGATACGCCGACGACATAACTATAATAATAAATGGCACCCACGAAAACACCCTGTGCAATCTAATGCGCCAGGCCCTGAAAATAGTGGAAAACTGGTGTGGTAAACACCAACTATCAGTGAACCCCACAAAAACTGAACTGGTTCTCTTCACAAAAAAGAGAAAACTGGCGACACTACAACTACCACGTTTCTTTGGTACAACCCTAAGCCTATCAACTGAAACCAAATACCTGGGCATCTTTTTGGACAAACAGCTGAACTGGGCAAAACACACTAGCTACATTACCACGAAAGCCAGCATATCACTGTGGCAATGCAAGCGAATGCTTGGCAAGAATTGGGGGATCAGCCCCAGGGTCACTCACTGGCTATACACCACAGTCATCCGACCAATAATTACATACGGCTCACTAGTCTGGTGGCCCAGAACAGACCTGAGCACAGCCCAAAAAGACCTTGAAAAGCTGCAGCGGTTCGCGTGTGTGGCAATCACTGGCTGCATGAGAACCACACCCACTGCTGCCCTACAGGCTATGCTTGGACTGCCGCCTCTACACCTCATAGTGAGGGAAGAGGCGGCCCTGGCTGCCTTCAGGCTCTTTACATCAGGGACCCTGAGCAAAGACTCTAGGGTCAAACACACACGTTTAAAAGAAGATGCGATCAAACGGCAGCCAATGATGGCATCACCCTGCGACAAAGCCCCGAAACAATACTGCTTTCAAAAGCATTACAACATAGTGCTTGAAGAGGAGCGATGCGACCACTCAGGCCCGAAAGAACTGAGAATTTACACCGATGGCTCAAAGACCGACTGCGGAACTGGAGTCGGAGTCTTCTCACACGATCTTAACATAAAAATATCCAAACCGCTGGGAATGCTCAACACGGTTTACCAAGCAGAGTGTGTGGGCATAACACAAGCGGCGTATGCTATCGCGGCCAGGAGAATCACGAACACCCATGTTCGCATACTCTCTGATAGTGCCTCTGTCCTGCAATCCTTGGACAAAAAATGCATTACATCGAATCTAATACTAGAATGTCACAATGCGCTCGAGCGGGTAACGGTATCGAACTGCAATACAGTGACACTACAATGGATAAAAGGACACAGTGGATCGCTAGGCAACGACGCAGCTGACGAGCTGGCCAGACGGGCTTCCAGTATGTCAGTCTGTGGACCGGAACCTATCGTGCCCATCCCCTTCAACCAACTACGCAGGTGGCTACAGGAGCACACCCATACACAAGCAGAAATCTGGTGGAAGTCGTCACCAGGCTGCAGGCAGTCCAAAGAAGCCATGCCGTCATTGAATGGCAGGCTAACCAGGCGCCTACTACGACTGGACAGGAAAGGCCTGCGCCTGGTGACGGGAACCATCACGGGACACTGCTCACTAAATAAACACTTTCACACTTTAGGCATAACAGACAGTCCTCTGTGCAGGGCTTGCATGGAGGCTGATGAAACAATTGCGCATGTGCTCTTTGAGTGCACAGGCGTCACCCAGATAAGGTCAGAAACCCTCGGGACACCCAGATCGTACACAGATGTTCTCAACAGACCAGGAGATTTGATCAGCTTCTGGAGGGAGGTGGGCTGGTTGGAATAACCACCGACGGCCGCCATGGCCCACGCACAATGGTCCACTGAAGGACTAAGTGCGGAAACCAAACCCTTAACATAGAACATAGATAAAGACAGACGTCGTAACATTAATCTTGGAGGGTAATATCGCCGCGCGGTTTAAGGGGATTACTGCAGGACCTAAACGGAAAAAACGCAAGTTTTAGAAGCACTAAAAGCATATGATCGACTCGACGAATAATAAAAAGATCGACTTCATTAAACAAAATCAGAAAAAATTATGATATTCTTCAGGATATATGCTAGGTAGATAGTGTGTTGAAAACATAATACAACTAATTTGATACGATAGAAAAAAATCATGAAGATACCTCTAAAATCTTTCTTTTTACAATAAAAACCATACTAAAATATACATACAATCATTCTGATTTTTTGTCAGATTATTTTACAAGCAACATACTAAAGCACTAGTGTTTTAATTTTTTAGTCCAAACCATAGATTTTGTAAATAGATAATTCCATATTTTGCAATAAATTACCAGGGTTGTGTCATCTCGCTTCTCTTTCTTTTCTATGCAGTCCGACAGTGACCGCGTTTTAGGTCATGTAGTCCCCTTAATACTGGTAAGAATTAAAAGCCGAAACTACTAGTTATTAAAGTTATTATGCAAACGTGCGCCATTAAGGTTCAAGTCCACGTGTCTGGACACACGACACACGTCGCTCTCGGTTCAGTGGGCAACGTTCCCGCAGGTGGGCGACTAACGGTCGCTACACAATGCAACCGGTTGCAAGCGACAAAGTACACGCCGAGGTCTCAGCAAGCGTGGACATTTGCGCGCCAACCTGCCTTTAACGGTCGGTGATGTAACTTTCAAGGGGTTGTCACGAATCGATTTAAATGCAACTGCTAAGGACTCCTGTTCCGATTAGTATTCATGGAATATGGCGATCGCATCAATATTATACACTTTACGCTACCTTAAGTAAGGCAAAACAAAATAACATCTCATAGGTACAATTCGTTCTGCCGGAAATTAAGGACCGTAGGGTTTATTTTTTTACGTGTCACGAACAGAAAATTTGAAATGGGTATCACCGTTGCCACCTTCATTTGATATTTATATGATACGTTGTAAAAGCTATTGTTAAAAATTGACGATGCACGTGATTGAAATGCATGCATGCGATTTGAAAAATCGATGGAATACCTCGCCCGTCTCAAAATAATAAAACGCTCATGCAAGTTTCAAACACGACACGTAAATCAACAAATAGGGGTGGCTCACCCTTCAATAAGACTCGTTTTATGGCTTTTAATAATTTGGTGGGTAAGCTGGCACTGATTGTTGAACTAGCAGCTGCTCGTCGTTACAGGGATTAACGGAATAAATAACGTTTGTTTGATAACCAAGGTAAGTGTAGAAGCGATAAGATTAGGACGCAAGTGTGATATTTACATTTTACAAGGTTCATAAAAGAACGGTTAAAAAATGAGATTATAACAGTCACTAAAATGCTCATCAATATTCTATCTGACGTCGTAAAGCAGTATCACGCAGCAATTCATATTGCAAGACAATCAAAGGTATAACATGAAAATCGAACTTCAAAGTACTGTATACTGTAACAGTTTAATCGTCATTTACAACAGTCCATGCGTTCAAAGTGTGAATTCATGATAATTCGACTTGTGGTTTAATATATCACAGTGTTCACAGCTTATGCAATCCGTTCCTCGAATCCCATTCAATCGTACCTTTATGGGTATTACCTAGTCATTTTATCTCAGCCGGTTTGTAATGAATGAACGTGCTATGAAGTTTCTTGCCCATAAACGGTCAATATACGCGTCGGGTACAAAATCTTCTGCCGAAGTGCCGAAACCAGTAATACGACGTAGCGCGGTGACAGGGTTCGTTCACCTAACCCGGCTAGCTTCCACTGCCGCTGCAAAATAAATCATCTGTTACATGATCTCCGGTACCCAGTGACGTAACAAATTAATGAGCCGTACCTAGGGCAAATATCGCAAATCAGTCACAATTTGAACGCTTCATAAAAACTTATTATGAGCTTGATTGCAGTAACTGCATGGGCAACACTGTAATTGCCGCTCCAGATGCAATTACCCGATACTTACGATGACTCTAATCACTTTCTTGATTTACTCACTGCATGCCGTAACAGTGTAACTGATAACTCTGCATAGTCTTGTACTATTCCATTTGTACAATTAAAGGTCTCATTACTAACCTATTCAAAATTCGGAATGGCAGCATTTTCATTGATATAAATGGATTTAAGTGAGTCCGTAATGGACACAAAAAAGGTCGAAATCGTTTGATAAATGGCGCTGGCAGTGCTGAAAGATAAAATTATTTTTCGTCATAATGGAAGGAAAATAGTATTTGTCGGTGCATCACAGCGCACCTTTATAAGCGTCCATTATCGCATGGACTTTGCGTACCTTATCTAAATAATACGTTAGCGATCAGTTATTTTCACCATTATTTTTATGCTGTCACCCGACTGAAACACTGCTTTATCTGTATGATTCACGTCAGCCATTTGCGCTGTGAAGCGAAAGCAATTAGGTGTATATCAAATGGATTTATGTCATGCACATGCAAACGTTTCATTTTGTAATTAGTTGTCATTCGATGATACTGATATTGATATTATAGCGTTTATAGTAAATCAAACGTTTGTGTGAACATGCACATTACTTGCAATTGAACACTTGATACTTTTGTTCAAGCATACAAGAGGGGTTTACCCATTGTCTTCAATGTCTGTACTCTTTTATTCTATTAGAAAAAGACTCCCCATTGGCCGCGAATACTCGTACCATGTAGCACGAGATGAAACATGACATGGCCGAGGCTATCCAGTTAACAGACAAGTCATGCCGTATAATAAAGGTACCAACCCGAACGGACCATTTGAAATCAATTCAATTTGTTCAACGTTCTACAGCCTTGTAGCACCATGCGTGTATGTATGAGTGAAGTAATCTTTGATGAAAGTAAAATCCATCTAAACTTTTTGGATGAAAGAAATCTTGAAAATGGCCAGCTAATGATGCAGTTCACGAAAGTTGCAAAGAACATCCGCTTGCAATATAAATGAACTGATCGAACGAGTGCCTGCAATATGGATGAGAGCGGGCTTGTTTTGCCCATATTGGCTGTACCTGTTCTACCCGGGCAGTATGTGGCACTGTGGTACCTGATGTGCGGACACACCGGCATTGCTAATGAGCTTGCAACGAAACCGTGTCGATAAGGTTAACATGATTGAGTGTTGCTCTGAAACCGCTCTTGTTTATCGAGAACTGTTCCCTGTGTTTGCGTATCGCGTACGTTCGCCGTTTGAACATCAATGCGGGCTGGCTCAGTGCTCACGCTACGTGTATGAACAACGAAAGTAATTAGCTGCAAGTGCTGCAACCGAGACTGGTTTACATAATATGCACCTCTTTGATGTGGAGTTTATTTTTATAGCTCTCTTCTCCAAAGAGTACTTACTAGTCTAATAAAATTATGAACACCTATAGGAATCTTCCATGAAAAGTTTTATTTCTTTTCCACGAGCGCGAATAGTCTACGATGCGCGGTAATTATGACCAATTTATTGCGCAATAAAGGGGTGTCACAGTATTTGCATCATTTAGACAGGATTAACGCTATCACAAGTTCACAACACGTTTATTACGACTAAAGTTAATGAATAGGTTACAAATGCTGCGCTATTATTAAGTAAATACGTTGAGAGAAATATAATTGTTAAAATTGATAAACCTACAGAGGAAAAAATAGGCGTCAATGAAATCGATTCGACGAAATACATATATTACATTATAATTAGATAAGTACATTAACCTTAGACAGAACCATTAAGTATTTCCGTTTAAAGGTTAGGTTCCCATTCCAAATGCTTCATTATAAATTACGAAAGGTCGTTTAACCACATCAAAAGCGTGCAAATGCTGTAAAACCACGATCGTGATCTCGCAAATTTCGCCCGATTATATTATTAGCTTAGTTACCTATACTTTTAAGTATAGGTATACCTCTTTGTCCTTTTGTTGGCTGTCTACAAAAAAGCTCAGTTTAAATTACTTTTGGAACACTGAAAGAAGTTGCAACCCTATTCGCATCCCATTTCGATTAGGTGAGCAAGCACGTAGACGGACCTACAGAATATCTAGACTATCTAGTCTCAGAGTGCGCTTTGAAACATTACCTACACCTCTATTTTGCGCCAACATTCTGGGCCTCAAGTCTGCTATTACAATAGTGTCAGAATGGTCTATTATTGATTTCATAATTGTTGATTTTGACAAGTTTGGTAATCTACTAATATAATGGTGTCATTATGACTTTCCAATGGTCAACCACTGACACTCCATTGAAAGAAATGGCATAGAATGGTAATCTCGTACATAATGACAAATGAATTACTGACTTAGGCGGTAATCTGCTAAAATTTTAACAGTTCCTTTGACCAGTGACCTACCATTAGAACGTTATTTTGCAGTTATTGCTTTTAATTCGTTACGAGTATTGTATATGTTCTGTGCCATTGACCGACTAATGATCGACCATTATGAATTTAGCAGATTACGAACTTTTAGCAAAATGACAATGGGATCGTGTTGGAATGACGAATTTATAAAAATAGCAGACTTGGCCCCTGGGCTCTCCCATTTCATCTCGGAACACATCTCAAAGCTATCAATAAACTCAACGTCTCCACCTACAGGATATTGCAAGAATAATTATGTTAATAATATCCCGTTTCCTCGTTCGATTGCATCAAGTTCCCACGTAGTCTTACATCATGAGCTCACTTCAATGGACCATTAACAGAAACAGTGGTTGCAGTACTAACAATCAGATTTTGTCCACATGTTCGAACCAAAAAGTTAATGTTCTGTATCTAAGCAAGCAATAGAGCTGTATTTCATGTTAACGTCTATTAACATGATACTTAATTAATTTTTTTTTTTGTTTAGCGGACATACTTATGTAGATAATAATACTATACTTAATGATTTAAAAAACCTGTTAAGCTGTCTAACGACTAAATCTGTACGAAATTGAATTTGCAAAGGAAACGAATGAGTCAAGGTCTCACGTTCTCATATTAACAGGCACCGGATTGATTCTTAGAAATACCTACCTATTTCAATATTTCCGTTTGTGGGGAACTATAAACGGTATTTGCAGAAGCCGCAAAACTGTCCAGTTGCTGTAACGCGGGTCGCGCGACGCCTCGTGCCACTTCCACGCCACGGCATCTCGGGGTTAAAGCAATTAATTAATTAACAACTGCAAACACGTGACCTGAGGTTTCATGTAGTTTTGATATATCAGATGAAATAGTTTGCACAACAAAGAGTAGACTGTCTGATTCATACAGGTTAAAGGCCCCATACAAGAAACTAATCATGATTAATTTATACCTTTAGATATCGATGGAACTCAGGTGGTACAGAAATGTTACAAAGAGATTCTTTAATAGGGAATACTAGTCCGGTACAGAGGATACTGTAATAAATCATTAGACAAAAAATAAGTAATGAACGGAAACACACTGGGAAGGGCAGGATGTAGTTTATAAAAGGTAAAAAATAGTCTAGGTGTGTAGTTCGTTTATATTCGCATTGTGTCCGACAAAGCCAACAATTTAAAATAACCGCCTCCCTGTATATCGCGAACAATCGATCTTGTCGGCAATGGATCACACGCTGCGCGTGCGCCGTGCGCGGTCCACCATTGTACCCGAAATATTCTGAATAATGGAAAGCTTTCCCTCTTTGTCCGGATAAAAAATGCGGATATTTCGAAAGGGACAATGGAGCGTAAGCGTAACACAAAATTCGTGACATGGAGGGAAATAAAACGCATGAAAAATGTCTATCTACAGCTACAGTGACATCATTCGAAAAGTTATTTTTTTCGTTTATGTGAAAAAACAGGTCGATTTTCGTAAAACTCCTGACTTCCTTCCTTCTTTGAACTACAAAAACTGTGGTTGAAAGTCGAACAAAGGGCAGGACTTCCGATCAGCTGCCGGCGCCCCTACGTTTTACGGGCTTCATCTAATATTAACTAGGTGCTTAGTTGGTCGAAGTCACGCCAAGAGATAAGTAAAAAATATGGGAATTGTCTCATTTAAAATGTATGGTACTGAGCCAAGGTAAGGTATTACTTATTTTTTATGGGATGCATTTCTTCAACGTAGTTGATTTAAAAAAAAAATACGACGTGTTATTTTTATTATGAATGAGTGTTGATACTTAACAACATCACAAATTGACAACAGCTGTGAACACTGAAAATTAAGATTTACACTGTTTACCAATGATAATCTTATAATATTTAATTTCTTACTTGTTACAACAGCTGGGCTTGAATATGAAATTCTAAATAGTAGGTCTGCAGGAGTCAGGAGTAGGAGAGTGACTGGCGTGGGAGCAAAAGTCCTGAACAAACAAATATTACGCGAAAGGATTAATGAAAGTCGATCCGATTAAATATTGATAGACCGTATCGTATTAACTTGAAACAAATTGCACCTAAACCTTGCGGAATACCTCGGACCCTCGTCAATAGAAACAACGTCGAAGGGGAAAGGGAAGAGGATCGTGGTTACAGACGAATCAAATTAAAATATATAGGTACCCACGAACACACTAACCAAAACTCCGTGAAACGTATGAAGGAAACTACGAGCTGTTTTTTATGATTTCATTTCTTTGATTTCATTTCTTTGCCTTCAAGCTTCAGGAGCTAGTAAAAGAATTTTATGCGTCCCAGGCGTCAAACGCTTCATCCTATCTTTTTCTCGATTTATAGCTATGACCAATATTTGTAGTTCGCCCTACGATATTTGTTTTCGTCGGTACTTTATGGATGTTAACGTGTGATCAACTTCAGCTGTCGAAATGGAACATGTTGTTGAAAGAATCCAAGTCAAACAGGAAACGGATCATAATGTAACAATGAGTTTATAGCTAGCTCAATCCGTCCATCATACACAACCCAACAAACGGTAAGAACATCGGGTAAGTTTAAGTAGATTAGCGATTGCACCATATGCTGGTAACAGGAGGGGTTCGTAAAATTTATAGCCATCGAATCGGTACGCTTATTGCATCATAAGCATCGATGCGCGTTAATTCAATCTTTTTTCTCAATCTTTTTTTCCGTACGTTCAATTAAACTGTGTACGGCAAACAACTGCTGGCTCTAATTCATTTAATTGAATACTCACATCGGGGAGATAATTCAATGTACTTACCTTGAAATTCATTCATTGTTCTTCTCTAGTTATTTAAAAAAAAGTTCGATTTAAGTTGCCTCAGATGCTAGAGCTATTGTATCTTCGATCACAAGCATACCCGCAGTTAAATTAGGCACTTTATTGTGTTACATAGCTATGTTGAAACGTGCCATGCCATGAACTAGTCTGGCACCGGTTGTCGATGTGTGTATAATTAGCGTGGGTTTCTAAAGGTCATTGTCACAGCCTCACTGCATTCAGGAATCAGATTTAAAATAGACTTTACAGACACATTAAACGTATACGATACATTCAATTTTATAAATCCGTAGCCATCTTCTCTTATCTATACTGTTAGGGATGGTTAGGGATTATTTGACCATAGGTATAGATCACGGCCGCTAAAGGATTAAGTAGTCAACAATAGAATGACTAAAACTACACAAAAAGATCAGATTAATTATTCGGGGAAAGCTTTATTAAGAAGACAACTGAAATAGATTTCGTTTCATGAAAAACATTAAACAGATATTTCTCCTACATGTTATGGTTAGGGGAAGTCGCAGAAATATAGTTAATTATATTGTAATATATACCTAGTCTTAGGCAGGTTACACAAGCGCAATATTTGCAACGTTTATGTTGATTTCGTGTCATTAATCATTGTTATAAAATTCGTTCGACATGACAGGCGAGTTGGTACACGGAAAGTTGAATTTGCCTTTCTGATTACAGATAATTATGATTGGCAAGTAGGAAGCAAAATTTAATAAATGTAAATTACTGGCTAAAGATACGCTTTGGTGTAGATAGTTGCGTTATTAAGGGCAAAATCGCGTTATGAATACTTAGTAAATTTATTCGCATATTGTTCGCAAAGATTAATTCATCAATGGTTAACAGAAATTCAAAGCGTTTTATTTGTAAAGCTGACGGAATGGTCAAATCAAAATCTTCTCTTGGGTTATGAATACAAAAGCTCGCATTAGGTAGTACCCAGCTACCTGAGCCGCATTCTTAGAACAGGCGTCAAAAAAACCCAGTTTCCCTGTTAGTTCTAAAAGTTCCCACAATAACTTAAGAGAGGGGTGAATTTCTCAAGTGTGTTTTTTGTACCCTCATCCATTTTTCGAGTGCGATAATAAAACTGTAACGCAACTGACGTTTTGACTAAATAAAAAAATATCGAGGTGGTGGTTCTCATAAAAGAATACGCGCTGCAAATATGCTGCAGTTGCAGTTGTAAACGGATATCCTTACATTGCTAGTATACTTCGTACATTGTTACACTAAAGCCGCTAGTATCCACCCTCCTTTCGAAAAGATATTATTTTTCGTAATTTATTCAGGCATAAAGCATTAGGCACAATGCCGTTAGATTTAAGCTGGGGCTCAGATTACACGACGAAGACTTGCTTAATACGGACCGACTGCAGTCATTCAATAGCCTGCAAAACAACACCGAGGAGAGGCACTATCGAAGACGAAAGGTAACACCGAAGCCTGTGGCATTAGATCTATAGATGACTAGGTATTGCATGGAAATATTATTCAGTACGTTGTGCAGTGGGGCTTATTACTGCTGATATTCCCAGGCGTGGATTGCATTCATACATCAGTTTCGTGAGCTTGCAATTTGATATTGGGCAGTAGCAGTCGATTCTGTTAAATTCTTAGGTTATATTCAGTCTTATATTTTGAAATCTAGTCTTTCGCACGAGCCTTAGACTAACCTAACAAAAAACACGACAAGCTATTCACCGAAAACATTCTCCAAAGTTACTCTATTCATTATGTCGAAAGTTGGAGCGCCTGAACGAGGTATTACAAAAGAGTATCCCAGGATGATGTCATAGCACTATCGAGACTTCCGATAGGTGCCTACTCTAGTCGAATATGTGCGCGTCTGTTTGGCCTCCCGTTTAAGATCTCTTGTTAAGCACGTAGGACCCGTATGTGATAACAAGATGGTATATTATGATAGACAGCTCAGACGTCCAGACTGACTTAACATCATTTCTTGAGTGAGAGCGACGAGGAATCATTTCTTGAGTGAGAGCGACGAGGAATGAATATTTATCAACACAATACAGTGTTCGATAGACTTTAATGTCTGGAGAATCTGGAACACCAAAATTGATCAAACTTTCACTGTCAAGACCATAATGCCTGTCTGTCATTAATGAAACTATTTTGTTTAATCTCGATGGATGACGTATGAAGAATTGGCAATAGACTTGGTTTATATTACAGTAATTGCCCAGAATTCATATTAGCTCAGTTTGAAATGTGGTGTGAGTACTAATCTAACGATCTAGCTGCTTAATAGCCAGTCAGGTTATCGACTATGGTTATTTCGAGATTAGATCGTGTCCGGTATAGAAAGCTAGATAAACACTGCTGCATAGGGAAATATCGTGTTCAATTTGTTTATTCAAGTGAGATTTTAATTACTTTCTTTTATTATTTATTAAAATGTAGGTTGTACTGAAATGATGAAGCACCGACCGTTAGTTTTACAACGAGCATTAGATTAAAGATAACTGAACTGATGTTTAAAGAAAGTAGAGTAAGTTTATCTTTTTCTCTGATTAAAACGTTACGGCAAGTCGGAAATATTTATTCCGTTTAGTTTGTACAGTTCCGCAGCTGTTTCAACTTGGTTAACATCCTTAATACAATTATCTACTGGAACTTAAAGCATTTAAGGAACAAATTGCCCTCTGGATCTAATAAGATTTATATGTGATCAGATGCAGTGGACGGAAAGTGCATTTGATCGTTTGACTAGAGGAATATGTCCTTATCTGAGATGCGGGCAACGGAAACATTCTCTATAATTTCCTCCTATTCAATATAAGAGATCAGTGATTTATGTGGACACTGTCACGGCCCTTCGTTATTTCACAGTTAAGAATCAAAATGGAATTACGTCTAGGTATCCCTATTAGATGATTTTGAGAATAAACCGTATTAAAATTTGATACCGATCGCATACCAACAGTAATAGGAGTTAACGACTTAAAAACGAGTCGAGGCCACCTTGAAATAGTTTTAAGTAAAACAAATCAATTTGGTTATTCACGACTCTCAGCATACGTTTTCTATGAAACTGGTTCCTATAATACGTTATAAATAAGGTTTGGTATTGCGTAACGGGGTTCGTTTAGCTAACCTCGGTATACATGCGGTTGAATGGATGTTCCTCACGCAGTAGATAAATCAAGCATGGGAAAAACCGACGCCATACTGCCACAGCTCTCTTTGTTTTCTAGACTCCATGACATTTGATCGCTTGCAAATGCAAAATAGACTTTGTATGGCTGAATGTCGAAGGCGAATCATGATGATCTTTGCTCACTTCGCATTTCTACCAACTTCAGAATACTAGATGTAGTTGTACGCCATTTTAGTACTATTACGTATTATTTAAAAGACTATTGTGTACCTATATTGGAAGGCTTATCTCAGTAATTTCGCCGCTGCCTAATTAATTCTTGCGACACGACTTCGTTTCCTAGTTACAAAGAAAATTGATAAGAACTTTATCGGCCAACGAACTCTGTAACAATTGCACAAACGTCGAGTTACAGTGACCATTGTGTACCTGACTTATGTAACGTTAATGTACTATTCATAGATGTATCAATTCGAGTATTACATTCGTGTTTAAAGAGTATTGTTGGACATTTAGAGCTCGATTAGGAAGCATTGTCTGAGGCTATTATTCAGGACACTGCATTTCCAGCCAAGGGTTGGTAACCACAGGTTTGATGACGCTGCGGCCCGTTCCAACCAGGGCCCTAATTCACTGTGATCACTGAATGATTCCTTACTTCGAAACCACATCAAATCCTTACTTAATCACTCCATTTCTCCATGATACAATGAATGAAACCGCGCGAAATGAACGCGAAGTTGGCGTGGTTTGAATTGTCAATATATTATAGGTACTCGTATGTTGTCCGTACGGTTGACATTTCGATTCCTTGCCGTTACATGGGTTTCTACAAGACACGATTTTGACATGGTTAGCACGTGGTAAGATTACGCGGGGAATAATAATTACCATACAGAATTGGGGCCCTGGTATCCTGACATATAGGCAGGTACCATCCCTCATATAGGTAGATACAGGTACCTAGATAGCCTCTATCGGTCATCGCTATTATAGGCGATAGATTGAATCAAGAGCTTTTTGATAAAGATGTCCAGGGAACTGGATGGCGTGACTCGTGTTCTCCCTCCTAACTAAGTTATGAAAATGACTTGGTAATAACACATTAGTCATCTTCGAAACATAGAAAGTTTATGCTGTAATTGTGATTATACCCTTCACTTTACATGTTATACCGATAGCATCTGTGCAACCGGCCAGGTTGTGCGGCTAATAAATTATGAAACACGTCGTGTAAACACTAACTTACAATAATGTACCTACTTAGTATTAACTAGCAAGAATTACCAGCGAATCTGAAAACGAAAATGTTGTTGAAAACATGTTTACTTACATCCTAGTAAAATCTTTTCCAGTGTTAATGATGGGATGGTCTCTGGGGACACTGGGGGACCAATTACCATTATTTACGCCGTGTAAGTCTGTCATTGACTAATGCTATGAATTATAATAGCTAATTATAATGTCCTGAATTTAATATGTTAGACTCATTCTGACGAGCCTCAAAGTCAATCTACCTAGTCTTTTCCCAATATGTTGGGGTCGGCCGGCTTACATTCTAAGCGGATCCACCTAATTCTAAAGCTATGGGAAAATTCATAAAAAAAAGCCCTTGAAGCAATTCTTGTCTAACCGAGTTGTAACAGCATGGAATAGCCTTCCGGAAAATGTTGTGACGGCTCCCACACTGAACTACTTCAAGAATCGATTGGACAGACTAAATATCTTCAATTTACACGATACACGCGCATCAGCTAATTAGCTGCTAGTGTGTCTAACCAAATAGTAATGATAACTCCACCGCCGAATCTCTACGTTGACGTCTTCGTGGGGCTTGCGCGTTCCGAACTCTGGGCCTGTGTCGGTAGAGTTTACCTTGCCGGAACGGGTCTAGGGTGAGGAGCCAGACCAAGACAGATACAGAAAATCGCAGGGCAGCATGTGGAGAGCTGTTGGGCAGTAGCGACCCCACGGACCCTATCTCCCGGGAGTAGTCTTGTTCCTCACCTCTGGGGCCGGCTGGAGTGAACACTGAGGAAGAACAGAGCTCCCACCTCTTTCTTGCCTTTATTGGCCGGCTTGAGTGGAGATCGCAAGAGCAAACGTGCTCGGCGGAAGGTAAGTATTCCAGTAAGTGCTCGTAGGGATCTTGACCATCTTCCGGGCTATGGGATTGTTCTGAAAGTCGTGAAATACCTCTCCACTCCTCAATCACCTCAGGACATGTTGCCCCCTTGTCGCTGCGTCACTACGGTTCCAGGGGCCCATTATTGAGTGTGCAAGTCACCCCCTGCCATTTTATCCATGTATGTATAAAACATGACAGACAGACAGACAGGGGCCATAGTTATTTCATAGTTCTTGGTAACCAATCCACTTTAACCACCCAACCCCCAAACCAGAGATAATCGTCGGTTGGTGCCGCATTTCATAAAAAAATCCTGAGGGGCCTCTGCGAGTTGGCTTCGGCCCCTCGTACGTTTCAAACAACGACGATATAACCACTTCTCTTTGGTTTCAAAGGACCGGGACCCCATGGTCCCAAGATAATGTAAAAACATAATAAAAATAAATAATAATACATGGAGAGACTGCCTAGCTGACCTCCACAACCCAATTACTGGGTAACACGATACCCCTTGGTAAGACTGGTTGTCTGACTTTCGGGCTTCTGACCAGTCCATTTGAATGACAGCCAAGACCAACAGCGTAACGTATTTAAAAATGGTCACCCATCCACCGACCGACCGCGGCATGTTTAGCTCAACCTGATCGATCGACCCGTGCGGCTGTTATAGCCTCAATAGTATACAGACAATGTGCAGTTCTGATACATAAGTAAGTCTCTGATACTAAAGTTGGAAAGCGTGTGGACACTGCAGTATTGAACGCAACAGACTGCCAAATGGGCTTTTTATACGAAAGTGTGAGCCGAATACGGGATGTATTTAAAGTCAAGGGATTCTTTAAAGTACAAATAAACGAGACCATAAAAGGGCAGACCTCCACGAGATGACACTCAAACAACACTTAGCGCTTATCGTCCAGGTGAAAGGTTGTTCAATGAATTGCAGTGTTTACCCTCGCCACAATACCAACTAAGTAAATGGCTAGTTTTGTTTGTCTCCTTTCCTTGTTTATCTTACTTTGTTTTCCGTAACAAATGCAGAGGTTTTCGTGTCGCTGTTGACTGTCTGTGACAGAGTCGTGGTTACACAAAATTAATGTCCGCATTTAGGTACGTGTAAATACGATTTGCTTTGTAAGGAATTTAACGTTTCGCGTTATCTGTTCGAATATTAATCAATGTAACAGAAATCTCGATAAAGGGTGCCTATATTTTCGGTTCTGTTCCCAATGTTCGATAGTAATTAAAGTTTGATTTTATCTTTTCAGTCGATCGGAATAATAGGAGCATTTATCATGAATAGTTAGATGATGTTATAAATAATATAAAAGAACAAGGAATTACTTCGTTCAAGTGTTAAATACTTGAGCGGTCAGAATCATCAAGCGGCGAGCAAGCATTGGATGGGTTGGAAATTATCTCGAGACGTTTTTATGGTTCGCATTGGAATCTGGGAGTTTTTTTCCCATCGCGGGTCCGTTCGAACGCTCAAACAGGTTTTTAGATAGCGTTCGGAGTAATGCATCAACGTGGTACGTTTTTGTAAAGGCGGCATATTCAAGGAGGACAAGGTAATGAGGTTTCGGAACGGTCCTTTCAATGAGCTTTAATTTACAAATGCTTGCCTGGACGTCGGCATCGTTTTACTCAGTGGTGCTGTAATGGACGCTAGTAGCTTACATACCATCGTTTATGAGGTAACTACCTACTGTACGCACTTTTAAGAGGCAATTCAGCTGAGAAATACACCTTCATAAGATGTTATGGCCACAATATGCTTAAAGAGAGCAGAGTGGTCACGGACACGACTTACGAGTTGTAGGTCGTAGGTTCGAACCCAGACAGGCACTTTGTGTAAATTATTTCATCACCACTGCTCTCAAAACGGTGAAGGAAAACATCGTGAGGAAACCGGCATGTCCTAGAACCAAAAATTCGTAGACATGTTACATCCACCAACCCGCACTGGGCCCGCGTGGTGGATTACGGCCCATTCCCTCTCACTGAGAGGAGGCCTGTTTCCCAGCAGTGGGAACATTATAGGCTGATTATGGTATGGTATGCTTAAAGGCCGGTACGATATGAGCACCAAGGACGCTTTCATCAAACAAAGTAGGCGTAAAAGGATTATTTTCCATAAAGGAGAGTCCTAAGAATATCTAATAGATAGGACCTCCGTGCATGTTTTTCATAAAATGCCTAAATATGGGTAGGTAGGTGGAACTTTACTTACAAGTAGGTATTCTAGTTAGTTGATACTTACCTATATGAATAAACCTGAAACCTAGGCATGTAACCTTTGCATTGGACAACTAACTATTTTAGTAGTTAGGTACAGACCTACCTATATTTTTATAAGCACTTATCGATAAGTAACTAGGTAAGTACATACCTACTTTATGTCAAGACCTCGTTCTATTTCGTTAGGCAAATAATTTTGAATAATTTATTGTTATTAGATAAATGGAGATGTAAGTAATACAGATTAATTGTAATATAATTGGGCTACTTTCATTCAATAACGTGAATGAACTTAGCGGGTTATCTATCATATCAAATTCAATGATGTTTGTGCCTACTTCATTTTGTCAACAAACAAAGTTCGTCGGTAGATATATACTTACATAAGTAGGTACTTATCTAGGTAGGCTTACCTACTTTATCAAGTGAAAAATGGAGAAATTTAAACCATCAGTGACCTGATTTTCCAAAGTCAACAGACCGTGAAGGCTTAACCTTTTAATGTTAATTGCTGTGCGATTATACCTTTGGTACTCAGAATAGTTACTTAGAAAGTAGGTATCGTTGCCCGATGCATATTAATTAGCAATTAGGTAGGTGTCTTGGATATCTAAAGCTAAACATTTTACCGGGATTTAAAGTAGGTAAAACTAGCAATAAGTTGTGATATGGACATTAAACTTGTACTCACGGACTGGCACTTTCTTCGGATCATATTGTTCAACGAGTTCGTTTATTTTGATGATCTTCGTCTGCGCTACTTTTGATCGCTCAGTTATATCTTGGAGTTGCGCGGTCAACTCGCTGAAGATATCTTCCGCTAGCAGCACCAACGAGGCGAGCTGTCTTAGCGCGTTGCTCAGGGTGCAGTTGGTGACCGCCTGGAGCTCTTCATCAGACACCTTCGGCTTGCCATCGTCGTCTCGTAAACTTGTACGCGATAAAAACTTGGGTTCCACTGCACGCTGCACGAAAGGCATCTCGATAGAAGTCCCAAAACACCTTGAACCACTTACTCACCCATCCCCGCGGCACGAATTAAATGTAATTCCGACATCCATTCAACACACCAACACAAAAAACGTCAGGTAACCGCCACTTTGAATTAACCGACATCCTGACCAGTGAACTTTCACTTATTAGCGGTTTTTAGCAGTATCGTGCAGTTTTTGCTATGCTCTAGTTATTTTAAATAAGTTTTAGTTCATAGATTCAAGTTTTAAAAGTTTGACAAAACTTCATGTTGACGAAAGCCCGCCATAACAAATGCCGCGCGTTACACAACAATCCACACTTGCTGCCATCGGCCGAATAAAATGAATGAATGAAGCGGTCGCCGGTCGGTGTTGCCATGGCCGACATTATACTATTCCATTCTTTTTGATAGATTTTTACTGAATCATATTCAGAAAATGTTAAATATAGCTGTTATACCTTCAATTTAAATTTCAAAACCAATCAAATCCATTTTTTATTTTTATTTTTTCATTTTTGTTTAAATTGTAGTTTAGTTCAAATTCAAAATAGGTACATATTTTATTTTATTTAAATCTAAATGGGCACGAAACGTCAAGGCTAGGTGCGCGGTTCCAATTGGTTTTTTCTAGGACTCTAGGTGCACGGTTCCGTTCCAATCTTTGACAAAGACAAGTATAGACGGCGGGTAGCTCCATTTCATTTCCACAAGAAAGGGATAAAGTATTGAGTTATAAGTAACAGAAAATGATAAAGCTATACTATTTCCGTCTCTCAGTGCGTGCCAGTTTTTTCAAGGCAGCTACTTATGTAGCTCATGTTAGTTTTTTGTCTCATGTGTGGCCACGCTACCCGATGCTCTATAGCTTTCTTACTCTAAGGTTCCAATGGAGAACAGCAGGCAAGAAACTCCACGTTTTTTTTCTTCCAAACATCCTTATTTTCATCGTAGTCGTTAATTTTATGCTTGTGCTTTTTGATATGGACACATTTGATGTGGGTTTTAAACTTTCCATCACTAAGTTCTGTGATCGACTTTGGAAACTTGTTTAAAAGCGTTAAAGTACGGTTTAAAGAAATTACTTGCTAGTTTTAGTTAATCTAAGTTCCATGTAATATACTGGTATTCAGCTGCATCCGGTTAGACCGGAAGCTGACCCCAACATAGTTGGGAAAAGGCTAGGCAGATGATGATGATCTAAACATATCACAATTTGTTTCTAAGCGACTCGCGAGGACCTATCGGAACAGCTTAGATGGCCAATGTTGGTTGGTCAACCGAGTAACAATGTAATAATAAATAAATATTTCTTCTACTTCTTTCTTTCTTTTCTCTTATCCTATACACAAGTACTATTTGATACTTATGCGAGAAGAGTATAAGTCAAGTTACAAAAAAATAAATACAAGGCTTTACTCAGGTAGTAAAGTATCGTTCTAGAATCGCGTTTACCTTTAAACAATGTAAACATTTACGGTAAGTTATAGCAACACTGCTTAAGTAAAATGAGAACCGCGCCATCTAGCTGCAAATATAAGAAATATTCAACTGGTTGGTGTACCCACTGTTAAATGCAGTACAAGTATTTTGGTACATAGATGGCGTTACGGTCGAGAATAAGGTTAGTTTACTACCAATGCCATAGATGGCACTACAAGTAAAACACAACAGCGTGCAGTGCAGCGACACAAATGGATGGGTACAGCAGATTATGATCGTCCCTAATTAGTTAAAGTAAGCTAATAAGATAATATAGTAAGGCCAGGATTAGTAGTACACGGATCGGGGGACGGTTATTGTTGGTTCTGTTAGTAACAAGAGTAGGTGGTTAAAGCGTATTCTAAGAGATTTTTGAGCACTGTTTAGGGATTTCAATGAAACTCAAAATAGCAAAAAAAATAATGTATTACATTTTATATAACAAAGCATTATAGCGTGACATTCCGAATACACGTCTACATAAATCTACTTAGCGTAGGTAATGCCTGGCATTCATTATCATAGATAATATAATAGTAACATACAAAGGTAGCTTTAATTTAGAAAATAGTTCAAATAGGTACGTACTTTTAATTTCAAATGAAATAAGACTGCTACACTAAAGAGATTCGTCACAACGAAGTGCGAAAACTATATTTTTCTACTTACTAAAATATTGGTTTGTTTACACTGTAAGTATACAAAAAAATACATAGGTTTTATATTAGGTATTTATTTAAAATCAATCTCGTGGTCTACAAAATCCTTGAGTGTTCAGTTTTTGACTAAGGATGTGATTAAAAAATAATACCTAATATTATTTGTATGAATTAAAACTTAATAGGTACTCAAAACTGATACTTAACTATAATACGTATTTAACTTAATAAGTTTACATGATATATACCTACATAATAATTCAACAATTTGGAATTTTATTGCAAATTAGTGTAAGTAGAGCGACATTTAACTTATTTTACGATTACATACTTATTTTAAACTTTCTTTAGCTTAGACAATCTTTAACCTATGGTAGGTTGTTATTTTGGTGCTTATATATATCTTATATTAGAAGGTAGTTTACGCTTGTTCGGGTCGGTTGATTCGGCACAGTCGGGCACCGAAATCATAGAACTAATATAATGTAGATATGTCGCAGATGGATTGTAGAATACGCTGTTTTACAAAACCGCTAGTTGTTTTACAAAACAGCTCCGTTATGTAAATCAACTGAACAACGTTTAGCGGATGTCCAAAATTACTGAACTTGAACTCGCAGAATTGCATAAACGTTTTGCATTTACCAATGCAGCGGATGAACGATTAGCGGTTTTGTAAATCCACTAGCGGTTTTGTGAAACAGCGGATTCTACATTCTATCTGCGACAGACATAATATTTAGCTGAATTTACATTACGAAGCTATAAGCAGTTTAGTTATACGCAATTTAGTTATTCATTTATAGTTTCACGTCTACTAAATATAAATTCGGCTTTAGGTAATGTTCAAGAAAAAGCCTATCGGCTTAGTTCGAATTGTGCCGAGCCGACCGAAACATGATTCAGGGTACATGCCGAACGGAGTTTCCCGATCGATAATGAAAGTCAAATGGAGTAACATTCGGCTTTTATTTAGCTCGTGCTTGGCTTTGTTGTTCAACAAATACTGCCGAATCAAGTGTGCCGACCCGAACACGTGTAGCAACCTTAGTAAAGGAGATGAGGGCGCCACTGCGCGGTCGGCGTTTGGGGCGCCCTCTTAATAAGTTCTGTACCCACAGATTTTTGTTTGTTTGGTGGATATTGCAAGTTTTGGTGTTACTGAAGTGCATTAGGTACCTACCTATTGTCATATTACAGGCATCTATGTTAAGTATTTAATGACATATACTTTTGGAATGTATGTAGGTTTGTGCTGTTACGGCTATCGAATTTATTTCATACTATTCTTATAATTATTACAGCAACATTTAACTATCCACCCTAACTCAATGGCAGTATATTTTATTACATTAGTAACATTTTATAAGTATCTACATATACAGTTGCACCTCGGCCAATGGAAATTGGCATGTGATTAATAATTTATTTAGTGTTAGTAGGTACATTACCAATGAATAATTATAATTATTAGGATTATAATTATTAATTATTATTAGTTAGAAGAGTATGAGATTATTATAGGAATGTTTAAAAACATAATTCTACAAGTACAAACGTACCCTACATGTTAAGATTTTTCAGTGATGGCACTTTTTAGGTTGACAGATGTCATTCGTTCTCTTTTTAATGCTTAGCAATTTTCTAGTGGCATCTCGCTCTATCTTGATGTTTTAAGATGCCAACACGAGATAAATAATGTCCCAGTATCTAAACATACGATTTTTATTCGTAGATTAAAATAGCCGTCTGCAGAATTTTTGACAGTTCTTACGAATTATAATTAATAATAACTAATTAAAACTGTGTCAGATTCGACTGCCGAATGGTTGTCATTAGCTTTGCTGGTCTTAAACTAGAAATATGTTTTGTTTCACGTTTTTAATATAAATAACTAAGTATGTATTTTTTCTAGTCTAACATTTTGACCTCACTATTTGCTTTCATATTTAATAAATAGTACAACATACAAAGCTTACAAATAACTAACGTGCCTACTTGGCTTAATAATATAGTTCGACTATTCGACATTGATAATAATTATTTCTTAATATTTATGATAATTTGTATTGATTTTCATTATGTACTTAACATGTGTTGTAAGTATAATAGTCAAAATAAAAACTAGCTTACTGAATAAATATGATTTTCCAAAGTATCGAAACATGAAATAGTTATTATGATTGCGCTATACGTGAGAAATATTAGCTTCTTCTAAGTAGGTACTGCTAACGGAAAAAACTGCTCTTTTCCATTAATGCAAAATGCTCCTTAAATATATTTTTATCATTTTTATGTATCGCGGGACTATGGGGTCCCGCGGGGCAATTGCGTAACACATTATCGGAATCGGAATCGGTTTCATTTTGACAGTTCAACAACATTCATTGCGTTATTACGTGTTGAGCAGAATTTTTTTTTCGAACTTATGAAGCAATGGATTAGCAATTTGCTTCAAAATTATTCAGATTCCGATTGATAGTGTGTTACGCAATTAGAGTGCTGGTCCTTTGGAAGGCGTACGAGAGGGGCCGAAGCCAACTTGCAGAGACCCCTTAAACAATTTTAATTAAATGCAGCACCAACCGACGATTATCCCTGTGTATGCACTAAGCAAGTGCACCCTAGCCTAGGACAGCCCCCGGTTGGAGTAGGACTTATTGCAGGATATGGGTAAATACAGTTTCTTTCTGTGATTAGTTATCTTCATAATCGAATATCTAAGTAAACCGATATACTTATTTGGAACCTGGAAGGAACAACAAATATTATAGGGGAGTCGTAGATAATCGCGTTCGTAGTTTCTTACGCTCCCTCAATTTCATGGTAAAATAACGTGATGTTATTTTATTTTTTGTAAAAAATATTACGTGTAATTTTTTAACGATCTTATTATTTTTTTGTCAATATTCAACTTATATTATAACATTATTTTTTGGCATTTGTCTCCAAATATTACATTTTAATATCCTAGTTTACACATTTAGTTCATAACTTACAAGCGTCACATATTAAACAATTACCTACAATGCTATGCGTATAAAACATAGTTAACATTAAATAACATGATTTTTCACACTAATTATTTTGTTTATTTCATATTTTACCCAAATTCACAAACGCACTAAAATACCGTTTGGATTTTTGAGATGGGGCAGTAAGGGCTTTTTCATGAAGGACAGACTGGCCGCAACACTTGATGACTTTCATTTTATTCAGAATCTGTGAATGCAGATAACTTAAAAAGTTAAGGACAACCGTTTTCCAGTAGCTACAGCGGTAGAGGGACCTACCCTTTCTGCCCCATCTCAAAAATCCACCCTGTATACTAAAATTGTACTTTCGCTAAAAAGTATACGTAAATCCAACTATTACATTAGTTAAGTATTACAATTTAAACGAATATGACTCAAACAAATATGTCCTCCTAGCTAAAACTCATTAATATTTTTCATTTTACTTACGCGAAGAAATACAGTTGAATATAATATGATATGTGTGATGATACATTTGTTAAATACTTAGAAGTGTTTCAGATTAGTATAAATAGTTTAATTTGTTAGAAAGGTGTCTATTCTATAAGGAAAGTCCTTCGAGATACCAGCTGGAATAAGAATAAGTCGAAGAGCGATAAGGTGCGCTTCTATAATCTCTTCTTCTTCTTTTCGTGTCTATGGTAGGGACTCTTCTATGTTTTATATTGGTCGAGCCCAGTAGGTGGCCACGTTGATTGCGGCGTCTGTGGCATTCTTCAGGTCATCCAAGGTGCAGGTCAACGGGCACTTAGGGTAGATATTATCTACGTTAACGGCATCACGATAACACGGAATTAAAATGTAGGTATGGAAATATATTAAAGAGCTTTTAAATTTCCGTCTATGATAGATAACGTTGTTTGTATTTCCATACAATTTATGGACGTGGTAGTGAACGTCTACGACAATATCTCTGCCAGTGTCTGAGTTCCCTTCCACATGTAACCCGTCTGCCTTCAAAGCAAGTTTCTTCTTCACGCTCATTCCATCATAGACCTCATCCATCGCTTTCCATCAGCCGTGATCGAGGTCAAGAGCAGGCCCCATTCAACAATTTTTTTATTTTTTTAATCGTCGCGCTAGAAATTATAGCGTTCAAAATATCATAAAAATTCGGCGGCGATGGTTTGTTATTAAAACTATCGCACAGAGTAAAGCTCCTATTAATATATTTTCAGCAAATAACTTACCAATGTTACAATGTTGAACACATACAATGGTATTACTACATAATGTACATTCAAGAACACCCATACAGTTATAATTACTATTTGTTATCCTACTTTTGAATACATATTATTTATTTATGATAACATGAAAGAGTTTTTCTATAATATGTGTTAAGGGGAATGCAGTAAGGTAACCCGCGAAATTCCAGTTTTTTGCAATTTTCAGGTCCATATCAGGCTGTGTGTTGAACAAAATATGATTCGCAACCGTAAGAAGTAGGTATGTATTTACAGAATTAAAATTATTAGAATCAGCAATACCACTCCCTAAGTTGGAATTGGCCTCGAATGTCATGATTTCATGAAATAGTCATTCAATAGGGTAATAGGTATTAACTTAGAGAGATGTATTGATAATTTTTATGATTATACAGGGTTAGTCTTCAAAGATGGTCCATCAAACTGAACAACTTTCTCCGTGGGAGCAACATCGTAATCGCGAATAAAAGTTCAGCCGTTCCATACGTTTAGGTCGAGTATGTATTGAAGTTTTCTAGGGGGCAGTTGAAAATTTTTTTGCGATTACGATGTTGGTCCCATGGAGAAAGTTATTCAGTTTGATGGTCTGTACTACACCCTTAAAGGTTGGTCTTTGAAAATAAACCCTGTTATAAATATTTGTTACGGCCTCGAATCATAATTAGGTCAACATACATACTGACTTGCACATTGCAAAAAACGTAAGAAAATTAAAATTTCACGGGCTATCCTGACGCTTTCGCCCAAGTAAGGTAAAAAATCGCGATGGCACGGAATAAGTATGATATGAGATTGTCAAGTTTACATATTGTAGGCAGGTAATGTTAATATGAAACGAAATACCTGCCATATCAGTGGCGAAGGTTCCATACAACTTTATTCCTACCGGCTTCCCTTTGAAAAATGGCACAGTCAGTATTCTATAGACAAATAATATAATCATAATTATTAAAGATATCTACTCCGGCTTACCTCTTACAAAAATTGACCCTTCGCTACTGTGCCATATGTCAAAAATTTTGACTGATCAATCTCATTCAAAATACAGGTACTATTCGTAATCGCGATCTCTAATAGAATATGATATGATTAGCTAAGTACATGAATCTTTAAAGTGAGTAAGATTAGATATGTTTAGAGTTAAGAAGAATGATTATGTCCACAGAAGCTCTCCATTGATACAGCGACAAGATATGTATACAACTTTTGATTATGCAGTAGTAGAAGCAGAAATAAATAAAATAGTTGATGTATAAAGTCTAGAAACATCAGAATTTAGTTTCGGTAGAGGTACAGTCGGCCTTTGATAAATAAATGACAGAAAAGACACACTAGAAAGAACAATGCACAAAATTCCAGCTTCCAACTGTTTAGAAGATTATAGATTTTAATAACCAAATACAGGCTCATTTACAACTGAAGGACACATAAGGACGAGTACAGACACACTAAAATCTAAACTTACACTAAACAAAGAGTCCAATGAACCAAGTGGCGCAAATTAAACGAGTACTCGTCACACTACTCGCCGCAAATTCCACCAACACCCCCCATTTCTTTGATCTACCATCTTTGAATCCACGAAGATACGGAGCCAAGTCCGTTTAACACTTTGAACAATTTTATAAACCGTCAATCAAAGGAATATAAGGAACTATAGAAATTCGATTTTAGAATTTCATATTTCAAAAAACAATTGACGGTTGACACTCAAATTCAAGATGGCAGACATAAGATGATCATTTCCATTTCACTCCAACTGTTGCTCTCTCTTGGCGAAACTAGCGACGAAACGACCTCTGTCGGTCGGTGAATGAGTGCCTCATTTATTTGCGCACCCCGCGCTATGGGTCCACCTCATGGCAAACCTCCATGTAGTCGGGGTCGTGCATGATGTCCTTGATCATGTCTTTGAGCATCGTGTAGCGGGGAAAGATCGGGTACACTTTGGAACTGACGTAGTCCGACTGGAAACAAAAAAATAATCGATTGTAAAAGTTGAAAGCCATGAAAATGAAACTGAACCGACTGTTAAAGGCAAATCATTTCTCGATATCTGCTTTCAAACAGCAAAATCGTCAAAAAGTAGGAAATATTTCAAATGTAGAAATTAGTTTCTAACATACCTAATAATTAATGTAATTTTCATTACCTTCAATTCCCTTATTAAGTTCCGCAAACCAGTATATTTCTTCAGCAGACGATACAAATCATTTGTCATCTGGGTGTTCTCCGTTTCAATCTGAATTGTTGTCATGTCTGAAAATGTAATAAGATAAATGTCACGAAAGATTTATGTTAGTAAAACAGTATCTACGAGTACATAATAATTCTCCTTTAAAATCCTATCCTCAGAAAACCGTTCAATGGTTCTACAATTTATACATATACTACGAGTATGTCTATGGATTAGGTACATGTATGCGTATTCGGTCCCAAGTTTATTTGGGTGTAAGCCCGTTTTATTGTTTGTGCTTAATTCGAGCCTAGGTCAGGGTTTGGTCACGGCGTTTAATTTGGTTTCGAGAAACCCGACACCAATTTACTTTACAACGAAAATTATCCGTAAATATTAATTAAAATATACTTGGAACGCCTGCTTTTGCCAACGAGAATTTATTAAGACAACTATCGTTATGAGTTGGACTGTGCGAGGTCAAAAATATTTTTTGTTAAAATTTAATGTTTGAGCTTGGTCATAAGTGAATTTTAAAATGTTGTGGACTAGGAGGTGCTATTGACGCTGCAATTAAATCGAAGCCAATTTGCATCACATACAACGGGTGTCAAGTAGACACGGCCCAAATTGCCACCATTTTGCGCAACCCATTAATATCAATTATGTACTTATCAGACATTATTGTCAGCCACCACAGTGACTTTGAACATCCATTCCATATTGATTTCAAATGTAATTTTAGACCAACAATTTCAGCGGTGGTTTTAGACCAATGATTTGATGACACGAGGAAAAGGGTGGAAAATTCAACAAATGTAACACTGTGGACGGACAAGTTGGCAAGCTGCCAATAGCCTTAGGATTTAGGGGCACGCTTTGGTTTATTTTTCTAATTTAATCGTTTGATTGAGCTAGCTCAAAGTTAAACCGACATCCTCTCGTTATTTGAGTATGTGATCATCATTAGATTCGTGTAAAGGTAGCGGGAAGATGTTGTTGTTTGCGTCATGTGATGGGAGGAACTCCCGTAACCGCTGTATGCACACATATCTAAGCACAATGTTTTGCGTGCATGAGATTAGCGCGGTAAACAGTGTTTTGTTACACCAAAAATAAAAGTAATTACATAAAATTTGTACAATTTAACTTAGTTTGATGTACAGAATATGTACAGAAAGCGTCACTATGTCCTAACCCCTCAAGTTTTAAAATGTTACACTGCTACAACATTGAATTCCTTACGAATAATCTAAAGAATACTTCAAAAAGAGTCCATTGTGTTGACTCGGATTCGAACCATCGCATCACCGAACGTCGTCATACTCATACCGGCAGTTTGACGAACTAGCCAGCGAGCCCATACGATTTGCGATGAAATTGTTATCTACTATCGGCTGAGTCATTATATCTTTAGGTCCCTGTCTAATCGAAAGATGTTATAATTTGAGGGTATCCATTAATTTTACTTACTTACGTTGTCTTTATAAAATTAATCCATACCTTCAAGTTAGAACTTTGTATACGTTCACTTAAAACGGCGAAGAGTAAACGACTACTATTTATCAATTATTTTTTTAAATGATTTCTGATTTTATGAGAACTAAAATAGTTGTTCTGTTTGTTGTAAAATAAGATCATAGTTTTGTTAAATAATAGCAATAATAAATGATTAATAAAGTATTTTATTTTTCTTGATTTTTTAATTCTTTATAAATAATTACTACTTAAAACAAAATAGAAAAATATATCAAAATAATATAATGAACAAAAAGCACATTTCGTGCCTTTATAGGATTTGAACTTCCAATCTTATGCACGGTAAGCGGTCTTGAAACCTCCAGTCTATTTAGACGATGAATAAGTTGTCGTAAATGTTAACCCTATTATTGTTGCTTGTCGTCGCAAAAGTATTGTTTTATTGAAAAAAACAATAATAAAAACAGAATTTAAAAAAAAAATACTTACTTAAACTTATTTATTCACTAAAACAATACATTATTTAAAATAAAATGTTTTTGCAAAATACAAAAACCAACTTGGGCCTATCACGGATTTGAACGCACATGTCTTTTGGTGGGGTAACTACTTAATGCAGCTGTGTGTACCTACATGGCGGCTATGTTATGGGTACCACAAGAGTAGAATTGCGAGTTTTATAGCTTGGTTAAAAAACTTATTTTCGGTAAATTTCAAATAATTTTTTTCCACATTACCGTTCAGTCTTTCTATCCTTTCCCTTTTATCAGCAGCTTCTTCAGCCAGTTTGGCAGAGGTCTTGACTCCTTCTCCAGATTTCTGCGTCTTCTCCATGATGGCACATGCGCGCAGCACGAACGCCGGCACTGTCTCGGCTTTCTCCTGCCGAGGGATCTCCACCAACGACCAGTACTGAGTCTCGAGCCGAATCACGTCCTGGAACATGAAAATTGTGACCTGATCAGAAATTAGAAAAGGCTAAGTCCAAAGCGTCAAAAAAAAAGAAGATTTTTGAATGCTCCAAAATGTTGACAGTATTGAGTTCTACACAAAGAAAGTAAGAACCTAATTAGAGTCTATTTAAGGTATATTTTATTGTTATTCTCATGGTCAGGTCATATTAACTATAAATAAATTTAGCAGTACAACCAAACATGAAAGAGAGTTTGTTTTTCGAACATTAAAACGGATTTTCATTTACAAAGGTTTTTTACTACAAGATTCTTTTATGCAAAAATGGTTTGTTGGTCCGAATAAAAAAAAAACTGGCTGCGCAAAATAGGCTTACACTGAGCCTGTTAAAAGAAAAAGTTTTATAGGCAGCTTTAGTGATACCCGGGCACGATACAACAAACTAGTTACGAACTAGCCCGCTATTATTATGAGCAACTGAATTGAAAAGTGTTTTTCTTTGTCTTGAACATTGCTAGTTAGTTTGTTTCTGGTCAGAGAATATTACCTACAGTTTTTGCACCGTCTGCAAATATTTGTTTCAGTACTAAAATGTTTTCTTGCTTCGAGCTACGGCGTGTTAATTGCATGTTTCCAATCTTTGCGTTTTTTATCATTGGAAGTACATTTTTTGAATTTTGCAGCGAGCAATGTAATTAAAGTTTGTACCTAATAATTAAATAGTTTGCTGGTAAGTTATAATAATAATTTAATTATTGCGTTCATTGGAACCAATGCCCAGAAGTGAAACAATAGGGTTAATTTTCCATAATAATATAATAATAAATTCTTTATTTCAAGTAACTATGAGACTCATACAGTGTTAGTAACAATAAAATAAACTTACAACTATGTTAGTGATACAATTACAACAACAATTACACAAACACACCAAAACAATCATTGCTTCCGCACTCCAGCTGAGATACTGGAGCAACGACTTACAATACAGCAGTCCAGCCTATCTGCAATAACTCCCAGGATGCTGTTGGAACAAGCTATAATTTTTTAACATCCTTTTGTTCTGTTATTACTTTACGGAGCCACTTATCATCACTAAAATTACGTAGGTACCATTCGACATGCAGTTTCGTTGCGAAGTTAATTCCAGTAACGACTTTCAGCAGACGGTGCCATGATATTTCAAAGTGGATAACTTTTCGCTGGGCCAGCGCCAATTCTACCGATAAAGATCGTCTTCCCGCCTTGTAACGGCCCGTCTAATGAACCCACTGTATGTTCAAGTGCAACTACACCCTGTTTTTCGATTATGATAGTCTTGGTAAGAGCATATTTAAAGAAATTGAAAATTTTCCATTGCGAAGATGTTAATCTATAAAGGTTTTACAAATAAATACCTGTAAACAAGAACAGACTGTAATGTTTGGCGCACCAATACTTTCATTACAGAGCATCTCGAAGTCGGATACCACACTTGGGGATAATGGATGCTATATTGGGTTGGGGTAGAGTGTACTTTATTACACGTGTTCAAACGATAAGACAGATTGATTCTACATCATACTTCAGCCACAAGATTACCTACACTACATTGGGACTGTTACACGTGGCGCTTAGTTTTTCCCTACATTTTTAGAAAACAGATGAGCTTCATAGCTCTGTAGTAATGTCTGTAATATAACATATCATCACGATTGTATTCCCCAAAGGGATAGGCAGAAGTGTACCCCACATTTCGGTAGTTATGTTTAAGTCCCATGTAATAGGGGGCGAGCCTATTGCCATCAACCAATAACCATAAAAATGTCAAATACTGATGGAAATGACGGATTCATGACGACCGTTCTTTTTGGAAACCGTATTTCAACATAATCATAATCTTCTGTGAAACAACGTAAGGGATCTCGGCATTACAAGCCATAGAGGAAGATTATTTAAATGTTTTGTTAGTACCTACAACTATATAAATAGAGACAATGTTACATTAAAAAATTAAAGAGTGTAAGCAATCCATTGAGAAATGTAGCAAAAGTATAAATAAAGGCTTTATGAAACATTATTGTTCCCCGATGTTTTTACTGAGGTAGTCTGAGGGAAACAAGGAGTTTTCTTTAGATAAAAAAAACCCAAGATAGCCATATAATTATTGTCCAGAACATTTTCTTGGTTCTTTTAGAACTGCAGGGCTTAAGGGCAAGACGATTGAGCGACTATATTACCGGTTACCGGAATATGCATTTAAAACATAATGTTACTACTTGGAGGAAATTGTGAAGATAATTTTAGAGGATTTTAAGTCTTACCTCTTTGCTTCAAGTTGTGGAAGATTTTTATGAAGAAAAGATAAAAAGAAAATAAAAGAATTAAATTATTTGTACTGGTTAAAATAGTATTGCTAAAAGTTTTTATAGTGTTTTTTAGTGCCTAATACAGTCTGAATATCATAGGAAACTCAGATAATAGCTTGAAAAATTGCCAACATGATTCACCATCAATGTATGTACTTATACTGTTTTGTTTTGAGTCATTAATAAACCATTTTATGAGCGAATCGATACAAGTGTACACCCAAAACATGTAGAACATGATAAATGGCAGTTCCTTTTATCTCCCGTTGCCAGCTTGTATCGAAATTGATGTTCTCGTTACAGCAGATTTTTGGAAACCCCAACTCGATTACACCGGGTATGCCAACAAAAGTTGATGAAAATTTAATTTATGACAAAAGCCACACGCGAGACGAGAGCAGGCTATTATTTTTATTTGATTAAGAATGTTTTACTTACACAGAATAATTAAATATATTCATGTTTACAATGTCAATTATTGGTTAGGAAATGCGGTCGGTCGGTCGTGACAATTTTGATAGAGTTGGTCGAAGGTTCGAACTCAGGCAGGCACATTACTTTGTGTAATATATTTCATCACCACTGCAAGGAAAACATCTGGATATCTTAGAACCAAGGATTCGAAGACATGTGACATCCAACAACACGCATTGGGCCCGCATGGCGGATTATGACCCACTCCCTCTCATAGAGAGGAGGTATGACCCAGCAGTGGGAACGTTTTAGGCTTATGTTATGTACGTGACAATTTTATATAAGTAACCGTAATATCCGATGCATTATTAACACTTTGATTCGTCGACTGCAGGCAAATGAAGTGCAAGAGAACGGAAATTAAAATTAATTTAGATTTCTCTCGCAGCTGCGCAGAACGGGTGTCCTTACTCGTTCTTATTCTAGCTTTCTTTCGTTTTTTCCGACTTCCTGTAGCGTGACATTTATTTTAGCCTGTATTTATTGTTTCGCTATTCAAACTCTTCTTGTTTGCTCGCCTGTTTTGTTTTGAAAAAAACTTATCGTATTTTTATAGCACCTTCCGTAAAGCCCCATTTACACGATGAAAGTTTCTTGCTTTTAGCATACCATAAAATTAAAGCAACAAAACAAATGACTTGCGCCATTTAAATACTGTTTAGCGGATACAGACATTGCGAGGCATGCGCAGCGCACGGCGGCGGCGCTCATCGCATGATTCGCAATGTGTGGACGTTCACATTCGTGGTGAGGCACGTGGAAGCTTGTGCACTAAGTATATTATCTCCCGCGCCGAAGGCTAAGTCTCCGTTGTGATTGGCCGGCGTGGCCGAAATTCGGTCTGGAGGACTTTATTTATATACAGAGTTAATTTAAATTGGCTAGAAACTCCGTAGAAGCGATGGGTATGGGAATGGGTAGATATCGAATCTAAACACAATAACATAATTGATACCCATCGCGTCTATGGAGTTTAGCTAATTAATTTAAATTAACCCTGGATAGCGATGACTAGAACTTCTCTTTTTTCTCCTATTAGACCAAAAATAATATCTCAGTTAATCTTTTGTGTAATATTCTTAAGCATCCGTTTAAAAAATGAGAGCATATTTTACAACAATATCTGTAAGTTTTAACATTCGTTTCAGCTCCGTATTCAATCATATAAACGTTTTTCTACGGAACAGAAAATTGAATCCACGTTCAAAAATAAAAGTGAACCACAAGTTTCATTCTTCCATTCTCAAGGTAGAGTTTACATATAAAACAGAAAAATCCACCGGTATCGTACGAATCGGAAGCAAAAAGTATAAAACCGGAGCCGGCACGGTTCCCCGCACACCGCCCGCCGGCGCCGGAGCAACTTAGTTTAAATAATTGTATCATAAACCGGGACATCTGTAAGTTGGCCAACCGCCCGCTTTCAGGCACACTCATTTATGTATATTAAACTATTGTAGTGTTTCATAACGATAATAATAACAAGGATACTCGTTTTGATAAAATGGTGTATTATTTCGAAAAATAAAAATCCAAATGAAAGTAAATGAGTGTTTAGAAATGAAAAGAATTGCAAAGGGCACTCAGACTTACAGGGTATTTCAAACAAGAACAAATCCCGCATTGAAGAACAAGAGAAAATAATTCGTAATAGTATTATAAATAGTTATAATAGAAAATAATTGCGAAGGGAAGGTGAATAGTTTCGTAATTACATTTTCGTGGACCAATACGATCGTTCGTGTTTACCGACACACGTAACACGTTCCGAGTATTCGGAGAAGGGGTAAGCCCAACTTTTCTGAACCGTTAGTGATTTAATGAAAATGAAAAGAAGTTCATTCCGTGTAAGAAACGTGGTTGACACAGCAAAAACCACTTTATTTTGATGATGTTATGCTAATGACCAATTTAATAAACAATTAAATAATAAATAACATAACATCACGCCTGTAATCCCTGAATGGTTAGGCACAGGGGTACCTATAGTACACCCAAATTTCTCGATGATAAATAGTTATAGTTAATCAAGTATAAGTAATTAACACATTTTGTGAACACACAATGTATATATATAGGTATTTTTATGTTTATCAAAAATCAAGGGAAGGGAATTATTTTCGACGAAAATTGTAAAAAGTGAAAAAGTTGTGTTATTCAAAGTGGTAACGTGATCGTTTCACTACAACTTATTGGCTAGGACAGGCTTACTTCTTTATAAACCTTTTTACATTGATTATTGTATGCCTACTTCTTCTATTTGGTACAAAACTTAATCTCTAAAACTACCAAGATAATCTACTAAGGGCTGATTTTTCCATCGCATGATAACTTTTATTCAAGGAATAAAACTGACGTTTGACAGTTTTTGTATGAAATAACTGTTAAAATATCAAAATTATTCCTCGAATAAAGTTATCACATGATTGAAAAATCAGCCCTAAGACCAGTAGGTCTCAGCAGCAAAGCAAAAAGAACAAAGTAAAGCTCACATCTTGGAACAAACTGCATATTTATGAGAGAACTCCGTGACGACGTGGTACAACATTATGACGGCGGAGATTGCTCTGCTTACTTAGTTTATGCATATTATTTCCCTGTCAACACACGAACGAGGTGTGTTGTTTGATTCAATTGAGAACAGAGAAGTAATCACGCCAAGTGCACTGCAAATGTACGGAACTCAATTACATTTGCTGTCTGTCATTGAAAACCAAACAATCACAATAAATATTCTTGTAATTTCAATTTGTTCTGAAGCATAAACCCAACGTTTGAGTTAGTACGGACGAAAAAGTTAAACGTATTTGGACCCTAAAATTGCTATAAAAATAAATTGGTAAGAGAAGTTATTACCTGAAGATTGCCTTCAGTTATTCCCTTGGCATCTCCATTTCTATTGTTAGAGCTTTCACTTTGATTTACGACTTTCTCATACCTCTATATAAATTCGAATCTCTGATCGTTTTTTATTTATTGCTTGGTTACTGAGTTCATAAAATTGTTGCTACATGCAGTGGTAGATGTAAAATCGTGATGTCCAACCGAGGAATGATTGATGGCTTCGTGAGTCAACATTCGTCGTGGACTGCGGCTTCATTAAAGCAAGTCAAAGATTCTATTGTTCAGTAATGTGGGTCACGATTGTTATTGTTAGTTCTAACAGAAAATTAACGTTCCTGTGCGGTTCAATTATGAAAATTTTGGTATAGAATCCGATTTAATTTCGGGGCTAAGGAATAGCTAACACGATTTGAATGCTAAAACAACCCGCAATATAAATATGAATTTACATTACGTTTCTGAAAAGCTTGGGGCGGGACCGGGACCATCAAATTAACAGATATTATCTTTGTTCCCACGAGTTCGAACGCAAATATTAAATTCCTTCATCAGAATTATCTATTATCCAATATACCTCGTGGTGATACGATTTTTTTAGGTTAATATTATATGGCAGTAAAACGAGATTTAATTTATTTTCCAATACAGGAACACCACTGGAACTTTTTTTTTTTTTGAAATGGGTTTGCTCTTGACTCTAGTCTAGGTCAGAGTTGACAGAGACAAAGTCGACGATGGAGTGAACTGCCACTTATGTTTATTAAAACCCCTGTTGACTTTTGACTATGGAGTATTTTTTTCTATTAAGTTCTTATTTAATGTTTTCTTCTAAATAAAATGATGTTGATTTGCTTTAAGGATGATCGATTCCAATAAAATGTTTTGTGTGTTTGTTGTCAATCGCTACCTTCCATTTTGTAGACGATCATTTTGCGCAACAATGTGTATCAATCATGTAAAAATTGACAATTGCAATTGATCGTTGTGGGTATCCTTTAGCGGCTGCTCGCAACACTGCGAAACAGTTTTCGAGTACTTGTCAACTGTAGTTGTTGCTTGTCTGGCAGTTGAATGCAGTGTTGCCGATTGCAAGTTAACTGTGAACCTAAATAGCATTTTGCCTAAACAGTTCGTTCAGGTCATATTATTTTGGGCTCTATTTAATATAGGTGACAATGCGACATTCTTATTTGTAATAAAAAACTTTTTACAAAAAAAAAAACAACCGAATTCCAAGAAAAACACTAGGTAAAGTGAAAAATAACAGTTGTTTTTTTTTTTGTAAAAAAGTTTTTATTTTTCACCTTTTAGATGTATCTACGGACCTACCCCACACGAATTCATACGATACTACTTGCTATGTAAATATCACAGCAAGACACACACAGGAAGTTATTAAAATATCATCATCATTGTAAACTAAGTGGAAGAAATCGTATTATTGAAGCTAACTCAAAAACTACCCAAGCATATTTAATAAAATTTATATGTCACATTTTCACGACAGGTGCTGAAATATGCATAAGCAGAAAAGGTAAGATTTTTTTTTTGTTAAATTGTCGGATTATCTGATTGTCACCTGTCGGTTTTATTAAATAGGCCCGTGGTCTGGTATACGATGGCACCTCGGTTAGTACATCTATACATATTAAAAATAGAAGTCACTTTTGGCGTGTGGTGTGACCGTGTGACCGCGTTGTTCTTTTAAAATACGCAGGCAGACTAAACAGATTTCGATGGGGTTCTCACTATCATTTAGAGAAGTTATACCGGAAGGTTTACGTGTGTACCTAGTACATTAATATTAAACTTAAACATAAATAAAGAAATCTCGAAGATTTGTCAAGTTGCTATAACCGCAGGTGCTGGTCGTTAGTGCTGTATATATTTTACATTATTAAAATACCATAAGTTATAACAAGTTCCATGTGAAAAACATTAAATAAATACCTACTTAAATAGATTTAAAAGCATATTTCTGTTAACAAACATTAAATGGACTGGTAGTAGTGAATATGATTTACGTGTGTACATTTCATAATTTTCATATTTGCTAGTCAAAGCTTTGAATATAGGAACTCAGTCGCAGAACATCCGCTTCGCAAAATGACATTCGGACTTTTGCGTCCGAATGTAATTTTGCGAAGCAGATGTTCGTAAGGAGATTCTGAGAAATGCATTTCTCAGAATAATTAAATGTCGCAAACTATTCAATTTCTGTCCTTTATTTTTATTTGTGTGTATAAATGCCTAACTACCTACCTGAATAAAAGAATATTATTAAATCTCTGTGTAATAAAAAAATATAATATTTTGCGAAAGAGACATTTTGCGAAAGGGACATTTTGCGAAAGGGACATTTTGCGAAAGGGATATTTTGCGAAAGGGACATTTTGCGAAAGGATCATTCTGTGAAAGAGACATTTTGCGAAAAGGACAGTTTGCGAATAAACATTTTGCGAAAGGAACATTTTGTTTTGGTTCTGCGACTGAACCATAACAAACGGTGATGACAGAATAAATTCTGATATGTAGGTATTGTATTGTCATTTATAGTCGATAAGGCAACTTTAAAACTAAAATAAAATCAATGTTATTCAAGTCCATTTTTCGTTTGGGTCTTCTTGAGTTGGCAGAGCAGATAATACACAGATATCACAGCATCATTATGAAGTTTTCATCGGAGTGTGAATCCAGTGAAATGTAAAAAAAGACTTACACCCATAGCTAACATCTGTTGCTAACCAAACTTTTAGGTAAGGTTCAGGATCACAAATTGAAATGCTCTTTAACTTTGAAGCAAAGAAGAAATTTGAAGTTTCAAATAGTTCCGAATTATTTGCACGTTGGCTTCTCAATTCATTTGTTTGGCATTTTACGTTGTAAATATTTCGAAGTTTTTAAATTATAAGTTCGAACACAGGTAGACATTACCTTATCAATAATTATGCCGAAAACGTCAAAAAGACAAAAAAATTAAAACGACCGAATTGTTTCATGTTTCATATTTCACATTCGGGTCGCACAAAATGTAATGATCCCTTGAAATTCGACGGGGCAGCCCTAACGCAAAGGTTGGAAGTAAGTACGTGACTCGTATACAATAAGGGTGAATTTCGGGTGGCACGTTCTTCGCGATATTACTAACTCAGTTACAATGTTTTTCACCCAATTATGGTTGTCCGTAATAATTATAGAAAGAAAAAGTTTTCGATTATGTTGTGTTGTCTGAGAAAAGAAGACAAGACAAACAATTTCATCGGTTCGTTTACGATTACAGAGTTAGCGTGTTCAAATTGTGTTTGGACTCGTTGTAATATTTATTATTTGTTTGGGGTTTGCGGTTCAGACCCTCGACGTGCCTTTATTTGACAAACATTAGTCCGTTATTCTACAGTTTTTTTCAGCAATTTAAGTGGATGTAAACATAATAAATAACAATTAAGTGAATAACATTTTATACTCCTTAAAAACCAAAACAACCATTCCGTCTAAATCCGGACACAGCTTTAAATAATGAAGACGAACGCAGTAGCGGAGTGGTAATTTCTAAACACAATTATACAATGGTCCCCGTTGCAAGGAGACCGTGTAATTTAACTTGGCGGGCACGCTACGACATTCTACAGAATCCTGCTTATTCAGTCACCCACGCAAGCTGACAAATGGGTAGGAATAGCATTATAAATAATTTGGGAACGGAATAATATCGTGAAATGGTATTATTTATCGAAAAGTATCGTTTTACGATCGGTTTTTATGCCGAGTCTATGGTTGAGGTGTTTTAAGTTTCTTTTCAGATAGGTAGGTATGCTTAAAGGTTCCACCAAGTGACTCCAGGGAAGACGATGGCACAGTGGTCACGTGCTGCCGTGCATAGCGAGGCTCAGGGGAGGCCCCTTTACACGAGTCTCTCCGGGGATGTGCCCCCCGTACAACGCCGGAAATGGTCTTTTAAGAGGAACCGGGACCACCCCTATGTGCTGATGGTGATCACCGGGTTGGTTTTAGTGAGGTAAACATTCTGAAGTCCTAAAGCCACCCTGTTCTGTATACAGCTTGCACAAGGTAACGTCTGCTGCAAGTATAAACAAGCAACGCTGACAAATAGCTAAAGTGATCCTTGTTGAATTTTTATGAGCACGTGGCAGGTGCTCTTACTTGAGAGCATTTTGTGTTTTTTTTTTTAACTTTTAACATTGTGTGTAAGAAGAACCTTGAGACACAAACCATTAGGAAACAATAAACTGAGCAGTTTGGTTACGAGTTTACCTACTCGTAGGGAATATAAGGTTGATTTCACATGTTGTGACATGTGACATTATGTCAGTTGAGACTCGAGAGCATATCACCAAAGAAGGAAGTTTATCAGTGAGCAGTATAGCAGTGAGTTCAACAAGGCTACCAATGATCATGAAGATTATGAGAATGTGATATTGTGGTTGTCTATTGAAAGGTAGCCTGATGGTGACCCATCTTAACAATAGATAATATTAATCGAAAAAAAAATATTTTCGAGCAGGTGGACTGAAAAATATATTATGAATTGCAATAGCAATTTGTTTCTGCGTCTAGCCTCTTCCTAATGTATGTATGAGCCTTCCATTTCCCAGCTATTTAGATGAGTCTGAGCGGCGTAATTCCAAAGTGTATTGAATTCAAATGAACGACTTGTTGCGCATTCATTTCATAAATTATACTCGTACTGGCACAATTAGCTGTCCCTCGTTTCTTGTTTTCGCATGATTTAACTGCGTAATGAATATATTTTCATTTATTTTTTTTTGGAAGTCAGTTGTTGTTTTTGTAAAAAAGTTTTTATTGTTCACTTTTATAATATCAAGCTGTTATTTTGTCCACTTTTAGGAAAGCTTTGAGCAATCGACGCAAGATTGGCTTGCCATAACCAAGTACCAAATCGATTAATGAAGAGAGTTACGCTTAAGTTTCTTAAGAAAGCGGAAAAAGGTCACACAATAAAAAATGTGAAAATGACAGATTTTCATGACGGCCGTATACGAAGGTATTATAATATGGCGGAACCGATTTCATATGATACCCTAGCTTTAGGAAAGTATTTTTGCTGCAAGCTCACGAAAGAACATCCGGCTTGAAACGTACTACAAAGATCTTTTGGCGATCAAATGACGTTAACGGGGGCGTTAAATATTTGTGCAATTGTTTTGTGAAATGTCACTTGGAAGTATTCAAAAAACAAGATGGTGGCATTAGTTCCGATTTTGGCCACGCGCCAAAATAACCTTGTAGCAGTATATGTAATGTCAGCTCATCATGATTTGTAAAGAGACTATCACACACATAGATATCACACAGGTCTGAGTGACGCGACTAGATACCGAACGTTATATAAAACTTGATGTGCTAAATCGACAGCCGGGTACTAGAGAATCCAGATCTAATTAAATTACTGGTGCTAAGCGTTAATCAGCAAATACTTGACCTGACCCTGATTGTAGTACAGTCACGAGCACTAATATGTCAACACATGGCAACTTTCAATTGCGAGGAGAAAATCGCCTTTGAATAAAGCCAAGTGTATACATACTTATGCTCGTGACTGTACATGTACGTGGGTAGTCATTATAATTAAATTATGTTGACACAGTTAATCGCTTATATTATGTCACCATAACCTTTCATAACTTAGGTATGTGAGCTCAAAGCGTTATTTGCATCTACATAAATTTTAGAGTGTCTAACAAAACAAAAATTTCGAACGCCTATCCCTAGTTTCACTTTATTTAGGTGTTTGTGTTGTGTTTATTTTTTTCCTGAATTGTCTAGAATGAGATAGATCGAGTTAGCAAAGTTTTCTAGTAATCAATTTTGCGAGGCAATCAATTGCGAGTTTATCTAGAGCTAATTATTGTGTTTGGCTGGAGACTGGCACTGATCGGACGAATCGGCTTAAATATGTTCTAAGAATTATGGAAAATGTGAAGATGGAAAAAGAAAATTAAGTACAAACGTCTCTTTAATATTAAGTGGAATGAGTGAAAGAGTATCTATTCCATGTAAGGATCGCTTCATCTGTTTTTCGCGAGTGTTTACGTAATTGGCAATGAAACACATTAATATTTACCAAGGTACACAGACGGCAAAAAGCCTACATTCCACCGGTGACGATGCATTTCGGGTCATCGAAATTCCAACACACGTATTCGTTTTGGCTGAAAGGTTGCACTTGCACCTGTCCGTCGAAGCAGTAAAAGCCATCTGCGACTAACTGCATTGTCCGATTGAACAAAAATAAAGACAAACAACACGATCGTGTGGGCCTTGCCAATACGACACGTTAGACTGATGAGCTGCAGACAGGAATATATTGCTCTCAGGTTGAAGAACCCGTTTAACTTTACTGTATCAGCACTACATAATGATTACTACTCGTTTTAGTGACAAAGGCATAGGCATTAAGCGTTAAAATATCATATGACTTCAATGATTTCCGAAACTTTTGAAGCAGAAACGTGGAAATTTCATATAATTAATCGATTAAATCCGCGTTCTAATTTTTGCCTTACCGAAGCTATCCGTTTCTGACTGGCATCTGGCGTTATAAATCTTGGTTATTGGCAGGATTCACCGTTCTACTAAGATTTTTCTACTACGCTCAATCTTCAAAATCCACAAGGGTTTGTCCATAGGTCAGATAAACTTGATACAGCTACCGACAGAAATGAGCAGCACTATCTCAAGATTTATAGGAATGGAAAAAGAAAAGCAGGCCATGTAAACACTTAAACTATATACTTTACAAAATACTGTGAAGCCACACACAGCGGGATTTACTTACATGTGGCGTATCATATGTTGAAGCAACAATAAAAATTGCATCGTCTAAACAGTGTTTAGACGATGCTAGTCAATTTGTTGCTTCAATTTTATTGTATCCCACAAAACTCCAACTCAAAGCATTTATTTCAATTAAACCATTTACAGGCACTTTTTAACTGTCAAGAATTCGGTCAGTCAGAAAATATGAAGCTAGTTGCCCATTCCAAAGCGTAGGTACCTATGGAGAAGAACGGGCAAGAAATTCCATGGATACTCTTTTAAATTATATTTTTACAAAAATATTAGTTACATCATTAATGTTGAATTTACAGGCACAGGCATGAAACTTGCATCGTGTGGGGCTTTACTTAACTATTATTTTTACAAATTATACCTTTATCATAGCCTTGAGCAGTGTGTATCTGGTGAACACGTTCCTCTGGGCCTTGGACTCCGAGTAGCGTGCCATGAGCGTGACAAGCGCCTTCTTCGCCGTGTCATAGTTCTCGTCCAGACGAACACGTACTCCGCGCAGACGTTCATTGGTTTCTATCACCTCTTCTTTCGTCTGCCCGCCTAGTACACAGAAAGATAGGTTTAAAAAAATATGGCTAAGTAAATAATTTTTCAGGACATGTATATAATTTTTCTATTTATGCCATACATACATGGTTTGTTACGATATTGAAAAAATCCCTCTCTAAAAACTAAACTGGTTTAGCTTTTGAAAAACAATGTAAGTTTTTGCAAGTAAAGGCGAGTTATTAAGAGTATTTCTCTCTTGAATAAAATATCAGCCAATTCAAAGTTAATATCTAAATGAGAAATAAATAACCCAGTATCATTTGCAAATTTTAATTAGTATCAGCCTTCGGCATTCCGTAACGGCTAAGTATTTGCACCTAATTGATTTGATTAGTAGCTGATTTAGTTAGTCTAATTAAGATTGTTGGAGTGAAGTGCAAGCCTAGCTCTTAACATTAATAAACCAGTAGAATTAGGAAAAGCGGGAAACTAACAGGCAGGTTTCATACAGCGTTGCTGCCAAAATTCTGAGAAATGGGCTCTTAGATTTAATGAGCGATATAAACAAAATTTCAAAGAAAATTTTGGTGAAAATCCCTTAGCTTTTGAATGACGTTATAATGTAAAGACTTCTGAATCCAAGAATTTTGTTCGAAGTTGTAATTAATATTATTATTTTTTATTATTATTATTTATTTATTTCAGATTATCTCCATTTATGTTACATAATTATAAACACAAAAAAATAAAATAAACAAAAATCATAAACTATTAGTGTGTTAGTAACAGAAAAGTGTAGGTACCTAAAATTATGTTAGTATGGTTAGTACCTATACCTAACAGATGCCTATGGCTGTCCTTATTATAGTTGCAAAACTTCTGAAACATTCTGAATAATTCCGGAATACTTCTGGGAAAGTTTCTTTAAGTCAGAATTATTCAAAATGAGTTTAATTAAGATTTTTATTTTTTTTTGCTGAAAAATCACATTTTGCATCGATCGTCGATCGCCGCCGGCTCTGCCCCTCTGCCGCTGCCGCCGCGCTGGCGCCGCGCCCAAAGACTACATTGCCGCGCCGCGCGCGCCCGACTGCCACGAGTCGTGCGCGCAGGTGCAGGCAATGGCGGTGCGGGGTGCGGCAAGAGGGGAGATGCTCCCCTGAGAAGTTTTCGCCCGCGCGAGAAAGATTCATTCATACCCCGCAATCGAATGTTTCCGCCGAGTCTTGCTTGCGTGCAGGCGATGGCGGTGTGGGGTGCGGCAAGAGGGGAGATGCTCCCCTAAGAAGTTTTCGCCCGCGCGAGAAAGATTCATACCCCGCAATCGAATGTTTCCGAATGTTTCAATGTTTCGCCCGAATAATTCAATGGGAAATAAACGTGTTTGTTTGTGGTGTGGTGCTGGTGGGCGAGTTAATATTGTTCAGTGGCACATACGTAAGTAAAATATAAATGTTTATTTTATTATGAATGGGATTTATCTTCTATATATATATATCTATATATATACAAGGAGAAACTGACTGACTGACATATCAACGCACAGCCGAAACTACTGGGTCTAGGAATGTGGAATTTTGCACACGGCTTCCTTTTATAATGTAGGGGAGCACTAAGAAGGGGTTTTTGGAAATTCAACCTTTAAGGGGGTGAAAAGGGGGGATTTCGTTTGTATGAAAAATCTTATTCCTTCAGTTAATAAACTTGAAACTTTGCACGAATACTTATGTAAGTAAATTATGAAGTTTGGCATTTTTTGTTTTTCTAAACTACCCCCTAAAGGGGGATTGGGGGTGTCAAAATTTGTATGGAAGAATTTTAACGCGCGGTCCGATTAACTCGAAACTCAGTATTTATACTTAAGATCAAAAATAAAGAATGACGTGTATCAGGGTTTTTCGAAAATCTACCCTTAACGGGGTGAAAAGGGGTAGTTAATTATACAGGCGAGGATTTTACTGCGTGGCTTGATTAACTCGAAATTTGGTATAAATAATCTTTGAGTCAAGTAATGAACATATCCCAAACGATTTTTGGAAATTCCACCCCTGTGGGGGTGAAAAGCGGGAATACAGTTTATATGAAAAATTGAATTGAACTTGAAAATTGACCCGAATCCTTATTTATAAAAAATATAAATCAATAAATGATAATTAGATTACATTTTCGAAATTTTTTGAGGAAAATCTATATATATATATATATAAATAAAAAGAAAAGACCTGACTGACTGATTGACTGACTCATCAACGCCCAGCCCAAACCCTTGGACCTAGAAAGCTGAAATTTTGCACAGAGGTTCCTTTTATAATGTAGACAAGGAATAAGGAAGGATTTTTCGAAATTCAACCCCTAAGAGGGTGAACGCGGGGAAGATGAAATTTCACGCGGACGAAGTCGCGGGCAAAAGCTAGTTAAGTATATGTTGATATTTTTATAGGTAGATATGTTAGCCTGCGAATAACAGGATTTTTATTCTTTTGTTTTTAGATAGGTGCCTACTTATTGGATGCGACGTGCACTCACAAGCACAACTATAAACTTAATATAAGTACCTACCGCTCACAACACAACTAAAGATAATATAATTTACAACTTCCAAGCGCGAAATAGGTAGCAAGGTCGATTTTCCTGGTTTTTTTTTGACAGTTGAAATATTCCCAAAGTTTCGGAATATTTATTTATTTATTTATTTAAACTTTTCGCACAAAAAGGTACAAAGGCGGACTTAATGCCTTAGGCATTCTCTACCAGTCAACCAAGGGTGGTGAAGAGATTAAATGGTAGGTGCTTTGGTTGAGAGGAACAATGATATAAACTAAAAAAAAATACTATTAAAACTAGGTACACAAATACATAAATAGGTTATATACACATACATACTATTTACTCTAATATATACTTATAATATATATATTTACATACAAATTCAAGGGAGAGAGGTGTTGAGATGACTCTACGCTATTTGTTTCGAAAATAACTCTGCAATTTCCGCTTAAATGCATACCGACTGGTGGCCGTCCTGATATCAAGAGGAAGTGCATTCCAAAGAAGAATGGATTGAATATGAAAGGAAGAATGAACAAAGTCAGAAGTATGAGAAGGGCAGAGTAGGAGAAGATTGTTAGAAGAACGCAGATTCTTAGCGTGAGAAGAACATAGATATTGGAAGTGAGACACGAGATAAGAAGGAGGAGTGGGAGAGTTGAGAAGGGAGAAAAGCGTGGTCAAAGCGCGCAAACTTCTTCTTTGGCGAATAGACATCCATTTGAGCTCAGACCTGTAGTTCGACACATGGTCATATTTCCTGAGGTTGAATATGAACCGGATACCATTGTTGAGTAATCTGTCGAGCTTATCCAGCAAAACCGCGTTCAAGTCAAAGTAACACACGTCACCATAGTCAATTATAGGGAAAATCAAAGTCTGCACAAGCATGGTTTTCGTCTTAGCGGGCAAAAAGTTCCTCAGACGATACAGGGATCGCAGAGTACCGTTGACTCTTTGACTAACACTTGAGACCTGGCGTTGCCAGCTAAGTGTAGAGTCAAGATGCAAACCAAGATCTTTCACAGTAGGGGTAATGGGTATGACGGTACCATTGAAAATAAGAGGAGGAAGAGAGCTAAGCGTCACCCTACCCATCATGCGAGAGCTTCCAATTAAAATGGCCTGACACTTCGAGGGGTTTACTGACACCCCGAAACTATCAGACCACTTTTTGATAGCATCTAAGTCTCGGTTAACATCTGCTATAGCGTCCGACAAACCTTCAACCCGCCCAGCAGTATATAATTGAAGATCATCAGCATATAGATGATACGAACACCGAAGACAGTGAGTTATAAAATTAATGAAGATGGAGAATAACAATGGAGAAAGAATACCGCCTTGTGGAACACCAGCATCCAGGTCACGCCAACTCGACGAACTCTGATCAACGCGAACCGACTGCTGACGTCCCCGAAGATAAGAAGAGAACCATTTCAGAGCCTCGGACGAAACCATAAGGTGAGAGAGGATAGAAAGGAGAATATCGTGACTGACGGCGTTAAAGGCGTTGGAGAAATCAATTAAAACCAATACGGTAACTTTGGTATCCTCCATCGCTTCTCTAATGTCACCAGTCACTTTAAGGAGAGCGGACGCTGTACTGTGCCCAGGCCTGAACCCAGATTGAAAGGAGCTAACGAGGTTGTTCCGATGAACAAACCCCGTAAACTGCTTGTGTACACAGGCCTCAAGCACTTTAGACAGGAATGGGAGAATGGAAATGGGTCGAAAGTGACTGGGTAGGGAGGGATTTGAAATTTTAGGAAGTGGGCGGACGTAAGCCATACGCCACTGGGATGGGATTTTTTTTTTTTTTTTTTTTTTTTTTTTTTTAATAATAATAATTTATTTCATAAAAAAGTGGTACAGTCTGTTACAAAGTAGGGTGACAACTTAGGAATAGTTTAAATCTAAGATGAGAAGGTAACAATACAATTCTACGATCTGATGTCCTAGCTAGGCTACTTAGTAGCCTGTATTAAGGACAAACAGCCCTCATTTCCCAAAAATAGGACTAGAGTATTTCTTAGACTGTTACATAATTATTAGTTATTACAGCATTTTAAACAAATAAAATAAAAGTCCAGTACAATAATGTTTGAGTGCGAGCGCGTGTGTGTGTAGGTGTAAGAGTGAGAGTGTTTGTGTGTTCCTGTATTATGAGTTCATTGTTGTAAGAAGGGATTCAGTATCATCATAATTTTTGGTAGAAAGAAATTCAGTAATCCGCTGTTTGCACGTTAGCTTACAACAAGTTTGCAGTGGAATTAATGGGTTTATTCTATTATATAGAAATGGTCCTTGATAAAAAAAGAATCTTTTTGTAAAAGTAAAGTATGGATGAGGTACAGTACATATCCTATTTCTTCTTCTGGGTATTGTAGGCTGACGTGCAATTGGGGTGTTAGTGTGCTGTTGTAAAATCGTGCTGAGTATAAACAATTGGCGGACGGTAAGGACCTTGCATTTCTGGTAGAGGACAAAGGTAGGATAAAGTATTGGTCGAAAAGTGGCCACCTTCAGGACTGCTCGCTGCGCTACCTCGAGAGGCTTAAGAATTGATTTTGCAGCACCACCCCAACTTGTAATACAGTAAGAAATTACAGACTGGCACATTGCAAAATATACGGACCGTATGACATGTACGTTGGCAACGTGTCTTAGAGTTTTAAAAAAGTAAATCAGTTTGCGGACACGGCCAGTTAGAAGAGTAATATGTGCTTTAAAGTTGAGGTGCTTGTCTATAGTAATACCAAGGTATTTATATGTATCTGTAGATGTAATTAGTGGACAGTTGCAGTTTGGTGTGTTTAATCTACAGGTGTGAGCTTGCAAAGTTACGGGAGTCGATGGTTGTGATGTAATGTTGATAGAGAAAGTAATGAGTTTAGTTTTTGAGGTATTTAAGGTAAGTGAGTGAGACATAAGCCAGCTACGTACGACATCAAATCCTTTCTGAGCGGTAGTTTGGAGACTAGACCACGAGTTGTCGAAAAAGGTGATGGCGGTGTCGTCGGCAAAAGAAACTATGTTTCCAGAATTTAATTTCATATTACAGAGATCATTGATAAACACCAAAAACAACGTGGGACCTAAGACACTGCCTTGCGGTACACCGTAGGCAATAGGCAGCACGTCACTTAAATATTTGTCGATTTTGACCCTCTGTGAGCGGCCTGAGAGATAAGAATGAAAGAGTTGAAGTTGTAGACCTCTGACGCCTAAACTTTCGAGTTTCGATAATAAGCAAGGGAGAGGAACGGTATCAAAAGCCTTAGCAAGATCGATAAATACAGTGAGACATTTTTTGCGATGATTGAGTTTGTCAACAATACCGGTTATCAATTTTAAGGCCGCATCAGAAGTCGATTTATTTTTCCTAAATCCGAACTGGTTGGTTGAAAGCAGGTTATTAGTCTCAAGGTAATTGATGAGTCTCTTATTTATAAGTCTTTCCATGAGCTTAGATAAGGCAGATAACACCGCGATAGGGCGATAGTTATTTATAGTACCACGGTCACCCCCCTTGAATATAGGGTGAATTATAGCCAATTTGAAAGAGGATGGAAAAGTGCCGGAGTCAAAACAGAGGTTAAAAATGTGGGATAAGATGGGTGACAGAAGCATGCAGTACCTATTCAAAAATGTCGTGGAAATGCCATCGTGTCCTATTGCAGCATTAGGTTTGAGAGACTTTATAACGGAAATTATCTCATCGGGGCTTGTTCCCAACATAACGAAAGAGTTAGAGCTACTAGTGTACGTAGAGCACTTATGCGGACCCGGAAGGCAGGATGAGGCTTGGGTTTTTGTAATACAATCAGCAAGATTTTTACCAATATTAACAAAGTAAGCATTAACATCATTAACGGATTGGTGAGGGGATGTGGAGGAAGAAAATAATTCAGTGGGAATGTGAGTAGTGATGTTTGTGTTCGTGATACGCTTAATTGTGTGCCATAAGAGTTTAGTGTTACGTCCAGCTTTGGTCAATTCTTCAGAGTCGAACTGTCTCTTAGCTTTTTTGAGGATTTTATTGCAGAAGTTTCTGTATCTTACATAGGTAGTTTTAATCAGTTCATTGTCAGGAGAAAGTTTTTGTTTTTTATGCAGGGCATCCCTGTTTCTGATGCACCTCAGAAGCCCTGGAGTAATCCAGGGCTTTAGGATCCTATTACGCTTTGGAACAATACAGGTTTTTGTGTTTATGGTGATTTTTTGGGAAAGAGTTTGCACTAGGGAATTCACTGCTGCATTGGGATCAGTCATGGATAATATATGTGAAAAGTCTGTTTTTTCCATAGCTAGATCCAAGGCAGCATAGTCGATCTTTGAAATTGTGGTCATGTGGATGTTATGGCGTGGGTTTGAATTTATACAAAGAAGAGTTGAGTAATGATCGCTTATGGTGGAATCAAAAATGAAGGTAGAAGACGGTAGTTTAGTTCGAAGAACAGTGTGGTCAAGACAATTGTCTCCTCTAGTTGGTAGACAATGTGTCGGTAAAAATCCATGGAATGCGAGACAGTTGAGATAGTCATGAGAGCGATGTTCTAAAGGAGAATTAGAACTATCTATGTTTATGTTTATATCACCTGTGATGACAACTGTAGCAAAATTGGTTAGGGAAGGTAAAATTTCGTTTAGCGATCTGAGGAAAATGTCAATATTCTCATTTGAGGGAGATCTGTAAATGCAAAGTATGGCTACATCTGACTTTAGTTCAACAATTAAACCGGAAGCAGAGCCATGAAATTCTGGTTCATAAACTTGGTGATCTAGTTTTGAATTAATGTAGACAACCACACCATCACTTTGATTCTGATGTTTAGTGGTGTGGTGACAAGAAAAGTTTTGGAGGTGTGGTAAGTTGGAGTTAGATAAGCAAGGAAGCCAACATTCGGAAAGTACGGCTATATCACACTCAAAAGAGAGACGGGTAAGATGGGTTTCAAAACTGAGAAAGTTACGATTAACAGATCTTATATTTTGGGAAAAGATTTTGTGGTAAGGAGAAGGGTTCTTAATGATCGGTAAACATTCTTCCGGTGTGCATTGGTAAATGTTAGATACAGAAAAGGTATCCAAATTATCATTTAGGGAGGCTATGTTATCGAATTTTGTTATTTATAAGTAACATATTAGGTAAGGTGACACAGTTCAAGCGATATTTTGGAGATATGAACAAAGAAGCGTGGTTTTTGGCTAGCTGAATGGTGTGTGGTGAAGTGTTATGAGATGTGAAGGAAAATAGTTTGAGTTTGTATGTTTGTAGTGTGAGTGTGGAGAAGTAAGTGGCGCAAGTGTGCGTGAACTTGTACAGCAGAGGTTGTATGACTATAATTAATAAATAATTTGCATGCATTAAAAGTAGAAAAAATATAGTTTTACATTTTATGAGTATTATTTTATAAGCTAAACAACTTGGGCGTACCCACAAACGAAAATCGCGTTTAAGATCCAGTACATGTAGTCATGCTTCAGGTGAAGAAAGGTCTTTCAATTGGGCTTCATTCTTTATCACTATGTAGGGAGATTCCTTTGTTTTTTTCATTAGGATACGGCCATTGGATATCCAGCAATATTCATATTTTTGCAGCTTAGCAAGATTTCTAGCCAAGTAAAAAAGTTTTCTAGCCTGCGGGGTGAGTTGTTCTGCAATGAAAATAGGCGCTGGTTCCTTTAACTGAAATCCCAGGCTTGCAGAGTCCAGTTTTCGTGGATTATTCTTAATGTATTGTTTTACAGAATCCATGAATTTATCTTTGTTAAGAGTGTTTGTAAATTCAATACTTATTGCCGAAGAATTCTTTTTCTTATCGACACGGAATCTAGATATATCTCGTATTTCAGATGATATATTGACACCCAGAGTGGTCGACAGCTGAGAAACAGTTGTATATAAATCCTGTTTAGACTCTCGTTGGCGTAGAGGAACATTTCGAATTTCGACGTGCGTTTTAATAAGGTTACGTTCCAAACTTTCTATTTTTTGATCCAAATGTAATAGCTGGGATGACATTTCGACGCGCTCTTTCTCAAGCCCTGTGATTTTAGATTCAAGAGAAAATAATTGGTCTGACATATTGTTCACGGAGCTCACTAGATCGGTGTTTGAGGTATCTATTTTAGATGTTAGTTCCTTGAGGTCCATGATATGAGCCTCGAGAGTCAGAAGCCGCGCGTTTTGGTTTGAGATAAACTCTTTCATCATCTCTTTGAGCTCATTTCTTAGGTCGAAGTCATATTTATTCGGACTGTCATTACTAGAGGACCTGGGACGTTTGGCTCTTTGAGTTACATGAGGCGCACTCGACTCAAAAGTTTGCTCGATTTCGCATAATTTGTCAATATCCGTGTCAGAGCGAGATTGTATCACAGTTTTAGCAGTTGGAGGTGAATGCATCATTTTTAAAATTAATTAAAAAGAAAAAATAAAAATAAACAAAAATTCTTGCAGACGGTCGGGATCGAACTTAGGCCTCTTCGCACCAACGACCGCTTCGATCTCTCTACGCCACCGTGCTTGCTACTTTAGTGGCGAAATAGGTGGCCATATACTAACTGATTTGGATTTAAGCTTCAGAGTGATACTTCGTAACCATATATGGGCACGTTTTGAGCAGTGTCATGCGATGTCTGACTCACCGCCGATCGACGAATAGGAGCGCTGCTGCCGTTGAGTCACAGTCGTTTACTTGCTTTTCGTAGTTTTAGAAGAATGGTTAATTTGTTATTACATTTACACTATGTGGATATGGAATGGAATTCGGTTATAGAAATAGATTAATTAATTTATTTGAAGTATATTCTTGATTTCTTAGCACTTTAAACAAGTAGAAGAACTATTATTTTACGGAGTAACTTGTAGCACGTCTAACCGTGAGCGAGCGCGGGAAGGAAGGCGAAGAATTGTCCGGAGTCAAGGGAAAAGTTAATGATGTGGGTAATCGGAGGGAGAAGGCTATCAAGAATCCAAATGATCATACTACGACTGATGCCGTCATAGCCCACAGCCTTGGATTTTATGGACAGAATGATCTTTTTAATTTCGTCCAAGGTCACCGGAGAGAAGTGAAATGGTTCTATGATGGGACTCGCTAGGCCAGTGATGAAATCGACCGTCTGGGACAACATTTGGGAATCCAAATGACAAGTGGATGTGAAGTGACGGTTGATATCATCAAGGCCAATTGTGTTAGGAAAATCCACATGCCGTGGTCTGCCGATACCAAGAGTACCAAGGAACTTCCAGATATCAGCAGGTGAAGAAGTAGAAATGTTCTCGAGAATATGGCGGCGTTTAGCGTTGCGTATCATCTGATTACACCGATTTCTAGCAGCTTTGAATAAGTTGCGATTTTCATCACTACGATCCTTTTTATATTTCCGAAAGGCCCGATCCCTGCGCCTCATCGCCATCCGAACCCCTGTCGTCATCCAAGGAGCTGGAGGACGCCGAAGTTTAATCAGTTTAACAGGAGCGTGTTTGTCGTAGAGAGCAAGGACCGTCTGATCGAAAATACGCAGTTTCTCGTCTATATCAGTCGCCGCTGCCAGGGGTTCCCAACTGAGGTCTGACGCATCCTGACGAAGCATCTCAACGTCCATACGCGCAAAACACCGCATGTGCAGAACTTTTGGGATAGGTTTAGGTGGTTTTAGGATATACGAGAGGAAAATAAGGTCATGATGGGAAAATCCAGGAGCGGGACACTGACCATGAGAGGGAACAAGGGAGGGTGCGGATGTAAGGATTAAGTCAAGCCAAGTGTCATCGCCAGATATATTAAAATGGGTAGGTTGCAGTGAAAGTATATGGAGACTAACGGACTCAATGATGTGAAGGAGTTTACGGGATCGGGGAGTGTGATGAGCAAGGTCAGTGTTGAAATCACCCATGATGACGCAATGTGCATACTCTGACCCTACGGATTCAAGCGCCAATTCGAGGTTTGAAAAATAGTCAACGGCGGGCGGACAATAGACAACACCAAGTAGGGTCTTGAAACCTTTGATGTAGACCTCCAAAAAGAGGTACTCAGCGGAAGCATGGTATTGTGAGGGGGACGAGGCAATGATTTTAAAAGGAAAATCGCTACGAAGATAGATAGCTACACCACCCCCTCCCTTTCCAATTCTATCATTGCGGATAAGAGTGAAACCTGGGAGAGAGTAGGTGGTGGAGAGGAGATGAGGTTTGAGCCAACTCTCAGAAACCAGAACGGCATGGACATTGGCGTCAGAAAAGGTGTCCAAAAGGTCACTGTAGTGACTTGGGACACTTTGCGCATTTATATGGCAGACATTAAACAAATGACATTTCTGTTGGCTGAAGTTCCGACGCACAAAGTCACCAAGAGTGTCAGTCAAAGAGCCAAAACTTGCATTAGCGGAAGAGCTAGAGGAATCAATGGCAGAGTAAAACGAATCATCATCAGATATCATAAAATACAAATATAAATAATATAAATATAAAAATAACTGCTAATTAAAAGCAAATAAACTAAAGCCACGACTGTGCAACACCACTATCTGTGCACCACCCACCAGCAGCACTAGTATAGTTGTACAGATATTTAGATATTTCGGAATACTTCCGAAGTATTCGACGGGAATGATTCGGAATGTTTCCCGCCAGCATCTATAGTCCTTATCCACTGATTTGGGAAAGGACAGTCAAAACGGATAGCAATAGCAATTAGGATGCTGTTGCTGCTGCTTCGTAGACGTTGCAGCAAGGAGTTTGCTTTCTTGCGCATGATGGCTTGAAAGCCATCTGTACGCGCTTCAGCAAACATACCAGACGCGCTGCAGCGCCACGGCAGCCCCAATATAGGTACAGCGTGGATTTTTGAGATGTCAATGATGCGGCCAGTCTATATCATCATAAAAAAGTAAGTAGGAGTCTCAATTCCTACAAAATGTTTGGAAAAGTTTTTTGCGATTTCTGTCTTTTCTTGTACTCAAACCTTAGTTGGTCTGATAGAACTTTTTGATCCTTTTAAGGAACAGAATCAATTATCAAAGAAACAGGAACAGGTATAAATTTTTTTTTGGTGAAAATTGCCCATTTCCTTGTAGACTTTTTTTTTCAAAATCTATGCAGATGCAGATCAAAGTGTCTAAAAAAGTTAAGAACAGTCTTCCAAGGCAGTTTTCCTGTAGCTACATCGGTTAGATACCTTTACTGCCCCGTCTCAATAACCATCCTGTACAAACAACAAACAAATTAATATAAGATTTTTTTAAACAAAACCTGCTTTTGTCGTAATCCCGAATGTTATGATCTATATTTGTATTGTTAATCACATCGCACGCAATGTTCAAATGGCGCGTGATGGTATTACTATGTTTAATTAATAAATATTTGTACAGATACCATCAATAAATTAATAGCAAACATATTTGAAGAGATTAATATTTAACTAATCTGTGAATACCGTTAAAATGAATAGTTTGTTGTTCCAATATAATAAATACCACATTCACATTGTTGCTTTGTTATTTTGTAGCGAGTAATAGAATTTTATTGTTAGCACTAAAACGTTTCAATATTATATCGTCACTGAAAAGGAGAAAATGTTAAAGCGCCATTTGGGCCAAAATGAGTTATATAATATTATCGTTGGATCCACAACAACAACAAACAATCTGTGCCAATTAAAATTGGCTCAGATTGTCTTGAAACCTAATCACATCGACGCAGAAAAAAAATCTAATTCATCGATATATTATAATAACTCATTTTGGTCCAAATGGCGCTTTATCATTTTCTCATTTCCAGTGACGATTGGAATGCAATAATTTTTAGTACCTACCCTAATAACAAATTAATTTTGCATTATAAACAGTAATTTTATTGTTTTATTCGTTGTTTAGTGATATCTCATTAGAACAGGGTGATTCTGAGACGACGACTTTAAATAAAAAACGCGGTAGAGAAATTACTTATATCAAGAACACAAGACTACTTATGACATAAAAAGACAAGTCGTACTACTTGTATGCCCATCGAATGTGAAACCAGTGACAAATGGCAGCCATAACAAATGGGATACGTCCTCGCAGGCCTCGACTTCCGGCTACACAAATCAATGACCGGGTCTGTTCACTAGCCACCCTCTTAACATTCTGCTCGTCTCCGAGACTAATCTTCTCCTTGCCTTTGCTTCCGAGCCTCGCAGAACTACCCTCCATATTCATAAAGGTCTTATAACTTTGTTGGTGTAGTCTACTACCCTCTTGCTTTACTGGCATTCAAATGACAAGGATAGGTAGTATTTTAAAGCAATGATAGATTAAAAATATGAATAAACTATTGCATTTCATCAAGGTCTTGCATTTGGGAGTGATTACCTTTATTATGGATTTGTTCCGTAACAAAATAGGTGAGATAGATTATAAAGCTTTAATTTCTTGGCCAAAGAATTAGCATTGCCATACAACGTGGCAATGCTGCCAGCCTTTTGGGCACTGTTCCTGTTGACAGCGATGCGGACGAATTTTTTGATGCCCTATGATCATTTTGCTTATTTTTTTCATATAAATGTACATATTATTATTATTTTAAATAGGTATTAGCATAAATTATGTAAATATTATAGTTACAAAATAAATGTATTGAAGCTTTAAATGAATAAATATAAAGCTTCTACAGGTAATAAATAATCGTCGAGTAAGTACTTACTGGAAGTGCCTTCATCCTTGACATCTTGTACGATACGACGGACACTCTGCGTAAACTTGCCCACTAAATTCGTACTCGCTGAAACAAAGAAAAATACTCACATTAATAAAAACAAAACACCTAAGTTTCAAGAGCGAAGACTTGACAACTTGGAAAGCGTTAAAGCTACAACAAAGGACACAAAAGTGACACGAAAAATTCTGTAGAGTTAACAAAATAATCTTTGTGAGTTTGGCTACACTGACATAAAAATGATAAGTAGCTAAGTTTATATTGAATAGATAGCTGTGATCTTTTTTTCGTAAAACCTTCAGCGCATTGAGCTAGTGGTCGTGTGTCGAATTTGAAACATGCATGTGCACTCAGATGCAGCGAGTGAGCGGTTCGAGCGAACATCGGGAAACAAAAGCCGAATGAATGAACGATGAATAAACCCAACTGACCAGCTTTATTCTAGAGCCTATGTGGTAAACTATATTAGACTAGTAGTATGATTGGATAAACCAATCATACTCGACCATTACGTTTTGAGCTTTATGAAGCCTGCGGTTTGTTTTAAACAAACCAATAACAATTTTCTCTTCTCTTTAGTCCTAGTGTTAATTTCAGTCACATTTTGTTCTATCAAAATTGTCTTCTAACTTCTTCGTGTCACTGGCATGGCTGAATTTTAGTTATGTTAGCCCAAATCTTCGCCACTTCCACGGCGTCGTTGGTGGCAGCGCAGAGGTCACTTTGACTGCATGTTTTAGGACACAGAGGGCAGGATAGGAGGTGGAGCATGGTTTGCGACATAGCTCCACCACCACACTCTACTACCGTTCCGTCGAGGCAGCCCCACTGTACCAGGTCGGAGTTACATCTCCCTTGTGTCCGGAAACGGTTCAAGGAAACATCAGTGTTGTAAATTTTATCTTACCATAGGTTGGTATTTACACGATTTAAAAAAAAATCCAACCTATCAGCAGCAGGCTCCATAATAACCCGCCAGTCATTAGAACAATGATTCAAGCAATGGTTTCAGTGCATGCTAATGAGTTTTCCTTAAGGTTTATGTCGTCAGCAGTTACTAAGCCTTAATAAGCTTTGTACTATAGTATTATCCCGTGTTCTTAGTAAGATCATCGTGTAATTCTCTACACAATAAAACTAATTAACATAAGCCAAGTCAACAGGTCATGTTCAGCTTGGCTGACTAAGAATAGTATACAAATGAGATCATATGCGGAATACCCAGATAAGAGAACCTACGTCATTTTATTGTTGTGGCTCAAATCAAAGGAGTAGGTAGATGAGTGTGGCTAAGATTAAAATCGCTATATACACCAAAGTTTAAGAGTCTTCATTTTAGCATGTTTAACAGAAATATACAATGCGTTTAAAAGAAAAAGATTTGGTCTATTTTAATCCCAGAAAACCTATGCACATAAATTTTCACAAATAGTTTTATTAATTTTAGTTATCAACCAAACCAAACTATCAAACCAATTCGACATCCGTTAACGATGAAAAATTGTCAGTTAAAAATAAACATCTTATAAGGACGAAAATCCATTGCCTGACATGGAATCGATGACGTCTTGCGGGTATAAGTTGCGAGCAATATTGCGTCTATCTAGATTCTGTTTCACCGAGGTGCTGGGAATTGAAAAACATTATTTTTTGTATTTACACGTGAACGAACTTGTGATCTAACTGCGAACTTGTGAACTACGGATTAGTGTTCATAAATAAATTAAACTGAACTGAAGTAAGTAGAATTAACTAGTAACCATTGCCTGGTTATTAACATTAAAATATTCAGAATAATGTTCAAGTGCTTCCACTCCTTCCTAGTCTGAGATACTGTTGAGAATTCTCTAGACAGTTATGTCAAGAGGATAATTATAAACTCTTTAATTTAGTTCCAGACTTTAGTGCTTCACTTTGACACCTTCAAGAAAGTTAAAATAAGCTGGCGACTCTTTAAGTTACTCATCTCATAGGCGTCGGTATTAAGTTGGCAAATTAGTTTTGTTTTTCAAACGTGACTAGATTCTTGATTTAAGTTAATGTTAGAACAAGATGCAAAGCTAAATCTGTTTATAATAAACAAAACAGGCATAGTCTGAATAATAAATTCCTTGTGCTGGAAAAACATTTTCCGAAAGTGAAAATTTTCCAATTTGGACAAAACGTACCTAAGTGAATTGCACTTTAACATACTCGCTGTATTGGAATGGCTCCAGTTAAAGTCATGCTCAGGTTTGAAAATTGTCAAATCGTGTCGTCATTCATTATTAGGTCGGGTCCGGCCACCGTGTCGCATGACATGGCCCGCCCACGCTGTTATTTTGTTTTCGCTTAACTTTCTTTCTGCTTTTTTATCTTTTTGCTCGGTTCCTAAGGGTCGTAGCGTGATGTTAAATCTTCCTCAAAAATTTGGATACGTAACGCAAAAAGATTGTTTCAGATCCGACTGGTAGTTTCAGAGATTAGCGCGTCAGCTTTATTATTATAGTAGTTTGCTCACGTATGATTGACAAGTATTTTTTTTTACTTTTTCTCTCCTCTTTAATACTTTGTGGGGTTCGAACTTAGACAAGCGCTTTACTTTGTGTACATAATTTCATCACCGCTGCTCTCAAAACGGTAAAGGAAAACATCGCGAGGAAGCCGGCACGTCCTAGAACCAAAAATTCGAAGACGTGTGACATCTACCAACCCGCGCTGGGCCCACGTGATAGATCAAAGCCCACTCCCTCTCGAAAAGAGGATGCCTGAGTAACTGCAGTGGGATCTGGCTGATTATGCGAACGCCCTCAGACGCAATAACAATAAAACTTCTATTGTATCACGTTCAGTGTCGTTCAATGGGTTAGGAAGATTACTTATAACGAAGAAATTAAATAATCTCAATACATACATAACATACATTTTTTTACGATTATAAGTTTAGTATACGTACCTTCACATTTAGGTACTGACCTTACTATCTAACGTCTAGGAACAAAAGTCCAGGGTTAGTGATCGTAAAAGTGACATAAACACTTTCAGGAGGTAATTATAACTCGTTGCTTCATTTTTCAGATATGATTATAACAATGTAGTTTCCCTACTTACTTGGTAACTTCGCACATATTTTAAAGATTTTTTAAAACTATTAGGTGACGTAATTCCGGTCTGACTGCACCTCGGTTGACACTTTGACGTGTAGCTCATTCCTTTTTCGTGCGCGGTAGCTATCGCACGCGCCCTTAAGCATCATGCCAAAAAGAAGCGCGCAATCAAAAATTGATCACTACGCTAGGAAAATTAGAAAAATTGAAGAAAAACAAAGACCGTTACAATCGTCATCGGATGATGAAGGTAAGCAAAGTATACTTTATTCTTTGGTGATCTAGAAGTGAATAGTGAAAAATATCAGTTTTGAAAATGCTCTGGGATTGACTGCGAGTCAATAACTTTGACATTGTTCAAAACTAAATTATAAAAGTTAAACTTTAATATTGCATCGGGATTGACTGCGAGTCTTTAACGATGACAAACAAGCACAGAAAATACGTACAATCTAAAACAGATGTAACGTTAACGTGCAAAATCAATTAAGAAATTTTATTCTTTAATATTGCATCGGGATTGACTGCGAGTCTTTAACGATGACAAACAAGCACAGAAAATACGTACAATCTAAAACAGATGTAACGTTAACGTGCAAAATCAATTAAGAAATTTTATTCTTTAATATTGCATCGGGATTGACTGCGAGTCTTTAACGATGACAAACAAGCACAGAAAATACGTACAATCTAAAACAGATGTAACGTTAACGTGCAAAATCAATTAAGAAATTTTATTCTTTAATATTGCATCGGGATTGACTGCGAGTCTTTAACGATGACAAACAAGCACAGAAAATACGTACAATCTAAAACAGATGTAACGTTAACGTGCAAAATCAATTAAGAAATTTTATTTCTTACACTACCCTCAGAATTGTTATCTTCACAACCTTAATTACAAATTGTAATTTTGGGTAGCGAAGATCCTGATGTGGTCCCAGGCAATGATAATGAAGCTATTATGGAGCCAATACCCGTGCCAACCGACGTACCACAAGACGTGGAATCGGAATCTGGCGACATTCCTAACCAACACTATGCCCAGGCGGAACCCTGTCCCCCTGAGGCAACTACTGGTAGCATGGAACCTGAGTTAGACTGTTAGATCCTGATCTACTGTCGCCACTCGGTGAATCGACATCAGATTCGCCTGACTACGGCGATAACATTCACGATAATCTATCGCAGTTGTGGCTTCCTTTGCTAAGGAAAGGAATGCCTAAAGAAAACAAGGACAAGGTACTGAAAGAGTACCTTGTGCCAGACAATTGTAGGCTCCTTCAAGCACCCAAGTTGAATGCTGAAATCTCGGCGGCGGTACCGGACATGGTTCGCAACCGCGACAAGACACTTACAGCGTCTCAACAACAGCTAGTGCGGGAATCACCGCCATCAAGGCTCGAGTGAAATTAATCACACCTAGCTCGGACAAGGCATTCATAAATATCATCAACGAGTCCGAACGGGATAAATCACTGTTTGGCTCGTTCTTATCAGAAAAAATTAAAGCCGCCAAGGCCATTGAAAAGCAAGGCCTTTCCATAAAAAAGACCGCAAAGTTTCAAAATCGCCTCAACTTCCTAATACCCGCCAGTCCTACCCGGGAAACTGGAACCTGCCTCCTCGATACCCAGCGAACAGGGGGGGGGGGGGGCGAGGTGCATACAGGAGGCCGATGACGACGGCGGGGAATCGCTGTCCGTACACGATGTCAGCACAGCCGCCACAACGCCCGGCCTCGCAGGACAAACCTCGGGCTCCCGCTCAGCGTCACCGTTAACGCAGGTACATGCGGTTAGACTTACCCAATTTTATGACCGATGGCTAAAAATAACAATGTTGTTCTTGATTGGTTAAAAAATGGTTATCCAATACCCTTTCATACACATGTACGACAATCAATAATACCTAAAAACAACCTATCAAATACTGAGAAATCAGATATGATGAAAGCCGTTATGAAACTCAAATCTTTAGGGGCTATCTCAGAGTGCAATGTGACTAAAGATCAATTTATTTCTAAAATATTCCTCACATTAAAACCTAACGGCGATAAACGCTTTATATTAAACCTAAAAACCTTAAACAAGCTAATCAATAGCGAACATTTTAAAAATGGAGGATTACCGAACAGCATGCAAATTGATACCACGCGATGGATACCTTGCTACCATCGACTTAAAAGAGGCGTATTTCCTCTTAGGCATTAGGCATTCCGACCGTAAATATTTATCAATTTCAGCCCAATAATTCGCTAAGAACATATGGCTTTAATTGCATGCCGTTGGCGTTTGGCTTATCCGTTGCCCCACGGGTATTCACTAAGGTTATGAAGGAAGTCATAACTTACCTCAGACATCACGGTTTTCAGTCAGTTTGTTATTTAGATGACATTTTATGCATTGGAAATACTTACGAGAATGGTCATAATAACGTAAATGAAACTTGAAACTACTCGAGTTTCTAGGATAATTGACAACAAAGTCAATTACGATAAAAGTATGTTAAAACCGCGACAATTCTGCAAGTACTTAGGATTTTGTTACGATACCAGGTATCTCAGTACCTATACAATTGCCAGCCGATAAGCGACGTAACATCATCGAATTAGTAACAAAATTCACTAAATTACAGCCATGTTCCATCCGCGAATTAGCTCGCTTTATCGGTATTCTAGTCGCCACTAGCCCAGCCCTTAAATACGCTTGGGTATACACTAAGATTTTAGAACGCCAGAAGTTTCTAGCGTTACTTAAGCATAATAATAATTACGAAGCTAAAATTAACCTACCTAATATTATATTAGAGGATCTGAACTGGTGGCTACACGCAACCTTATGCGACAGCCAAATTTTGACATCGAAATCTATACCGACGCGTCGATGTCAGGCTGGGGTTCTGTTTGCAACAACGCTCAAGTACATGGCAAATGGAAGTCTTCAGAAAATTATTGTCATATCAATTACTTAGAGCTGATGGCAGCCTTTCTAGGTTTGAAATCCTCCGCCAGTGATGCAACCAATAAATAAATAAAATAAACAATATTACTGCGCATGGACAACACCACTGCGATCAGTTATATAAATCGTATGGGGGTATTCAATACCCCCACTTAAACGACTTGGCTAGGTCCCTTTGGAAATGTTGTGAACAGCGCAACCTATAGGTCATATACCTATCATACGTAAATTCCAAAGAAAACCGGGCAGACGCCGCGTCTAGAGTAGTCAATCCGGATACTGAATGGTCACTTTCCGATGAAGCATTCCAAGACATTATAAAATATTTTGGTCAACCTGAAATAGACTTATTCGCGTCCCGCGATAATGCGAAGTGTACCACATTCATCTCATGGAAACAAGACCCTGACGCAGCATCCGTAGACGCATTTACGATGGACTGGCAGAGCCATTTCTTCTACGCTTTTCCACCATTTTCCCTGGTATTAAAATGCCTTAGAAAAATTATTGATGACAAATGCACATGGCTTACTAGTTTATCCCAACTGGCCATCACAGCCATGGTTCCCACTATTGCAAAGCCTTATAGTTTCCGACGTTGTTTATAAATTAAGACCCATAAAACCCAAGTACTCCACCGCCTGGAATCCCCAATTGGTTTTAAACCATGTCTCAACATGGTTCCCTAATAGTGAGTTCTAACTCACACAGCTCACAGGGTACAAACGCTGTCTTTAATTAAACTCGAGAATATACTTTTCTCTGATAGCGGCATAAAGATCGTCATAACAGACATCATAAAGACATCCGCACCCGGCAGAGACCAGCCAATATTGTTCTTGCCATACTTCAGGAAAAATACGCGTATATGTCCAGCTACGGTGCTCTCAGGTTATATTTCTATAACTAAAAGCATAAGACCTGAGAGTACAAACAATCTGTTGTTGACGTACAAACGGCCACAAAAACCCACTACCACGCAAACCATCAGTAGATGGATCAAACAAGTCTTGTCAGAAAGCGGCATTGATACCAGTGTATTCGCCGCGCACAGTACACGGCTCGCGTCAACCTCGGCCGCAAGCTTAACCAGGAGTTAATATAGAAACCATTCGCAAAAGCGCAGGGTGGACTATTAGTTCATCTAATTCATTTGCTCGTTTTTATAATAGGTGCGTTATAAACGAAGGCGAATTTGCCAAATCTGTTTGCTTACGATTAGACATACAGACTGATTATTAATTCCTATTAACTATAGGTACCTATTATAAGATTATATTACACTACAGAAATGTTTATTTATGTTATGTTCATGTGATCGATAAGATCTTTATGTTTAGCTCGTTGAAGTTAATTCGAAATAAGTAAATATAAATGTAACGTACCATTACGGAAACATAAGTATAACTATAAGGCTGATTTGTCTATAGGTAAATAAAACCATAATGTTTAAAACCTTATTGTTTTCCATTTCAAAACTTTCTGACTCTTAACATCTACATTGTTATAATCATATCTGAAAAATGAAGCAACGAGTTATAATATATGATCAAACGAACTTCCAAGTGAAGTTCGATCATTATTATGATGAGTTGCTTCATTTGAAGATAATATGATCACCCTCCCTCCCTGACGCTTGAAGATTCCCAGATATAGAGAAAGTTTTATATCATACTCATGACTCTAAAAAATGAGCTACACGTCAAAGTGTCAACCGAGGTGCAGTCAGACCGGAATTACGTCACCTAATAGTTTTAAAAAATCTTTAAAATATGTGCGAAGTTACCAAGTAAGTAGGGAAACTACATTGTTATAATCATATCTTCAAATGAAGCAACTCATCATAATAATGATCGAACTTCACTTGGAAGTTCGTTTGATCATATAATGTCTCACACTTCTGCAAGGTTACAACAAAGTTTAAATGGTATAGTTACGAGGATGTGTGTAGGTAAGCTATTCTTTGGTATTCTATTAGCATTGTGTTGCCCGCACTGTAAAAACAGTACACACAGTATAGGACAGTTTCTTGAGCACAGCGCTCTTTTATTTGTGACAGTATAGCGTTCGGATAGAATCAAAGAGAAGGTACTTTTTTTTAAAAAAAGGACACAGTCAATCAAGGTATGAGGCTGTAAAAAAACACAGGTGGCATACACGAAACTTTGACTGGTTCGGTAGAAACCTTTATCAATATTATAAACCAAGAGGTTGTTAGATTAAAAATTGCTTTATGAGTAGAAGAAGAAAAAAAAACGATGGATGGACTATTTGAAAGGTGATATGGCTAGAAAGGGGGTGACTATGTGTATGACGAATAAAAGAGAAACTGTATGGAAGAAAAATATGTACAGACGCCAGCATATCAAGCTACTACAACTTTATCGCTTCAGTATAAGGTTCAAGGTTGATTGGGAAATTTTTACAGTTTTGGGTAGCTTGATGTGCATGAACATGTCGCGCCGACCCCAATTAAATTGGGATCAAGGGCAAAAAATGATGATACTGTTGATGATGAATATAAATACATAAACCTTACGTGGAATGTATCTCTACTTCTCTACTAACACTCACAGAAAATCTGAAACAACTTCATTAAGCAATTTCAGATTTCCATTACAAGTTACGTATATCTAACGCAGTAGATATTAGTCAGTGTTCAAACACGTCGCTGATACCAATGATTTATGACCCGTAACCGAATTGTGGCTAAAGGCACAATACATACATACATAGGTACTATGCAGTACATAGCCGTGAATCCATCTGACCTAACGTTGCTTATAATGTGATTGGAATTAGTTCCATTGATCTGAAAGTGAATAACTTAGTTGAAGAGCTTGAATGAGTGAATGAACTGATGAATGGCTACATGGTTGGGATTTGGGAAGTTTTGGTTCATTTTATGAATGGAATTGTTTAACTCTTAAACTAGGTATGCTATTTATAATATAAAAACAATGAATAGGTACGGGGTGGCAGGGACATCGACGCGCTCACTGAAACCAGCAGGGTAATTGCGTAACACACTATCAGTAGCAATGGGTTTCATTTTGACAGTTCAACAACATTCATCGCGTTATTTGTGTTGTTGAGCAGACACATTTTTCGAACTTAAGGAGCAGTGGATTAGCAATAAGCTTCAAAATGATTCCAATTGAAAATAATAGTGTGTGACACAATTAGAGTGCTGGTCTTTGGTCAACTGGCCCACTCGAACTGGAGAACCCGCGGGTCGAACTTGAATTCAGCACATAATTTTAGACTTCTTGAGTTAGCTTAGAATTCTTGAGTTTCCTACAGTACAAAAATAGCCATATCTAGCATGGCAGTATGTTAAGCCAAGTTTAGTTGGAGAAGATTATATTTTCTTGTTGAAAACAATCCCTGATTTCCACCTATCTGCTGTTCTTCACGTAGCCATTAAACATTTACAATGGGCGTAGGCCATATTATTATATATTTTATTGAGGATCTAAACTTGACCATACCCGAGAGGTAAAAAAAGCATGTTTACCAATCATATACCCAATTTATCGAAGCAATTGACCTTTCCATTAACGATGTGTTTGTGAAATGAACCTTCGATACCACAGGTCATGTTTTATGGTACAAATAAAAAGTATTCGATTTTTATTTGGATATTCTGATACAGTTGAATGGTATTTCGGGTGGGCTGTGCCACTCGTGAAATACGAGTGGACACCAATTTTGTTCTATAAAAATGTATTTGTATTTATTTTCGTTGCGGCGCTGAAATGTATAAAAACTCAGCCTGTAGGAATACGATCGCTATAAGTTTTGTTGCTATAAAACATTAAATAATTGTGTTTGCAATTAGTTTTATCGTAACGAGATGGTTTGTTAAATTCTTACTCATGAATCATCATCATCATTTCAGCCGAAAAACGTCCACTGCGGGACATAGGCCTCCCCCAAGCACCTCCACTTCGACCGGTTCTGCGCTTCTCGCATCCAACGGGTTCCTGCGGCCTTCACTACGTCGTCGGACCACCTTGTGGGAGGCCTTCCAATGCTACGTCTTCTGGTACGCGGTCGCCACTCCAGAACCTTTCGGCTTATGCGGTGAAACCGCGGGGCGCAGCGAGTATTTTATATAGCTAGTATGTCATGTTTGCCATGTCAACATGGTCAGAGATCGCACGATCTCGAAATCAAGACACGAGGTCAAGATCGGGCCCATTCAGCAATAAAAAATAAAAAAAACCAATGACACCAATCTCCTACGTTATTCAAACACCAACGCGCCAGTCAAACAAACATAAAAGACAATTTAACACGAACCATCCTCCTTATCAAACGAAACAGCTTTCTTCACATACCTTTCAGCTTCACAATACGATAGAAGAGGCCGCCAAAAAGGTTCAATACGGTTCCCACGCCAATGTAAGGAGAGGCACCTTAGGCATTTTGTGATAGGAATCCGAATGCGAAATTGAATCTTTGAAATCCTCCCGAATGTACCCGAGTAAAATACATTACCACAGCCTAGTTTAATGTGGTTGTTCAATAGAATAATCTTCTCCAATTAGCTCACTGTTCTGTGTTAGTCTGTGTTCTACTGCTAAGCTGAAAATGGAATTGTGTGTTACATTTGGCAACCACATGTAGACCTAAACCGTCTTTTGTTTCAAAAAGTTTTTTCTTGATTACAAAAAAGGTTTTACTAATCGTTGGGTTGAATGTTTCGTTATAGTGATTCTTTTATTGGGCATAGAAATTGATTTCATAATTAAATGGATTTTGCGAACCAAGGATCCGTATATAAATACCAAAAATCCATAATGTCCTTTCTTTGGTATTGTTCGTCGAGTTGTTGAGCTTTGAGCTACTCGATTACTGTCAAATACTTGCATTGACTGGACAGGTCCACTCTAATCTGTGTGGTTCTTTTCTTAAAATACCATTTCAGACACTAATTATGTCTGGACAGACAAAATTATGTCTGGACTTAGGTAATACGGGCTGGTGTCCGCAACTCCACGTCAATGCGCGTATTTTGCGTAAAATAATAATAATAATAATATTCCACAACTATCACACAACGCCGTCTAGTCTCAAGCTAAGCAGAGCTTGTGTTATGAGTACTAGACAACTGATAAACATACTTATATATTTCTAAATACATACATATATAGATAAATTACACCCAGACACAGAACAAATGATCATGCTCATCACACAAACATTTGTCCTGGGTGGGAATCGAACCCACGACCTCCGGCATAGCAGTCATAGTCACTGACCACTAGACCAACAGGCCAGTCTGTCTGGACTTAAAAGATACTTTGACCCCTGAGTTTAATATTTCGCCATTTGCGCCCAGGGGTAGTCAGATAGGAAATAAAGACTCCATCTAGCTTATTTTTTATGTCTTGTAAAAGTGATTCCGATATTCTATTTACAGAATTAACAATTTCATTTCATTTCCACATAATGATACACACCACTCACGCGTCCCGCGTCCCAAGGTTACGTCATCATTATGTTAATTGTTCCAGAGTAATTTTTTTTCGTATCTGGGTGTTTTAGCAAATGAGCTTTAAGTCTGTAAACGCACCTTCGATAAAGAAAATACCATACATACTATGTATTTGTGAATAATATCCAAACGAGTAACATTCAAACAAGACTATTTAATACGCGATTACTGCATGTTAGACGTCTATAGACGTAGATTCCTAACGTGCATGAACTCGAAACGCGGTGTTTAACATAATTAATAGGATTAGCGTGTTCCTTCCACCGCGCTGGTTCGCGTTGCATTTCAACATAATATTCTATTTCACAGAGATCCGCTTGTTGTTCTGCGATCTCTGATTATGCGGTGTCTTCTATGACGAAGAGCAGTGGCCCAGTGGTATCGGCCCTAACTTATTACGAGTTGTATGTCGTAGGTTCGAACCCAGACAGACGCTACTTTTTTATTTTATTTACGTTTTAAGTTAGCCTACACTGTCCCTGAGCAAAGGGCTCCCCCAGATCCTTCCAATCATACCTTTTTCGGGGCCACCTCAATCCAACCCTTGCGGTACGCGTCTAGGTCGTCTCGCTACCTCTTTAGGTGTGAGGTGCTATAAAGTAAAGCGGCTCACACGTGTAAATAATTTCATCATCACTGCTTTCAAAACGGTGAAGGAAAACATCGTGAGGAAACCGATCCGACCATCCAAGAACCAATAATTCGAAGACATGTAATCTACCAACCCGTACTGGACCCGCGTGGTAGATTACAGCCATTCCCTTTCGAAGAGAGGAGTCCTGTGTCTCAGCAGTGGGAACATTATAGGCTGATTAATGATTTTATGCTTCTATTTCTATGACACTGGTATTCGGTAAGCGGAACTCTATCGATCATAATTGTTACCTATAGGTAATTATGGTGTGAAATGATGTTTTTAAAAACTGTTTTTGAGAGACCGTTACATAGATTACAGCAGTAATCTGTGACATAATTATTGCAATCAAAATGTTTTATGCATTTGTAGAATTATCTAAGAGAATTAAAAATAGGATGTACAGTCACGAGCAAAAGTATGTATACACTTGGCTTTGTTCAAAGGCGATTTTCTCCTTTATTTTTGAATGAAATTTTATAATAATAGGAACATAGTATTTTCGAACCCATAGGTATATGTAAAGTGTCGTATTTCAACGATGCATTCGTTATTTCGTGAAAAAATCGCAATTAAAAGTTGCCAAGTGTTGACATATTGGTGCTCGTGACTGTACCTACATAATAATTTTTATCAAAATTATAAGTAACAAAAATATGTACAAACGCCAGCACATCAAGCTACCCGAAACGTCAAATTTTCCGAATCAACTTTGAACCTTATGCTTTCGCGATAAAGTTGAAAATCTATTAAAGAAGTTTGACAGATTGTAGTAGCTTGATGTGCTTGGCATAAGGACGAAATAGTTTGGTTAGTGTATGAAAGCAAACATGTCAGGAAGAAATAGGTCGATGCCAACTCGTGGAAGACGATGTTTGCACAAGCAAGCCAGGAAATGGAATTTCTTACGGCGACAGATGGATACCGGGCGTTTTGCAAGGTCCCGGTCGGTTAAGTAAAGTAAAGCTAGCATTTAAAGATGCCTTATATTTTGCTGGCAAAGTTGAGTACCGATGGCATGTTTGATTAAATTTACGAAGATATTTCGACTGCGAATAATTGCTTACACGAACTTACAATTTATAACAATTAATTCCAATATTTAGGCACGCACAACACCGTAAATGTTTCAATAAAATTCAAATAGCTTTTATTTTACAAGCTTATAATAATTTTAAACATATATTAGACCACATACCGCAAGGGTTGGATTAAGATGGCTCTAGAAAAGGATGCCTGGGAGGATTTGGTGGCCTTTGCTCAGTAGTGGGACAGTGTAGGTTAAGTCAAAGAAAATAAATTTGACGTAGTGAGTTTGTTTCATAGGCCTCCCCAAGACTGGCCCACAGTTTACGGTTGTGAGCTTTTCTTGTCGCAAAAAGAGGAAGACCCGTGCTACAAATGTACTTCATTTCTAATTAATTGTTGAAACATCGGACGTCATCTATAGGTATATGGAAGGAAATTATAATGAACTTCATTAACCATTCACGAAAATAATTATGAAACTTCGCAAGGAAGTTGGTAAATAATAATAAATTATAAAATAACTTATTTTACGGCAATGAACATTCATTCAGCAAAAGTTTCGGGGTGTTCCGTTCTACAACACAAATGTCCAAACTGTGCCACTCTATATAAATCTGTCGAAATTTAAGAAGAATTTCAGTTCGGCGTTAACGACAAGTCGTTTCTAGATGCCTGATGGAAATTAATTGACACTTCCTCGGATTCCTTCCTAGGAATTCCCAATTTAATAAACTTATTTAGCACTCTCGAGTTTTGTAGAGAACGATTTTCAAATATTGTCTAAGGTATCGAAGAGAATTTAATTGCACTTGTTTGTCATCATGAATTGCTTCACACACTTTCTTGTTTTGCACATACTTCTCATGTACAAACAGTGATATAATATAATATGTTACATAAATCTACAGTACCTACATAAAAAATGCACAGTATGGGACAATAGACAAATTTTTCCCGATTATGATGTTAGTCCCATGGAGAAAGTTTTTCAGTTTGATGGTCTGAACCACGGAATAGATAAATAAGATCATACACGCTAGTGCTTGACAAAGTCGATATTCTTTGTCGATAAATTATCTGATGAATTTATGGAGAAAAATTAAACATTAAATAAATATTAAGAAATTATTTTATTTTATTTTGATTAATTACAAATAATCACTGTCCTTGGAATAAAACAAACAAAACGTAATTTAGGAAACCTAAAATTTATAATTTATTGCATAATTCAAATTCCTAAATTTAATTTTACTAAATGGTGTAAATAAAAGTTTTAAGAATATAAACGTAAATATAACAAAATAATACACATAATGCATAAACTTAAATAAAAAATCAGAGATTAGTCCCTTTATAACATTCGGTAGGATTCATTCAATGATTAATATAATATTAAATAAACCTACTCAAAATACGTCTAAATAAAAATATACTATCATTAATTAAATATAAAATAATCCAAAAATTAACTTTGTCAAACGTAAATATAGTCGAGAATACTATCGATGATTTTATTTAACCACATGGTTACCTCACTATCGATAACCATGCGCCGTGCATCACAGCCAATCAGAGCAAAGGACGAAACGTCAACGGTTGAAGTGTAGAGGACGCAATGCATGCAGTACATTGTACGCGTATTTGGTCATTGTGTTGATTGAGCGAGTACACAGCGGGCAATGTATATTTTTTGTAAATTGTTGCAATAATGTTGTTAATGTTTGGTATTTCATAATGATATCGAATAAGCCAGATTGCCCGTTCCTGGGGTACTGGACCCGTGTGCACAGCTGCGGGTCGGGTGCAGCGGGAAGGGGGCATAGTTATAGTTATAGGTATATGAATTAGTGTTTTTATATTTCATTTTAGTTTTGTTTTGTTTAGAAGGTTACTAACGTAGTTTATAAGTGTTACTAACAACAATATGAATCATGTGTTCGAAATAAATAAATAATAATAATAATAATGATCAGTATATTTTTATGTTTTTGACAAATAATATTGTAATTAAATGTTATTTTGGACTTACCGATGGAAAGATATACCTCCTCGCTTTATACTTGAGGTCTCACTTTTTGTCTTACATGCTATAATTGCACAACACGCATTATTAAGCAGAGTTCTGTTCTCCAAACTATTCCGATGCGCACTGAACGCGGTGAATGCATGAATCGGTCGAGTTATGATTATCGAATCATAACTGTGGCGCGCTTGCCCCGCCCACATTACCATTCCAACCTTATTTATCTATTCCGTGGTCTGAACCACACATCCTTGAATTTGCCCACACGGCACACCTATATAGGGTGACTGGTAATTAGTGACCGATACTTAAACACGTGATTTTACTCATCATTATGAACAACTTTTACTATGGGACAAAACCTGAAATCGCGAAAAAAAAATCAGCTGTTCCCTACATTTATGTTCGTCTAACTCGTCAAAATGTAGAGAACAGCTGTTTTTTTTCACGATTTCAGGTTTGGTCCCATAGTAAAAGTTGTTCAAAATGATGAGTTTAAATCACGTGTTTAAGTATCGGTCACTAATTACCAGTCACCCTATATACACATGCTGTATATCTATACATTTTATAAATAAATGTCGCTTTTCATGTTTTCGCCATCAGCTAAGTAAATACATTCTCTATTGTAAATACATTAATATTAAACTTATTTATATTGGAGAAATCTCGATGTTTTTTCAAGTCGTAAAAAACGTGCGAAGCAGGGACATGTCGTTAGTATAAGTACAGTCAACAAAAGAGATAAGTATGCAGGATCGTCGGATATATGTAGTTGAAGTTTAGTAAGAAACCGATGGATGTTCTCGAATATATATTAATTTTTTTAATAGAAAACAAACAGCTCATTTATCAAATTAAATTTAGGTCGACAACATCCATCGGTTTCTTAGTAAACTTCAACTATATCCGACGATCCTGCATACTTATCCCTTTTGTTGACTGTACAGTGTACATATTATGATAATTATCATAAATGTTCATTATACAGTGAGTCAACCTCATACTAATTTATCATTGTTTAGTATTTGTTTAACGTGTCCTTGTCTTTACCCTTGTTAACTTTTGTGCGGGACTAATTTATATGACGTGATATGCTTTCTTCATTACAGGGAGAGAACCGTTTTTCTAACAGATACAAAGGACGGTTTAATTAATGGATTTAAAAACATACAACGATAAGAAACATATTACAGTCGGTAAGGATGGCAGTGCCATAATAATATCTACTAACAATTTTCCAAATATGTATCCTCAAGTGCGTAGTAAATTGAGATTCTATGTTCTTTGTTATGGGTTTGGGTTTCAGACTTAGTCTTTCAGGTAGACCATTGTGTATGGGCTAT